>CM067360.1:62825981-63553481 GCA_034401795.1 Chaetoderma sp. LZ-2023a
AGTAGTAGTAGTAGTAGTAGTAGTAGTAGTAGTAGTAGTAGTAGTAGTAGTAGTGGTAGTAGTAGTAGTAATAGTAGTAGCAGTAGCAGTAGCAGGAGTAGGAATAGGAGCAACAGCAGTAGCAGCAGCAGGAGCAACAGCAGCAGAAGCAGCAGAAGCAGCAGAAGCAGCAGAAAAAGCAGCAGCTGTAGCAAAGGTGGTTTTTATGGTTTCATTATAATATTAGAACTCGTGTGGTTAATTTGCACTCCGATTCTTCATCCATCAATATGTTTGTTCGTCAGTCCGTCCGTTCATCTTGCAGAATGTAATAACGTTTCATTTCCTCCCCCCCCCCCCCAATAACTTAGGTTCTACTGGGAGCTTATTGATACAACTTTAGACCTAGGTTGATTCTGATTCTTTGAAGAAGCCTCATATACTTTATCAGTCTACCTGCTCGTGCCCGACCGTTCATCTTGTTGGACATGTCTAAATCCGGGAATATTTTAGCATTTCTTCTATAGCTTAGATTCCCACTTCTTGGACAGGTGTAAATCCTTGTATATTCCCGTTTTTCGTTGCTAACCAGAGATTTAATTACAGTATATTATTGCAACATTAAATGTGTGTTGAAGGAGACTTTTATTGTTTGCACAAACTTATCCGTTCATCCGACTGCCAGTCCCTCCATCCGTTCATCTTTCCGGACATTTCAATTTTGCATCAATATCTTAGATTCTACTGGATAGTACATTGATACAATTTATACAACCAAGATCTGTTGATTATGCACATTAGTAGACGCATCTCATATTTTGCCCTCCGTTCGCCTTGCATGATATGTTTAAAGCCTAGTAGTAGAATAATGACAAGCTAAAATTAATCTCACCCACCAGCTGCTCTGAGAGGGCATTTCCTGCATTTCTAGAGCGAAATAATGCTCTTGTCCTAAGTGTGATCTTCTTATTTGCTTTAAGAACATGTGGTTTGGGTGGTGAGAGGCATCCGCACTTAGCCCCGTGTATCAGGCAAGAAGGTGAGCGTCTATGTCCTGGAAGACATGGCCGCGACATCTGAGAGCAGTGATATAACAAGCGTAGCATGAACTACCAGTTCCGTGCATCCGCAATTAGACCAGAGTATTCCAGACAAGAAGGCGAGCGTTTGTGTCGTGGAGGACACGACCACCACAACTGTGAGCAGTGTTCACTACCAGTTCAGCGCGTGTGCACTCATGGCACGAGGGGATCTGAGCACGTCTAGAGGCCCACAACGTGTTCACACTTATCCTGTGTAGGTAATAGCCAGACAGCAGTACCATACTTATATCCGCGAACATGTCTGATCATGGAAAGCGATGTCCAAGAATTGATGAAGCTATGGCGGCAAGGGATTATCAGCCATATTATATATTCAGAGTTGGCAGCTCTGAGAGAACAGCCACCTGCCATCCCTTTCCCTGTCTCAGCGTAGACAGCATCCACGGTTCCCATGCCAGTGGGTCCACATGCCACCACACGCAGGCTACACACACCAGCTTTTGAGAAGCCCATACCAGCTCCACGTAACCAGGCAACACCGGCTTCTGAGAAGCTCACTCCTGCTCCACGACAATGGGAAGCACCAGCTATTGAGAAGCTCATAGCGGCTCCAAAGAAGCTCAAACGCCGAATTTGACAATCTACTGGAGGACATCTTCAAGCAGGACAGAGTCCTAGACTTCGACAAAACACCATTTGCAATCGAGAACAATCTGCGAGAATGTGTACTCCATGCTCATAGAGCAGATGAGAAGGATCCAGAGGCTTAACTTGCAGGCAGCCGAAACAAGATCAAGAAAAAGCTGGTGGAAGAAATCATTGACCTGAAGGGAGTGAAGTTCTATATCTCGTTCTCAGGGTGACTGCATAAGTCGAAGATCGATGGAACTGAAGCGACCACAGCCCCACTATTATGGTCTCAGCAACAGGTGCTCCTTAAGACAAGCGCCATTGGCGTGCCTGTGGAAGATACCAAAGTCAAGGTGTTGTAAGACTTGAGAACTACACTCACGAGCTGTCTAGCTGGGCAGTAGACCAAGTTAATGCAGTGTACCTCAAGATCGCCAGATACGAAGTATTACAGGGTGTTCATAATATCGTGCTCCCTCCTTTGATAAGAGAAAATCGTGCTGTGATCAACGTTAAGAACATGGATGACCATTGCCTGTGTTGCTCTATAAAGGCCTAGCAAAGCCTGGTTAAGGCCCGGGTAAGGCCTAAGTAATGCTTAGCCAGGTCTGGCTAAGGCCTAATTAATGCTTAGCAAAGGTAATGTCTAGGTAAGGTCTAACACAGTCTGGCAAAGGCCTAGGTAAGGTCTTGCAAAGCTTCGATAATGCCTAAGTACGACGTAGCAAAGCCTGGCTAAGGCCTAGGTAAAGTCTATCAAAGCCACATAAGGCCTAGGTAAGGCCTAGCAAAGCCTGGCTAAGGCCTAGGTAATGTCTAGGTAAGATTTAGCAAAGACTGGCTAAGGCCTAGATGAGGTCTTGCAAAGCTTGGATAAGGCCTAGTTAAGGCGTAGCAAAGCCTGGTTAAGGCCTACCTAAGACCTAGCAAAGTCTCGATAAGGCGTAGGCAATGTCTAACAAAGCCTGGCTAAGGCCTAGGTAAAGTCTATCAAAGCCTGGATAAGGTCTGGGTTAGGCTTAGCAAAGCCTTCTAAGGCCTAGGTTAGGTTTAGGAAAGCCTGGCTCGGGCATAGGGAAAGCCTGAAGAATCTTGGCAATGGTCTAAGTAATGCCTCGCTAAGACCTAACAAAGTCTCACTAAGGCCGTGGCAATGTATAGCAAAGTGTGGCTACGGCCGAGGTAATTCCTATCAAAGCCTGGGTACGACATATGTAAGGCCTGGCAAAGTCTTGCTAAAGCCCAGGTAAGGTCTACCAAAGCCTGGCTATGGCCTAAGTAAGGTCTTGCAAAGCGTGGCTAAGGCCTAGATAAGGTTTAGCAAAGCGTGGCTAAGGCCTAGGTAAGGCTAACAAAACCTGACTAAGGCCTAAGTAAGGCCTAGTAAAGCCTGACTAACGCCTAGATAAGGCCTAAGTAAGACATAGCAAATTCTGGCTGAGGTCTAGTTGAGGCTAAGAAAATCCTGACTATGGCCTAGCTAAGGCTTAGCAAAGCATGACTAAGGCCTAGGTAAGGTCTTGCAAAACATGACCAAGGCCTAGTCAAGGCCTAGCAACTCCTGGCTAATGCCTAGAGTAAGGCCTGGATAAGGTGTAGCTACTGTCTGGCTAATGCCCATTTAAGGCCTAGAAAAGCCTAGGCAACGGCCTATGAAAGCCTGGCTAATACCTAGGTAAGGTCTAGGTACGGCGTAGCAAAGTCTGGCTATGGCATAGTTAAGACTTAGTAAAGCCTAGTTAAGGGCCCGGTAAGGCCTAGGTAAATCTTAGCAAGGCCTGGCCAAGGCCTATGATAAGCCTAGCAAAACCTGTCTAAGGCCTAGCTAACGCCTGAATAAGGCGTGGCTACTGTCTGGCTAAGGCCTATTTAAGGCTAACAAAGCCTAGATAAGGCATAGTAATGGCCTATCAAAGCCTGGCTAATACCTAGACAAGGTATAGCTAAGGCTTAGCAACGCCTGTCTTAGGCCTAGGTAAGGCCTATGTATGGCTTAGCAAAGCCTGGCTAAGGACTAGGTATTGTCTATGTACGGTCTAACAAAGCCTGGCTAACGCCTAGGTATGGTGCTGCAAAGGTTGGATGAGGCCTGATTCCCGTTTAGCACAGCCTGACTAAGGCCTCGGTAAGGCGTAACAAAACCTGGCTAGGGCCTAGGTAAGACCTAGCAAAGTTTCGCTAAGGCATAGCCAATGTCTAGCAAAGGCTGGCTGAGGTCTAGGTAAAGTCTATCACAGCCTGACTAAGGCCTAGGTAAGGCATATAAAAGTCTGCCTAATGCCCAGTTAGCGCTTTGCAAAAACTGGGTAAGGGTTAGGTAAGGCCATGGTAAGTCTTACCAAAGCCTAGTTAAGGCCTAGGAAAGGTCTGACAATGCCTGGATGCTACCCAGGTAAATACTAGCACAGATTGATAAGGCCTAGGTAAGGACCAGTAAAGTATGGCCAAGGCCTAGCTATGGCCTAGGTACGGCTTAGCAAAGCCTGGCTAGGCCTATGTAATGTAAGTGGCAGGCTTGGATAAGCCCTAGCTAAGGTCTAGGTAAGGCCTAGCAAAGCTTGGCTAAGGCGTAGGTAAGGCCCAAGTAATACTTAGCACAGCCTGGTTAATGCCTATGAAAGGCCTGGCAAAGCCTGGCTAAGGCCTAGGTAAGACTTTGCGAAGCCTGTCTAAGACCTATGTAATATTTTGCTAAGCTTCCCTAAGGCCCACGTAAGGCATAGCCAGGCTTTGATAAACCGTATATAGGCCTTACCTAGGCCTTTGACTGGCTTTTATAAGCCTTACGTAGACCTTACCTATCTCTAATACAGGCTTTGCTAGGCCTTTGTCATGCTTAGCCAGGCTTTTCCTGTCTTTACATAGGCATTAACTAGGCTTTTCTAAGATTTACATAGGCCATACGTGGGCCTTATCTAGGCTTTACTAAGCTCTAACCAGGCCTTCGACAGAAGTTGGTACGCCTTAACTAGGCCTTATCCAGGTTTTGCAAGGCCTTACATGGGCCTTAGCCCGTCCTTAGACAGGCCTTAGCCAGGACTTAGAAGGCTTTACTAAGATTTACCTAGGCATTAGCCAGGCGTTGTTAAGACTTAACTAGAACTTAGTCAGGATTTGCTAAGCCTTAACAAGGCCTTAGCCAGGCTTTGCTAAACCTTACTTAGGCTTTAACTAGGCATTAACCAGGGTTTGATAGGCCTTAAATAGGCCTTAGCCATGCTTGAAATACCGTAACTTGGCCTTAGACTGCTATTTCTAAGTCTATGCAGGACCTTACATAGGCTTCAGACAGGCCTTATCCGGGCCTTAGACAGGTCGTAGGCAGGCCTTAGCCAGGCATTAACCAGGCCGTAGCCAGACTTTGTTAGGCTATACATAGGCCTTAGCCAGGCTTTGCTAAGATTTACATAGGCCATACTTGGGTCTTAGCCAGAGTTTACCAAGCTTTAACTAGGCCTTCGTCAGGATTTGGTACTTAGGCCTTACATGCGCCTTCACCACGCTTTGCTAGGCCTTACATAGGCCTTACCTATGTCTTAGCCAGGCTTTGCTAAGCCTTACCTAATCCTTAGCCAAGCTTTGCAAGACCTTACCTAGGCCTCAGCCAGGCGTTGGTAGGCCTTACCTAGACATTACTTAAGTCTTGGCTAGGCTTTAGTAAACCTCACATTGGCTTTACCTAGGCGTTATCCAGACTTTGCTAGGCCTTGCCTAGGCTTTAGCGAGGCTTTGATAGACTTCACCTAGGCCTTAGCAATGCTTTGCTAAACATTGCCTAGGCCTTAGCCAGACTTTGCTACGTCTTAACTAGGCCCTACCGTGGCCTTAGTCAGGCTTTGTCAGGCCCTACCTATGCGTTAGCCACACTTTGCTAGGCCGTATCTGGCCTTTAGCCAAGCTTTGCAAAACACTAAATAGGCCTTGGCCAGGCTTGCTAAGCCGTACCTACGCGTTAATGGACTTAGCTAGGCTTTGCTATGTCCCTAGTCAGACCGTATTTAGGCCTTACCCAGGCTGTGTTAGTCTTTAGTCAGGCTTTACCAAGCCTTACACAGGCCTTACCCACGCTTTGCTAGTCCTTGGCCAAACATTACAAGACCGTACCTGGGCCTTAGGAAGGCCTTATCTAGACATTACCTAAGTCTTAGCCAGGCTTTAGTAAGCCTTACATTGGCCTTACCTAGGCCTTAGCCAGACTTTGCTAGGCCTTACCTAGGCCTTAGCGAGGCTTTACTAGGCCTTACCTGTGTATTAGCCAAGCTTTGCACGACCTTACATAGGCCGTAGTCAGGCTTTGCTACGCCTTACAAAGGCCTCGCCTAGGCCTTAGCCAGGCGTTGTTAAGCCTTACCTAGAGCTTATCTAGGTCGTAGCCTGGCTTTGCTAGGCCGTTGCCATGTCTTAGATAGACTTTGCTAGGCCTTACATAAGCCTTACACAGGCCGTAGCTAGGCCTTAGTCATGCTTTGATAGACCTTAACTAGGCATTATCCATGCTTTGCTAAGCATTACCTAGGCTTGCAAGGCCTTACCTGCGCCTTAGCCAAGCTTTGCATGACATTCCTTATGCCTAAGACAGGCTTTGATAAGCCTTAATTATGCCTTACGCATGCATTGACCATACTTTCTCAGACCTTAGCTAGGTATAAGCCAGGCTTTGATAGGCTTTATCTAGGCCTTAGCTAGGGTTTGCTAGAAGTCACGCTTTGGCTAAGGTTGCTGCTAGGTCTTAGTGAAGACACTACCTAGGCCTTAGCCATGCTTTGCTAAGCCTTACCTAGGCATTGATGGACTTAGCCAGGCTTTGCTAAGCCGTACCTAGGCATTGATGGACTTAGCTAGGCTTTACTAGGCTTTAGTCAGGCCGTAGCTATGCCTTAGCCAGGCTGCGTTAGTCCTTAGCCTGGCTTTACTAAGCCTTACATAGGCGTTAGCCACGCTTTGCTAGTCATTGACCATCTTTGCAAGACCTTACCTAGGCCTTAGCCCGGCCTCAGACAGGCCTTATCTAGACATTACCTAAGTTTTAGTTGGGTTTTAGTAAGCCATATATTGGCTTTACCTAGGCCTTAACCAGACTTTGTTTGGCCTTACTTAGGCCTTAGCGAGGCTTTGATAGACTTTACCTAGGCATTAGCCATGCTTTGCTAGACGTTTGCCTAGGCATTAGCCAGACTTTGCTATGCCTTACCTAGGCTCTACCTTGACCTTAGAGGGCTTTGTTAGGCCTTACCTAGGCGTTAACCAAGCTTTACTAGGCATTACCTGGGCCTTAGCCAAGCTTTGTAAGACATTACCTAAGCCTTAGCCAGGCTTTGCTAAGCCTTACCTAGAGCTTATCTAGGCCTTAACCCGGCTTTGCTAGGCTGTTGCCATGCCTTAGCTCGGTTTTGGTAGGCCTTACATAGGCCTAAGACATGCCATAGCCAGACGTTATTCAGGCCTTAGTCAGGCTTTGATAGACTTTACCTAGGCCGTAACCAGGCTTTGCTAGACAGTGCCTGATGCGTGAGTCGATGCGTGAGTTGTGAGCGTGTGTGAACTACTCACTGATTTATTCATAATTGTCAATCAATAAACTCTGATAACATGCGCTTTATCAATACAATCATCATCATCATCATCATCATCATCACATCCAAGATTATCACCATCGTCATCAGTATCATCATCATTATCGTTACTACTAAAATTATCATTATCGCCATCGTCATTAGTATCATCATCGTTATCATTATAACCAAGATATTCATCATTGTCATCAATATCATCATCATTATAACCAAAATTGTATCACCCCCTCCGTCGTCACCAAGATAATCATCGTTGCAAAAAAAATTATCATCAATATAATGTATTATTTATTTCCGTAGCATTTCGCGATGTTCCGGTATCTCAATTTCATGACAATTATGAATATTTTGAAAATATTTTGACTATTTTAATTGGAAACGGCGCCAAGTGAAATTAGTTTCGAAATACTCATATTTTTTTCGTCGTTTCGGATTCAAATTATAACTGAACAGGAAATGACCAGGAAAAGTGATTGATGGTCGATTAATATGTACCATGCCATCATAATGACCATTTGGCCACAACAGGTTATGCCCCTCCACTAAAATATATTGTAAGCAGCTTCCAATACGCAGAAAGACTTCATGATATAATGAAATTAAGCAGCACCAAAGTTGGATGGATTTATCGAAATAACACAGATATATCATGGACCGGGTGTGGTGGGGTGGGTGGTGGGGGTGTGGGTGGGGGTGGGGGTGGGGTGGGTGGACAAATGAATTACATGTTTGGAACGGATGGACATACGGGTAGACGAATATCAATTGGTATGTATTCAAGGATATATGTACAGATGTGCGGACAACCATAAGATAAGGTCGACAGATGAATGATATAACCAAACGGGTGTGGGTGGGTGGATGTGACCTATATGGAGGGTAACGTTTGATACGCATAACAAGGAAATAGGAAACACGCGATCTATCGATTATCAAAAATGAGAGAAAACACGCAATACAATAAAGTAGAAATAAACAATGAGCTATCGGACCAATGTGCTGTCTGACCAATGTGCTGTCTTATCAATGTACTATCGGACCAGTGTGCTGTCGGACCAATGGGCTGTCGGACCAAATAAGCTGTCAGACCAATGGGCTCTCGGGCCAATGAACTGTCGGACCAATGGGCTGTCGGACCAATGCCATGGCACAATTAGGCCCCTATTACGTGTTTATAGCTCTGATGAAATTATGGCCAGATTCAGGGTAACTTATGTAAACACGTCCATCATCCCGTAGTGGATATGTTTTACAGAAAATGGGATGAAAGGCCACAATAGTAACGCAATGGTGGAGGTCATAGTACTGAGCAATATGATGCAGTTTTATAATGATTTATAACAGAAAGAAATTATTAACCATGCGTGTCAAATAGATGTGACAGTTGTGGGAGGTAGCAATAATGAACGGCATATGGTGATCTTGCTAATAAAATAGTTTGTCAAGATGACTTAAGTGAAAGTGGTGGTGGCCGGATAGGTTATGTGGTTTAAAGAGCCACTTTAGAAATGGTCTGATTTGACAGGTGACAGTCAATTGAATCCAGTTTGAATGATACCAGACACGGTGTTAATCGAGTGTGGTTTAGACGTGGTATATTGACCATTCTGCTCGCGTGCGCGCGTGTATGCATGTATGTATATGCGCGCTCGCGCGTTTGAGTCGGCAATTACACAAATTCTTTAATAGAAGGGAGATGCATAGAGGGCGTACATGTATTCGTGAAGTGTTACATAAGATAATTATCTCGAGCGCTTGACATAGTTATATAGAGTTATTAAGTCGAGTGCTCGAGATAATTTTTTTTCGCAGACATCTATCCAATGTATATATTAGGATATTAACTTTGAAGGGTTAAATTTGACACTAAATAAACATCATATGCACACCTTGTTTTCACGGAACACTTGTATACGGTCTGACAAGTCCAAACCACACAAAATCTCATCCATCTCCTCCATCATATAAAAAGGCCTACAATAAGATGTTACCTTTTATGGCCTCGTCTCAGCATCTGACATCGCGTCAGACATCGCATCGTGACAGACATCGCATCGTGCAACGCATCAGACATCGTGCATCGCATCGTACATCGCGCCAGACATCGTACATCGCATCAGACATCGTGCATCGCATCGTACATCGCGCCAGACATCGTACATCGCATCGTGCATCGCGTCAGACATCGTACATCGCATCGTGCCAGACATCGTGCATCGCAAGGTGCATCGCGTCAGACATCGTGCATCGCATCGTGCATCGCTTCAGAAATCGTAGCATTGCATCGTGCATCGCGTCAGGAATCGCAACATCGCATCGGGCATCGCCATTTCTACAAGACGATGACGCGATGGCCCTTCTAAGCCATCATACATAACGCTTTTTGCGGCTCTTTGGGCAAAAAATAAGTAGGCCTATTTCTTAGTTTATTTCAATAGAAATTTCAATGGTGTGCACACGTGTTGATGTGCGTGTGTTTGAAGGGGTAATAAAGATGCCATTTTTTCACAGCGTCATTACGTGACGTCAGTTGTCTATTATGACGTAATACGTCTGGTATTAATGACATCAATGAAAATGGACCTTTCCATTTTCAGCTATGCCCCGCCCATATTTAGCTAAGCTTCACCTACGCTTCGCTCGAGTTGGGATCGATCGGTTCCCAAACGCCTGGACTACCAATTTCCAGAAAACTATACCGGTAAGATGTTTAATGCTTTGGAACTAATTTGTTTCAAAATATTCAACAGCGTGTTTATTAAATAGTAGAGACAATCCGTACACGTGTCAGACTAGTAAGAGCTAAAGACGGGGCATATAGAATCATTTGTGACGTCATGATTATGACGCCATCCTACGTACCGCTTAACTGATTATGACGTCAGAATGATAGATGGATACTCTGGAAAGGTGAATTGTCTACCGATGATCTATAACTGAATGACTCCGATCTGTAACTCAAGTATAAGACGTCAAAATCAATTACGTCACACATAGACTGACGTCACAATCAAAATGTAAATGATCTTAAGGTCGGTTCTTACGATCAGCTTAATCGGATCAGAATTGTCGAATTCTATAAAAAATCTGATGTAAGTATAAAATCTGAAGTCGAAACTGATGATTCTACAGATTTGTCGAATTCGATAAAACGTGAAAGCGCAAATCGAATATCTGAAGTCTGTTGTCAAGAGAACATAATTCCCGAACCCCACCACAGGAATGACTACTTCGATAACCGAGCCTGTCATTCCAGCGGTAGATTTTCAGAAACAGCACCACACCCTTCCCGAAAAGGCCAATCAATGAGCAAATATTTAGCTTTTCTTGACCACATTTTACATGATCAATGAGATCAACTACATTATTTTCATGAGAAATGGGTAAACATAGAATACATTCATAGACAATTATTGAAAGTTCATATTTACTACGAGAAATGCAGATGCAGAGGACCGGTGGGGGTGGGGGCATATCTAACATACTTTGCTCAATACTACACCCAGTCCTGGGTGCGTGCGTGCGAAAACCTATCTATAGTCAGCAAGCTGACTCTCTTGTTGATGATGACGCCATATATGTGAGTGAGAGATCGGAGCCCTCCATTGGCCGGCATTTCTCCTTCAACAAGAGCTAGAAGTATCCATGAACGTATGCTCGCCATTTCATATATACTGCTTAAAATTCCCTGGTTTTACCAAAACCATTCATCTATTCTCTTGTTCCCGGCACTTTTATTGGGATATTGAGGTTCAGGGAATTCAGGTTGCGATCGATCTCAACACAGACAGAGCGTGGGTATAGCTTAGCTAGAAATGGGCGGGGCATAGCTAGAAATGGATCACTCTATTGCATGTCGTTGATGGATTTAATTTTTAATAAGTATTATGTTGATATTTTGAAACTAATTTGTCTCGGCGCTCTTGTTGCCATAGCAATAGCACCCAGTCAAATTGGTGTCAAAATATCCAACAGCTTGACTAAATAGTTACCTTGAAAATGTGATTTTGGGAAGTCAGAGTTCAAAATATATAAGTCGACCACAACACGCCTAAAGCGTGTGGCGTGGGTGGAGCTTATAGCGTCATCCTCGTCGTCATCATCATCATCATCATCATCATCATCATCATCATCAGCAGCAGCAGCAGCAGCAGCAGCAGCAGCGCCGACGTCACCACCGCCATCACCACCACCACCACTACCATCGGCTTCATCATCATTACATGAATTCCATCGTGATGGAATCACATAATAGACACCAGATTTGACCATTTGCGATATATTTTGACGTATATTAGAAGTCCATATACCGAGTTGAAGTTTTATTGACTAGTTGGGAAGACATTTGTCCTATTATAAATGTATATTTTCTTGGAGACAATAATTGCTATGCTGGTGACCACCTTAAGGTCTGTGATGGAATAACACTTTTTGGTACACAGACATGGATTTAGTTTACATGCGACTCTAGTTTCTGCTCATATGTTCTCTATGAAGGTGATATGCTATGTTTTTTTCAATAGCACTAGGTCTGAGCTTTGAAATCATATCAAGATCGTTAATTCCCGGTGAAGGCTTTTAAAACAAGGAGCCAGAGTTCCTTCGTTACAGAATCACATTTTGCTGTGACGGAATCACCAGTACATATAATAAGCTAGATGTATAACTAAAATCCTTTAATAAATTCTATTGTATTCATTTATTAGCCATTCCAATTAGAAAAAGAACTGGTGAAGTATCCTTTAAGTAATCTCTAGCAAAATAATTAGCCAATGAAAAACAATTCTTCAACAATGAACAGTTTCACCGAACCTAATTTAGGAAACTTCGGCACATGTGATGCATTTGAAGTAAAGGCCTGGGTTTCCAGCACAGCTGTCGTGAAACCACAGCTGACACAGAGGGCACTGGACCCAGTCCTCTTTTAGGGGCCAGTAATTTGCATTGCAAATACCACATAAATTGATTCGGTCATTTCTCCGCTTCTTAACCCGGTGACATTTCTTATTGGCATGAACGGACTGCATTCCCGAAGTACCAGGTTGTATCTCGGGTTGCTTAACGGAGAGAGTCGTGGATGCTACTGCAGTACTGCCTGCCTGTTCTGTAGTGTTCATGGTGTTGGTGAAATGTTCACTGGCTTCCTTGAACCATTTCCGTATGATGCTATCACCAGGTACTTCGATATAATGAGTATTTATGGTTCCACTTATTTGGATCGTCTTGCGCCACATTTCCCGAAGCGCAAGGTTCTTATTTACAGCATTGATGTCATCTTTTGAAATGTACATTGTTTTTATGTTGGTGTCAGATGAACGTAATGCCATCTCGAATGTTAGGGCATTAGCAACATTTGCTGTACGTGTCATTACAAGGCGATGTACAATGCGTTTAGCATTGCCACCAAGGGCATCATTGGGTCCCTTCCCGTGGCTGGTTGCTGTATAATTCCAATTGAGCTTCAATCCTGGATACAATTTTCCAAAAAGTACTAATAGGGCAAATATGTAGCGATTCTTGAACTGGCTCGTAGGACCATCAGTCCGGATATTTTGAGTTTGAACAGTGGGCAACTCCGTAACTATTTGAACCAAGATCTTCACCATGAATGCTGCAATTGATTGCTTGTCATGATCTCTGTCATCGGAAACAATGACAATCGGATTTGTAGTTGAGCGATGATAGATCATAACAGTGAAAATAGTTGTAAGCTCCTGTCTCCAGTGGGCTGATTGGACTTCGTCTTGATATTGACATGTATAGTTCTCTGCGAAGTCCATTTGGATTAGACACTCTGAACTGAGCAACGATGAGGAGTTTTCCATGTCAGCGTCATAAGCTCGGCTTTGTTTAACCTTGATGAATAGATGCCACTTGAACTGATCCATCTGTGCATCAAGTTGCTGCATAGCGTCTCTAACAGTCCCACGGTATCTTTCGTCAGAATCCCAACACCATTGTTCTTCAATTTTTGCCACTGAAGGTGTGTACCGCCTTTCACTAAGGCCAGCTTTCTTAGATGTTCAAACAGAATGCCATCTCTGCAGGTTTCACAGGAGTTTTCGGCACAGGCTAAGTTTTCAATATCACACACATAACTAGACATAAATTGATCCGTCGAATAGAGAGGTATATCAGGGACTTTCTGATGAAGTGCCTCCAAAAGCATGATCATATTTGAGTGGTAGAGACAGACGCAGACATTGCGAGGTTTCTGCGAAGAGAGAAGTACGTACTTGGGTCGGAGTGCAGAAAACTTTGACTTTCCAATTTCAATATCGGGATTGTCATTCGTAAAGAGTCTCCATCAATGTCATGGTCATTAGTCGTTTAGTTTCTTTTTTCTTTTTTCCATCAGTTGTCCAGTAAACAATTGTGTCGGCTTGTCCTGGCATTCTATAAGACACCGAATCACTTAGGTAAAAGCTAACGATCCGTTGATCTGTTTCAGGAATCGTCTTGGGAAGAGACTGATCACGAGCGCTGCTACCAAATTCACGAGCTAGTTGGCAGATAATAGCCTTTCTTTTCTCAGGACTTTTGGGTAGCCCTCTAATCGCTCGATGTTTAGCCTTTCCAAGCTCGAATTTGATTTGTATGGATAGTCTATGCTTCCCTGCTGCTTAGGAGTGCACACATTCGGTTTCTTTGCCCTTGATTTGCGCATTGCTAATTTAGTTCTAGTCCGCAGTCTGTTCAAATTATCTTGGTTGAGGAATTTTCTTTGTTCAGCTTTGCGTTCGCGGTCGTATTTCAGGTGTGTCTGGTAAAGGCCATCGTCCAGTTTTATCCGCAGTCGCCTCTCGCGTTCGGCTGCTGTTTCCCCCCATTCTAACATGCTAAGGAAACATAGATGTATATCATGTTAGTGGATTTGACACAACATGCATATACAGAGTACAGTCAATGCTGTCTATAATGGGCATGTGGGCTTTCAAAAGGTTGTCACAGAATATAGGTCGGCGTTTTGCACACTTAATGTTTTCAAGGTGATACGTTCTTAGCACTAAAATGCTGGTTCATTAAAACGTGTGGGATTATGACAACCCGTCTTAAAGAACTGTCATTTTGACGCCAAAATTCGGTGGTCCCTAGAGAGAAGAATGACGTTTTTAATATTCAATTTATAGTGGTTGTTGTTGTGGTGGTGGTGTGCGTGCCTTCGTGCGTGCGTGCGTGCGTGCGTGCGTGTGTGCTTGCTGCTGGTAGTGGTAGCGATGGCAATGGTCATGACAGCAGCAATAGCAATAAGAGTAGTAGTAGTAGTAGTAGTAGTAGTAGTAGTAGTAGTAGTAGTAGTAGTAGTAGTAGTAGTAGTAGTAGTAGTAGTAGTAGTAGTAGTAGTAGTAGCAGAAGAAGCAAGGCACATTGCATGTTGTCAACTGTACAGTGATTCCATCACAGTGATTCCGTCACATTTTTGTGATTCCGTCACAGTCAGTCACGTGGCATGCATGTAAATATATGTCAATTTTTACATCAGTTTTGAAGGGCATACCAAGGAGTTAATAAATCATAAGTGATACCCATGTCATAAACACATGTGCCACAGTAGCCTACTTTTCCTGTTACTCTGTGATGGAATCACACATACAGCACTAAAACTTATTTTATTTACGTGGGTCTTTAGACCACTTTGCAGGGGAAACTGAACGAAAGTACGTCCAAATACTTTATGGCTTCATCTTCCTCTTATTTCGCGCTTTATCTGGATATATAAGATGACTACTTACTGTTTAGAAGTAGACGTATGCCACTGGATGAAAATCTCTTCTTGAGCGAAGAAAATGGACACAAATTTTCAAGGCTATGTCGTCATTTTCGTGGAATTCATGATTAGCGTCTATATGTATAAGTCACCTCAAGCATAGGGCTATTTTCAGCCACTGTTCTACATCTAATGGTTCTATATATGGTGTATGCATCCTTATAATCTGTGGCGCCACCAGACCTAAAAGCTGTTCAAACAATGTTTTAAGCATTCGAAAATATTGATGAAATTGAGCATCATCTAAGTAGAGCTCTAATATTAAACGATGAAATTCGACAAGCGCTTTCCGTCTCTGGACGATGCGATGTATCCAAAATCCATGTCATCGGCGATGCCTACGATGATGGAGAAGCAATAGGAGCAAACGTTATTCAGTTGTCATTTTATGATATTTTCCTAACATTTTAACTTAGTAATTTAGTAACTTTAAATACTAAATCATGATAAGCGCCTTCTAAACGGAGTTATTATGAAATAACGCTCATCGCTAAGTTTCTCCGCGTGAAAAAAGCCTGCTTAGTGGAAACAGACATCGTGGTGGAACGCGGTGAAACGCGTTGCGTTGCCGCTTTGTCGCGCCGCGCCTTGTTTGGTGGGTTTCGGCACACCAAGCGCGAGCGATTTAATCGCGCGAATACGCGGACGAAAACACCCCTTTGTCGTGCGATGCTTGCTTGCATACCAAACACGAATTCTTCATGAAAAGCGAACTACGGTGTGTCTGATGACTTGTCAAAGATCGCAAATAATTTTCAATTTAGACAGGCATTTCAATCATGTCAGACGAATCGGTAGCTGATTTACCTGCCGTTCAATTAAGAAACTAGTGAATCAGATGATTCGGAGGAGGAAGCTATGTTGCTATTAGCAATTGCGCAACGTAGGAGGATTAGAAGAAGACGATTCTGGGTTCATCCAATTCTACAAAAGCGTGATGACTATGGGGAGTATGGTAAGCGAATTCAAGAGCTGCGGCAGGACCCAGAGAAATTCCATACATACTTTAGAATGTCAAAGGAGAGATTTGATGATCTGTTGGAGCTTGTGTGGCCAAATATCCAAAAACAGACAACACATTGCAGGATGCCAATATCTGCTGATCAGCGGCTAGCTGTGTGTTTAAGGTACAGTGGACTCAATTAAATATGATTACAACTAATTTAACACCAAAGCCAATCGGAGATACCATACATGCCTCCCTCCCCTCTCGGAGATACCATACATGCCTCCCTCCCCCCCCCCCTCCCCTCCCTCCCTCCCTCTCTCTCTGATATTAATAATTTTGTAGGGAAAGGGCAAGTCTAAGTTGTGAGAACTTGTGCCCGATCCCATTGTGCATATGGTACAATTAAATATTTTAAATCAAAATCAAATCACGCACGCACGCACGCACGCACGCACGCACGCACGCACGCACGCACGCACGCACGCACGCACGCACGCACGCACGCACGCACGCACGCACGCACGCACGCACGCACGCACGCACACATTCACACTTAAATACGTGATATAATATAAGATGTTTTCTTTTCTGTGTTATAGATTCCTTGCTACTGGTGATTCATTTACCACAATTGCCTTCAGTTTTCGGATGGGCATTACCACCGTTGGTGAAATAATTGCTGAAACATGTGAAGCTTTGTGTAATTGCCTGAAGGATAACTACATGCCAGTTCCAACAGCAGAAATATGGGGAAATATTTCGGACAGATTTCACCGTTTGTGGAATTTCCCAAATTGCATCGGAGCGCTGGATGGGAAGCATGTGACTATCCAGGCCCCACCTAATTATGGTTCCACCTTTTATAATTATAAGGGTACATTTAGCATTGTTTTATTAGCATTAGGTGACGCAAACTATAGATTTGTAGCTATAGGTGTTGGAAGCTATAGTTTTTAAAAACGCCGACCCAGGTATTTACATAGTTACCTATGCATACCTGCCAGTCTGCAAACTTCCGTCAAACCTCCTATGTGTGAGTGAGTGGGTGAGTGAGTGAGTGAGTGAGTGAGTGAGTGAGTGAGTGAGTGAGTGAGTGAGTGAGTGAGTGAGTGAGTGAGTGAGTGAGTGAGTGAGTGAGTTAGTTAGTGAGTGAGTGAGTGAGTGAGTGAGTGAGTGAGTGAGTGAGTGAGTGAGTGAGTGAGTGAGTGAGGGAGGGAGGGAGGGAGGGAGGGAGGGGGCGAGCGAGCGAGCGAGCGGGTGAGGGAGTGGGTGGGTGGGTGGGTGGGTGGGTGGGTGGGTGGGTGGGTGGGTGGGTGAGTGAGTGAGTGAGTGAGTGAGTGTGTTATGCTTTTTTGTTTATTCCGAACGGGTGCATCGTTTTGAGTTCTTTGATCCAGTAGTGTTCTCTGTTTAATCTTAGTTTTTTGTTATCTGTAAAAATTCTTTCAATTGGTCTTATCGTGATGTCTTTCATAGAATGTCTTGGATGGTTGAAATGCCATGAGATTCTCGTGTCTGTTTGGTGTCGGATTGCATGGATATGTTGTGTGAGTCGTTTGCTGAGTGTTTGACTTGTTTCTCCTATGTATTGAGAGCTGCATTGTTTGCATTCTATGAGGTAAATAATGTTGGTGGTATTGCAGCTCATTTGTGTGTTGATTTTGTAGTCTTTACCAGTGACGAAACTAGTGAATTTGTCAGCAGTGTTCATGTATTGTTTGCATGTGATGCAATTGTTGTCGTTGCATTGTCGGAGTGTCCCTACTATGTCGTGAGTGTCATTTGGTGTCGGTACGATCTTATTGTTAGCATCTGGATTTTTTATTTTAATTAGGCTAGAGTGGACTAGGTGGTCCCTAATGCTTTTATTTTTCTTGAATGCTACTACTGGGTAGTTGGGAAAAATTGGTGCTAAGATTGGTGAAGACAAGATGTACTTTTCCCAGTAGGTTCGAATGGATTTGCCTATGTGTTCTAATGATGGGTGGTATTGTAGTATGCAAGCTGGCCTAGGCTGTTTTTGTGTGGGTTGTTTGTAAAGAATGTCTTCTCTCTGTGTGTTCTCGGTTTTTTCTATGATGGCTTTAATTTCTGTCTCTTTGTATCCCCGGTGGATGAATGCATCTGTTAGTTCCTGTGTGCGTTGTTTTAATCTAGTAGGATCTGTGATGATGCGTTTGTATCTTAATGCTTGGCTGTAGATTATGGAATGTTTTGTGTTTTTAGGGTGGCTTGATTGTTTGTGAAGATACTGTTGTTTGTCTGTAGGTTTTCTGTATAGGTCCAATTTAAGTTTGTTATCTTCTTTGTATACCATTGTGTCCAAAAATGGGATTTTTCCCGTTGAATATTCCAAGTCAAATTTTATTGTGGGATGCTCTTTATTCATGTGTGCGTGAAATTCAAGTAGTTCGTTCTCACTGGTGTTCCAAATGAAAAATATGTCATCTATGTATCTAACTAAGTGGGATGGAGTGCTGCCCATCCATGTTGATAACATTCTGCTTACTATGGTGTACACGTAAATGTTAGCATATTTGACAGCAAACTTGGCTCCCATGGCTGTTCCATGTGTTTGTATGTAGTAGTCTTCATTGAATTGGAAGCTGTTTTTTGTAAGAATGTATCTCATTATTTGGGCCAATTCGTCTGGGTAGATGTGTGCAGGTGTGTGGTTATTGTTGTTTGTGTTTGTTTTTTCAAGTGTATGTCTGCAATGTTCTGTGACAATCTGTATGCCTTCTTCGTGTGGGATGTTTGTGTATAGTGATCTGACATCCATTGTGCATAGGATTGAGCCAGCATCAACGGTAGTGTTTTCTATATGTTGGATGAATGCAGTGGTGTCTCGTAGTAGATTTGGGATATCATTTTCCGTGTCTTTTAGTAGGTGGTCTGTGAATTCATTAATGCGTGACGTGGGGCCATCGCAGTTGGATACAATCGGGCGTCCGGGTGGAGGTATTTTGCCTTTGTGTATCTTAGGGTTAATGTAGATGCGCGGAGTTCTGACTTTGAATTCGGTGAGATATCTGTGTGTCTGTCCTGTGATGGCTCCGGTGATTAGAAGTTCGTTAATGTATGCATCTATGGTGTCTTTATATTCTAAAGTGGGATTTTCACTGAGTTTGGTGTAGTATGCGACATCTGTAAGTTGTCTGTGTACTTCTGCAATGTAGTCTGTTTTGTTGAGAATGACTATTGCGGAGCCTTTGTCTGCTGGTCTGATGACTATGTTTGTGTTATTAGCTAATGTTTTGAGGGCTGTTTTCTCATGGTGTGTGATGTTGGATCGTGGTGACTTGTCAGGTGGTTTGGTGATAAGCTTGGTGAGTGATGACCGGAGTTTGTTGATGGCATTGGGTGTTGTGCTTGGTCTCCATTCTGAGGGTAGTTTGAATTTGGATGGTGCTGTGGGTTTTTCAAGGTTGTTGCTGTAAAAGTAGTATTTGCATTCTAACTTTCTGATGAATTGATCTATGCAATGTATTTGTGTGTCTGGTGATATGTGGTGTGGTGTGGGTACAAATGAAAGGCCTTTGTTTAGAACGGAATTTTCTGTTTTGGTAAGTTTGTGGTTGGACAGGTTAACGACAATATCTGGTGTTGTTTTTTGTTTGTTGATGATGCGTTGTTTTCTGCGTTTTTGTAGTTGTGTACCTGATGTTAAACGTCTAATTGGCCGATTATTTCTAAGAGTAGTTTTTTCACATTTTCGTTTTTGGATTGTTTTATGGCTTCGGCATATGATTTGGTTTGTGGTGTGCTTGTACTTGTCTGTGATGTTGTTTGGATGGGTTGGGTTCTGGGTTGGTGTGTTGAGTGTGTGATAGGTTGTGTTCTGGGAAGGTACATCTGCTCTCTTGGTGGTGATGGATGTGCGTGGTGGATGGGAGGTGGTTGTCTTGAGTAGGGTATTATAAAGTGTCGGTTGTTTGTGTAGTGGCGGTTGGTTTGTGATGTTTGTTTTGGTCCAACTTGCCCTGGTTTGAAGGTGGTTTGTGGTGAATGTGGTTTGTTCTGTATGTGTGGTGCTCCCCCGTTTTTTGGCAGGGGAAGTGTGTTACTCCTCGGTTGTCTCTCTGTGTTGATCTGTGGTTGCTGTTTGAGCTGTGTAGGTCTAAACCATTGAGTTGTGGTTTGGTTGTTCTGTGGTGTTTGTGGTCTTGTGTATGTATGTGGGTTTTGCTGTGTGTGTTGTCTTTGTGCTGGTTGAGGTGTTGGCAACAGCGGTGGTCTGTGGCGTCTCTCTGTTGGTGCGTGTTGTGCTGGGTGTACTTGCTTCTGCGTGTGGTTTATTTGATGTTGTAGATCCATCAAAGGCGGGATGTTTGCCTTTCGCATGACTGGATTTTGTGTGCTTTGTTTGTGTGTGTCATTGTGTGTCCTGTTTGTGTTTGTTGTGTGTGTCTTTATGTTGGTTGTGGCGAACTTAGCAGCTATCCTGTGTGCCTTAGCAACAGCTCTGTCCGCTTCGTATGTGTGTGAGTCTAACAGATTCCCTTCAATTATGTGTGCTTGCTGTTTGTGGTAGTGTAGTTTTTTTGTAGTAATGTTCTAGGATTGCGTGTTGGATGCTGTTAGCCGCGGCTTTTAAGATCGAGTCGATCTCTGCAGTGGTTTCTGTGTTGGGGTCTACGATGGCTAGTGCTATGTCTGGCTTAACGATATGTGTGTTGTTCTTGATGGCATGTTCTATGTTCTGTATGTGGTGCTGCGGTTGTTCTGTTTTGTATAGGGATTTGTATAGTTGCTGAAATGTGTTTTCGTGCTGTTGGTTGACAGGGTGCTCTAAATCGTCTTTGCTGAAGATTGGTGGTAGGCGTGTCTGTGTTTCTGCATCCGTGTGTGCTTTTGTTGTTAATGTGGTGGTGTTAGTAGTGGCTGCAGAGGTGGCCGATTGTTGTAGTGGTGGTGGTGACGGCGGGGTGGTTGCTGTTGGGTTGTGCGTTGTAGTTGTGTGTTCTTCTGTAGGGTTGACTGATTGTGTGGTTTGTATTGGTGTGGGTGTGGACTTTGGGTGTAACTCTGTCTGGCTCCTGGTCTGTGGCCTGTTATCCTCTGGATTCATAGTGGACAGGTGCGTGCGCGCGCGTGTGTGTGTGCGCGCGCGCGTGCGTGTGTGTGTGTGTGTGTGTGTGCGTGTGTGCGCTTGTGAGTGTGTGTGGTTAAAAACAAGATTGGAAGATATGGTGTCTGTTTACGAAGATATATTATATTGTAAGCAAAACAAACATATTATTACAGTATATATATTACAATAAAAACTTACGTTTGTTGATTTCTGTTGGAGGCCATATTTCCTAGATTATTTGCACTAAAACACTAAAGTGGCTAATCTATAATGAAACACTAATCTGGCAAAACTGTTATAAAACACTAATCTGGCTTAAACTTTTGTCAAAACTTATAATAAGGTGGTCCTAAAGTGGCTAAGCTATTATAAAACACTAATCTGGCAAAACTATTATAAAAACACTAATCTGGCTAAACTATAATAAGGTGGTCCTTAGGATCCTTTCGGCTGTTGTTACCTTCGTCGTATTGCCATGGAACTTCTCCGTAATTTGACGTAAAATACTCCTTCAAAGCTTCACGAACTTTTCACGCCTCTCTTGTCGGTCGTCTAGATGCAACATGCCAAATATTTTGACCAATGCCATCCCTGTCATGATCAAAATGATGATCGTCACGTATTGTTTGAAGAAAGTTGTGTAAAACACATGTTGTTTTGACTATTGTTTCAGCTTTTTCTGGAGCGCTTGTATTCGTCTATTATACAATCTGAATCTCTGTCCCAGTAAACCAAACGCATTTTCCGACACATGACGCGCTCTGCTCAGCCGACAGTTAAATATCCGTTTCTCATTGTCCAGGTTTTTCGCAGGGTATGGTCGTAGCAGATATGATTTTAAGGGAAACGCTTCATCGTCAACGATTACGTGAGGGAGTGGTTCCTGGTCAGCGCTTCCTTCCAATTCCTTTGGTGGGGGGACATTAAGTGTCCCGCTCTCCAACTGCTGACCCAATTGTGAATTTGAAAATATACCGCCATCGCTGCTTGACCCATAGCTTCCAAAATCTATAGCTGCAAATCTATAGTTTGCGTCAACTAATGTTAATAAAACAATGCTAAATGTACCCTTATAATTTTAAAAGAGGGAACCAGAATTAGGTGGGGCCTGGATAGTCACAAGCTTCCCATCCAGCGCTCCAATGCAATTTGGGAAATTCCACAAACGGTGAATTCTGTCCGAAGTATTTTCCAATATTTCTGCTGTTGGAACTGGCATGAATCACCAGTAGCAAGGAATCTATAACACAGAAAAGAAAACGTCTTATATTAAATCACGTATTTAAGTGTGAATGTGTGCGTGCATGCATGCATGCGTGCGTGAGAGAGAGAGAGAGAGAGAGAGAGAGAGAGAGAGAGAGAGGAGGGGGGGGGGGGACGGAGGGGAAGGGAGGGGGAGGGGAGGGAGGCATGTATGGTATATCCGATTAGCTTTGGTGTTAAATTAATTGTAATCATATTTAATTGAGTCCACTGTACCTTAAACACACAGCTAGCCGCTGATCAGCAGATATTGGCATCCTGTAATGTGTTGTCTATTTTTGGATATTTGGCCGCACAAGCTCCAACAGATCATCACATCTCTCCTTTGACATTCTAAAGTATGTATGGAATTTCTCTGGGTCCTGCCGCAGCTCTTGAATTAGTTTACCATACTCCCCATAGTCATTATCACACTTTTGTAGAATTGGATGAACCCAGAATCATCTTCTTCTAATCCTTCTACATTGCGCAATTGCTAATAGCAACATAGCTTCCTCCTCCGAATCATCAGATTCACTAGTTTCTTCATGAACGACAGGTAAAGCAGCTACCGATTCATCAGACATGATTGAAATGCCTGTCTAAATTGAAAATTATTTTCGACACGCATACCTTAGCATAGCCAAAGTAAAATACCATCACACCTAATGAGCGAGTCCCAGCTATGAGATTTCTGATGTTGAATCTGAGCTGGTTGCCATAATTAGGTGGGATGTCCCTGCCTCCGAGGTGGTGACGGCCCTTGAGTGCCGAGTCGAGATCGTCGCTTCCACTGGTTAGTCACAGAAGCGCATATGACTTAGTTCTCTGTCTGTAGAGTTGGCAATCAGCCAACTCGCGTACCTCACCAGGAACATTGGTCCCAGCAACCACAAGCTTGAAGTCGTCTAGTGTATCCACCTGCTGGCTGACTCCTCCCTCCTGGACCAGGACCATAGCAGCGACACAGTCCAATACACCATGATGCAATATCAGCTCTACCCATTGGTTAGCTGTGGCTTGGACCTGCCGGTGTTCTCGCTCCACATGCACGATCCGCTGTTTGGAATCCGTTTGCTTCAGCTCCTGGTCATTCTCGTCATGCCAGACATGAAGTCTTGGAGCATTCATCGTCACATCTGAGAGCCACTCAGTGTACACCCGGAGGAACAGCCTATCCTGCATGGCAACCGGATTCACGTGTGTTCTCGAGGGGGGTTAATAGTGGAACTGCCACGGGAATCTCGACACCTACCTGTAGTTCGAATTCCGTGAACCCATCATTGCACCCCACAGCGTAGTACCCCTTTCCCTTTGCATAGAAGGTTGGTCCACGAGCCAGCGGACCAAGGACTCAGTACTCATCGTTCACATATGTGGTGTCCACGGTGCTGTTGCTCTGCGTGATCTCCCACCTGTTCAGAACCTGCGGGAGCTCTACCATCCATTCTGTTGTGCTGTGAAGTTTGAACTGGAGTGTCATGCTCTTGATCTCGTGGATCTGTGCCAAGATTGCAAAGTCGATGCACTTCCCAGCAGCGGACAATGGGTTCTCACCATGTATACTGGGTCGAATGACCATCAGGCGGTCCTTCCGAGGATCAGTGCCGTACAATGTCATGGGTTCAATGGCCCCCATCTGGATGTTACACATACTGCAGCATGTTTAAGGTCTGGGTATATAGAAGTTTTAAACGGCTGCCATGTTCGGTAAAGTTCTCCAGCAGATTGTCTATAGGCAACAGGACAAGTCGGCATGACAGTCATCATGACAGCCATGGCGTGCACTGTCCCACTGTGACAGGGTCTGAGGACTGCTTCGTGACATCAACATTATCCATGAACTAGCCAAGGTCACACCTCCGTCTGATGCGGAGATACTGGCCACCATAGAGGAAGGAGTGCCAGCTCGTAGTACAAAAGAACTTCTGACTCGGATACTCTACCGGAAGTTTGACAGCACCCAGGGTAGGGCACTGAACCTACCTGTGGCCCAAACCAACAGTCCTGTTATTCTAGCTCTCCAAAGGGCGAGGGTCGAACCCAAAGATCTACTGATGGTCGGGAAGTGGGCTGCCATATTTAGCAAATAACTACTTCAGGGAGGAGGTCAGTGCCGCTGTAGTGGAGAGCCATGACACGGTCATGCAGAAGGTACTCTGGAGGGGCTCACTGTTGGCCGCAAGAAGGCTGTTGAGCACATCTTCAATGAAAGAGGGCACAGGAGATTGGCCAGTAATCTGCCAGCATTTCTGAAATTTCCAGATAACTACCAGGACTACCTCATTAAATCCACTCACAAGTCAGATGCTAGTCGCGCATGGAAAAGTGGGCCTTCCATGAGAAACTCCAGAAGAAGAGAGCCCTAGACTCTGACCCTCAGTGGGTAGAGTTTAAGCGACAGGCTTCTGACGAAACTGACGCAGTTCCTCAAGCTTCTGACGAAGTTCCTCAAGCTTCTGACGAAGTTCCTCAAGCTTCTGACGAAGGTCCTCATGCATCTGACGAAGTAGCGGAGACCGCGGACGAAGTTCCTCAGCCTTCTGATGAATGAAAAAAAGTTATGGCAGCTACGACAGTCTGTCAGCGATGACACGTAGAGCAGGCTACTTTCCTGGCTGGATTCAGCTTGTAGGTGAAGGTCTGCGTCTTTTCCAGAGATGGCTTGAAGTGTGACAGACCACCTGTCTTCTTGTTGCTGAAGATGAAGCAGTACAGATCAGCTACCCTCTGTACACCTGCGATAAAGTCCCCTTTGGTCTCCTTGAGGGTTAGGCTGTCGTATATGGTCTCGAGCAGGGCACGTCCACACTTGGAGCTGAAGTATAGCAACCGGGCATTGTGGCAGATGTCTGTTGAGATCTCGCGGGTGTACTTCTGAAAGAGGATGAAGACAGTTATCTTTGTGTGCCGGATGCACCTGGTGATGTTGCTGAGGTAGATGACTGTCTTCTGGTCCATTGCAGGGTCATCCATAACTAGAACAAGTGGTTCTGTCAGTCGGGCTGCCAGCAGCTTCTGCATCAGTGCTTGCAGGTTCTGTGTGATTGGGCCATTGTACCATTCCTCATTACTGTCAACTGCCTCAGCGGCGGAGTCAGACACCAGAAGGATGTATTGAGAGTGTAGATGTTCAGCCAGGAGGGCCTGCAGCAAGATATTTTTCCCATGTTCTGACGGGGCAATGATCAGCACCACCTGGCCAGCATCGGCCGGCCTACTGTCGAATGGTACAGACATGTGTGCGGAGGATGGTTAGCACTTGGTCAGCGGTAGCCTCATCTATATCTGGGAGACTAAACGGCAGTGCTTCCTGCACCAGCTCTTTCGCCTGCAGAGCGGGGAATCCTGCACCTCCGGCGGATGCGAAGGATGCGATGGAGGTTTCAAGCATGAAATCCCAGCAGCAGCTGAGAATATAGTGTAGAGGGCCTGTGTCAGCACCCACAGTGTCTAGTACATCCAGTATCTGTATGAAACATGCACGGGAAGCCATGACTATCCTGTGGTCTTAAGCGGCAAACCAAAGAACCCTGACTTCTTCACCTCTGGTAGCTGGAGGCTGACGGTAGCACCTTCTTTGCCATCGACAGTGATATTGCTCAGTCCGATGGTGCCTATCTTGAGATTATCTCCATCCTGTTGGAATGAGCTCCGCGATTTCAGGAGATCCGTAAACAGGTCCTGTGCAAAGGACTCAGACATAACCTTGATGGCTCCAGCCTCATCGACTCCGAGCATACCTCGCATCGTCGCCCTCTCCTTGATGCCCATCCCCTTGTATACAGTCTTGGCCTTGTTAATGTCCGATTGTCCTACCGTATGAGTGTTCCCGATGAGATCTCGGGCTGGGATGGTACCTCGGATCTCCCGCAGGTCTCCCTTCTCATCGAAGTCTAGGAAGGAGATAGGGGCAACAGTGTCCTCTGAACCGAGGCGTGCCTCGCCCAAGTGAGCAAGATCTCCTAGCTCTTTGCTTTCTAGGTCTGTGAGTGACAGAGTTATAGTGCTATATACAGACGGCTTAAACCTCCTACTAGCCCTAGAACCACAGCCTCCATTAGTGTAATAGGTTCACCCATGATCTTGGCGGCGGCAATGTAGGAGGCACCACTAATGGCGAGCTTTGGGATGGGGTGAGTTATTCCGAGACAGTGCTCGGCCGCTCCGCTCATCACTGTAGCGAGGACAGCCTCAGCAAAGGCCCTAGCAAAGGCCTCAGCAATAACCTTGATGACTCCAGCCTCATCGTCGGAACCATCCTCATCGTCGAAGACATCCTCATGGTCGAAGTCTAGGAAGGAGATAGGGGCAACAGTGTCCTCTGAACCGAGGCGTTCCTCAGCAAAGGCCTCAGCAATAACCTTGATGACTCCAGCCTCATCGTCGGAACCATCCTCATCGTCGGAGCCATCCTCATCGTCGAAGTCTAGGAAGGAGATAGGGGCAAGTGTGTCCTCTGAACCGAGGCGTTCCTCGTCCAAGATCGCAAGATCGCCTAGCTCTTTGCTTTCTAGGTCTGTGAGTGCCAAAGGTATAGTGCTATATACAGACGGCTTAAACCTACTAGTCATACCCCAAGTGAAATAGTTGGGCATAGGAGGACCACGCAGTCGGCCAAGGGGATAGGTAGCAGTGCTCAGGGTACTGGCCCTCACTGCAGGGGCACGCCTTATGGGTGGTCCACCATTCCCGGGCATTGACAATCCTCAGTCCGCGTGCTCAACTATGGGCTACACACCGCCCTCCGGCATGCCATGCCTCATATGCTGCAGGGGTCTCGTGATCCATCTCTCACTATTCAGCGATTTTAAACGTAGGCGACGATGATCTCAGCCATTGCACTCGTTGCTAGCCCTAGAACCATGGCCTCCATTAGTGTAACACGTTCACCCATGATCTTGGCGGCGACAGTGTAGGAGGCACTGCTGATGGCAATCTTTGGGATGGGGTGAGTTATTCCGAGACAGTGCTCAGCCACCCCACTCACCACTGTAGTGAGGACAGCCGCAGTGGCGGCAGGAAGAACCTCATTTCCACCTGTCATCTTCACCATGGCCACATTCGCCGCCACGCTATGGGCGATATGGACTGCCAGAAGTTTTGCTTTGGTCAGTAACTTCTGTGTCTTGGTTCGCATCAGGTTCTCCACTTTGTGAGGACTCACCTGGCTCTCAGGCAGTTGCTTCACGATCTGTACCATTGACGTCATTGTTTAAGCACAGAGTATACAACGAGGTTAAACGTCTGCATCCCTGTCGAGAGAGCTAATAAGATCTTCCCAGTCTGAATCTGCCAGGTGTCCGGGTTGGTACTCAGGAATATTCATCTCTCTATTGAGACATCTTAAACATGTCCGGGCTCATGCTATGCGAGAAGTAGTATGAGGTCTTCTGGAGGTAGTTGAAGGACTACAAGAAGAAGACACCAGATGAGCTCGCTCAGCTCTCCAGTGCTGAGCTGACAGAAGAGCTGACAGCTGTGAAGCTCTATCTAGGATTTGGTAAGGGATGGATCTGCTTCCTCGAATACCTTATCATGAGCGGGAGTATCATCGAGCAGCTTCTGTGAGATAAAGGTTTCTACAAGGATCGGGAGTATCTGTCAGATGTGTTCCAGCAGTTGCACACCGCCATGGCCTCACCTGACTCAGAGCTGAACAAGGTTCTGCGATAATACAAGCTGGAAAAAGGATGCGCTGCGGAACCATCCAGCCCTTGGATGTGCATGTTGGCAGCGGGTATAGAGGCTGTAATGTCTGACCGTGGTCCCCACTGCTACTGTCGAGAGTCAGGATAGTCTTATAGCTGATTTGTTAGTGGCGGAGTAGGCTGATCCCGAGCGCCATGATAGCTAGGCCTGACACCATTCATAGAGCTGCCACGGGAAATGGTGTCGTGCCGACTGGCTGCAGTGTTGGGGTTGGAACGCCTTTATGTGGACCTGCCATGGAAAGCGTCGTGTCGACTGGCTGCAGTGTCAGGGTCGGAATGACTGTATGTGCTGCCATGACCGTACTATGCATTGGTGCGTTGATATCAGTGTCAAAGCCGAAGTGGCCACTGGGGGAACTCCCCTCAACTATCATGTTGTTATAGACCCTGACTTGGAGGTCTTTGATGTTCACGAGCATGTTGCTCGGAATCAACCATAGGTGTCGTGAAATAGCAAAGTCAAGTTTGCGATGGGCCTTCTGCAACCCCTGCTGGAACTTGTCAATAAGACTACTGGGGTCTGCCACGATGATCATATCCTCAACGAGACTGATGAACATGACCTGGACCTCTGCTCCGCTGACACCATCTATGGAATGACGCAGCTTGGTCTGTGCTATAAGGAGGCAGTAGCACAGTGCTTCCAGGGACTGGTTGATCCGACCGATCCCTGCTGGTGTGAGGCCTGAGGTTGTGTGTGGGACAAAGTACTTCCACACATCTGGATAGTCCGGCCGCAAGCCAGTGATGTGCATATTTTGCACCAGCGCTCCAGGGTCGGAGTCTGGATCAAACGAGAATGTCACTGTCTTCCGACGGCCTACTCGTCGGGGTGTTCGATAGGGGAATCCTGAGTAGTCACATCTCGGGTCACCATACATAACCCCTAGACCGCTGTTGTCACCACCATGCCACCGATAGTCTGGGTGAGCGCTGAACTCTCTCTGTAGTCTGCTGGCCGCTGAGATGCTATGGCTGTTGAGCTGTGGGTCGAAGTCATTTGAATCAGGGAGGCTTGCACCCAGCTCATGGAGGATTCGTCGCACCGTGAAGTACACGTGGAATCTGAGACAGCTGGCGATGAGCACAGCTTCAGGAGTACCAGAATAGGAGTGAAGCAGGGTGGAACTTACTCCACATCCTGCCGTGGCACACCACACGGCAAAGTTCAGCTGCTGATTCCAGTATAAGAGGCTTGGAGCAGCCATCCAAGTATGAGCTTGCTTCGCATCCTTGATGGTGATGGGGCAGTTGGTCAGCGGTCGTGGGTTGATGGAGAAGCTGGTTCGGGACCATCCATCCACTGTGATGGAGAACGGTGTTAGCTCTGGTATATCAGACAACAGACCTCTCAGGCCAGTCAAGGGTGTACCCAGGAGGGGCGGTTGTCTCCGGATGACTGTCGTGAGGTTCAGTGGGAAGGCCATCTATACTGGTATTCTTAAAGCTATCGTACAAGCAGCACACTATTTGTAGTCGTCTCGACTCCAGAGACCAGCGAGGCGACCTCGCCGTAATATCTCGTTTTTTAGCTCCTCCATATCAACCCGCCCGCTGGAGCCTTTGAGGTATTGCTGTCACACTTTAGGTTTCTCCATGCGGTACAGGGCTTGGACCTTCAATATATGGTGGTACTCTTCATCGGTGCCCTGTCCATCCTCGAGAGCTTTGCTGACAGAGTCGTCGATAGTCCGTAGCATACTCTGTGCCAGTGTCACGTACTTAGCATGCTTCTCCAGCCTCATTGTGATCTGCCACTGCCCCACCACGAAGCCAGTGGCCAAGACAGTGGTAGCTAGTGTCACGCCACCCAGCGGGATGGCGACGATGGCACCCACCCCTGTAGCGAGAGTGGCCACAGCTGCCACACCAGCACTGGATCCAATCACACCCACAGCAGTGGTTGTATGTGCGAGGACGTTGTAGGCTGTCTTATATCGCCTGCGCGTTCTGCTGTACTTTTCTGCCTCATGGATGAGATTCTGCCTGATGGCATCTATCTGCTGGAGTCGCCAGCCATGGATGGTACCGCCCTCATCAGCAGTCAGGGAGGGCTATAATTCTGGTTGCTTCTGCCACTTTGATTTTGCCATACTATACCTAGAGATTAAACCTGCATCACTTGCAGAATCTGCTCATGAGCCATAGAATGGTTCATTTTGGAGAGCCTGGTGAACCGTGCCAGCTTTTTAGTATCGAGACAGACGTCTCTTAGAAAGTGGTCATCCAGCACTTTTTTCGGGTGCCAGTAGCTTTCTGGGACGTGACATCTGGAACTTCACCTTATCACCAAAATAGTAGGCCCACCGCTGGAAGGCTTTCTTGGTCTTACACTTCTGCTTCATCTCCTCTTTCCATGGTATGACATCTGGCTCATCACCGTCTGTGAAGACACCTGGCTAATCGTCGTATGTGAAAACATCTGGTTCATCATTGTATGTGAAGACCTCTGGATCATCGTCGTCTGTCAAGACTCCTGCATCCCACTTACTGTCCCCCAGGAGGGCCTGCCAGTATCGGGAACCTTCACTGTTCCTTCGCCTACTTGCCTTGCTGGCAGCCTGTTGATACCAGCTCTCCCGCTATAGTCGCTCTCCTTCTTGTTGACAGATCTGTTGCTGTGCGAGCATCTGTGTGTTTAAGACCTTTGGGCAACCCTCTATCGGGTTCATCATCTCGGCAAAGGTCAGATATTCCTGGTGTGATGTCATGTTGTCGTCAGGTCAAGGAGTAATAAGGGTGTAAACTCTAAATGGGCATCCGATATCCCATCCGTGCTGGCATATATGTTAATGGAGGGGCTGTCAAACAGGTGATTTACAGGTGTAAACAGGCTAGGACTGATAGCTTTCCATAGGTTGCTGTTGGCACCTGGGAGATACTTTATCTCGTCCCGGCCGACTTCTACCAGTGAGCTGCTGTGTGCACTGCCCGGAGGTTGATGTAGCACATCGGCGTGTATGTATGTTGTGCCCCGCTGGGGCGCCTTGAAGAGGACCCATTCTACACGGTACTGTACCACCCGTCTCCCCTCTAGAGAGGGTGAGATTACGTTCTTACCACCGGAGAGCAGCAGTCGGACAATCAGCATGGTTATATCTCCGGTTTAAACCCCTTCTATAGCATGCTATGGTACCCATATTTGCTCACTCGACTGGTCTTGCTGACCTGGCGGATGTGTACGCAGTTGATGCCGCCAAGGTAGAAGAGAGCGATGGCAAGTCATTCGCCCTACAGTACGAATCAAACTCAAAGGCATTCTCCCTCCACCCCATTGGTGGTGATGGGGTGGAGCTGCTCACATACCTCAAGGATGTGTCGACGGAGCGCCTGGGTCGCAACATAGATGGCCACAAGATCGTGTTTCGGTACGATTTCCCGAAGGGGAAGTACATCCTCGAGCCATTGATTGAGGTCTCGGATACAGAGGTGGCAGACATAAACACCCTAAATGACGACCTCGGCTTTCATCTGGTCAAACCCTATTCGAGCAATGCACCGCCGATGACACATGATGGTCTGCTATTGACCCTGGCAAAAACCCTGCAATTCATGTTTGAGAATAATGAAGTGTGGTACCACGCTGGAATTGTGGTGACTGGCAAACATGGTTGCCACTATATAGGCCTTCCGCAGTCATTGACATAGAGGTTACTCCCCTCTCCACTGTTGTGAAAAGGGATGGGACAGTTCGATACCTCTACAATCAGGGATCCTCCTTCCTCACCTACATAGGTGAAGGGTCTCCCTGACGAGGGTGGGTCACCGGATCGGGGTTACAGGTGGAAAGCTCCTGCTGCGTCGTCCATTATATGGACCAGAAGAAGCAGTTAACCTCCAGCAGGGCATCCTACGGGTAGATGGTGTGTCACATGTCTCCAAAGCCAAGGGTGCTTTTAAACTGCTTCAGCGAGTCGGACTCACTAGCCTGCAAACGACTCATATAGTCCTAGAGCTACGTTTCTTAGCCAGCGGCAGAGTGAAGCCACTAGCCCCTGCTCCTGAGGGGATGAAGATCACTATCGATCCGGATGGAACAGGGCTCGATCTGGCACAGATATTTCTCAAGGGGTTCACTCTGTTCAGTTTAACTCTTCATGTGGACATGATTCTCATCATACTGCTCGTGCTGGCGTCTACAGCAGTGGCACAGGGCGCTGAGACTGCCATGATATTGGATGCCAAGTGGGCCCACTTCCGGGATGACCCCCAGTACAACCTGTAAACTGTAAATACCATCATACAGGCTACTACTGTTTTGCATAATATGCTGCAGATGGATTCAACGCCTACAACAACATCAGAAGAGTTTGATGAATCCAGTCCAGACGAAGCACAAGGTTTGGCAGGTCTACGCCCATTTGGTACCCATGGCACGACGGAAGCAACTAAAATCAGAGATTCATTTAGAAACTATTTTCTAGCTCATCCAGTGCCGTAGCAAGGAGGATATGTCCATAGAGGATTGGATGGCTAATGCACAGAAACCTACCTATGCGTGGATGAATCTAATTCAGACTCGCCATCATATGACTGTTCCGTACCTATATTAGATCCAGCATCCTCTCCAGGTACTTCTTTATCAGGAGACTTTGTTTGTCTTTGAGAAAGGTTGCTAACTGTGCTGTAAAGTGATTATAAACAAAGTATTGAATTAATAATTTTTTCAATTACCACATATATTAAAAACATTGCACACGCCGCTATGGCTACTTTGAGTTTCATGATGTTAATCTGAGTCCTTTGTTTTTATTAAGAAATGTCGAAATATCACATTATTACTGAAGATCTAGCATATCTATGGGTTTATGCGTGCTAATCTTGGATCTATTCAGATACACGTCTAAATAAACGTGGTATGTGGTTAGCATTGAACATTGGTATACCTTGTAATCATTTATTGTTTATAACAAACAAGTTATGTATATTCACAGACATTTTTCAGCAATGCGTTTTTCTATCCGTTAACTTATGCTTTGAATTTCCAAATTAGCGCTGATGAATAAATATTTTGTGACTTTCTCCAGTGGGGATGTTACAATTACAAAGCATTACGTACCTACGATCAGAGATGTATGGATCCAAGAACGACATAAAATGGCATCTTGGGAATCTCTGATGGGCCCGATCCACTTTTCTTTGTTTGCAGCATACGCTTATTCTTCAAGTAGGAGTCATGTTTGTTCTTCCATTTTCTGCGCAAAATATCTCCTGTAATGAGAGAAAATGCCTCATGGTTATATAATACTTAAATAAAGTTGTATGATTTGAGGAAATTCCAAAATTAGGTAATGAAACTGATGAAACCTCATATAAACACATATGTTGTAGACTTAGTTTGCCATTACTTATTGATGATTTAGTAAACTGTTATATGGCAAGCTTAATTGAGGTTCATTTGCTGTACATTAAAATACATATAACTCCTTTTGCACAGTAGATTATAATGTTAGTTAAGCTTTTTATTGTTAGAAATACCTGCTTTTGCAATACAATAATTATATTAAATTTCAATATTTTACGTATCATGAGGCTGTACCCTTCATTTTAAAAGTTATGTACATTTACTGCCTCAGAAAAGCGATAAACATGCAAGTATGTAAGTATACATGTCGGCAGGCGGGCAGGCAGGCAGGCAGGCAGGCAGGCAGGCAGGCAGGCAGGCAGGCAGGCAGGCAGGCAGGCAGGCAGGCAGACAGACAGACAGACAGACAGACAGACAGACAGACAGACAGACAGGCAGGCAGGCAGGCAGGCAGGCGGGCAGGCGGGCAGGTAGGCAGGCAGGCAGGCAGGCAGGCTGGCAGGCAGGCAGGCAGACAGGCAGGCAGGCAGGCAGACAGACAGACAGACAGACAGACAGACACTGTAGATTCATCAATAGATGTACAGCTGAATGGTTAGTTGGCTGGGAGGGAGGTTGTATGCGTTGAAGGATAAATTGATAGATGGGATGGTGCGGACATGGGTGGGTGATGGACGATTGGGCCGATGGACTTACAGACGAATAGGTCAAAAGTGAATGGGCACGTTTCAATGGCTTTCTCTGATTTGATTTACTGGTCTCTTGATGTCCGTTATGAATCAGATGAGTAGAAGTGGAGGAAATTGATTAGATTTTGAAGGTGATCTGTCTCTATGTCAAAACGTCGCCATGGCCTACGAATGTGACAAACTGGTAGCCGATGTACCTACCCTGCTTAAGATAATTGTCTATTACACATATTTCTCAAAATTAACACCAATTATAAATTATTTGATAAACGGACATACATGTGTGTGTGTGTGTATCTATTACCTTTACATCGTCTAGCTTGAGGCCCTGGGCAATTTTGGTCCAGACATTCTTGGTCCAGACTATGTCTCTGTAGCTGTCTAGAGACTGGTCATAGATGCCAGAATTTAGCCGCACCTCTTCGATCAACATCTCCATCTGTTTGGTCGTTAATTTGGCATCAGACATTTTTCTAATCAATTCCATCAATACAGTAGCAGAAAGAATTTCGAACAGTGCCTACACATGGCTGTACGCGCATGCACGTGCATGGACAGAGCAATTTGGAAATCGTGGTTTCCCGAATTAACGTCATTCTTTGGATTTCCCTAGCGCCTAGCCACGCGCGACCCATGCAAAATCGAGCACTGATCGATTTTTCTAGCCGCTCACGTTTTACCGCGCAGCTGGCCGCCCATATGGAAATAGCAAGATAGTTAAACAACTATCTCGATTTTAGGCAGCTGCCATGCGTCTAGTCGCGTGTGGCAAATCGTGTGGTATGGAAAAGCTGCCTTACGGTCAGTATCGCGCGTGCGCATTAATTACAGGAATTTGAAGGTGATGCATTTCATCGCTACGTGCAAATTATTTTCACTGCATGTCTCTCTGTTTTTCACTCTCAGCTCGGTAACCATATACGGGGATTCATATTTTAAATCAGCGTTAATGCCATACCACTGCTTGTCTAAGATTCTCTTTAAAAAAATGGCCTAGATCGTTACTGAGTAATGCCGTGGTCGGGTTTTGACAAAAATCGCAATATGTAAGTCTGCCTTTACATATTGCGATTTTTGGCTAAGATCCGACCACGGCACGACTCATCTACGATCTAGGCCATTTTTAAGAGAATCATAAACAAGCCGTGGTATGGCATTAACGCTGATTTAGAATATAAATCCCCGTAGATCGTTACCGAGCTGACAATGAAATACAGAGAGCCATGCAGTGAAAATGATTTGCATGTGCCTTCAAATTTCTGTATTTAATGTGCACACGCGATGCTGACCGTAATGCAGTCAGAACGGTCGCACCGATCGTAAGCCTTGTACACATACGATTTGATTACTGTTTTGTTAAGATGGTCTCTACAACACCTTACGACTAGGTCGGAAATTTTGGCATTCAAAACTTTCCCGATTCCGTTACGACACTTCCAATTTGTTATTTCTTCAAAATCGTGCCGTGGTCGTATATTAGAACCATGTACATAATACAACCAGAGTAAAATTGTGTCACGGTTTTCCTTACCGCTCCGGGCCGATCGGATCTTAGCCAAAAATCTCAATATGTAATTCTGCCTTAACAGTGAAGCCGTAACAGCTATGTCTATGTCGTGATGTACACTTTCCCGGAGTGAAGCCGGAAAATCGGAAAGAGCTTTTGAAATTCCCTACACCTTATCAAGATTAGATTTTTGGGGGGGGTATTTGACTCATGTACCGATATTAACGAAATGTGGATACGTTTTAAAGCACTTATAATTGATCTACAGACCAGATACATTTCAAGCAAAAAGGTTACAGTTAATGGTAGGAGCAAAGGGAAATACCCACTGGCTCTATCAAGAAAATAAAGAAGAAGCATGTTCTATGGAAAAGATTTTTGGAGACTAAAGATGCCACACACTATAAGGAATACTGCAAGACGAGGAACCAAATGCGAAAGATAACTAGACAACTCCAGAAAGTTTTTGAAACCAACTAGCTAAGGAGGCAAAGAAAAACCCCAAAGCAGTGTGGAAAGACATGAATTCCGGTCAAAGTCAAGGGTAGGCGTTTCTAACTTCGAGCTAGAGCCCGGAGATAGCAATTCACGTTTAACTACATCAGACAAGGAAAAGGCAGACGTATTAGGAACAATTTTCCGCAGTGTTTTTACCAATGAACCGGATGGGTGAATACCACGAATTACAAAGCGCCAACTTCAATGAGACAATGATACTCTAGAAGTTACAGAAAATGCTGTCCAAAAGACATTAGAAAACCTGAATAGCTGCAAGTCCACACGACCTGATGGAATGCATCCGTGGTTCCTAAAAGAATTAGCAATGCCACTTAGTAGACCATTATGTATGATATATAACTATAGTTTGAGGTCAAAAGAACTAACGGAAGAATGGAAACAAGGGAACATCTCAGCAATTTTCGAAAAGGGAAGGCACAAATTGGCAGGAAACTATAGACCTGTTAGCTTGACCAGTGTGGTGTATAAATGTATGGGGCAGATTATTAGGGACTATGTAATAAACCATATATGATGGATAACAAACTCCTAAGCACCAAACAGTACAGTTCTGATTTGTGAAAGGAAGATCAACGGTCTTACAAGCCTTTCATAGTTCTGACGCTTTACAGAAAGACCCGAGCATGCACGAGCAGCATGAGTTGAGCCCCGGCTAGCAACCTGTGTGGACATAGATATATTGACTCTGTGTCTAACCAATCTAGTACTAATATTAAACCCGTTTGTAGCATAATTAGTAGTTAATAAATATGGTAAAATGCAAACCAAGGTGGTGAGTAGTAAGCAAGAACATAGAGACACAACATTGGCAACGAGCATATATGGATAAAAACGAAACTTCTGTGTGAAATTTCGAAAGTGAAGATGATATTTTGTCAACAATTTAGCATCAGTTGGCTGAAGTTACCAGTTTCACCATAGCCGGATTTAGCAGCGAACTCAACTTAGATCATGTTTCAGAGATATCTGAACTGAGATTGACCACGGAACATAAAAAAACCGTCGCTGGTACTGGCGGGTATCAGATCGAGCAATTAAGTTCATTAGTGGGAAATAAGAATGCCGTTTATAAATGTTAAAGTGCAGTACAGGCTGTCCCAAACTGTTTTCAAATTGGATCTACCTTGTGTACGCCGGTACAAATGGATTAACATTGGATTGTAGTGTAATATAGACTGCTACAAAATTTAACAATCGCGTTTCTACTTTTAATCAAATTTACTGTGTATATAGCTGAAGCTTATGGCTTCAGGGTTACCTCTATGCGTTATGTGACATTACAGTCTTATCGGAACAAACATTTCCTCTACCTGTATTTTGTCTTACCATGGCAGCTGCGATTAGTTTACCAACATTTCTGTCTTTTGATTCCGATAACGAGCAATCGATGGTCAAAATGTACCACCATATTCGAGAATTTCTTGCTAGCCGTTAATATTTCGAATGGGACAAGAAAGCGCGCACTTCTATTATATAATGTGGGAAACAAAATCATTTCTTACGGACAACAGCCAAAGGCTAACAATATCTACGACCACAAACATCGAGGTAAATCGTGTCAACATGTACACAGCATGCACGACACAAGCACGCATGTTCCGTCCAAGAGCAGTGACGATGACTATTCAGATTAGATAACAAATCGTCCCAGTGACACATGTCTACGTGAACAACCGTCTTAGTGACCCCATCTTTGCGAACACTCGTCTTAGTGACACCATCTTCGTGATCAATCCTCTTCGTGACAAATCGTCTAAGTGACACCATCTTTGTGAGGAATAATCTTAGTGACAATATCTTCGTGAACAATCATCATAGTGAAAATATCTTCGTGAGCAATCATTTTAGTGGCACCATCTTCGTGATCAATCATCATAGTGGAAATATCTTCTTGAATAATCGTCTTAATGACAATATCTTCGTAAACAATCATCTTAGTAACAATATCTTCGTGAACAATCATCATAGTGGAAATATCTTGGTGAACAATCATCTTAATGACAATATCTTCGTGAACAATCGTCTTAGTGACAATATTTTGGTGAACAATCATCTTAATGACAATATCTTCGTGAACAATCATCTTAGTGACAATATCTTCGTGAACAATTTTCTTAGTGACAATATCTTGGTGAACAATCATCTTAGTGACAATATCTTCGTGAACAATCGTCTTAGTGACAATATCTTGGTGAACAATCATCTTAATGACAATATCTTCGTGAACAATCATCTTAGGGACAATATCTTCGTGAACAATCGTCTTAGTGACAATATCTTCGTGAACAATCATCTTAGTGACAATATATTCGTGAACAATCATCTTAGGGACAGTATCTTCGTGAACAATCGTCTTAGTGACAATATCTTCGTGAACAATCATCTTAATGACAATATCTTCGTGAACAATCGTCTTAGTGACAATATCTTCGTGAACAATCATCTTAGTGACAATATCTTCGTGAACAATCATCTTAGGGACAGTATCTTCGTGAACAATCGTCTTAGTGACAATATCTTGGTGAACAATCATCTTAATGACAATATCTTCGTGAACAATCATCTTAGGGACAATATCTTCGTGAACAATCGTCTTAGTGACAATATCTTCGTGAACAATCATCTTAGTGACAATATCTTCGTGAACAATCATCTTAGGGACAGTATCTTCGTGAACAATCGTCTTAGTGACAATATCTTCGTGAACAATCATCTTAGTGACAATATCTTCGTGAACAATCGTCTTAGTGACAATATCTTCGTGAACAATCATCTTAGTGACAATATCTTCGTGAACAATCATCTTAGGGACAGTATCTTCGTGAACAATCATCTTAGTGACAATATCTTCGTGGGCAATCGTCTTAGTGACACTATCTTCGTGAACAATCATCTTAGTGGCAATATCTTCGTGATCAATTGTCTTAGTGAAAATATCTTCGTGGACAATCATCTTGGTAACCATATCTTCGTGATCCATTGTCTTCGTGAAAATATCTTCGTGAACAATCATCTTAGTGACAATATCTTCGTGATCAAATGTCTTAGTAACAATGTCTTTGTGACCGATTGTCACATATAGTGGGTAGACGTCAGAGCGACCACGTGTCTTAATGACCACATCTCTTCTATGTGAACAGGCATCAAAAGTGCTTTATATCGTGTCTTATAAAAGTCAATGGCACGGATTACGTTGGTGACCTCCTGTGGACATGTGTTTCATATTCATGTCATTTTGGTGTGAATATTAAAGGCATTTACATGTTCTAATACCTAATATCATTTATCCTAGTTACTTATTTCTATATGCATATTATTGCATTTTGTTTACCAGTTGTAGTTGTGTTAATTGTAAACATTAAAACTGAAAGAAGGAAGGGATGTCCAAGCCTTCCATAGTTCCGATGCTTTATGGAAAGACCCAAGCATTCATGAGCATCATGAGGTGAACCCCGGCAAGCAACCTGTGTGGCCATATATATATATCGACTCCGTGTCTAACCAATCTAGTAATAATATTAAACCCGTTTGTAGCATAATTAGTAGTTAATAAATATAGTAAAATGCAAACTAAGGTGTTCTTCTTCTTCTTTTCGTTCGCTGATCATACCGCCAGTCCTGTAAGTGACTATCGACATGATCATAAGCGTTAAGTGCGTGGATCCATGGTTTATTAGAGTGCGCCGTGCGGCCTGGAACTTCTGCCTTCAGCACTCGAGGTTTCTGTCAGAGTTACCTCACCCTTACCTCCTTTAGTCGCCTCGTACGACTCGCAGAGGATACGGAAGGTGTATTCTAAGCCCCACCTACAGGGCAAAACGAAGGTGTTGAGTAGTAAGCAAGAACATAGAGACTCAACAATGGATTCGTGGACAGAAACCTTAGAAAAGAGAGAGTCGGTTGTCACAGTATACTTAGATTTCACGAAGGCCTTTGATACGGTCTTGCATAAAAGGCTAGTATGCAAACTAGAGGCTTCTGGTATAACGGTCCCAGTCCTTGGCTGGATCAAGGTATTTTTGATGGATAGAGTCCAACAAGTTTGTCTAACTGGAGTGAGCTCAGACTGGAAGAATGTAACGAGTGGCATACCACAAGGCACTGTACTTGGGCCTGTTCTATTTGTGTTATACATAAACGATCCACCAGCAAGCCTAAAAGCAGAGGCATACTTATTCGCAGACGACACAAAAGTTTCCAAATCAATAGCGAATCAAAAAGACTGTGAAGTTCTACAGACACATCTGAATATGCTAACCGCCTGGTCGGACATATGGTTATTACGTTTCCATCTAGATAAGTACACGCATATGAGATTAGGAAGACCACATGGCTTCGACTATAAATACAGCTTAACAACGGGTGGAATATCCCACGAGCTACAATCGATAAATGAAGAAAAAGACATAGGGGTTGTAATAGATTCAAAATTTGAATTCGGAAGGCACGTAAGTGAGAAAATCAATAAAGCTAACAGCATAATGGCAATCATCAGAAGATCCTTCAGTTTTCTGGACGAGACAAACTTCAGCTTTCTGTACAAAGCATTCGGACTATGCAGCAATTAATGTGGAGCCCATATAAAATGAAATATATAGAAGTGATTGAAAATTTCCAACGTCATGCTACGCGTCAGTTAACTGGAATGAAGGAACTTTCTTATCCTGAACGGCTAAAGAAGCTCAAACTACCAACTCTGGCATACAGGAGAGTAAGAGGTGATATGGTCGAGGTGTTCAAGATCTTGCGATGTAAATACGATGCTGAAGTTTCAAATACACTGCGATTACAGAAAGACTGTGTAGCCAGAGAGATCACCAGAGGACATAGGTACATATTATTCCAACAGAGCCAATTCAAATACCCGCAAGCACTCTTTAAAGACCATACCAGTATCAGCATGTCAGTAGATATCCAACCGGTGCTCGTACTTATGGTCTACAGACACTACTACTACTACTACTACTACTACTACTACTACTACTACTACTACTACTACTACTACTACTACTACTACTACTACTACTACTACTTTGAAAATCCGACGCTGGTGCAGTCGGACAAACTTCACGGAGGAACTCCTTTAAAAAGGCTGGCATGCCCCCATAAAAAACCTGGTGAACTAGTAAGCCTGATTAATATTACACCAAAACAAAAAATAGATAACATATCTGACTAATGAACATTAATACAATCTATAAATACATACCGTTTAAATGGTAGAGATACAAAACAATAAGCTGATAGAGATCTGATAGCAAAACAAAACTTAACAAAGGCATTACTATTCAATCCAGGTGTGGTAGTTGGCCCATGTGGCGAGTGCAACTGTCCAACAATTGAAAAGGGACTCGTCAATCAATGACAAAGAAGTCAATCATTGACGCCAGTGGACTGATTCTTTAAAGATCAGCGGGCGTGGTAGCATTTGGGTAGTATAACACATATAGTCGGCAGGAAAATTACAGAAACATAGATGCAACTCTTGTTTACATTTTCGATTTGTTTTATTGTAAGGTTTTGTAAATTACCCAGGAACGAATAACCCTATAAACCCTGCGCAAGTTTCTAAAATTACCCGGGACTCTTTTATAATTCAATGGCAACTTACTTTTTCGTTTGATTATTAAATTACCTCAGTCTGTTTATTTGTTAACATGAAGTATTAAACATAGCAATATCAAAATGCAGACTAAAATTAATTACAAGACACAGATTAATTAAAAGACACAGATAAAACAGTTGTGGTAATTGACTGATTTACGCTAGTGCCGGCCCGTTTATTTTTACAATTTCCAACTTTATTGAAACTATGTTTGTTTTGCACCATATGTCTTTGAATACCTTTTCTTTACCGTGCTGCTTTAATCTAAAATATTCGCAAGGAATATGATTCAGCAGCAATGAACGAAATATTGACTTTATTGCTCTATTGTGATTGCCCATAGATGGATTTTTCGTATGCACACACCGATGTTTCCAAATGGCCCAAACACCTATTGTTAGCATTGTTATTAAAATAGTCTTATCAGACTTTGTGATATTTACACCGCTTGACCAAATTCTCTAAATAAGACTACATGTGTTTCTAGACCAATGGGCTTAGCTACAAATTGTGCCAAGATTTGGCTGATATACTACCAAAATCGTGACGATATTGGACATTCTGCAAATAAATGCTCGATATTTTCCTCGTCTGTTTGACATAAGTAACACCTATCAGATGTCGCTATATTGTACTTGTATGTCAAGTGTCCCACCCATAGCCGTCGATGTAGTAATCACCACAATAAATCACGAGCCATATTTGGTATGTATGGAAAATGTAAGATTTTCTATAAATCTTTCCAACTGGATGGTTTATAGCTTGAGTCATCCCATCTCTTAATTGCTATGAGAGGTGTTGCTTGTTTTCATCTCATAACGTGTTACCGTTCCTTAGATCTCATTTCGTATTTTAACATCTCATCATCAAGAACTAGTGTAGGTTGCTGAGTCAAACTATTATGATTTACATTTGGCAGACGAAACCATTCAATTGGTACAGCATGTTTGATTTTATTTAGTAACCACTGGACATCTATATGCCTCATATGTGTTTTTCTAGCTACTTCTTGCATTGAAATCCATCTACGTGTTTGAGGATGTATCATATCAGACAAACGTTGAATGCCATTTTTTTTGCAAAGGACGGTAGATAAAGTACAGCATTGTTATAACATATATTACTATTGCCCCACAATTGCTGTTCTAGTACTTCTTTCCAGAACGTAGGTTGAGGAATGTATCTGTCAAATGTTTCCTGCTAAAATAGATGCCTAAAATCTTAATGGTATCATTAGACCAATTGATTTCAAGTGGCTGGTAATTCCACTCTTTCCATGGCCCCAAAAATATTCCTTTGGATTTTCCTTTATTGATTTTCAAACCAGACGCATTTTGGAACTTTTCTAGTACTTGGTTTAAAATTGTAAAATCATTGTTTGAACGAGCAACCACAGCTGTGTAATCAGCATATTGTGACAGCTTAAGTGGTCTTTCTATGCCACGAATACATATGCCTTGAAAGTTATTATTTTACTTCAATGCTATGCCAAGGGATTCCATCACAATAACAAATAATAATGGTGATAGGGAACACCCCTGTGTCTAACACCACGTTCTAAGACAATTTCTCTGGATAATTGATTGTTCACTAAATATCTACTCTTGATATCCGTATATAAAATTTTAACCCATTTAATAAAGTTTGTGCCTAACCCAAACGATTGCAAAGAATTAAAAAGAAAATCCCATTCCACACGATCAAATGCCGTTTCGTTGTCCAAGGCAATCACAGCTGAAGGGATGCTATCCTTCTCAACCAATTGTTTAAGGTCTCTTATTAACATGGTATTGGTTAAAATTGTCCTCCTAGGTACAGCACATGTCTGCTCTGTTCCAATAATTTCTCCTAAAACACTACCAAGTTTCAATGCTAGTGCTCTGGATATTATTTTGTAGTCTACACATAATAGAGAAATTTGTCTGTAATTCTGGATTAGACATCTGTCATCTCGATTATATACATCCATAGTTGGTGGTAAATGGCCTTTCTAAAAGATTTCAGTGGTTAACTCTTCCATTATTGGACCTACAAGGCGCCAAAAGGTTTACTAAAATTCAACTGGAAGGCCATCACACCCAGGTGATTTTTCTAGTTTCATACCTTTAAGGGATTTAGTTATATCTTCTAGTGTTAAGGGTTTATCACAGCATTCACTGCCTGTGTCTGACACTTTTTTGTCTACATTTGCTAGCAAATCCAATTTTGCATCTTCATCAATCCCCTCGGAATTGATGACTCATAGTAATTGCATACAATAGTACTCATCTCATTGTTGGTAAAGACAGTTGAACAAACCGGTATGTTTAATGACCACATCACCGTATCTATTGCCTGTGCTTTTTCTAATGTGCAAAAATATCGGGTTGGCTTTTCCCCTTCTGCATGCATCTGGGCTCTTGCTCTAATTTTTACACCCTCAAACTCATATTGTTCTATATCTCTTATTTTACTTTTAATTTTAACCAGTAATTCATAATAATTATCTTCATCATTATTTACTTTAGCACTAATTTTCATCAGTGATCGATGAAGTGTTTTCTTGCAGTTGCGTATTTCCCGTGCTTTTCTAATAGCATACTGTCAGGAAACATACTTTAGATCTAGTTTTACATCCTCCCACCATTGCAATGTGCTATTATATGATGCTTTCATATTAATCCAATGCTGCCAACAACTCTCTATATTATTCTTATAAAATTCTTCTCCCAACAGTGTTGTGTTTAATTTCCAAAACCCAACCGCCTTTGTTACCCCGTCAGCATTGACAACGGTTGCACAAACCATGTTGTGATCTGAGAATGCGACTGGCTTAATATCAACATCTCTCCAGTACCCTGTCAACAAACTATTCACATAAATTCTGTCGATGCTTGAACCAAGTTTACCATCTGCCGAAAAACATGTAAGATCTTTACCATGAGGTTTTGATATGCTATAGGTGTCAACTAAATTTTCATTATCACATATTTGTTTTAAGAGTTAGTTTCAGTATCTTGCGACCTGAATTTTACTTGTCCTAAACTAAAACTTTCTTCCAGAGGGTATTGGTCGTCATCTTCAACTTGTGTGGAATTAACCTCTCTGACATCAGACTTGGATTGACTTGTTACTGGAGTAAGACTTAGACCCACATCTAGAACCTCTATTTCATAGCCTGCAACTACAGCGATTGGATTCTTCGTTTTTTCCCCATGCTTCTCATTAACATGGACTACAGCTACAATCTCAGCAACTACCGGTTCTATGACATTTTCTTTAGAAACATGCTTCTCATTAACATGGACGTCAGCCACAATCTCAGCAACTATGACATTTTCTTTAGAAACAACTTGCTCTGCACCTTTATCAGCACCCTTTTTGACAGATTTGTTCTGCGGGCATCGCCACTTAAAATGGCCAGATGACCCACAAACTAGACATTTGCTTTTGTTAGGGCAATCTGTTGCAAGATGTTCTGTGCTTAAGCAAATTCTACACTATTTGATTTGCCCCCTGTACCATAATGGCAAGATAAATAGAGCATCTAACGTGACCTTACTTGGCAGAGGATGTTCTACCTTTTCGAACCAAATTCGTCTGATGCCATTTTCTAAGGTTCGATCAAATGGATAGGTTTCGTGTTCTACTTTTTCTACTTTGCCATATTTGATCAATTCATTGATACCTCGTTCATCTGGGATCTCTAACGGAACCTTCATCTTAGCTAATAGACGATCAGATTCTATTTCCTCAACATTACACACCTCGCCCTCGTCTAGCAACTTTTCTTTCACCCTTTCATTAACCATAGTGACATTCCATACAGATTTGGAAACGTTAATGAGGCCTTGAAGGACCTGTGGGCCTGCCACAACTACGTCCTTCAACCGATGATACACCTCAATTGCCGAAACACTCCACGCCTTTGTCGTGATTTTAAGACTCAGGGTACGCTTATAGGAGGTTACCATGGTGTTTTAAAAAAAAAAGAGGAAAACCATACTACTACAATATATAATGGGGATAATACAAATATATAATACCAAGGCGTCAGGAAAGAGCTAAACACTAAATAAATAGTGTCCCCTTTTGAAGTACAGTCGTATATTTGCTAGTTTGAACCACTTATTAAGTAGTTCACTAACACCTAACCGATTAAAGTGGTTTCCTAAAGTATACTAACAAATATATGAATAGATAGTACAGTCATACATTTGTTGGTCTATTTGAGTTGACCGGGGACATCCATCTGACTACAAAGATTTATATAATCAAAGAACTAGGCTTGCTCTTAGAAATGACAAAGGAATTAAATCTACTCACTCAAGCGATCTTGCCAAATATAATGAGCTAGCCAACGAACTATAGAAATAGCATACTGGCGCGGGGAGAAATGTATTGCATTGACCACAGTAAGAGGAGACCTATTAAATGGTGGAAACCGCCAGCTAAGAGGAGTGCCTTTAGAAAACGGAGACACAAAATCCGCTCCAACCAAAACAAGAATTTACAAATTAAACATAAAGTTTGAAAGGAAATACTAATACGAAATATATGTACAAAGTTTATTTACAAAATCGCGCTAGAAACTAGCAAATTCGGGCAGCAATTGCAGAGCTAAATAAACGCGTGCGTTTACTTCGAGTACTACTACTACTACTACTACTACTACTACTACTACTACTACTACTACTACTACTACTACTACTACTACTACTACTACTACTACTACTACTACTACTACTACTACTACTACTATCATTAGCAGCACTACCACCACGACTACTACTACTACTACTACTACTACTACTACTACTACTACTACTACTACTACTACTACTACTACAACTACTACTGCTACTACTACTACTACTACTACTACTACTACTACTTTTTTTCTTTTTTTTTTAAATCCGACGCTAACGCAGTCGGATACACTTCCCGGAGGAACTCCTTTAAAAAGGCTTGCAAACCCCCATAAAAAATCGGTTGAAATAGCAGGCTTTATTAATAGAATAACAATACAAACCTAACATGTCAAAACAGTGCAAGCTAAAATACTCTATTTTCATATACCACAACCGTGGCATAACTACATAGAAAACATAATTAATAAAGAGCTGATAACATAACATAATTCAACAAAGACATTGCTATTTGCACACCATGTAGTAGTAGGCCCAAATGGCGAGCATAGCTAACCAACAAGTGGTAAAGCCACTCATCAAAAAAATTAGCAGTAAGCTGCTGCTAATCATTGAAGCCATTGAGCCGATTCATGACCGGCAGGCTAAGTAGATCATATGTAGTTTAACGTAGCACACTGTATAGTAGTAGGGCCAAATGGCGAGTGCAGCTCGCCAACAAGTGGCGAGGTGACTCGTCAATTAGTAACAAAAAGTCACTCATTGACGCCAGTTGGCCGATTATTAAATACCCAACGGACGTAGTAGCCTTTATATAATATAATGCACAAAGCAAACATATACAAACTATGACTACTTAGATGGCGTTCTGGGTTCACATTCTAAATTTACTTCATTGTAAGTTTTTGCAAATTACCCTGGAACAAATACACCTACAGTAAATATTTACAACAGGAAGCTAATTGTTAACTTGAAAATCGGATCACCTCCAGAATATTGACATAATGCTCATTTGATATTTAAATATTCTGATCCCAAGGTTAGGATATTCGTCAAGATTAGAGTCTCCTAAGGCATTACAATTTTAAAATAAAGGCAATTAAATTAAATTAGAATAGCATTTATCAATATACAGCAAGCAGCGAGTGTGCTAGCTTATACAAGTTCCGCTTCTGATATTTTAAGATATCCGTATTCAATTGATACTAGGCCAGTTTTGCACCATACGTCTTTAAATCTACTTTCTCTCCCATGTTCTACTAGCCTGTAAAATTCACAATGAATGCAGTTTATCAACAATGATTGAAATATAGCTTGTATGGCTCTCTGATGGTTGTTGCCGGTTTTATCTCTGGCCTCTGAACACCGATGCTTCCAGATGGCCCACACTCATACAGATAACACGGTTATTAACAATTCTTTCTCCTTGCTACTAATGATTCGTCCGATAGTTGAGCAATCGTTGAACAAAATTGTTTCAGCCACTAAATTCACATATTTGGTTCCAAATTTAGCAAGGAGCATATTGATATATACCCAAAAGCCTGTAGTTATGTGACAGTGAGTAAATAGATGGTCTATCGTTTCCTCCTCAGTATTACATAATAAGCACCGGTCTGTACTTGATATTTTACACATATAAGTAAGATGACCGACCCATAGCCTTCGATGGAGTAATCGCCATGCCAGGTCCCGTGCATTTCCTGGTAGACAAGGTAGATGTATTGCTTTCCAGGCATTTTCCCAGTTCTTTGGCGTGCATCCTAAACTGTTCCAATGCCTAACCACAATTGGAGTCTGTCTCCGATTTTGCATTAGAATTCTATACCAGTCTCTAGATGCCATGTTGTATTTTTTATGTTCTGACATAAATACTAATGTTGGTTGCAACATATCAATGTTGCCACGTGCTTTCGGCAATTTGAACCATACAGCAGGTATTGCATTCTTTATTCTAACAAATAAGCGCTGAGCATCAATATGTCTCATTGATGTTATTCTTGCTACATCTTGCATCGCAATCCATCTACGAGATTTCGGATTTACCAAGTCACGTAAATATTGAATACCATTTTTGGCCATAGAGGGCAAATATAATACATCATCATTATCACGAATCAACTCGTTGCCCCAAAGACGTTGCTCTAAGGCATCTTCCCAACAATTGGGTTGTGGCATTGATCGTGTAAATATTTTTAAGGCTTCGAGCTGTTCTTTATATACATTTGGAATCTTTTGATGATTAGGTGGCAATTTATTGCACATAAATAAACATTCTACTGGAAATGGGTCAACGTACCTTTGGAGAAGTGCCCTTGAAACACTTGACCAAGATGAGTTTGAAGTAAGTAACTTATTCAAGAATTTCAATTTTAAAGAAGCACACTTTGCTGAAACATTAACCAAATCCAGGCCTCCGGCATGCTTTTCATTGGTGAGGATTGACTGTGATACTAAATGGGCTTTGTCCTCCCATAAGAAGGACAAAAGTAACGTGTTGATCTTTGACTCTACTGATTTGGGCATGTGAACTACAGAAGCGGTATACCACAGTCCAGATAAAATTAAATTATTAAGGACAAATGTCCTGCCAAAGACAGTTAGGCGACGTCGTTTCCAATTTAGTAATGCACACTTTAGCTTGGATATCCTTTCTTCCCAGTTTAGTAATACATTTTGTTCTCTACTAAAGTAAATACCCAAAATTTTTATGACATCATTTGAGCAGTTAATATCCATCACATTATCAGTTCTGCCCTTCCAATCGCCCAAAAACAATCCCTTAGATTTATCTTTATTGACTTTAAGTCCTGATGCCTTTTGAAAATCTGTTAATACTCCATTTAAAATTCTAAAATCCGTATTTTTACCCGCAAACACAGTCGTATCATCTGCATATTGAGAAACCTTTAGTGGCCTTTCTACGCCACGTATACGTATTCCTTGAAAGTCATTGCGTTGCCTCAATGTGGCCCCCCAACGATTCCATAGCTATGACGAATAGAAGCGAGGACAGTGAGCAACCCTGTCTGACACCTCGTTCCAACACTACAGGTTTGGATAGCTGATTGTTAACTAAGTAGTAACTTGTTATATCAGTATATAAACTATTGACCCATTTAATAAATCTTGAACCAAAGCCAATATGGTCTAAAGACTTAAACAAGAAATCCCATTCTAGTCTGTCAAACGCCTTCTCGTTATCAAGTGTTATTATTGCTGCTGGGATACAATCCTTTTCAACTAACTGAATAAGGTCCCGTATAAGCAAAGTGTTGTTTAATATTGATCTTCCTGGCACAGAGCAGGTTTGATCATCATGAATGACTTCGCCTAGGACTGCGCCAAGTTTTAATGTTAGTGCCCGAGTAATAATCTTATAATCTACACAGAGTAGAGAGATTGGTCTATAATTCTGTATTTTATTTCTGTCACCCCTCTTGTATATAAGCCGAACATATGCTTGGGCCATCGATGTAGGGAGATGCCCTTGCTTAAAAATTATGGTTGCTATTTCTTATAATACTGGCCCAAATATGTGCCAGAATGTTTGGTAAAATTCAACTGGAAGTCCGTCACATCCAGGAGACCTTTCTAACTTCATACCTTTGAGGGATTTTGTCAAATCATCAATTGTTATTGATTGGTCACAGCTTTCGCGACATGAATCTGGAAGTCTTTTCGTTATATTAGCTAAAACATCCCTAGTTGCAGTTTCCTCGCTTCCCTCAGATTTATACAATGATTTGTAAAATTCTGATACTGTTTCAATCATTTCTGCATTTGAGCACACTGATACTCCATCATTAGTCTTCAGTGAGCGCATTAATTTCTCTATACCTCTTGCTTTTTCCAAATTACAAAAGTAACGTGTAGCCTTTTCGCCCTCGGTGTGCATTTATGCTCTTGACCTTATTTTGGCGCCATCAAACTGATATTGCTCTATTTCATTTAGTCTACCTTTTAATTTAACTAATAGTTCGTAATAATTATATTCCCCATCATTAATTTTCTTATTAATTTTACACAACGACCTCTGAAGCGCCTTTTTACGCTTTCGTATTTCACGTGCTTTCCTAATGGAATACTGCCTTGAAATATATTTCAGGTCTGATTTAGCATCTTCCCACCAGTCTGTTATACATTCATACGAACCTCTTCTTTCATCCCAATGCCTCCAACAACTTTCCACACATTTGCAGTAGCAACTATCTCGTAGCAATGCTACATTAAGTTTCCAAAATCCATCTCTTCGTTTGACCCAGTCAGCATTGTCTAATGTGATGGAAAACATATTGTGATCAGAGAAAGTTACTGGTTTTATGTTAGTTTTACACATGTAACCTTTCAATGAACGTTCTACATAGATCCTGTCTAACCTTGAAGCTAACCTTCCATCGGTTGAAAACCAAGTAAATTCCTAGCCTTCTGGATTTTCAATCCGATAAGTGTCTAACAAGCTTTTATTTTCACAAATGTGTTTCAAAATATTATGCGATGTGTCATTAAAATTAGACCTAGAGTCTCTGTCCTTAGCCTCGTCTAATATGCAATTAAAGTCACCGCCCATAATTAGGTTTTCAGGCGTTCTGTCTTGAATTATTGTGGAAACATCATTTAGAAATTCACAGCGCAATTGATGAGAGGTAGGTGCATAACGGCACATCAAATTTAAACTTGTGTTTAGTACATCAATTGATACACAAATCCATCGGCCATTTGGATCTGATGACGACGATATAACGTCAACATAGTTGAGACAGTCTGATTCTGATTCTGCAGGATAAGAATGGCCCCCAAAAAAATCTGCCCTTTTGAAATATCTTTCAGAGATTCATACACTTCAGCTTTTTGAATTTTGGTCTCTTGTAGAAAAGCAATATCAACTCCCTCATTTGCTAATTCTTCAAGCAAGTGGCGCTGCTTGAATTCGCTATTTAATCCTCTGCAATTGATGGTGCAGATAATCATAATTTGTAAAATGATGTTTACAACCGCCATCATTAGATTAACTAGATTTGGGTTTTTTAGCTCGTTTCTTAGACCATTTACCTAATTTTCATGCGAATTCAATATTTCCTAGTTCTACCACAGACAAATATTCATATTTGGAAATATCAGAATCATGGCGCAGTAGACGATATTTCACGCCTCTCGCCGTTACATATGGCACTAACACTTCACCCCCTTCTGATCGGTACATTACCATTTCATCTTTCATCTGTGAACTCTGTGTTTGAATGGACACATCTGATTCTGCAACTGACATTGTATCATCATCCATATCATTTACTTCAATCTCAGATTCTGAGCTATTGTCTTCTTTATGACGCTTATTGCTACTTAAGTAACATTTGGCAGGAGGATCATTTACCATATCTTCAAGCTGACTTAACTCAAGTGGGCTTAGCGGAAAATCGACTGAACTTTCTGTCTTCTGAGTCCTAAACTTATCCTGTCCTAATTTTAATTCATTTTCTAAGGAATTGTAAACCGGCTCTTTTGTAAGATCATCATTTTCCTGCGTGTCTTTTACCAGCAACGTTTGGCTCCACTGCATTTTGAGTATTTTCTTGACTTAAGGTTATACCCTCCTCTAATACATGAATTTCATCAACTGTAGTTACCTTAACAGGATTTGATGATTTGTTTGTGTCATTTACAGTGGCATGAACCAAACCAACAGCTTCCGTAGCGGTTGCTTCAGAAGCATTTGACTCAGTTGCATCCTTTAATGGGCGATTATCTCCTGATACTGAGGGCTTGTTTTGATTTTTTGGACAGCGCAATTTAAAATGGTCAACTGAACCACAGAGCAAACATTTGTTTCGATTGGGACAATCTGTTGCCAAATGGTCAGTACTTAGGCAGATCCGGCATTCTTTAATTTGCCCTCTATACCATAAGGGCAGGACAAAGCTGCCATCAAGTGTCAATCTGCTTGGTAAAGAGCTATCCACTTTATCAAACCAAATACGTCTTACACCGTTTTCTAGCGTTCTGTCAAAGGGATACGTTTCCCGTTCAATCTTTTGCACTTTGCCATACTTCTTGAGTTCACTCATGATTCTGTCATCTAGAATTTCTAGTGGAACTTTCATCTTCACTAGCAACCTATCTGACTCGATTTCCTCTACGTTACAAACTTCACCTTTTACAATAAGAACATCTTCCAGAAGCTTTTCCTTGACCCCCTCATTTGACACTGTTACATTCCATACAGTTTTAGTAACATTGATAAGCCCCTGCAAAGTAGCAGGTCCCGCGCCAACGACGTCTTTTAACCCATGATACAGGTCGATAGCCGTGACACCCCACCCCTTAGTTGTTATTTTAAGGCTTAGGGTACGCTTGCAGGTTGCCATGGTGGTTTATCAAAGGAGGAACCCCATACTACTACAATATATAATACATATATACTTATATAACACCAGGACGTCAGGGAAAGAGCTAAACACTAAATAAACAGTGTCCCCTTTTGAAACCCTGACGTCTACCAACAAATATACGAATAGAGAGTACAGTCGTATATTTGTTAGTTTGAACCACTTTCTAAGTGGTTCACTAACACCTAGCCGATTAAAGTATGCTAACAAATATATGAATAGATAGTACAGTCATATATTTGTTAGTCTGTTCGGGTTGACCGGGGACAGCCAACTGACTATAAGGATTTATATAGTTAAAGAACTAGGCTTGTGCTTACAAATGACAAAGGAATTAAATCCACTCACTCAAGCGATCTTGCCAAATATAATGCGCTAGCCTACGAACTATAGAAATAGCGGACTGGCGCGGGGAGAAATGTATTGCATTGACCACAGTAAGAGGGGCCCTATTAAATGCCGGAAACCGCCAGCTAAGAGGAATGCCTTTAGAAAATGGAGACACAAAATGCGCTCCAACCAAGACAAGAATTCACAAATTAAACATAAAGTTTGAAAGGAAATACTAATACGAAATATATGTATAAAATTTATCTACAAAATCGCGCTAGAAACTAGCAAATTCGGGCAGCAATTGCAGAGCTAAATAAACTCGTGCGTTCACTTCGACTACTACTACTACTACTACTACTACTACTACTACTACTACTACTACTACTACTACTACTACTACTACTACTACTACTACTACTACTACTACTACTACTACTACTACTACTACTACTACTACTACTACTACTACTACTACTACTACTACTACTACTGCCACTGCCACTACTACTACTACTACTACTACTACTACTACTACTACTACTACTACTACTACTACTACTACTACTACTACTACTCATTACATTGTTTCTGTTGAATGCCCGGCTTCAAATAAATATACATTCAATAGGCAAGCTGTTAGGTTCTGTCTCGTTAATTAAGCCACTTCACTCTGTATGCCGGATCATATTAGCTTAGTCATTGCAAGTTACAGGTACAGTTTCGACAGGCAAATCATTCATCAGGTTTCATATTTAGCTGCATTTGTGTTGTTTGATAATTCAGAAGACGATGTGCTGTGCATGACCACGCCACGGGACCTCATATACACACCCCATGGGGCTTTGTCTAATAAACAACCTTAGATCAATAACTCGAGGGTAGATCTCATTATAAATTAATCAAAGACTTTTCAAGAATCATGTATCGCTAATCACACAACGTAAAGAAACGTATTTTATACACAGTGGTCAACGCATTATCGGAAAGATAATAAATACATGAATTGCTGGAAATACACACAGACTGTCTAGACTCTACACGCTGAAAGACAGTAGCATAATATCAGGCTTTTAATGGTCAAGCCCGACAAAAGCAGCAGCAAACACAGTGGTCTTGATGAATGTCCATTTGCAGGCAAATAGAAAACGAATTTTTTTGAAAAATTTTCATTTGAATGACTGACATGATAACCAAGTGGGAGATTTTCAAAAAATATTCTTCCCATTTCCGTAAATGGGCATTCAGTAAGCGAATGTGTATATTTTCTTAGGGTTAAGATGAATGCATCTTCGAGGGATCCGCTAAGTGATATTTCTAGAAACGTGACTATTGATGAAGAAACATTGGCCAAGCTTCGCGCTCTAAAAGCGTTACTGGTGTATTATGCATCCGTGTCACCGACAATTATCACAGGAATTCCGGCAGCTATCTGTGCATTCGGTGTCTTAACGAATTTCATTCTGTTAGCCAGTCTTTTCAAGTACCGTCGTTATACCTCACTTGTATATATCATAATTATTAGTCTAGGTATTACAGATTTATTCGGGTGTTTAACAGCAATCGTGGCTTTAAATACAATTCTGCCGAAAGTGGTAATTCCTAAATTGGGCTTTCTCTGCCACGTTGTCTGGTATTCAGGCCTTCTGTTCTCTTGCGCAACGGCTTATCATCTGTCTTTCTTCGCGATTTTGCGCTTTCTGCAGCTGAGTAAGCCACTATGGTCACGTGCCAAGATCACGCCGTCTCTCGTTGCAAAGGTATGTGGCATGATTTGGTTAGCATGCGGGATACTCAGTCTTCCTACAGGTGTGCTCTACCGTCCAATGTTAATACCCCTAAATGGCCCGGAAACCTGGGTATGCTCATACCCTCCAGGTGTGACCACGATTAGGAACATCCTTTTAGCCGTCTTTGTCAACATCATACCTCTCTGCATCGTTATCGGTTTTCACATCGCCAAGCATGTCACCCTGTCTACATCAAAAGTAGCAGGATTTCAAGAAGATCACCAGACTACGGAAGGGAGTGCTAGAAGACAAACAGATGCCAGAGCGTTGGTCATCGTCTTGGTAGTGTTCTTCTGCACTTTCACGTGGACCGCTGTTCATATGTTTGCTCATGATATTCTCAACATACCGTTCCAATCGTATCATTATATGCTCTACATCTACGAGTTATACTTACGATTCGTAGGATCTTTGATAAATCCGTGGATATACGCCATTGCAGCTGCACCAATCCGTCACGATATGATTAATTTTGTCCTCTGTAAACGTCCGCGATAGCGTAGGTTAATTGTCCAGTACCGAGCAACACTGATCCTGAATGGCCCTTTCCAGTTTATCCATCAATCATATGACGCCATATTCAACTACGTGACATGTATGATGACGTCATAATCAATTACGCCTTGAATGACGTAGATAAATTGGTCACGAACGCTTAACTGATGGCGGAGTCAAGCGTTGTTGTATGAATTGTATGTCTTTACAATTTAATAATGATGCTGTTGAATATTTTAAAACTAATTTGACGTGCCGCTGCAGTCAAATTAGTTTTAGAATATTTAACCACTTACCTGCATAGTTTTCTGGAAATTGATAGTCAGGCAGTTCAGGGATCGATAGATTCCACCACGGCGAAGTGTGGGTGGAGCTTAGCTAACGATGGACTAGGCAGTAACACGCGTTATCACGGGTGCTGTCGTGGCTCACTATGAACAGAAGAAATACTGGTAAAATGTGCCTTTGAAATAATCCTAATATTCAGTTTATTAGGCGGCAAGTTGGTCGTTTTAGAATGACAATATTATCTGTTTTATATTAATCATATCTTAAGTGACAACGCTGTACGCCAACGACAATGGAGGAATCCAATTTTAGTAATGCCCCGCCAGATATACCTATGCCTAGCTCGTGTTTGGATAGATCAATACCTGAACTCCCTGACTATCAATTTCCACAAAACTATAGGCTACAGGTACTAGGCAGCAATAGCACCCAGTTCAATCAGTTTCAATATATCAACAGCATGTTTATTAAATAGTAAATACATACAATTTGTACAACAACGCTTAGTCCGTCATCAATTATGCGTTCGTGACGAATCTATCTAAGTCATTCATGACGTCATTGATTATGACGTCATCATACACGTCACGTAGTTGATTATGACGTCACATGATTGATGGATTAACTGGAAAGGTCCATTGAGTGGTCACTAAATATCGATTGTCGGTACCATAATACACGTTCGTCACCTCGGGTACTTGGCCAGCAATATGTCTTTGAAGCAGATATTCTATAGATATGATCGACAGCCAAACTTAGAAAGTTGCCCAATTGGGATTCAATTCAATTTATTTACAAACCCGGTTCACCCTATGACACATGGAGAACAGTATTTACAATTATTTACGATCGTGAAATATACGCTTGGCTTATCACGTACAGTGTTGCTATCTTTGTTCTTTTCATAGGTATAGAATACTCGCTGCAGCAAATTAACTAGCTATGACCAAATTTCAGGTAAAACAATTTTGAGAATAATGAAAAGACCCATCGTCTAATTGAGCTATGTTCAAATCAATGTTCTTTGTGGCTGCCAGTGCACTGATATATATATATATATATCATGATTCCGGACTGAATAGAGTTGAATATAAATCTAATGCGCGTTATTTGTCATGTGTTGCAAAGATCTTTTAAAATTACTTATTATGTCTTTCTAAACTGCACATATGGATGATGGATGGTCTTTCATGTTTGTGCCAATTAAATATAGTTGATTAATATATTTCAAATGAATTCAAACACTTTCCATTTCCATATGTTGATCCTGAACGGAAACATAATGGACCCTTCCTCTGTACCCATCCATCCATCCATCATATGACGTCGTAACCAACTACGTAACGTGTAGAATGACATCACAATTAATGACGTCATTGTGGCTTAGATAAGTGCGTCACGAACGCATAGTTGAAGCACGAACGCATAGTTGAAGACGGACTACGCGTTGTTGTATGAATTGTATGTCTTTATTATTTAATAAATATCTTGTTGAATATTTTGAAACAATTTGACTGGGGGAGGGCACTCTGTTAAATTTGTTGCAAAATATTCAACAGCTTAACTGTATAGTTTTCATGAAATTGATAGTCAGGGCATTCGGCGATCGATCAATCTCAACACGGTGAAGTGTGAGTGGAGCCTATCTAGTGATGGGCGGGCATAGCTAAAACTGGAAAACTATTTAAATTTATATCTAGTGGCGGATCCAGTGTCGATTCCAATATGCACCCATTCCGTTCAACTTCATTGTTGATAAACGATTATATTCCAGTATTTGGCCCCTTCCTTTCGACAATTGATGTTCACATTTTCAATTCTTGAATGACTTCTATGTAGCTGGTGTTAAGTGTATTGTCTGTAGAAGAGGGGGAGTGATAGTTTGATCATTTCTCCAATAATGCACACGACTTCTCAGATAATAGAATGTAGCAATAATAATAATAATAATAATAATAATAATAATAATAATAATAATAATAATAATAATAATAATAATAATAATAATAGTAGTAATAACGTACTGTCGCGACGCAACCCTGGTTTGGTCGTATTCCTCATCATTTAACTTGGAGTCCCACCCACCCCACCAACCCCTGGGTTGTGGGATGCTTTACGCCAGATTAAGGACCAAGCAGTCGCGATGGGTTGCTGGACATGTAACTATTCCTAAGTCCAGAGAACTAACCTGTAGATGAAGCTCACTGGCAAAAAACAGCCGTATGCATTTATGCCATGCATTTTACATCGGCCCATTGCTACCATTGCTGTCAATCACTGTGGTTAATGTCCACAGAGAAACTGGTTCAAGCTTTCTATCTCTCGGCCTCACACTGTCATCAAGTTCTCTCGAATTGTCTCCCTGACAACTGGGAAACTGTTCTCATTCATGCGACATCAACATTGTCACACAACTGTTAATGCCGTTTATTGGCCCGTCACAGGCATATTACCGGGTCATAATGGTTATCCACTATGCACTATGATTCCACTACTTGCGGGGTGATAAAAAACGGAAACCCCAAAAAATCCTGAATCTATAGTTACCGAGATTATATTGACCTTGTTGAATAATATACATAAGAGCAAGGACATCGGGTTGAGCAATGGTGAGGTTAGAAAATTTAGATACTGGGTATGATGTTATCAGAGAAGACTCCAGGGATGTGTTCAGGAGAGCGAATATTTTCAGTTCTCCCAACATTTTGTTCGGTCATGTGGTAGGTTAGCCCATCGATATCTATGGGCGAACCTATCACGTGACCGAACAAAATGTTCGGCGAACTGAAAACCTTCATACCCAATATCTAAATTATCTAACCATTGCTCAAACCGATGTCCTTGCCCTTATATATACTATTCAACAAGGCCAATAGAATCTCGGTAACCACAGGTTCAGGATTTTTTCGGATTTCCGTCTTTTATCACCCCGCAAGTAGTGGAATCATAGTGTATGGTCACAGCCTTTCCGAAGTGAAAATTTGAGGCAAATCATACCAGTAGATTCCGAGATATCCATATAATTTGGAGCGGTCCAGGTGCAGGTTCTTTTATGTGGATCACGGCCAAAGTGTCGAATTCTCCATCGATCAATACTTACCATTACATTCCTTATTGATAACAACGACTTTAAGGGTGTTTTTTGTGCCCTAAGAGTCTTAGACTTTTACAGAACTCTAACAGGTTCCTGGAACCTGGTACACGCATCAACAACCGAGTACCCGTTACCATGAACACTCACTTTTGTTTACATAGCTGAGCAAGAATGACCTCCATTTTGAATTTAGCAAATTTCCAAAGTTTTACTTTGTTATTTGTGTTGAGCTGTGCCATTAGATTCTTATATTCTCCCACGGATTGGATTACTATGGAGAATACATTTGGAATCGATTGTGTACTTGGTATTTCTCCATCATGTCATCGACTAGGCATAGGGCTCACAATAGGGGTACATAAGTTTTCAGTAGTTCGACCTACGATTTTTATAATGCTAAACTAAAAAAATGAAAATCATGAACAATTTACAGTGATATGTTGAAGATTTTGAAAGTACTTTGACTGGAAGCTGTTGCTGCCTTAGGCCGCAACAGCCTCCAGTCAAAGTACTTTCAAAATATCCAACAGATTGACACTGGTTTTCATTGGTATGTGCATGTGTTCTGACTCACAGCAATAGACACAACAATAATTCTTCAAACATTGGCGGCATTTGATAAATCGATATATCGCGATATTTTTATGTGATATTTGAGTAGCATCGGATACCACTAGTTGACAATGCTAGACGACGCCCTGAGCTAACATGAAACGAGATCCAGTATCTATTATAATACACGTATGTAACAGTACACAGAAATAAGCAATATAGAAGTTAGTTATGTCAGTCCAGACAATGTACACATTTTAATTCAACAAAATTGTTTCAATTCACCTTTCCAGGGTACCCATCTATCATCTGACGTCACATGATGCCATAATCAGCTAAGCGACGAGTAGGATGACGCCATAATCAGTATGTCATAAATGATTCTATTTTGACCGTCTTTAACTCTTAATAGTCTGACACGTTGTCCGAATTGTATGTCTCTACTATTTAATAATCATGCTGTTGAATATTTTGAAACTAATTTGACTGGGCGCTGTTGCCGCCATAGCGCCCTGTCAGATTAGTTCCAAAATATTCAATAGCTTACCTGTATAGTTTTCTGGAAATTGAGAGCTCAGAGATCGAAAGATCCCAACACGAGCGAGGTGTGGGTGGGGCTTAGCTATAGGTGGGCGGGACATAGATAAAAATGGAAAGGTCCATTGAGGTGTCATATGTGCATTTATCTGAAATTATTATCACGAATGTTGTAGCCTAATAGTGTGGTCCATTTCTAACTATGCCTCGCATATTTCTAGCTAAGCTATGCCCACTTTTGACATGTGTTGGAATCGATTACATTGAAACATGGATTCCCAGAATCTTATTTCAAGGTAACCATACAGGTAAGCTGTAACATATTTTGAAACTAATTTGACTGGGATATGTCGTTGCCTATGGCAACAACATACACACGGCGTATTTTGACTATGACGGAAGATACTTATGTGACAGATCGAACCTCTCCACTGTCTTACGCACTGGTGCCAGTTGCCATAATGGATGAATCCAGTTTTAGCTATGTCCCGCCCATCTCTAGCCAAACTCCACCCACGCTTTGCCCGTGTTGGGATATATCGATCCAAAATATTCAACAGATTGTTCTTTAATTCATTAATAAGATCATGAAGGGAAGATATGACATTGATGTTACTGCAGATATATTGGAGCTGATCAGTTTTAAGTCAACAAGGGGGGGGACATTAATTAGTAAAAATATACAATTAGCACAACTTGATAGGCTATTAAGTTTTATGACGGACTTAAGAACGTCATTCATGACGTAATTGATTATGACGTCATCCTACAGGCGGTGTAGTTGATTATGACGCCATATGATTTGCCGACTGAAGGGGGACCGACTGGATGCGTCACTATTATTCTCCAACAATTGTGCTTGACCTCGTGAGCTATACCCATCAATCATTTTGACAGGAGAACAATAGCGACGCGTATAGCCAGGCCCTTGACTACTAACGCTTTGAAGTCCAGCACTGCTACACCAACTTGTTTCCGTTGGTCTAGGCATTTGGTGAGGTTATCCGTTGTGATGATAAGCTGAGCATCACATGCTCTTTTGGTTCGGAACCCATGTTGGTTAGGATGGAGTATGTTGTTTGAGTCTGGGTGTTGCATGATCTGGCTGGCTATGATGTGTTCTAGTGACGTGCGTACAATAGATGTTAGTGAGACAGGCCTGTAATTGGATGCTTTTGTTCGGTTTTCTTTTTTTGAATGATTGGTGTGATGTTGGCTTGTCTCCAGTCTGATGGTATAGTAGACTGATTCAGAGATTGTTGAAATAAAGAGGCAATGATTGGTGCTATTTGGCTAGATGTTTCTTTGAGGACATTGTGACATATGATATATCGATATATCGCGATTTTCTATACTCTATTTATTACGATATTTCTAGAGCAATATCATGAATCCCTAATTAATAGCCACGTCTACGAACACTATTAGTTCCAGAGTTAATGGACCTTTCCAAGTTTATCCATTCATAACGTGACGTCATAATCAACTACGTGACGTCTCATAATCATGACGTCATGAGTGATTCGGTATAATCCTTCTTTAACGCTTAATACTCCGACATACGAACTGTATGTTTTTACCATTTAATAAACATTCTTTTGAGTATTTTGAAACTAATTTGACTGGGCGCTGTTGTTGTCATATGCAGCAACAGCACTCAGTCAAATTAGTCTCAGAATATTTAGCAGCTAACATGCATAGCTTTCTGGAAATTGCTAGTCAGGGCATTCGGGAATCGATTGAGCCCAACACGATCGATGCATGGGTGGAGCTTAGCTAGAGATGGTCGGAGCAAAGATAACACTGGATCGGTCTATTGATGGCTCTGATCGTACATCAGGTAGTCGTTTGTTCTGCATATTTAACCTCACTATGGCAATACTAATGCGTTTATTGTCTTCATGGCGATACACCTGTCTCGTCACAACATTGCTATTATTCTCCAATCAATGAACGTATAATCTGCGGTCTGCTTATGCTTATGTTTATATGTAAATAGTCTATCATAGAACACATTATACATGCATTAAATATTTATTACTAGTATATCCTCTGTATAGTCGTATTGTATTGTGGTTTTTTCTTGTGTATTTGTTTTGCAGTATCCTTATATCTGGATAGAGCAATAACATACTTAGTTACTTACTTACTTGCTTACTTACTTACTTACTTACTTGCTTACTTACTTACTTACTTACTTACTTACTTACTTACTCTGACCGATTGCAGTACACCAGTTAATGCTCGCATCTATACACCTGTGCAAAAGTTAAGCACCAGCAAAAACAATAGAACGTAGAAACATGATGGTACAACTAGGCTGCCATACTTTTTGTCCCTGCGTTAGCTGACATAATTCCAAGTACGAAATGCACATGCATGCATGACTTCACGCCGCTTGGTGTCCGTGCGTGGCGGGAAACAGCACACGTGTTCAGTTATGTAAAAGTCCAGTTTGAGATGTAGAACATTACATACAGATTTAGGCGGCAAGATTAGGAATTTTGTGTTCATGACCGTGGTTTATTTGTACAGAGAGAATTAGCTCTTGATTGTGAACCGCTATGGCAAGACGAAGGTTAAGTGATCGTGTGAAATGGCAAATCATAGGCATGCCTACCACTGGTATGTCATGCAGAGAGATTGGCAGACAGCTGAACATTAACCATACTGTAATCAGTCGTTTGATTGCAAAACATGGGCAAACTAACGAGGTGAAGGACAGGCCTAGATCTGGAAGACCGAAGAAGACTACTGCCCGTGATGATCGAGCCCTAGTACGCCTTGTTAGGAGATCTCCATTCACCAACAGCAGAGTGCTCAGCCAGCAATGGGAAACGCGCAATAGAGTGTCAATGTCTACCGTCAAAAGGAGACTGTATGCTGCTGGCATGAAAGCTAGGAGACCTGTCAGACGTCTTCTCCTCACTGCACACCACAAAGAGGAGCGTCTGAGGTGGTGCAACGAAAGAAGACACTGGAACATGAGATCCTGGAGACGGGTACACTGGTCCGATGAAAGACGGTTCCTGCTTCATGCCACAGATGGTCGAACTCGTGTATGGAGGTCCAGACGCACGGCGTACGACCAACGTAACATCATGGAAGAAGTTCCATTTGGTGGAGGTTCCGTTATGATATGGGGGTGCATCTCATTTGATTGTAAGCTGGATCTGTTGACTGTACCTGGAACACTAAATGGACAAAGATATCAAGATTCCATACTGGATAGAGTTGTGGTCCCTCATTTTGTAAATCATGCACCTGGAACCCACCCTATATTCATGGATGACAACGTCCGACCACATCGTGCTAGAGCTGTGCATGAATACTTCCGCCAGAATGCCATCGAAACCCTACCATGGCCAGCAAGGAGCCCTGACATGAACCCTATTGAGCATATCTGGGACATTCTGGGAAACATGGTGAGAAGGAGGGATCCTCCTGTGCAGAACCTACAGGAATTAACAGACGCACTCCATCTTGAATGGCAACGAATACCACAATGGCGTATCAGTCGGTTGGTGACCAGCATGAGACGTCGTGTCCAGGCCGTCATCCAGGCACAAGGTGGATATACCCGGTATTAATAATGACAGTCTCAAACTCGTGCACAGATGTTAAACTTCGTTTTCAGACACCATTAATGACAATCTAGCCACGTGTGTCAACTGTAGGGCAATAGTTGTCAGTTGTGTCAACGTAACCATATTCAGGCCTCGTTTTCAAGTTCAAACAAAAACATACAGTGTTTCCCCACCATCATAATCAGCATTCCTCTAGTTGCATTATTACCTCTTGCACTAAGATGGATGGGTACATAAATGTTTATGCTATTGCTTTCTTCATAGCACATGAATATACCCTCGCATGTGCGTAAAAATAGGGTGGTGCTTAACTTTTGCACAGGTGTATACATACCATGCACGTGTTGTACATCTTAAAAAAATCTCTGACGTTACTGACGATGATGATTGTTATTGCATGCCTCTGCAAATAGCACAGGACCGAACCGTGTGTGCCCTTCGCTTCGCCATGGCACAATAACGGAAACATCTATGGTCCGAATACAAGGTGCATGCATTGTGTTGGTTGTTTTAAATAAGTTGTATTAATGCTATACATTTGTGTACGATAAAGAGTATGTAGCATACGTACATGAGTCATTGCCATTGCTAAGCATGTGGCACAACCATTGGACTAGGTCTACCCATTGTCTAATATAAAACATGTAATAGTACTGGTTTAATTACGAATACCCAAAGTGCATAACATACCCACGTCTTTCTTGGTCAGCTGAACTGAAATCAACATTATTTATTCAAGTCAAAATAAATATATAATTCATCAATCTATTCGATCAAATGTAGATATACAAATGTGCCCTTAACCGTAACATTGGTATTATTAATTGAGGAATCCAATTTATCGGCCAATCATATGGCGTCATAATCAACTACACCGCCTGTAGGATGACGTCAAAATCAATTACGTCATGAATGACGTTCTTAAGTCCGTCATAAAACTTAATAGCCTATCAAGTTGTGCTAATTGTATATTTTTACTAATTAATGTCTTAGGATGTTTTAGGATGGAATTATGGACTTAAACATCTTCGCACACATCTTCATTCATCATTAAATTTAACTTCTCTTTCGTTTGAATTCCTGGCGATTTATAGTCTGATGTGTAGTCATATTTCACCTCCTGATCCTGCCAAAAGGCATCCAATCCTACCTCGAATTCAAACACTGTTTCCGCATTTATCAATGCTGTCGGTAGACCATTCTACAATTCCACAACTCTGTTTGTAAAGGCATATTTTCTCAGATCCAGTCTACATCGCTTCTTTTCCAGCTTTAGGTCGTACCCCCTTGTTGACTTAAAACTGACCAGCTCCAATATATCTGGAGTAACATCAATGTCATATCTTCCCTTCATGATCTTATTAATGAATTAAAGAACAATCTGTTGAATATTTTGGATCGATATATCCCAACACGGGCAAAGCGTGGGTGGAGTTTGGCTAGAGATGGGCGGGACATAGCTAAAACTGGATTCATCCATTATGGCAACTGGCACCAGTGCGTAAGACAGTGGAGAGGTTCGATCTGTCACATAAGTATCTTCCGTCATAGTCAAAATACGCCGTGTGTATGTTGTTGCCATAGGCAACGACATATCCCAGTCAAATTAGTTTCAAAATATGTTACAGCTTACCTGTATGGTTACCTTGAAATAAGATTCTGGGAATCCATGTTTCAATGTAATCGATTCCAACACATGTCAAAAGTGGGCATAGCTTAGCTAGAAATATGCGAGGCATAGTTAGAAATGGACCACACTATTAGGCTACAACATTCGTGATAATAATATCAGATAAATGCACATATGACACCTCAATGGACCTTACCATTTTTATCTATGTCCCGCCCACCTATAGCTAAGCCCCAACCACACATCGCTCGTGTTGGGATCTTTCGATCTCTGAGCTCTCAATTTCCAGAAAACTATACAGGTAAGCTATTGAATATTTTGGAACTAATCTGACAGGGCGCTATGGCGGCAACAGCGCCCAGTCAAATTAGTTTCAAAATATTCAACGCATGATTATTAAATAGTAGAGACATACAATTCGGACAACGTGTCAGACTATTAAGAGTTAAAGACGGTCAAAATAGAATCATTTATGACATACTGATTATGGCGTCATCCTACTCGTCGCTTAGCTGATTATGACATCATGTGACATCAGATGATAGATGGGTACCCTGGAAAGGTGAATTGAAACAATTTTGTTGAATTAAAATGTGTACATTGTCTGGACTGACATAACTAACTTCTGTATTGCTTATTTCTGTGTACTGTTACATACGTGTATTATAATATATACTGGATCTCGTTTCCTGTTAGCTCAGGGCGTCGTCTAGCATTGTCAGCTAGGGGTATCCGATGCTACTCAAATATCACATACAATTATCGCGATATATCGATTTATCAAATGCCGCCAATGTTTGAAGAATTATTGGTGTGTCTATCGCTGTGAGTCAGATCACATGCACATACCAATGAAAACCAGTGTCAATCTGTTGGATATTTTGAAAGTACTTTGACTGGAAGCTGTTGCTGCCTAAGGCAGCAACAGCTTCCAGTCAAAGTACTTTCAAAATTTTCAACATATCACTGTAAATTGTTCATGATTTTCATTTTTTTAGTTTAGCATTATAAAAATCGTAGGTCGAACTACTGAAAACTTATGTACCCCTATTGTGAGCCCTATGCCTAGTCGATGACATGATGGAGAACTACCAAGTACACAATCAATGTTGCTTTGTGTAATTAATTACTTTCTCGAGTATCAAAATAATGATCGTTAAAGACAGATAGTAGATGCTAATACACGCATAAGTTGTCACATAATCTGTAACTTATAGCTGAAATGTCGTCCCGAAAGGAAGAACATTTTTTATTAAGAAATAGTAAGTACATTATTCATGTTTGTAATTTGTTTCAGGTAGGCATACGAATCCGTCATATTGTTTTACCATTTACTGCCATTTTTCTTTCCCAATACTCCATACATATAGGGAAACTTGTGCATCTACACCGCGCGATTGTACATAGAATAATGCCTATTGAATAGGTCTATAATATCACACAATCAGTTTGAAAGTGGAATAGTGATTCTTCCCTTTTCAAACGGATTGCGTGGTGTGATAGGCCTAATTTATTTCTTAGTGATATGTGTAGCAGACACTATAGACATATTGCTTCTTCTTCTTGCGTTCATCTTTCTCATGACAGTAATCTTAGACTGTTTTCCTTATTTGGTGCATGAAAGCTGAAGTGGTCATCAAACTTTCTCTGTCTCCTCTGATCTTCTCTTCAAAAGATACTTCAATAGGCCAGCAGCTTCTCCTAGCCTATTCATATCGCTGGCAGTGCTACAAGAGATGTTCTGCTGTTTCTTCTGCCTGCTGACACTCACAAAGTGCAGAATCTGTAATTTTGAGACGGTGAAGATGTGCATTGAGACGATTGTGATCAGTCCTCAATCTGAAGATACATGTCTGATCCTCCCTACTGAGGCTGTGTATTGCATCATTATGCTGCCTGCTGGTGGTTCTTGTGGCTTTAATGATATGCTTCAGTTCTTCAAAGTCAACCTCGTGGTTGAATTGTTCTTTATTTGACCCTTCCTTAGCTAGCTGATCAGCTTTGTCATTTCCTAATATGCCACAATGCGAGGGGATCCATTGTAAGTTGACATTGTTCTCCTTGGCCAGTTGCGTAAGATTTTCATGAATTAAATCTGTACTTTCCTTTCCACTCTCCAGCGCCTGGAGCGCTGAGAGGGAGTCTGTCAGGACGACAATATTTTCATTTCTGGTTTTTCGTTGTATCAGCTTTTGGCTAGCTAGGATCAATGCCTGGATTTCTGCAGTGTAATTGCTACAGTGCTTCCCTGTTGGCAAGCATGAGTCTGTTATATCTCCACATGGAAACAGAATGTGAGCATCTGCCCCTCCATTCTTGACAGCCTGGATAGCTGATCCATCTGTATAAACATGTATCCACTCTTCCTCAGGGTACTTTTCTGCAATATGACTCAGTGCAAGAACTTTGTTTGGCACATCTGCTTGATCCCCCTTGCTTTCAATCACTGGAATCGAGGGCCAGATTGAAATTGTGTTTTCTATTTCAGAAGCTTTCCACAGTTCCCTCTCAGAGATAGCAGTTATGTTTCTACATCTGGAGAAGATGTCCGACTCTCTGTTACTTTCAATTTTCTTTGAAGTTAATAAGAAATTATTCCTCTTGAGCCTTCCTCTAGACATTTGGTGAGTCAGCATATGCATGGGATAGTGAGGCATCAATTTTAATTTCTCGTATTGAATCTCGGCCTTGATTTCTCGTCTCTGCTGGAGTGGCTGGATATTGGTACGTTCTTCCATCGCTGCTATTGGAGTGGTCTTCATAGACCCTGTTATGATACGAAGGGTCTGATTTTAAACCTTATCCAGTGTCTGAAGGGTGCTTGTAGCAGCTGTCATGCATGATGATGTGCCGTTTTCGATGATGGGTCTAACTGATCTAGAGTACACCTGTTTCACAATTTTCATGTTAGCTCCCCATTTTGTTCCAGTGAGCTTCCGCGTAACTGCCAGTCTTCGCTTGGCTATACCTTCAGCTTTTGTGATTTGCGCCTTCCAGGTTAGTCTTTCGTCAAATATCAGACCAAGATAAGTTACTTCATCATCAAAGTGCAGAACTGAGTCAACAAATTTCAGACTTGTCTTGTATTCCTTTTTAGTGGATAGTGTGAATAGAGTTGCGTGTGTCTTCTCTTTGTTAATCTGGACAAACCATCTTGTATCCCAAGAATTGAGGTGATCAATTGCGAGTTGCATGCCGTAATTGGCTGTTGACACATACTCCTCACTGATCCACATCACAAGATCGTCAGCTGTACTAATGCCTTTCGGTTGTGGAGATACTGACATATCCAGCTGTACATTTCTCCAGAGATATCACTGGTCCTGAGCTTTTGGAGGAGTCCATGCTTCCATACTTTATCAAATGCCTTTTGCAAATCAACCCACACAGTGATGGTATGCTTTTTCTGCTGGAATGCCTCCTCAATAGACTGTGTCAGATACGTTGTTTGATCCGCGGTAGATCTACACTTTCTGAAACCATTTTGTTTATCCGCTAAGAGATTGTTGCTTTCAAGATGTCGAAGAAGTCTTTGGTTGAGGATTCTTTCCATGGCTTTGACAGTGCAACTAGTCAGACTGATAGGTCGATAACTTGCCGCTTTGGATTTATTCTTGCCTTTTTCAGTACAGGGATCATGTTGACCTCTCTCCAAGACTGGGGAACTTCTTCTGTGTACCAACCGGGGTTGAAAATCTCCAAAAGCTTGTGCTTTCCAATAGTAACCAGAATCCTCAATATCTCATTAGTTATTCCGTCTGGTCCAGGAGACTTCCTACTTTTCAGAACTTTCAAGCTTTTCACCAAGTCGCTGATGGTCAGAAGCTCATCCATTCCCGCAGCATGTATTTGTGTTTCTCCATTCCCCTTTTGGAGACTTCATTGTAGCGTTTTTACAACTCACTGGCACATCTAGATTGCTTACTTTCTGAAACATACAAGCAAAGTCTTCAGCAGCAGCCTCTCCTGTTTTAATTTAACAATCCTCTTCAAGAGTTACGTTCGGTACTCTGGTGTTTTCATGGTTAAGCTGCTTCACAAGCTTCCAGAGTTTGTTCATATTCTTTTCAAGATTTAAGCTTGAAGTTTTTTCTCTCCACGATTCTCTGGTGGCTCTGATTTTTTACTTTTAGATACTTTGCCTTGGATTGTTGGAGTCTCACATGGTTGGCTTCTGTTGAGACATTTTCTGCAATTTTCCTTGCATTGGACATTTCTTCGTGTAACTTTTGCAGAGACGTACTCCAGTAAGGTCTGTAGTTTTTCCTAGATCCCCTAGGAATGCATTTACCAGCAGGAGAGAGTAAAGCAGAGTTAAGCTCTTTAAAACCTTTATTGATGTTTTGGTTTTTGACATCAATGTCGTTTACCAATCTGTCACTCTCTTTCTGATATCTGTCCCAGTCTGCTTTCTTATAGTTCCATCGAGAAACGGTCACTCTCAACATCCATGTTAATGGTAATGAAAACAGGGCGGTGATCACTGCCTCCAAGTTGTCCCCAACAGTGTGCAAAGATTCTTGATGTAGATTTTCTGTCGAAAATGCTAGATTAGGAGAACTTGAGGTATGCCATCGTCTTGAGTAGAATGTATGGGTGTCATCTGCCTTATTCAAGAGAATCAGCTTCTGCTCATCCATATAATTTTCAATGTCCTCACCCCTCCTATCAGTAGAATAATAGCCCGATAACTGAGAATGACTGTTGAGGTCACCAGCAACGATAGTTGAATCTGGGTGAACTGGGATTTTTCCGAGAATCAATGGTAGATTATTAGGGCAGTAATAGTTGACAACAGTGATAGGATGTTTCTCTGGAATTATCTTGATTGTGAGAATTCCAGGTCCTTCCATGTCTCTCTGAACTTCAATGGCGTTTAGGTTGTTCCGATCCAGGGTTATGACTCCTTCTTTATGTCTTCCATCCCTGTCAGATCTGAAACACTGAACTCCTCTTATACAGAATCTTCTGTTGGCATTTAGATGAGTTTCTTGGATACGCGTGACATCCACGCCTTTTTCCTTGAGAATTTGGCTAAGCTCCATTTTCTTGTTAGAAACCCCTTCAGCGTTCCAATGCATGCTAGTCAGCGGTTTGCTTATTTGTTCTGTAGGTTGGACAACCTTCTTCCTTTTTCTCCAAGGTCTACGAAATTTACCACCAGTAGCTTGGGTGGACCCCTTCGAGGCTGGGGACGGTGCTGCACATGCTTGGCGGGAATTCACACAGCGAGCACCATGACGGTTATTCATAATATTAACTGTCATGAAAGATTGTTTAGTGCTATGGTTGGCCACTCGCTCCAAATACCTGGCTTGGTACGCAGATAAAGTGTTACACCCCTGCTCCCAGCCCAAGATCAGAGATCTTAGATCTGCTTCGAGGCCTAGCACTTGTAGCAGGCGAGACATATTGCAAAAACGCTTATTTTTCTAATAGCTATTAGTATATAATGTTATTGGCTGTTATTTCAAACAACTTAAAAACATAAACTTCTCAATGCAAACATAATAAAATCTGCTTTAGTAAACAACAGTAATATTCTTTATAGTTTTGATATTCCTCTATTCCATGGCACTATAATATAGACACGCATATTGCAGGTGAGAGCCCCGTAACAGAACACCTATGTAAACGAATGCTTCCAGAACATTTTTAATATAATTTGCTGCAGTCATGGACATGCCCTACATATGCTGGTAGAGATGTGAGGTGTGTGCGTGCGTGCGTGCGTTAGTTAGGAGAAGCGGGATGGTGGGTGGGTGGGGTCGGTGTGTTAAAAGTTATAGATTGCATCATGCATACTTTCCATGATAATGTTCATGGCGCGATAGCCCATTGACAATCCCTCTGGTTTTCCGAATAATAGACATACATACTTCAACTATATCTCACTAGTTAACATCCGTAGGTAAATTGCAGTAGGCCTAAATCTATCTTTCAATGCTCATGATTTCACTATATTGTAATTCACTTTTAGCTATGCCCAGTTCATCTCTAGCTAAGCCCCGCCCATCCGAACGTTAGGGGAACATATCCGTGGTGGTCTCATTGTTCTATACATAAATGGGCACACACGTATCGTTTGCTTCCAAAAACACATTCCCAAGATGCTAAAGCTAGTGGACGTGAATAATAATAATGAAATCACTAAACTCGCCAAGAAAAAATCTCTGCTGACGTCAAGGCCACCTCTTCCAAAGTTGCGATTACACATAATTTAGGTGGATTCATATGTGTTAAAACTGAAGAGAATTGTAATGAAAGACTCATTTATCCCATTTCACACTTGGCATGGAAAGGATCCATTACAAAGTTATTCGCCTAAACAGTCTCATCCAACTGGCTTGGCCAACTTAATATTTCTACCGGGGGTGGGGGGGGGAGTGGGGGGGGAGTGTATGCATACACTATTGCCATTTATTTGGGTTATCGGCACTTTGATTAACAGTAGTGGACTGAGTAAATGGTCAATGCTACATTCAAAGGAATTTGCCACATGCTAAACGGAGAGGCCTGGCACACAGCTGCCAAGGTTTTAAGAATCGTGGTGGCAACATTTCTAGAACCTCCTGCTTTGTCTAACAAAGTCCCACAGAATAGACTTTGGAGAGCGAACTTGAAAAGGTTCAGAAATTACGAATAGGTTGTGTCTTGGATGACTGCCCAGTGCCCGCTTTTCGCGGAGTGGCGGCGGGCTGCGTGCTCGACGGGAGCAGCGAACAGGCACCATATCTTTATCTCCATGCAGAAAGAGGAGGATGGCTTCTGTATGTGTATGACCTCAAGAGAATGATACTTTATTTCTTTGCTACTGATCACTGACATTTGTCAGATATGTAATATGGCATGCCCTTGATATGGCAGAATACAGTCATCATGAGTCATGCGTATTGCATTTTAGAGGAGCGCATGTCTTTCCTAATCAGAGTGGGTCGAGAAGTCCGTAGTCTTAGACTTGTGTAGTTGGCAGTCTTATATGCAATATGGGAAACATGAAGGGCATGTTGGCAATCCATTGTCCTCGGTAAACGTTATGCAGTCGGTTTTATCTCATTACCGTTACAACACTATCACTCCTGGTGGACAAGATACACATTAATTCACGTACAATGCAACCCCCCCCCACCCCCTCTCGGTCGGTCGGTCGCTCGCTCTCTCTCTCTCTCTCTCTCTCTCTCTCTCTCTCTCTCTCTCTCTCTCTCTCTCTCTCTCTCTCGCTCGCTCGCTCTCTCACTCTCTCTCTCTCTCTCTCTCTCTCTCTCTCTCTCTCTCTCTCTCTCTCTCTCTCACACACATCATCAATGGACGCATATCATTAGATTATGTAAATGTGGACACCTCGCTTGCTATTGATGACAAAATGGTGGCGCAATTCATGGGTCACTTCATGATCCCTGTCAGAAGAATGAAGCATTTATGTTAGGGAATAAATGTTGACTTGCTGGCTGATCATGCAATGTCAGGGTGTGATTCTATATCCTATCTATTCTGCAAGGGAGAGACATCAACTATCAATTCGTTGCTCAAGTTTGATCTAAATCAGATTCTGACGTAGAAGAGCCCATCTGTATCGGGGACTGATATGATATGCATTCGTATTTGTATAGCAGAAAGATAATAACATCTCTCAACAGCAGAGAATTACACTGTATGAAGATGCATCCTCCAAATATAAGAAGTCCCACAACCCACTACTCAGCAGTACATGTCAGGCGTGCCTCTCTTCACAAGCTTTTGTGGCGAGCAGCTGAGCGCACAAACCATCTGGCAGTCTAGCTATCCAACTTTGGCTGGAATCAGAAAAAAAACCGCATTTCGGTTCCCGGTCATGGTATGGCAGTAATTCATCTTTCCAGAGTATCCATCCGTCATCTGACCTCGTATGACGTCATAATCAGCTCAGCGCGTGTACGATGACGTCACAATCATTACGTCACAAAGGGTTCCATATAGACCGTAGTAAATCTCAAATAGTCTGACACGTTGTATGAATTGTATGTCTTTGTAATTCTTTGCTATTTAATAAACATGCTGTTGAATATTTTGAAACTAAGTTGACTGGGCGCTGTTGATGCCTTATGCAGCAACAGCACCCAGTCAAATTAGTTTCAAACTATTGTAAGTAAAACAGTTTACTTGTGTAGTTTTTTTGGAAATAGATAGTTCAGAGATTGATCGATCCCAACACGAGCGAGGTGTGGGTGTAGCTTAGCTAGAGATGGGCGCGTCATAGCTAAAACCGGAAAGGTCCATTTTCCCACACTCCGGAATGTTGCCGATTGTTGCATGAGGGTGCAAGTCACTGTCACCATTCTCCAGAAATCAGTGTAGTTGTTGTTCAGACGAGTTATCATGTACATCATAGTTTCGCTGTAGGGCAGAGGAACAGTGTGCAAATGCGGCTACCATCAGTGACACACCTGGTGTAACTGATGAGGATGGTGATAGGGAGTCTATTCAGTAGAAGCAATGGAAAATGCATCATTTTGAGCCAACTGTTAGAAACAAATAACTAATGCCATTATTACCAGCCCACTCTTCATCATAGTTTAACCTAATTGCAAGATCACTCCTCTAACACGTAGGTTTATTCATTTAGATCCACTATTATGTATAGGCCATGTAACCAATGTGGCAAAGCATGCAATTTCATACAGGATTGACCTGTTTAATAGTATTTATACTTCTTACCTCGATTGATCTAAAATGACCGTTCATGGCCTGAAATTAACGTTTATGCATTTTTGTCCAAATTCTAAATCCTATTTTCGCAATCCCTGTGTTACTGCCTTTAATTTGATGCCAAGCTTCATATGCTTATATAGCAAACCGTTTGAGACCTACATATTCGATATTCGCAAAATGCATGGCTAATGTCATCGTTAAAAAATCTGCCCAAAGATGCCTAGGGGGTACCCGTCGGATTCCTAGACTACACACCCAAGGCTACAACTTAATCGTGACGAAACTGGCCAAAACCGGCCTCTGTACTAGTTTTGAGTAATGCCCATTTACAGGCCAAGAGATTTTTTTTTTTAATTTACCACTGAAATACCTAGCTCGGTAACCGAGCCAGTCATTACAGTGGTAAATTTTAAAAAATAGATTTAAATTAGTCATTAAAGGGTTAAAGCAATAAAATTGTATATGTAAGCATCGTAACGCTTATCTCCATCTTCTCCTGAACTAGAACGCAACACGTCAAGTTTGATATTGCCCTTTAGCCAAAGGAAAATACATTGTATTGTACTATTGTGCTGTGAAAGGCTTAGCGAAGTGGGAGAGATACACGCGCTTAGATATCATGTGCCACGTGACATGCTCTCCATATGACGTTGGCCCATATCCACTGAGAATAATTTGATCAAAGTTGTTGCGGCAAAGACTGTTAATCTAATTGCTCGAAACATTTTCAGAATGTATTAATACATTGAACGTGATTATGCTGAGAACGATTTAGCTGAAAGTGGTTGCAGTAACAATTTTCAGTTAAATCGTTTTCAAAATGTTAGATAGTGGCACTTGATTTTCTGCTGATTATTTCGCAATTAATTTGAAGGAAAATGGTTGCTGCTATGTTCGGCAACAATTATAAATTAAATTGTTATAAAAAATATCTAGCCTAACACGTTTCACGTCACCCAGGAATTACATAATTAGAATCGGACTAGTCCACTATCCGCTTATTGCCCTATACAGGTATATCCACTATGCAGGCATATACGCTCACCTCAGAGGCCAACAGTGCACGGACTATCACTAGCGTAACGAGAATGGTTTTATACTGAGCTTTGTGAGACAGCGAGAACAATAGAATCCCAAATAATTTCAGCTACAAATATCAAACCAAAATGGCGGCTCAGAAGAAGACGATCGTTACTGAAATTTTCTATTTTTCTGGTCTTATTGCTTCAGGACACCTTTAAGTATTGATAACAAAATTCAACAGTTGTTGTCAAAGTAAATAACGAAAAATGGACCTATGCAGTTTTAGCTATGCACCTCCCATCTCTGGCTAAGCTCCACCCACACAGCGCTCGTGTTGGGATCGATCGATCTCTGAACTCACTGACTATCAATTTCCAGAAAACTATACGGGTAAGCTGTGACAACTACAGTGTCCAGTCAAAATAAGTTTCAAAACATTCAACATTTTATTAAATAGTAAAGACATACAATTCGTCCGACAATGCTTAGTCCGTTACAAATTATGCGTTCGTGACCTATTATCTATGCTATTCATGATGTCATTGATTATTATATCATCCTACACGGCACGTGGTTTATTAATTAACTCTACTGCCAAATGGTTACTTACATATGTTGTTCAGGTAAACAGTTATGTCTAACTACCATCCCTTTCTGATGTTTGCAGGTTGGTTAGTCTCACCCTGAAAACTTGGGAAGCCATAAAAACAGTAAGTGTTTCAGTGAAACTGATTGTGAAACCAGAATAATTGTATTGAAAACGATTGCTGCCCTGGGCATCAACGACATTCCCAAACTAATCATCATGTGCTAAGAATAACCTATCCGATATGCTGCAGTTATCAGACATAGCAAAGGACGACAGCTGCGTCTGCTGCGGCTACTCCTGCTGCTACTATTACTGCTGTAAGCCACGAATTGGCTCAGCTCGAACTGATCAGAGCTAATCTGGCAACCCTGTTGATTTTGGAGAGTTTACAGGGCTTAGCGCCGAATTCAGTTGACCGCTGGACTGAACGAAGAACACACCTTTATCGGTTGCATCTGATAACTAAGGTGAGTGTTACAATTTGGTGGCAGTGGTGGGGTTAAAGGATAATATTTAAAGCATCGATTGCGAAAATTATTTCTTTTGATACACGTTTTAAACTGGTAAAAAATGGCTGAGTTGTTAGAATTGAGGAAATGGACAAATGCTCCTCCTCGGTTCGAGGAGAAGCAGGGAGTGGGGGGAGGCGACTTTCTGACATGGAATGAGCGATTCAAAGTATGTAATATGAAAGAAGAGGAGAAAGTTTCAATATTTCCCAGATTATTGGGCAATTCAGCTTTTGCCATCTTCTGAAACTTGAATGAAAAGGACAAACAAAATTATGGCAAACTGAGGGATGCATTCACAGAGGCATTTGCCTCTGATGTATTATTAGAAGTGTTTCAGGCAGAGCTGATTAAGAGGCAACGAAAACCATATGAAAATCTTGCCGTATATGCTGAGGAATTAAAAAGATTGGGTATAAGATCTTATCCGAAATATAATGACGAGGCAAAGAACGATGTTGTCTTAAACTCACCTTTTACGAGGGATATCGATGGGGATGAAAGTTCGAAATAAGAACCCTAAGAATATTAGTGAAGACATTAAAATTGCGTCCAAAATTGAGTGTAGAGCAGAAGTCGATAAGGCAATTGGGATTAATGCATGTGAAACTATGCAACGAGAATTTACCAATCCATATCAGCAATCTTCTGAAAGTAATGAATGTTTCAAGGCTTTGCAAACACAAATCGAAGAAATGTCTGTCAGACTTGCTGCAGTAACGTTGGAGATTAAAATGGCCAGCAATCACAATGTGGTGGTCTAAGCTACCACTGTAATTTGCCAGGCCATTTTGCTAGGGAATGTTATAATACATTTGGGGGTCGTGGATTTCCGTCACCACGTGGTTTTCGTGGAAGGGGTTTCGCTGGGGGAAGACAGGACAATAGTGGTAGGGGGAGGGCCAAAATAGGTGCTTTCAGTGTGGTGAGGTCGGGCATTTAATCTGTGATTGCCCGTCACCTTTAAACTACTAAGAGCTGGTGCTAAGGCAGTGCCACCAGCTCCATGTTCATTTACAGAGCTGCCAGAAATTACCTGTCCTAATGAAGAGATTTCGGCTTATATACCAATCAATGTTGAAGATATTGACATGTTTGGTCGATACTGGCTGTGACGTCACAATCATTAGTGAGACTTTCACAATGAGCAATGCTATTATGAAACAGATGTGGCTGACACCTGACAATTTACATGCAACATCAGTAAATGGACAGGAAATCGATCTTTTAGGAGCAGTAACAGTAAAGATTAGGATAGCCAACAAAGAGGTTCTACATCCAGTTCTAGTTGCTAGAGGTGTTGCATTTCCTATGCTATTGGGTTAGAATTTTCTGCAAGCACACAAGTTGATTATTGATAGTGAGAATAAGCAAATTGTGATGGGTACTGATACATTAAAGTTCTTACCAAAATGGCAAATTTTTCTGAGAGTATACCAAGCTAGTCTATTGACAAATGTATCCCTAGCACCATGATGGAAAGGGTCTGTCGAAGTTAGAGTAAGACCTTCTCAGCCTCAAGATCTGATACCAGATGAGTTGACAGGTATTCTAGAACCAGTTGGGTATGATATAAATGGCAGTGTAATTATTAGTGTTGCTAAAACAGGAATAGCTCTAGTACAAATGGTTAATTTGTCAGATGAAGCTGTTCATTTAGAAGAAGGTATACCATGTGGTACCTTCTATACTATTGATACAACTATTGCCAGAGTTGGAGTGTTTGAAATGTTGGATACGTATATCGAGATCCCTCCACAACGTCCCCTAAAGAAATTGCAATAGATTTCAATGCATCTGTGTTAACCAAGTCAGAAGAAAACCAGGCCAAATGTCTAATACAAGAGTTCTCTGATATTTTTAGTACTGGACCACATGATATCGGAAGAACTATGTTAGTACAACATACTATTGATACATATGATGCTAAGCCCATTAAACAACTTTCCGACGTATACCTATGCATTTGAAAGCAGAAGTAGAACGTCAGACTAAAGAAATGTTAGCAAATGATGTCATCGAGGAAAGTAAAAGTCCATGATCATCCTCTATTGTGCTTGTAAGAAAAAAGGATGGATCTATACGCTATTGTGTGGATTACAGATCTCTAAATTCTCTTAGCCACAAGGATGCCTTTCCATTGAGACGAACAGACGACTGCCTGGACTTCATGTTGGGTTCCACTGTATCTTCGGTACTGGATCTGGCATCTGGGTATTGGCAGGTAGAGATCGACCCTAAGGATAGAGAGAAAACTGCTTTTTCGACCGGTTCAAATCTTTACCAATTTAAAGTAATGACATTTGGGCTAACGAATGCCCCAGCCACTTTCCAAAGGCTTATGCGGTTGGTTATGGCTGGACTAGATTGGCAGACAGCATTAGTTTACATAGACGACGCTATACTGTTTAGTAAATCGGTACAGGAACACATGTCATTGCTAAGAGATGTTTTCACCAGACTGAGGCTGGCAGGGTTAAAATTAAAGCCTTCTAAGTGCCAATTATTTCGAGATAGTGTTGTTTACCTAGGCCACAGAGTAAGTAAAGAAGACACTGAACCAGACCCTGCAAATATTCAGCGCATCAGTGAATACACAGTCCCTACTACTGCTAAAGAAATCAGATTCTTTTTGGGCTTGAATGGGTATTATAAAAAATTCATACCAGACTATTCCGAATCAGAGGCAGTATTGCGAGAACTGACTACAAAAGACCAACATGGAACATATGTCTGGACGGATAAGTGCCAAAAAGCTTTCGAGCATCTACGAAAAACTTTACTCAGTCCACCAGTTCTGTGTTTTCCAGACCCAGCTAAACACTTTGTCATTTACACAGATGATTCTGGAAAATCAGTGGAAGCAGTTTTAGCCCAGTCCAGCAGACTAGGAGAGCATATAGTAGCATACGGTGCAAAAGTCCTTGATTCGAGGCAAAGAAAGTGGCCAGCTTATGACAAAGAATTGTGGGCAATCATATGGGCTGTAAGACAATTTAGAAGTTACGTGTATGGCCGACCATTTACTGCGGTAACAGACCACATGCCTTTGATAGGCGTTAAGGAGTTGAAGGGGGAGAAGGATCCTACTGGACAGCGTGAACGTTGGCCAATTGAACTAAGCCTCTATAATGTAACTATTCAACACAGCAGTGGTTTTAAGCATGCCAACACTGACACATTATCCAGGATACCATACATGTGTACAGTAACCTCGAATCCAGGCAGGGATGTGGATGTTGACGCATCACGAAAACAGTCTAAATATGATGCATTGATTGCTGCAGGACAATTGCGACAAGAGAACTAGTTGGGAGATATTCAGGGGTGGAAAGATGCACAGGTAAGAGAGCATGATATCAGGCAAATCTTGAGGTGGAAGGTGACTGGTAGTGAGAGGCCGTTATTACCAGAAAGAGCGTCACGCAGAATGAAGTGTTACTGGTCACAATGGAATCAATTAGAATTGAAAGATGGGTTGTTATTTAGACGTGAGTCTAAGGATGGCCTTAGTAACTATCTGCAAATTCTGGTGCCACATTCCAAGGTGGAGGTTGTGATGAAGAATTTGCACAATGCAGTGTATGGTGGACATCTGGGATTTGACAAGACGCTACACAAAGGTAGGTCGAGGTGCTATTGGTACAGACTGTTTACAGATGTACAGTCTTGGTGTCAGTCATGCTTACAATGTAGTTGGGCTAAGCCCCCCCCCCCCAGCAGAAAGTCCCAGGGGCCAATGCAACCCGTGGTTTCAGGCTATCCAATGGGGATACTAGGGATGGATATTCTCAGGCCTTTTCCCATTTCTAAAAAGGGTAATAAGTATATGTTGGTGATAACCGATTACTTTAGCTGCTGGGCAGAAGCTTGCGCTTTAAGTAACCACAGAGCTAACACCATTGGAGAGGTATTAGTAAAACATGTGTTCTCTAGGTATGGCGTTAGTGAACAGATCCATACAGATCAAGGGCGTGATTTTGAATCTGTTCTTATCACAGAAATAGGTGTAATTTGTTAGGCATATGTAAAACACGCACCACTCCCTATCATCCCATGTATGATGGCCTAGTGGAAAGAATGAATCAAACATTGAGTAGAATGCTACGTTCATATGTCAATGAGCATCATGATGATTGGGATGAGTTGCTGCCCTTGATGTTAATGGCATGTCGGTTGAGCATACAGGCAACCACTGGTTTTACTCCATCAAGAATTATGATGGGCCGAGAAATGCGTCTGCCATTAGATCTCACGTTTGGGGGATCCATCCAAAGAATAGAAAATGCTGGCCAGTATGTGAAAGATCTTTCGCAAACTGCAGAACAGTGTTTTGACACAGTGTGTCGTAATTGCGCAGTCGAACAAAAACGCCAAACTGACTGGTATAAAAAGGGTATGGTAGGCAAACCCTTGAAGCTACATGACAAAAATGTTATATACACCAGCAGTTAAACCCAGTTTGAGTCGAACGTTGCATTGCCCATACCGTGGCCCTTATACAATTATCAAAGTTCTCAGTGACTTGGTGTATAGAATACAGCTAACAGGTGGTTCGAGGAAAACACGTAGAGTGGTGCATTTTAACAATTTGAAACCCGCTCCAGCTACAAGTCAACCATTGGCAAATGCTGATGGCGATAGCACCAATGATCACACTTCGCAGCCTCAAATATCTAACACACAATCTTCAGGTACTGGTGCCTCATCTAAGGATAAATTGACAGATTGGCACCTAGGAGTCATGGTACATTAGAACCTCTCAAATTGCCTATTAGCGATCTTGTTTTTGTGGGATCACCTGACACTGATGAAATGGAAACAGTAGGGGGTGTTTTGCATGACGATGGGACAGACCAGAATTTAACATTTGAACCATTAGATAACCCAATAAATGAACAAGTCCAACCTATAAACTTAAATGGGCAGTTGAATGGCTCTGTAGATGATCATGGAGATTCTTGGCGGCCACATACTCTAAGACCCAGCAGAACTACTACGAGACCGGCACGGTTTAATGAATATGTCTTGAATTAAAGTAAATATCGAACTACGATTATCAATTGTTGTGACTTTAAAATCTTCAAGTATTATTTTATGTTTATTTTGGTATGAATCTTGTGTATGCCACCACCAGAGGGCGGGATTTACTTATTCCCGGGGTTAAAGTTACGGTTAAACCTGGGGCAAAGTTAAGTGAGCTTTGCCAATTAGCAATCAAAAACCTACAAGGTAAGCCTGCAACAGGCATTGTGTATTTTATTGCTGGGATACCAGACTTAAATGTTAAGCGGAAAGAATTTAGAACGAGCCCTGCTTGGAAATATGAAGAAGAAATTTTGGAAGAATTAGATTCTGATAAATTAGTGTCCTCATTTACTCATACTATGCACACATGTAAGAATAGACTGAATGAGTTAGGGCGGCGAGTGGTCTATGCTACCGTACCATCCATGTCATTCCATTCTGGGAATAATCAGCGTTTACAGAAAGGGCCAACAATGGAATTACGTCATAGTGCACAGTATGAGAGCTATCAAGTTACATTTAATAATGCGATTGAGAATATTAATAAAAACATCTTATCCATCAATAACAGTGACAAGTCATTCAACTGCCAATCATTGCTTGAGTGAGGGTGGGGTGGGGGGAGTATAAATTTAGGTATCATCGACTTAGGGATGGTGTCCATCCAGGGTCTTCATTCATGGAAAAATGGAATGAGTTGTTGGATAGGACCATCAAGACAAATAACAGAGATAGTTTGTCTACATACTCTGAATCTTCATCAGAAGATGAGGGGGAAAAGCGTAGCTGGAAGAGGGAGAGGTTTCTCTAGTTAGACAGGGAGGGGATGTCTGATACATGTAAATAATAATAATAGGGGCAGTGTAAATAGCATGTTATTGGGGTGGGGGGAAGGGATTTCTGATACACGTACATGTAAATAGTCAATGTACTTAATGGGAAATTTCTAATAAGTGTAAATGACCATTACTGGGGAAGGTGTATTTCTACTTAGACCTGTAGATACATGGATACTGATTGATTGGCAAATCCCACTTTCAGTCATCTGGAAAATGTACATAATGTACGAAATGTACATAGATTGTATAAACTCATTGATGTAAAATATTACCTGGGATCATTACTTGTATCGGGGTGGAGGAGGAAAGTGAGCCACGAATTGGCTCAGCTCGAACTGATCAGAGATAATCTGGCCACCATGTTGATTTTGGAGAGTTTACAGGAACCGGAAACTACTACTACTACTACTACTACTACTACTACTACTACTACTACTACTACTACTACTACTACTACTACTACTAGGCTTAGTGCCGAATTCAGTTGGCCACTGGACTGAACGAAGAAGACACCTTTATCGGTTGCATCTGATGACTAAGGTGAGTGTTACACTGCTACTACCACTGCTACTACTATCGCTACTGCTACTATCACTGCTGCTAATGCTACTACTGCTTCTATTGCTGCTAGTGCTGCTGCTACTACTACTACTCTACTACTACTACTACTACTACTACTACTACTACTACTACTACTACTACTACTACTACTTTTGTTGCTGCTGCTGTGGTGGTGGCTGCGACCCCTCCTGCTGCTAATACTTCAGTGTCTATGTATATGATAACAATACGATATTTCTTTGTTTCTGCGAAATGATCAGCTCTATGTTTAGATCGCATGCTCCATATCTATCCAGTAACAATTTAAGCTTCGCATCTACAAAAAAAACCCTCATATGTGCAATAGACATTTTCTCTCGCCCAACTGAGACAATTCGCTCTGTATGTAGGATCATACTACTTATTACAAGATATAGCTAATAGGCACAATGGAACAATCCATCCCTAGTTGCGCCCCGCCCATTTCTAGCTAAGCTTCGCTGACATTTTACACGTTTTTCAATCGATTTGAATCTTTGAAAACTGATTTTCCAGAATCTAAATTTCAAGGTAACCATACTGGTATAATTCAATCTATTCAACCGATTTCATCGTGAGGCGATCTTTCTGTGTTTCGAGTGCCTTCAGAAGGAACGTGGCTGTGGATGACACACAATGGGGTTGTCTCGCCGAAAAGACGCCAGAAATTCCATGGTTGGTCTAATTATAAACGAATCAAAGACCGTTCAACTATCAATTACAGTTAATGAAACAAAGGAACAAGGGTTCTACACGCTGGCCCACTGATCCAATATAAATCGATGATATATATATATATATATATATATATATATATATATATATATATATATATATATATATATATATATATATATATATATATATATATATATATATATATATATATATATATATATATATATATATATATATATATATATATATATATATATTAGTCGAAGTATTCCGAATAAGATTTTGAAGCACCACAGTAGGCATATACGCAGCAAGATGAATGTATCGAATACTCCGTCAAGCGATATTTCTAGAAACATGACAATCGATGAAGAAACGTTGTCTAAGCTTCGCGCTCTAACGGCGTTTCTGGTATATTATGCTTCCGTGCCACCGCCAATTATCACAGGTATTCCGCAAGCCATATGCGTATTTGGGGTGGTAACTAATTTCATTCTGTTTGCAAGTCTTCTGAAGTACCGCCGATATACATCGCTTGTACATGTCATCATCATCAGCCTGGGTATTACAGACTTAGGTGGGTGTTTAACAGCAATTGTGGCTTTGAATACGATTGTACCGAAAATTCTAATTCCTAAATTAGGCTTTCTTTGCCATGTTATTTGGTTTTCTGGAAATGTTTTCGTATTTGCAACTGCTTATCACTTGTGTTTATTTGCGATTTTACGCTTTATACAACTAAGTCGACCACTGTGGTCACATGCCACGCTTACACCGTCTCTCGCCGCGAAAATGTGTTCCATGATATGGCTCGTCTGTGCCGTAGCCAGTATCCCGATAGGCGTGCTGTACCACCCGATAACCATATCTATGAACGGGAAGCTGATCTGGGTGTGCTCATACCCTCCAGGGGTGACCACGATTAGGAATATCACTCTGGCTTTCTTTCTCAACATCATACCTCTCTGCATCGTTATCGGTTTCCACATCGCCAAGCATATCACTGTTTCCACATCAAAAGTAGCAGGTTTTCACGAGGATCAGCAGACTATGGAAGGACGTGCTAGAAGAAAAACAGATACTAGAGCATTGGTTATCGTCTTGGTAGTGTTCTTCTGCACTTTCACGTGGACGGCGGGTCACATGTTTGCTCATGATATTCTGAAGATGCCATTCCAATCGTATCATTATATGCTTTATATCTACGAGCTTTACTTGCGCTTTGTGGGATCGGTGATAAATCCGTGGATATACGCCATTGCGGCTGCACCAATACGCAATGATATGATCAACTTTGTTTTATGTAAGCGTGCTGGTATATCACGTTAAACAGCGCAAATAAGTGTAAGAATACAATAGCCAGTAAAGAGAGATCGTCTCTTAGTACAGCTTGACTTATCTACTATATGTAAAATTAGATATGTTTGGGCAGCAAGATAGCGTCTTTAAGACACTAGACAACGTATTCGGAGAAGTGCCAGTCATGTTGCCCAAAGTGCAGCTCGTTTCCCAACGCATCTGCCATTTTAGAATGTCTTTTCACTAGTCTCCTCATCGCATCTAATCCATGTCCTTAGCTTTTTTGATAAGTAAAGAGTAACATATATGCCTGTGTAATAATTCAATTCAGAGCTTAATCGAGTTATGTTCAAATTAATCAGTATATGCCATTTATTGATCGACAACAATACTGAGCTAAAAAGTGAAAGTTGACACGCGCACTCTAAAGTGTGTTATATATTGCATTAAAATGATATAGATTACATTGTAAACGAGAGGTAGAGACCGCGGTAGGCAACGTCGTAATGTTAATTAATGTTTATCTGATAAATTAATATCCTTCTCTTCTGTGCTCTTCAAGAATATATTATTTTATAGTGTTTGCTAAACGAATAAAACAAAATGGCCGACCTGATGGCAGGTCTCGTGTTTATTGCGCAATATATAATTAATTCCGTCCAACTCCATTATTGGTGAACAATTCTAGACCAGTATTTTCTCGATGAATCACGGTGCTCAGTCAATCATACGACGTCATAATCAATTACGTGGCGTATAGGCTGACGTCATAATCAATTACGTCATGAATGACGCGATTTAGTCCGTCTTGTGAGCTTAATATACCGTCACGTTGTACGAATTGTATGTCTTTATTATTTAATAAACATTCTGTTGAATATTTTGAAACTAATTTGGCTTGCCGCTCTTGCTGCCATAGGCAGCAACAGCACCCGGTCAAATTAGTTTCAAAATATTAAACAGTTTAGCTGTATAGTTTTCTGAAAATTGAGATTCAGAGTGCATGGATCGATCGATTGATTCCAATACGGGTGACTGTGGGTGGAGCTTAGCTAAAGATGGGCAGGGCATAACAGAAACTGGAAGCATGCATTATCATTATCACAAACGCTTCATATTTCCCGTTTGTATTATGTTTATATGTGAATATATAAGCATTTTGAAACTAAGTAGATTGCGAGCTGTTGCTGTCTATGATAGCAACAGCTTTCAGTCGAATTATATCCGATTACTGGATTATTGTATTCTGCGGCCGTAGTAGTAGAAACATCCTACAGTTGCAATCAGTCCTTCTTCGCTTTTGCACACCGCGTCTTGTCCTTAGCCGAAATCCGTAGCTTCTTCAGGTCCAATCTTGATTTGAGTGTACCGAGTTCTTCTTTCTTGACGTCACCTCGCAGAACGCCTAGCAGATTTATGCAATGGCGTCTTCTTTCAGTCGAATTGTTTTCACGATATTTAACCGACTTCCTGGATAATTGTCTTGGAATTGAGACACGGGAAATTCAAGGGTTAACGGTTCAGGCAGTTGGATGCATGTTAGGCTCTCAAAAATATTAGGAAAATGTCATGCTGAACGTTTTGTTGTGTTTGTGATTTTTGTTAATATCACATGGTTGCAGTCACGATGAATCACTCCAGAATTTGCATAATAATCGCGCCGCGCTAATGACGACTGGTTGATTTATATAGTGGACTCTGTCATTTTCAGGCGGATTTAGCTGGCACGGCACAAGAGAAGTTCGACTTATAAATCGGGCCTCAGTGTGTGGGAATTGTAAAATAGTCATCTATCTGTAAATGTCATATTCTTGACAATTCTGGATAGGATATCCCTATGTTCTTGGTTACCTGGGTCGTCAACTGCTTAACAGTGTTCATGCCGTGTAAGAGTCACCCCACCCCACCACCCACATACCCTACTACAAGCATTAATAATCTACTTGTTGGCACCATTTCAATTGACTTCTTATTGGTAGACATTTCGTCTTCTTTTTCTTCTTCTCGTTTTTTATTATTAAGATTTGTAGGCCAATGTTCTCCATAAACTAGTGAGCGTTCAGGTCCCCCTCCTGAACCTTTGTTGGGAATCTGTATAATGTTGGACATAAGCTCGATAAAACGCATCGTCTCTCAGATATGGAGGCAACAAACATCCCAAATATCATCTAGATTCTAAACTCACGATCGGACAGTTAGCCATTTTTACCTGTAATAAAGACAACCTGATTGGGCCCAGCCTACAGACGCTGACCAAAAACTTTATGACACTTTTGGGGATCTACAACTGACAGCTGCTTTCATATTGGCTTTTGAAATGTCAGTCTGAAAAGCGTATTCGGAGAAGAAGGATATGGAAAACAGTCACAGCGATTCCGATACACTGAAAGGAAAACCGAAAAACAAGACAGAAAACTACAAACCTGTCAGTTTTAGAAAAAAACCCATTTGCAAGTTCGTGGAACGAAATATCAGTAAAAAAAAAAACTTACATAAGACAACAGCATTCAGGAACATGCATGCTTCAGAGGAACCCGTGCAACCGAAGACCAAATCACTCTTATTTTGCAAGAGATCGAAGTGATAGTGATTTGATGTCTTTATTTGTGAATAGTATATTTTGGGGTGCTAGTTATCAAGGTGCTTTTAGTTTTTATCCTATTATCATCGCACCATTTCGCCATTAGATCTAGTCCTTGGGTAAATTTATTTGGAATATATCATAACGCTTTGCTAGCTGTTATTATATGCGCAGTTTTATAATCAAAGGCCCACTTGTGTGCAACCAATGGCAAATTTCAAACAACAATTTGGTGACGCATTCTTGCTTTAGAATGTCAAGCACATCTCAAATTTTAGAATTCTATATGGTATGAAGCATAAGCTAGCTAACATTGTACAACAATGAAAACAGTGTTTTTAAAGCCTCTTTGTAATACTGCTCATGGAACATGGCATTATGAGCATACAAATGTATGTCATTAAGAGAGTACATGCATGTGCAATGGTGATAGTGATCAGAATATAGATAATCCTTGACAAAAATTTAAGGGTTTAATATTGATACAGGGGATAAGCATAGGGTACTGAAGTTAGCTATAACTCTAGAGCGGGATCAGATAGAAAACACTCACTAACATAATAATGGTATCATAGGAATAGCAGTTTAAAAAATCCTATGTTATGAAGTGTTGTTGAAAAATGATGCAAAAATGTGTCCTCTCCTGGACTTTTTGTCGTGGAGAAGACACGTTTTGACATCCTGTTTTTCTTAATACCTTATCTTATTTTAATCTGGTTTACATACCACGTGATCTAGCTCACATCGTGAATGTGAAAATTATGTAACCACTGCTCCGTGCATGTCTTGTTAATTGGATTCACCAGAGTTGGTTTAGACGCCAAAGCCAATGGTTTAGACAGCTGTGAATGATTACAATTAACCTTCTTTCAAGAAAATGGTATTTCCAAAGGCCCAGGACTCTGTCCTGGAGAGAACAAATATTAGAAATATATTTACGCTTGATGCTAGGCCGTACTAGGAAAAATAGTAATGAAAAGGCTATGCACATGTACACACTTTATATTAATATACACAGTTTTACATCGTTATACACATTTACTAGATGCGATTAGTCATACGCTAAAACTGTAGTCCTTGTGATCATTGTGAATACTTGAGTTCTGCAGGTTTTCTTGGTCTAGCACTATTTATATACGTTTTTCATTTGCTGATATATGGGTTTTTTGAGACTGCGTCAGATATCCATTTTAAATTTCCAGTTCGGCGAACTGCGCCTTTCAGATTCAGAAACAGAGGTAGATAATGGGCTAGTTACAGATGCGGGTGAAATATACATGTAAGCTGTTATAAGGTGTTATAAGGTGATGAAGTGGCAGACATACATGTATCGATGGTTACAATGTGCCCACGGATAAATTCCTCGCCACTTGGCTCCTTGAAGGAACCTATTCGTTTCTGGCGAATGCGTGTATTAAACTATTAATCGCGCAGCAAACTATTTCGGTACAGCGCACACATGCACAAAGGTTAGCGCAGATATTGATGACATAATTCAGATTCTATAGAACGTGCTTTATTTGTTATTTAACTTCATGACTGCTGATGGTGCATTGAGGGAACCCCGGGGAGGGAACCTGTATTTATGTCGATTGATGAGGTGTGCCTCGAGGGAACCTGTATTTGTACAGATATCTGAGGGATCCTTGAAAGAATCTTTATTTATATATGTCTGAGGGAACCCTTCTTTATGTAGATTGTCGAGAGTGTTTTGAAGGAACCTTTATTTTGAGACCTGATTGGGAACCTGTATTTATGTGGCTGTATGAAAACACAATGTAGAGGAATAAACAGTTCCCAGGTAAGCTGTGAATATTTTGAATCTAATTTAACATACCCAGTTAAATTAGTTTCAAAATAGTCAACAACATGTTTATTAAATAGTAAAGACACACATGTCCTGCAACAACGCTTAGTTCGGCTTCAATTAAACTTATCTACGTCATTCATGACGCCGTTGATTATTACGTCATCCTACACACGCGTCACCATCGTCACGTAGTTGATTACGACGTAATATGATGATTGATAAACTGTGAAGCTCCATGGTAGGCTGTAAAGACTGTCTCAGTATCGCTATACTAGTTAGTCATCCACTAACTCACCTTTCCAGAGTATCCATCCGTCATCTGACCTCGTATGACGTCATAATCAGCTCAGCGCATGTATAATGAGGTCACAATCATTACGTCACAAAGCGTTCCATACAGACGGTCATTAAATCTCAAATGGTCCGACACGTATGAATTGTATGTCTTTGTAATTCTTTGCTATTCAATAAACATGCTGTTGAATATTTTGAAACTAATTCGACCGGGCACTGTAGCTGCCTTAGGCAGCAACAGCACCCAGTCAAATTAGTTTCAAAATATTCAATAGCCTACGTGTGTAGTTTTTTGGAGAAAGATAGTCAGTGTGTTCAGAGATCGATCGATCCAAACACGAGCGAGGTGTGGAAGGAGCTTAGTTAGAGATGGGCGGGGTATAGCTAAAACCGGAAAGGTCCATTGTGACTGATGCCGATCTAGTATTGCTTATTGCATAGCACAGTGGACTCATTGACCGTAATTGTGCGAGAAATTTATTGAAAATCTTAGTTAATTTTAGCAATGAGTCTTACCATTTTTTGTATAATATGTGTATTTGTTGCCTTATTATCTCCCAACTTATATATTAAAACAGCGGTCCTATTGATATACTCAATGAATGTAATGATACAGAGTATGGTTGTTCTCGAATTGACCTACTCGATCCTTGTTTGTACTCTAACTAGCAGATCAAACGAAAATAGACGCACGTTCGAAACATTTCTCATTGTTATGTTACCAAAGTCAATTTTAACATCGACTGCAATTATCATTATCTAATCTTCCAGTTTGGACTACTTAGTTAACTATGTTAGTGTTTGTATGGGACCAAGCTTATAGAGAACGGTGTTTATCGGCGAGGGGAGTATAACCGTTGATTCTGGAGCTTGATCAATTTAAGATAGATCAGTGGCACTGCTAGGAATGGAGCTTTCCGGTCTTAGCCATGCCCCGGCCATCCCTAGCTAAGTTCCACCCACGCCTCGCTCGTGTTGGGATCGATCGATCACTGAACTCACTGACTATCAATTTCCAGAAAACTATATAGGTAAGCTATTGAATATTTTGAAACTAATTTGACCTGGGTGCTGTTGCTACCTATTAATTTCAAAATATTCGAAAGAATGTTGGTTAAATTGTAAAGACACAATTCGTACAACGTGGCGGACTATTAAGTGTTTAAGACGGACTAAATCGAGTCATTCAGGCTGTAATTGATTATGACGTTATACTACACGTCACGTAGTTGATTATGACGCCATATGATGGTTGGATAAACTGGAAAGGTCCAATGTCTTAGTGGCGGCCACCATCTGTTGGTCAAGAAATAAGCTTTACATTCCCATGAGGCATGGGTTCAGGGTTCCTCTCCAGAACACCTTTTCAATTTGCTTATCCGAGAAGCATTCTGCGTTATAGATTTCAAATATTTCTACATCAATTATATATTAATGTAAGAAGAAACCTCAATCAAACACCACGGGGCCACCAAAACACACTCACTTGTAATAGGGAGACAGAATTAAACATAATGACCTACTTTTTATCAAATTGAACCGTGCTTGGAATATTATCATTCTCGATCTTTTATTAAGCTTTACATAATGGACCTTTCCACGTTTATACATCCATCATACGACGCCATAATCAACTACGTGTAAGATGACGTCATAATCCTGGCGTCATGAATGACTCGATATAGTTCGTCTTTAACGCTTAATAGTACGACACGTTGTACGAATTGTACGTCTTTACCATTTAATAGATATTATGTTGAATATTATGAAACTAATTAATTTTTAAACTAACGCGCCCAAGTCAAATTAGTTTCAAAATATTTAACAACTTACATGTAAATTTTTCTGTAAATTGATAGTCAGCGAGTTCAGAGATTGTGTAGCCTCCAGGGGTATGCGCTGCTCCGACTATCCCTCCTGTTCCTCGGCACTTGTAGCCTCCGGGGGTATGCACTGGTCCGTTCCTATATTCCGTCCCGCAGCATCCGGAAAAATGCAAAGACCGACTTCTAGAGCCGGTGGAATGATAACGTTCCAGTGGGGCCGTGCGACCATTGCCGCCGAGATTGAACCACACCCTCTCGTCCCGACTGGTCGTGTCACCGGTATGGCGGCCCATTACTCAATTTATGAGTCTAGACATAATTAATGAATATTTAGATACATACAAACAATGCTACTCGTTTGCTAGTATAAGAGAGAAAATATAGTACATAGAACTAAGTTGGTGTCTTGCCTATCGTTGTGCGCGTCAGAGGTACCTCGCCGATCTTTAAACCCGCGAGGTATCTTTGCAAGGGAGAGTCCTAACGTGGTCACTTGTGACGTTTAGTATAAACCATTATATCTCTAACAAAATATTATTATTGTGACAGGAAAGTGCCTCGCGCGGGCCTCTGTCACAGGAAAATGCCTTCAATGCGGAAGCAGAGGAAGAGAGTTGGCAAAAAGGGCCACTGTCTTGTTCAAACATATGCTAAGTGTGTAGGGTGAGTCAACCTAGTGAAGCTGTAAGTTATTGTGATGCACGCTGTATTACGTGAAGATGGGGTGGATGATTTCCGGAGAATTCAACACAGTCATCTTATGTGGGTTAAAGATACTGTATTAGTAGTTGCTGCTTTATTTATCCGGTCCTTCTGCTAAATCCTAAACTAACCTTCAGTTGTTAGGTCCATGTTCCATGCTTAGGTCGCAATTGGCAGGGATTTCTACCTATCTTTAAATACATGAGCCTGACTGGCGGAAATGATCGGTTTCCATATGGTCACCTTAGGGCTTATCCCCCTCAGATAGACAGTGTGCGGACATGTCATGGTGTGAGCTTCAGAATCATATAACGATCCTGTTACTTACCACACCGCAGCCACATACAACATCACTAGGACAAGACATAGTTACATAAGCAATTGAAAAGCGCATATATGTTTTATGGTGGGGAGGAGGAGACAGATATTCAACCATAGTGACCTTCCCGTGAGGGCGTGGTGGGTTCCAAGACCGCACCCAGTCACCGTGGATAGTTAGAGGGAGATCTGTGTCCTGTCCGTCACCTGATGTGTCAGGGGCAGATCATGTAATTGTAGCTCGCAGGGGTATGTGCTGGTCTGCCGATAAATATCCACCCATCGCTCCGCAAGTGTGGGGCCATGCAACCATTGCCGCCGAGATTGAACCACACGGTGTCGTCCCAACTATTTGTGCCACCGGTGTGTCTATCCATACTAATTTAGAGAATGGAACAATTAGAATAATATACTAGAAGTATAAATAAGTACTATACAAACAAGGTGAATCGTTTGACAGTAGAATGAGTACAATAATACACAATATAGAGCTAGCTGGTGTCCTTTCTACGTGGTATCGCCGGGGTTACCACACAGATCCTTGAATCCACTGAGGTATCCCTGTACGAGAAGCATCCGCATAAGAGATCACTGAGTAACTTAATATAAGTTGATATACCCCTGACATACACAGAGAGAACAATGTTGCTGTGAGAGGAAAGTGCCTCGTGCGGGCCTCCATCACTGAATGTTTCATGATGGTGCGAGAGGAAGGTGCCTCACGTGGGCCTTCGTCACAAGAATTCTCGCTGTTGCTAGAAGCAAGTGACAGGAAAGTGCCTTCGATGCCGAAGCGGAGGAAAATAGTTGGCAAAAAGGGCCACTCTTTTGTTCAACAGAAAATGCTAAGTGCTGAAAACCCTAGTGAAGCCATAATTAACGTGATGCATACTGGTTTATGTGAAGGTGGAACGAGCGATTTCCAAAGAATTCCCACGTCACCGTCTTATGTAGTTCCAAGATGTTGTATTGGTAGATGCTGCTTTATTTATGCAGGCCTTCTGCTACAGCCTACCCTACCAGTTAGTTGTTAGAAACGAAAACTAGCTTTGGCTGCAAGTGGCAGGGATTCTTACCTATCATTAGATACAGCTGTCCAATGCAGACGCCTAGCTTCCTGTAGGTCACTTTGAAAGAGCATCTACCTCCACAGACAGCATGCGTACGTGTTACATCGCAACGCATCCGAATTTGATGAAAATCCGGCTACCTTGCTCCGCAACCACATGAAACATCACCTGGACAATGGCTACATTTCACATAAGCAAGTTTGATCACTGACTTATCGTTAAGGCAGGATAGAGAGGCGAATATCCATCGTGAGCGTCCTTCCCGTGAGGGCGTCGCGGATTCCAAGATCCTTCCCAGACACTCCAACGAGTTGGATGGAGATGTGCGTCTCATCCGTCACCGATTCCTACGGATCTAACTTTTGACCTGTCATTAGGATTAAGTTCCAATGCGCCAAGATATGCACTACGGGCTGGTAAATAAACTATCAAACTCACATTTATAACTATGTTTTCACAGTGCTTTCCTTCGTTGGCGGGGTTATCTAGCTAACAAGTATTCGGAGATATGGGGGAGATGTATGTGAATCAGCACTTTAACCATCACCGCTTGGAAACCTCTAATAGTTTCCCAAGGTTGGATCAGACCAACGTGCTGATAGGCCGTCCGGTGGATCGTGGAAAGAGACAATAACTTGATATATATGAGGCCCTATAGGTATTTGGCCAATTTTACACAACCTTCCAGGAGTGCAGGGGCTACATTATCGCAACAACCGGAAAAGGGGTATACACTATATGTCTCCTAACGAAGAGTTTGTCCCTAACCACTTTAACCTATCCTATCGAGCTGAATAGTAAGGTTTAGTCGGTAACATGCTGGGTTCAAACAATTAGAGCACGGTCAGTGACCTCAGTGTAAAATTGATGATGGTGGGAGTAAGTATTGCAGATATAAATGTTGCTGTTTAGTATTTCCTAGCGTACTGCGGTCCCACAGTTTTCTACAATTAAACAAAACATTAACTGGATGGCTATCTGCCATATATATAACTAACCGATGCAATGAACAGTGACAATTTATATAGGAATTAATGAGGTAGTAAGTACCAGGTTGAAAGACCTAAACAGTGCGGTTAGTTAAAGCACCTACAGTAAATAAGGATAATATGAACAGTAACAAAGAAATTATAAATTGCGGTCCTAAGACCGGAAAGGCACCTATTTGTCATCGTTACCAAATACGGAATAATAATTAGATGTACAATAGTATAGTTACTTGAGTTATAGGCACGTAGCGTAGAGGAGAGTGACGCAAAAGACGAGCGTTCATAAGACAGAGTACATAGGGTGCAAAAGAGTTTGGGAGGGAGGCATACCATGGATTTTAATTTTTGACCTGGAATTATTTTTCCAGGTCTTCTTCTTTTTTTTTTTTTTTATTTCTTGGTGCGCGCATATTTTATTATTTAGAACATTGATTTCCTAAACAATAGCTGGCATGGGTGTTCTCTTTGATGTGGATAATTATTTTTCCGCAGAGAGCACCCAAGCTCCAATGTACCACAATTACAATACCGTAGAATGTATATAGGCTATATAATCATGTACCTATACCGGACAAGGGTATCACAGATTGGTTTAATTACATTGTGCATCCCGGGTAAATAAATGGATGCACATATATATGTATATATATATATATATATATATATATATATATATATATATATATATATATATATATATATATATATATATATATATATATATATTTATATATATATATATATATATATATATATATATATATATATATATATATATATATATATATATATATATATATATATATATATATATATATATATATATATATATATATATATTAGTGGTATGCATCCTGATTATATGAGCGGATGCATACAGTGTGGATTCCGCAAAAGCAGCTCTCGCTGCCCCACATCCATCCCGTCGTATTGACACAGGGTTTAAAAATAATAAGAAAAATAATGTATAATAATAAAGTAAAAAGACTAGTTCATCAGGCAGCCCCAGCGTAGCTGAGACTGCATGATGGGATTATGACATATTCGCTACGGTGTGTTGTGTACTTTACGTCACACACAATGTGTTTACAACACAGGGATCGGCAACGATTATTTTATGGTGAGACACAGCTATGCAAGAACATTGCGCAGCTGTGTAGGGTGACCATAGTCAGCCTAGGGACTGGGTTTCGATTGTTAAAAACATATATAATAATAAGAAAAGTATTTTTTTTTAAACCATAATAAATTCCGTGTTTCGCACAACTATTGATAAATCCTGCTGCAACCGCAGCAATAGTGTCCACAAACTTCTGCGGTGAAATTTCCCCAGCGGGTCTGGGTACCGCGACTCGCACAGGATGAACATGGCGGGTGATCTTCCACTGCCGATATATCACTACTATACGGGGCCATCTCTGGAAGGCTATAGCTGGAAGATGGTGCCGGAAATGATGACTGGTGATGTGCAAAGTGATGGTGGTGAGGTGACTGCTGACATCACTGTCGTTGTTGACGTGGTCGGTGTGGTTTGTGCTGCTGGCGGGCTGAGGGCTGTGAGTCAGATTAGCTATCACCGGAATGATGATGTCTTCGTGGATGCTGCAGTTGATGCTGTGGCAGATGCGGTGCTGGCAGATAGCTTCCGGATCTTTATGGATTTCAGAAGTTTACTCGCAGTCATCCTTGGCATGGCGTAGATTTCTTGTGAATGTGCTATGCATCTCTTCCTGGCGTAAAGATGCTCTGGCATTGTTATCTTTCGCATGGCTGGATCCATTGGTGTACTGCTGCGCGAGTGTGTGGTGATGCTGGTTCGTGATGTGGCGGTCGGGATCGCTTCCGTAAGGCTGATCTCCTCGTCAATGATAAGGCTACAAGGAGATGTAGATCTATCCGAAATGTCCTGTAACGCTGGTTCTGGCACGGACGTCGTAATAACTACTGAAATGTGCCAGCCGATTACGGATGCGGATGCTGATGCTGGTGATGTGCATGATGCAGACGTTGGTGTTGCTGCGGGTGCTGCCGGAGTGGAAACTGCAGGTGGTGCTGGTATCGTTACTGCAGGTGCTGACGGTGCTGATGATGCTGTTGGTTCCATCGTGATGGTGGCGATGGTTGCATAGTGGCTCAAGGCATGCTGTGTTGCGGATGCGGTGGTTGCTGTTGCTGGTCGGTAGTGCAGGAAGTCTGATTGTCGCTGTTTCGTATGTTTAGTTTTGGCCATCTTCTTCATAGGAAGCACATTAATAGGAAGTCTAGTTTAGAAACGAGTGGCTAGCACTTCATCGTTTTCACTTTGTTCACCAGGCTGTAATGTAACTACAAGCACACTGTTTTTCTGTCAGCATGGGTCAAACCGTAACAGGTAGCGGTATAAAGGTATTTGCAGCCCATACAAAAAGCTCTCTGCATAAGATGGTCACGATTGACATGCAGCGTCAAGTCCGAATTATGGGAGAAGGCATGCCTACATGGCTGTCCGTTGAGCTGAAATGCTGAACACAGATATTTCTTTCCGGATGGTGCTGGCATCGACTATTCCGAACTGTCGGGCAAAGCAAGGTCCTCGGCAAGTGAAATCTTATTTCCGCATATTAATGGCAATGCCTAACCTAATCTAATTTTTCCTAACTCTTCATAACTTTCCTGGCCAAGTAATATATAATAGAAGTGATAAATTAAAAATAAGAAAAACAGCAGAATTTGGTTTGCGACACGAAAGTAGCCTAATGCTTGTTATTCCCTTGTGTCAAGTTTTAATGGGAAGATGAAGTTTCAGTGCGCGATCTCCTCCTTTTATACTTTTTGGTGACGTCACAGGAGGGCGGATGACCGCACCCGAAAGTTCCAGGGTGATTCGGCCATGCCGTATAAGGAAAGTTTTGATTTATTAAACCTGGAGTCAATGAATTTTTCCTCCCGTGTAAAGGGAGTAATTATAATAATAGGAAGAAATGTATATCACTTTCGTCTCTACTTGATGGGAAAACAAGTCTGATCAACGTAAAAACTCGGAACTATTTCTTCCTGTGGAAGCTCACCTTTTAATTAGGGTTAAGCGGTTTTGCAGATTGGATGCTTATACACTTGCCTGTTTTAGTTTCAGGCTGGAGTGCCCGATGGGGTGTGGGAGAGCATGATGACATCGGCGGCAATTGCCCCGCCCCACCACTCTCGCTTCTTCCATCAAGCTGTGGTAGATGCTGTAACTCGCCGGGTAGTGTCGGGCCATTCCGATGTCTTTTGTCGACTCGCCGTGCCGCATGTGCACGACGAATGATGACGCTGGTTAGCATCCAGTCTCGGGGTGACGGACCTTGAATGAGACTGCCCTGCGGGAAACAAAAACCGGCTCCTAAGGCCGGTGGAACTCAATCGTTCCAGTGGGGCCGTGGGACCATTGCTGTGAACATTAAATATAACGGTATCATCCCAAGAATTTGTGTCACCAGTATACCTGTCCATAGAATTTCGTGATCTATGGACTTACAAGATTTGATTTTGGTGACTTAAAAATATACGTCTATACAGTGTGTTTACCTAAAATATGCTAGATAAAACTACAATAAGAGCATACGAAAACATAAGACATAGAGGCAGGTAGATGAACTTTTAAACACGGGGCTCCCGAAGGTACAACACAGACTCGTAGGTCTGCAGAGGTATCCACGCAAGGGAGGCTCCCATACACGAGACATAGCTATTTAACGTAATATAAGTTATTATACCTCTAAGCTGAAAGGAAGAAGACTATCTCGGACGAAAAGTGATGTGCCTCACGCGGGCACTACTCCTAGTGCAAATTGGGGTGAGGAGTATTATCTAGGTGTGGACCGTCGTCGCTGAATCCTTGCGAGAGGCAAGTGCCTCGCGCGGGCCTCCGTCTTGGGAAGGTGCTGCCACCGCTTAAAGTGGGAGAAGAGTAGCAGGCAAAAATAGGCCTACTATAATATTTCAAACAAAAATGCTATACAAGGAAATGACTATACTTATGAGTCTATGACCATAGGGGTGCGTATTATTTTACGTGAAGATGGGACAGGAGATTCCAGCTGGATTCCTTCGTCTCCATCTTATGTAATTCCAAATATGCTGAGTTAGTAGTTGCCGCTTTATTTCTGCGGGCCTTCTGCTTTACTTAATTCAACCCTTTAGTTGTTTTTCAAACACATATTTAATTTAGGCTGCAACTGGCCGATAACTACCTAGCTATTTAGACATGGCGGTCATGGAGAACAGATGCCAGAGGACATCGGTGCTGCAGACAGTACTCTTACATGTTACTTAGCGGGACCTCCGACCTGGGTGAGAGTCCGGACATTCCGCGCCGCAACCTCATGAAACATTACAGGACATGGTTTACATTTCACGGAAGCATTATTAGGCCATATCACCTATCGTTATGGTGGGGTTTAAGAGAGATGGATGCACACCGTGAATGTCCTTCCCGTGAGGGCGTGGAAGATCTAATTATCCTGCCCAGACATTTGAACAGAATTCGGTGAGCATACGTATCTGGCCTGTCACCGGGTCCTATGGAACTAACCGTTTAACCTGTCGTTAGGTTTATAGACAAGTTGCCAGTTTTGCACTGCGGTGCGGGAGGATTATCAGTAAAATAGAATAATAATTAATACATATATTTTCGCAGTGCTTTCCTACATTGGCTTAAGGTACTATCTACTAAGTATCCGAAGATACGTGGGAGTGTGTGTGACACCGCACCCTAGCCATCACCGCTCGGAAACCCCAATAGTTTCCCAGAGTCGGATCAACCCATGGTGTGGATAGGGACATCCAAACAATTAAAAAGCCACAAGGCTAAGATGAATATGAAAAGAGACAACATCTTGGCGTTACGAGTCTTACCGGAGTGGGGGCTAAATTATCGCACTACCGGAAGAGAAGAGTATATTACACAATATGTAATGAAAAAGTGTCTCTAATCATTCTGAACCTATCCTATCGAGCTGAATAGAAGGTTTTAGTCAGTAGCATGCCGGGCTAAACAGAGTTATAGCATGGACAGCGACCTCAGTGAAAAATTGTTGGTGCGGGAGAAAGTGCTGCAAATATATATATGTTGCTGTATAGTGGTTTTTACGTGCACTGCAGTCCTATATTTTTATAACTAAACAAAATGAGTTAACGGATGGCCACTGGCCATGTACATACATAATCTAACCAGACATAGAGCAATATGATGTCAAATGATTACGGTATATATATTAGTACAGGTCTACGAACCTACTATAGTGCGGTTAGCAACACATTGAGGAAAATGATAATAATTATGTAACAAATACAGAAACTATAACTATTGGTCCTAAGACCGTTGCGGTTCCTTTTAGTCATCGGAACCTTTATTACGGATATGAGATAATTAACAAAACCTATATAGGGAAATAATTAAACTCTGAAGTATAGTTACTTGAATACTTGGTAGCCATTCCCAAGTATGGATACGGTGTTACTGAAACTGATACGTCACTCCATACGCGACGTGAGATGATGCACTCTCCAGAAGCTGGAAAGTTCCCGCAGGTTGGTTCCCGCAACATGTCAGCATACAGGATTCCCGCAAGAACTTCCATGGTGGGGGATCATCGCTCAGCACTGTAAGCCTATTCAGAATGTCTAACGAGCAGTCAGCAAAAGATACGATAGTACTACGAGGTGAAGAAAGTTCCCGTACACCGATGGTTTGGATGGAAAGTGTAAACAACCCAATCACTGGTAGGGGTTGTCAAATGCAGATGAAGATACAAAACAAAGCGTTCGGTGCTGGGTACGTCAACCAGCTCTGAAGACGCACCGGGCAGAGTTCACTTTCTACGGTCGAAAGTCGAAAGAACCTACATGCTAGGTGTGGCTGCGTTTGAAATACCACTTTTCAGGCATGGCCGGCAGATCCGGCGAGTCATCCACCAGAGAACATCCTGCCTCTACATCTGTACATTCACATTATCAGGCCACAAAGGCCTCACCGCAAGTTTTGTGTTCCAAATGTAGATGTCGTACTCGTGAACGCTTTATCAAAAGTTTCTAAATTACTCCCGCAAAAGGGGAGTCACAAAATTGATTTAGTGTGGTGGATTGGAAACTGCACTCTTCGGGATAAAAACCTGATGCATAGCGAAGAAAGACGTGTATCGTGCTTGATAATAGTTGGTACAGCTCCAACCTGTTCGGCTCCTGGCCGAGGATGCTCTCGATCTCTGGATCGCTTCTCCTTTTATACTCTCAGCGACGTCACAGGTGCAGACTTCGTCCAATCATCGCTCGATCAACAGCCAATCAGAGCGTCGCTATTAATAGCGTCGTCGAGCGTTCTAGAACATTCTAGACGCCTTACGTCCACGTGGTTATGATGTCATGGCAATATTTTGAAGATCATCAAGAAAGTTTTCCTTGGATAACTCAGCCATTTCTCAACCGATTTTGAAATGGTTTACAGTTTTGAAAAGCCCGTCAAATTCTGGTCTAGATTAATGCCAGAAGTAACGGGAACAATCAATTAATAAGAATTACCGAGTACCAGCTCAGTACACCAAAAGCGTCATTCCATCTAAGTCACAACTACGCGCTCCATAGAAACAGCGTCGCACGCATGAGCATAATGCGTTTTAATGAACTTAGTCGTTTTTCGACATGCTCTCTCTCTCCCATAGCATATAGCACTACCAAGAGGTGCGTGTTCAGGAAACGAATCCTAGACAGGCGGCGCATACCCAGCTTGGCTGGTATGGCCGGTACCCGACCGGTCGATCCAAACTACACCAACCCCTCCTAGTTTGACATCCATGACAAACGATTGCGCATGGCAGATCGACGCATGGACGTATGCTGGGTGGGAATTATAGACTTCCCGGATAGGTGCGTGGCCGGAGAGGGGTAGTGACGCGTAGGCGCGTGTTCAAGAGACAGCACATAGGGGTGCCAAGAGAAGGGCGAGGCATACTTTTAGTTTTAATTTTGACCTGGAATTATTTTTCCAGGCCTTTTTCTTTTTTGTGTTCTTTTTATTAATATAACGGTCCATGCTACAACTTTATTCAGTATATATGATCCTAAACAATAGCTCGCATGGGTGTTCCCATTAAGTACGGATAATTATAATTTCCGCAAGGAACACCCAAGCTCCAACGTACCACAGTTTTTAAAATATATAAAAGTATAATAATAAAAAGACAAAGTACTACAATCAAGGCGCATTTCCATGGTAAGCATTTCCGGGAGAGTTCTGTTGAATCTCTCTACCATCCCATCGCTCCGGGAGTGGTACGGAGTTGTCCTTGTCTTGACGATATGGAATAACTTGCAGAGCTCTGATATGAGCCGGCTCTCAAAATTGCTTCCTTGCTCGGAGTGTACGGTGGATGCCTCTTGGTCCGGCAAAGCAAATGCTTCTACCCACTTCGTAAAATAATCTTGGTGCATGGTGCACCAACAATCTTAATTTGCGATGGTGCGATATGGCCAACAGCGCGTTTTTGGCATGGGATACATTTGGCAACCCATGCCTTGACACTCACGAATCCTGATCCAGTGGAATCTCGATTTGATATGGGCAACGGTTCTCTCCACAACCAGATGTCCGGCGTTATCGTGTAGTTGTTGAAGTATTACTTTTCGATAACTTTCCGGAACCAGCAAACGGTCATTAATGTATAGAATTTTATTAATTATTTGACATTGTTCGAACCGCTGGTAATAATATTTAGCTGTGGGAGACAAAGGTGTCACCGATTCCTTAGGAGGGCGTACCCCCTCATGAATCCACGCTCACATATATATTTCGTGTATTCATGTCTGTTGTTTGGTGGTGTGCGATTTTCTCCGGATTCCACTCTGCGCATCACAATTTGGGGAACTCCGGAGATAGCTGTGCTGACTGTGTCACGACGGCAGCCTCTTCGTGTTCAGCTTCTGCGCCGATTTGGCTAAGTGCGTCGGCATTACCATGCAATTTGCAGGGATGGTGAACAACGTTAGAGTTATAGGCCTGCAGGGATTCCTGCCATCTCGCTACCTGGCCCTCCGGATTTTTTAAGTTCCTGAGCCACCATAGTGAGGCATGTTCTGTACGGAGGGTGAAAGGGCACCCATACAGGAAGCGTTTATAATACTTGACGAAATGGACCGCCGCCAATAATTCTCGCTTGGTTGTTGCGTATCTTTTCTCTGTTTTATTCAGAGTATGCGAACCATAACTCAATACCTGCTCTGTTCCATCTTCGGTGACCTGTGATAGAACTGCGCTGATAGCGAAAGCTGACGCATCAGTGTCTAAGATGAAATCGAGGTTTGGATTAGGATGAGCAAGAATCGGGGTGGTCGTCAAGAGTTCCTTCAGCACCTTCAAGGAGCCTTCACACTCACTCGTCCACTCAAATGGTCGATCTTTCTCGGTGATCTGGTAGAGGGGTGAAGCAATCTCGCTGAAATGTCGGATATAACGGCGATAGTATTGGCATAGGCCAAGGAAACTCGATGTCTCCGTAACTGAAGAGGGCCGTAGCCACTCTGCTACTGCCTTTGTTTTTGATGGCTGTGTAGCCACTCCATCACCAGATATGACATTTCTTTGGTCTGAGTTTCAAATTGGCCGTGTGGAAACGGGAGAGCATGGTGTCCAAATTTAATAAGGTCTGCTCAAACGTGGGTCTGAAGACTAGTACGTCATCGATGTAACAGAGACAGATTTCCCATTGCAGGGTGGTTAATACCTGCTCAATGAGTCGTTCAAAAGTTCCGGGAGCGTTGCACAAGTCTCTGCAAACGAATTCCGTATTTTCCATGTCAGCTTCATCCATGGCTACTTGCCAGTAACTGCTAGCTAAGTCAAGGGTACACAACCACTTGGCTCCGGACAAAGAATCCAAGGCCTGATCTATCCGTGGTAATGGATAGGTGGCTTTAACCATAAGATCATTAAGGTGGTGATAGTCGATGCAAAACAGCAAGGTTCCATCCTTTTTGCCTGCTAGCACTATAGGGCTAGCCCATGGAGAAGCGGAGGGTTCATTAATGCCCGTTCGCAACATGTCATTCACTTGTTGGTGTGCTTCCACTTCTTTGTGAACAGGAAGACGTCGTACCGGTTGTCGCATGGGGTGATTATTTCCGGTATCGATGGAGTGTCGTGCGAGATGTGTTTCTCCGAGATCCATATCCCCAGAGGAAAAACTATCGCGATATTTATGTAATAGTTTCCGAATTTCGCGTTTCTGTGATTCCAATAATCCAACAGTGGCACGTAGATATAAATCATTTAGATGTTCGGGTAAATCATCAGTCAGCGGTGGTGTGCATCCGAAAGTGCAGGTGTTTCCAGTGAAATTATGTCCACCAAATGGCCGCAGCGTACTCCGGGCTCCCGAGTGATGGGATCTGCGGTACCATTGAACACTCGAAAGGGTATTTTCCCTTTATCCGTATTGTCCACTATTATGCGGGGACTTGCGCATTGTGAGGTGATCATGTAATCAGGGTCGGTTTCCAGCATGGCGATATGGGTGTTGCTTCCTAACTGTGGTGTGGTGGCCCATGCGATCCGTTCCTGTCCCAGCTCAACCGTGGCAGTACTTGCAAGTATTACTGCACACGTATTGTATAGCGATGATGCGGGTCCGAGAGGTATTCGTCGGCCATGTATGTCAAGTTCCTGTTGTCTGCAGTGTATGATGGCTTCACTGGCACTGAGAAAGTCAGAGCCAAGTAGGGCGTCATTATGGATGGAGGCGATGACAACTCTCTGAATGAATTGCTTTTCCTCTATCTGAATAACTAAATTAACTACACCGGCCACGGGCACATCCGCTCCCATAGCCGTTTGTAGGTAAATATTTGTAGGCTTAAGGGGAGGCTTTTTATGAGGTGGGATGCTCTCATATAAGCGCTGGTTAAATACTGTAATAGAAGCTCCGGTGTCGACAGTAGCACTTGCAGAGACGCCACTAAACAGACAGGCACATTTGTAGATTACTTTTCGATGAACCTGTGGAAGAGTTTCCAATGATGCCGTGGGCGATAATGGCGTCGGAGCAGCATCATTCTGTACATGTTCCATCTGTTTCTGAATTGCTTCTCTTAATGTTGTAGATGGCTGAGTGAGGAATGGACCAGTTCGTCGTCTCCGCTGGGGTGTCAGCTGTGGTGAAGACGTAGCTAGGGGTAGCAATGGTGGTGCGTTGTGGCCGTTTCTGTGTGTGTAGTATTAGTGTAGATTGCAGTCGGTATGGCATGACTGATAAGTTTCACCTGTGCAAGCCATTTCGGGCAGTGCTTCATGGGATGTGTTGTTGAAGCACAGAAGAAACAGTGCGGTTTCCATGGACGTGCGTTCCTCCATTTATGTTGGTGCTTGAATATCCATGGGGCGGAATGATTTGTGTCTCCCGAATCGTTACTGTCAGTGGATGCCGAAGATTCTGCTGATCGGGGCGGTGTTCTGCATACCACCAGGGGCCACCGAGAATCTAGTGTCTTGGTGGCGGGATGTGGCGCTTTCAAAAACATTGTTTGAGCGGAGGTACTATAACCTACCACTGCCGTTTTACAAAGAAAAGGTTTGTTGTGTACAGATTAAGAGGGGGGTGTCCTTGCTGTAGATGGGGGAGGCAACGTAGGCACGGACATTTTGGAAGCCATGCGTTGTGATGTTGATGTGTCCGTTATTTTCTTTTGACGATGTGTGTCCACTGAACATTGTTGTGTGTAAGCCGGAGTTGAGCTGAGAGAGAAATGCAGTCACCGAAGTGGCTCTGTGTAGTTCGGTACCCGTAAGAGTTTGACAGGTTCTCTGGTTGCGGTGTGGTGCGGTCCGTTGCAGGCCTTGTGGATGGAGATCGGTTAGGACACCGTTCCCTCCAATGTCCCGGCTGACCACATCCGAAACAGGTGTTCGGTGGCGGTGCGGTGCTGGTAGTGTTTGTTGTCCTATACTGTGTGGTTGCGAGGTTAGTGCTGAGGGTGGTGACTCAGTTGGTGAGTGCAGAGATATGCTTGTTTATCTCTTCTATTCGCTCTCTCATGTTGCCGTTGTTGTTATTGTTCCGCTAGTTTCCGTGCCCTGGGGCTCCGCTGTACCCACCTCAGCGGGCACGGCCCCTTCCTCCAGGTGCTTGATTTGGGCTGGTCTTCTGCATATCCGATGCTAGTGGTGGTGTCTGCGTGGTTGGTGTTGCTGATCGGGGGGGGGGGGGGGGGGGGCACAGGCGGGCAAGGCGACAGCTGCACCGTCTATCACATGATGGAGTTTGCGTCGGTTTTGTTTTTCCCGCTCCAGGAAGTTCTTGATATGGACTGCGGTCGCCGTTAATTGGGCCAAACTCACGTGGTCGCCGAGAAATAATTTTTCCTTCAGAGCGGGTTCACCACTTAATACATCGATGAACGTGTCCAGGTGCAAGTGGAGTACGCCCTCAATATTGGTGCTTGGGTATGCGCGGGTAACTAGCCTTCTGATTCGGCTAGCTAACTCGGGGAGAGTTTCTCCCATGTGTCGTCGTAAATTCTTCAGTTGAAGATGACTTGTTTCCCCAAGAGCTGTGTCGCTGAATCGCTCCGTAAGCGCTCATTCAAACTGGGTGTAGGTCGGAGTACAATCCGTCCCCAGATCTGCAAGAACTTGCAGGGCTTTCCCTGAAAGTTTTGCTGCAAGGTATTCACCCATCTGTCTGTTGTCCCAGTGGTTAGTCCGACTTATTATTTCGAACTTGATTTTATAATTGGTCCAGTCATTCTCCCCGCTAAATTCGGGGGGGGGGGGGAGTATGACTCGACCCATACCGCGAGAAGAGTATAGGGGTTGAAATCCGGGTGGTGCAGATATCTGAGAAGTGGCGGATTGTACTGACGTTGGTCTTGTTGCTGGTGGTGGTGGTGTTGGTGTTTCCCATCGATGCCGATGCCGAGGAGCGAGGACATGCATACTCCAATTAACTGAGTCTGCCCCAGTGGAAGGAAGAAGACTATCTCGGACGAAAAGTGATGTGCCTCATGCGGGAACTACTCCTAGTGCAAATTGGGGTGAGGAGTATTATCCTGGCGTGGACCATCGTCGCTGAATCCTCGCGAGAGGCAAGTGCCTCGTGCGGGCCTCCGTCTTGGGAAGGTGCTGCCACCGCTTAAAGTGGGAGAAGAGTAGCAGGCAAAAATAGGTCTACTATAATATTTCAAACAAAAATGCTATACAAGGAAAAGACCATACCTAGTGAGTCTATGACGATAGGGGTGCGTATTATTTTACGTGAAGATGGGACGGAAGATTCCTGATGGATTCCTTTGTCCCCGTCTTATGTAATTCCAAATATGCTGAGTTAGTAGTTGCTGCTTTATTTCTGCGGGCCTTCTGCTTTACTTAATTCAACCCTTTAGTTGTTTTTCAAACACATATTTAATTTAGGCCGCAACTGGCCGATAACTACCTAGCTATTTAGACACAGTGGTCACAGAGAACAGATGCCCGAGGACATCGATGCTGCTGACAGGGCTCTTACATGTTACTTAGCGGGACCTCCGAACTGGGTGAGAGTCTGGACATTCCGCGCCGCAACCACATGAAATATTACAGGACATGGTTTACATTTCACGGAAGCATTATTAGGCCATATCACCTATCGTTATGGTGGGGGTTAAGAGAGGTGGATGCACACCGTGAATATCCTTCCCCTGAGGGCGTGGCAGATCTAAATGTCCTGCCCAGACATTAGAACAGAATTCGGTGAGCATACGTATCTCGCCCATCACCGGGTCCTATGGAACGAACTGTTTAACCTGTCGTTAGGTTTATACAGAAGTTGCCAGTTTTGCACTGTGGTGCAGGAGGGTTATCAGTAAAATAGAATAATAATTAATTCATATGTTTTCGCAGTGCTTTCCTACATTGGCTTTAGGTACTATCTACTAAGTATCCGAAGATACGCGGGAGTGTGTGTGACACCGCACCCTAGCCATCACCGCTCAGAAACCCCAATAGTTTCCCAGAGTCGAATCAACCCATGGTGCGGATAGGGACATCCAAACAATTAAAAAGCCACAAGGCTAAGAGGAATATGAAAAGAGACAAAATCTTGGAGTTATGAGTCTTACCGGAGTGCGGGGCTAAATTATCGCACTACCGGAAGAGAAGAGTATATTACACCGTATGTAATGAAGAAAGTGTCTATAATCATTCTGAACCTATCCTATCAAGCTGAATAGAAAAGGTTTTAGTCGGTAGCATGCCAGGCTAAACAGAGTTATAGCATGGACAGCGACCTCAGTGAAAAATTGTTGGTGGCGGGAGAAAGTTCTGCATATATATATATATATATATATATATATATATATATATATATATATATATATATATATATATATATATATATATATATATATATATACCTGTGCAAAAGTTAAGCACCACGCGAGTGTATATTCATGTGCTATGAAGAAAGCAATAGCATAAACATTTATGTACCCATCCATCTTAGTGCAAGAGGTAATAATGCAACTAGAGGAATGCTGATTATGATGGTGGGGAAACACTGTATGTTTTTGTTTGAACTTGAAAACGAGGCCTGAATATGGTTACGTTGACACAACTGACAACTATTGCCCTACAGTTGACACATGTGGCTAGATTGTCATTAATGGTGTCTGAAAACGAAGTTTAACATCTGTGCACGAGTTTGAGACTGTCATTATTAATACCGGGTATATCCACCTTGTGCCTGGATGACGGCCTGGACACGACCTCTCATGCTGGTCACCAACCGACTGATACGCCCTTGTGGTATTCGTTGCCATTCAAGATGGAGTGCGTCTGTTAATTCCTGTAGGTTCGGCACAGGAGGATCCCTCCTTCTCACCATGTTTCCCAGAATGTCCCAGATATGCTCAATAGGGTTCATGTCAGGGCTCCTTGCTGGCCATGGTAGGGTTTTGATGGCATTCTGGCGGAGGTATTCATGCACAGCTCTAGCACGATGTGGTCGGGCGTTGTCATCCATGAATATAGGGTGGGTTCCAGGTGCATGATTTACAAAATGAGGGACCACAACTCTATCCAGTATGGAATCTTGATATCTTTGTCCATTTAGTGTTCCAGGTACAGTCAACAGATCCAGCTTACAATCAAATGAGATGCACCCCCATATCATAACGGAACCTCCACCAAATGGAACTTCTTCCATGATGTTACATTGGTCGTACGCCGTGCGTCTGGACCTCCATACACGAGTTCGACCATCTGTGGCATGAAGCAGGAACCGACTTTCATCGGACCAGTGTACCCGTCTCCAGGATCTCATGTTCCAGTGTCTTCTTTCGTTGCACCACCTCAGACGCTCCTTTTTGTGGTGTGCAGTGAGGAGAGGACGTCTGACAGGTCTCCTAGCTTTCATGCCAGCAGCATACAGTCTCCTTTTGACGGTAGACATTGACACTCTATTGCGTGTTTCCCATTGCTGGCTGAGCACTCTGCTGTTGGTGAATGGAGATCTCCTAACAAGGCGTACTAGGGCTCGATCATCACGGGCAGTAATCTTCTTCGGTCTTCCAGATCTAGGCCTGTCCTTCACCTCGTTAGTTTGCCCATGTTTTGCAATCAAACGACTGATTACAGTATGGTTAATGTTCAGCTGTCTGCCAATCTCTCTGCATGACATACCAGTGGTATGCATGCCTATGATTTGCCATTTCACACGATCACTTAACCTTCGTCTTGCCATAGCGGTTCACAATCAAGAGCTAATTCTCTCTGTACAAATAAACCACGGTCATGAACACAAAATTCCTAATCTTGTCGCCTAAATCTGTATGTAATGTTCTACACCTCAAACTGGACTTTTACATAACTGAACACGTGTGCTGTTTCCCGCCACGCACGGACATCAAGCGGCGTGAAGTCATGCATGCATGTGCATTTCGTACTTGGAATCAGTCAGCTAACGCGGGGACAAAAAGTATGGCAGCCTAGTTGTACCATCATGTTTCTACGTTCTATTGTTTTTGCTGGTGCTTAACTTTTGCACAGGTGTATATATATATATATATATATATATATATATATATATATATATATATATATATATATATATATATATATATATATATATATATATACATATGTGTTGCTGTATAGTGGTTTCTACGTGCACAGCAGTCCTATATTTTTATAACTAAACAAAACGAGTTAACGGATGGCCACTGACCATGTACATACATAATCTAACCAGACATAGAGCAATATGATGTCAAATAATTACGGTATATATATTAGTACAGGTCTACGAACCTACTATAGTGCAGTTAGCAACACATTGAGGAAAATGATAATAGTTATGTAACAAATACAGAAACTATAACTATCGGTCCTAAGACCGTTGCGGTTCCTTTTAGTCATCGGAACCTTTATTACGGATATGAGATAATTAACAAAACCTATATAGAGAAATAATTAAACTCTGAAGTATAGTTACTTGAATACTTGGTAGCAATTACCAAGTACGGATACGGTGTTACTGAAACTGATACGTCACTCCATACGCGACGTGAGATGATGCGCTCTCCGGAAGCTGGAAAGTTCCCGCAGGTTGGTTCCCACGACATGTTGTCAGCATACAGGATTCCCGCAAGAACATCCATGGCGGAGGATCATCGCTCAGCATTGTAAGCCTATTCAGAATGTCTAACGAGCAGTCAGCAAAAGATATGATAGTACTACGAGTTGAAGAAAGTTCCCATACACCGATGGTACGGATGGAAAGTGTAAACAACCCGATCACTGGCGGGGTTGTCAAATGCGGATGAAGATACAAAACAAAGCGTTCGGTGCTGGGTACGTCAACCAGCTCTGAAGACGCACCAGGCAGAGTTCACTTGCTACTGTCGAAAGTCGAAAGAACCTACACGCTAGGTGCGGCGGCGTTTGAAATACCACTTTTCAGGCGTGGCCGGCAGATCTGGCGAGTCATCCACCAAAGAACATCCTGCCTCTACATCTGTAGATTCACATTATCAGGCTGCAAAGGCCTCACTGCAAGTTTTGTGTTCCGAATGTAGATGTCGTATTCGTGAACGCTTTATCAAAAGTTTCTAAATTACTCCCGCAAAAGGGAGTTACAAAATTGATTTAGTGTGGTGGGTTGGAAACTGCACTCTTCAGGATAAAAACCTGATGCATAGCGAAGAAAGACGTGTATCGCGCTTGATAATAGTTGGTACAGCTCCAACCTGTTCGGCCCCTGGCCGAGGATGATCTCGATCTCTGGATCACTTCTCCTTTTATACTCTCCATGACGTCACAGGCGCAGGCTTCGTCCAACCATCGCTCGATCAACAGCCAATCAGAGCGTCGCTATTAATAGCGTCGTCGAACGTCCTAGAACATTCTAGAAGCCTTACATCCATGTGGTTACGACGCCGCGGCAATATTTTGAAGATCATCAGGAAAGTTTTCCTTGGATAACTCAGCTATTTCTCAACCGATTTTGAAATAGTTTACAGTTTTGGAAAGCCCGTCAAATTCTGGTCTTGATTAATGCCAGAAGTAACGGGAACAATCAATTAATAAGAATTACCGAGTACCAGCTCGGTACACTAAAAGCGTCATTCCATCTAGGTCACAACTACGCGCTCCATAGAAACAGCGTCGCGCGCATGCGCATCATGCGTTTTAACGAACTTAGTCGTTTTTCGACACGCACTCTCCCATAGGCCTGTAAACGCTTATAGCTCTACCCAGAGGGGCGTGTTCAGGAAACGAATCCTAGACGGGCGGCGCGTACCCAGCTTGGCTTGTACGCCGGTAACCGACCAGTCAATCCGAACAACAATGCGCGTTTTGTGTTTAAAGCCTTTGATCCAATTTACTGGAAATAGAAGTGAAAGTCACGTGGTCTTTTGTTGTGAAAGCACGTGGTTGATCGGAAACTTAGGCAATATTTACGTAATAGCGGAGTGTTGATGCCGATGAATATTCGCTGTTGATGCGAAAGACGGAAATATATGTTTTTACCTCTGTTCCTCAGAACAGCATCCCTATATGCGTGTGATCTTATACATGCATCTGTGTCTTGTCTGTAAGAATGTATTCCATCCCGTGTCGATCTTGTGCGGGAATATGTAGGTAAGAGAATATCTGAAATTCTCCTTGATTTTATACTGGCGAAGTCTTGATACCGCTTCGTCGGCGTGTGAGCTAATGATCTGTATACACGGTAGAACGATGGTGTTCTTAATCAAGATTAGGACAATATAGCTGTCTATAATTATTGTTTGGTATAAACAGATTCATTACTTGCGCAAATTAAGTATACTAACTCCGCCAAGCTGGACTGTGTTTTCCAGGTGGGTGGACTGCCAAGCATCCTCCGCTGTGGGTAGGACAAGTCCCATCCCTACCTAGACCAAACGTAATTTATTATAATACAGCTCGGAAAATGCGTGCCACAGTTTACAATAACAATGCCATCATATGGAGATTGTGAATGCAGTCATCCGGAGTGTCTATGTTTCTGTCGTGTTGGCGATTTTCATTGATACGCGTGACTGATTATCTGTGGATGATTCTTGCGCTGTTGTGAAGGGTGGCGTTTTTATTACTCGGGGCGGGGGGTGGGGGGGGGGGTGGGTGGGTGAGTAAGTGAAGTGTGGTGTTAACTTTATCGGACATGATGTATTTCGCTCTGTAATGGCCGAGCCCGTGGGTGGGACAGAGTGGCTTTAGAGCGCGAATGACGAAGAAGGGTGTTGTCGTAACTTGAATCAATCCATTATCGAGTTCAACTTTTCGGTAGCAAATTCCTACTCGTGGCGGATGAGTCTGCGGGGATCTTGCGCTCTTAATAATATTGACTGTTATTACGTGTAAATGAAGTATTATGTCTTTAGCTATTTCCGTACAATGGTTCGGGGGGGGGGGGGGAGTGGGAGGGAATTCCCTGTAGCGCATACTATAGATGGTTGCGGTGTGCTCCTTTCCGTATGATCAGTTTTCCGTAAACCGGATAAGAAGGTGATTGCGGAAAATGTTGACTGGTGTTGATGGCGGTAGTGTACTGTTGTAGGGAAGTCCGGGCTGCTGTATGACGCTGGTGTATTGCGGATTGGGCATATCCATGTTTCCACGCTGGTGAATGCCGAGTCTGTTGCGGTTGCGGAAAAGTCGGGATCACAGGAAATGATATACTTCTCACATCGTGAGAGAAAAATGTTGCAGAAAATTGTCTAACTTTTTCAATTTATAACGTCAGGTGCTTGCTATATCTTGTTGTTGCTGATGTTGATGGTCTCCGTTATATCCTCTCTATAACCGAATATGTATGTAGCATTCACGCAATGGTGAATTGACGTATCCAGCCTTGTGGGCAAGTGTGTTCTGTGTGCTCTTGGATTTCTGTGTGTGGTCACCGGTGTGATGATCTGACTGCTCACGGGGGGGGGGGGGGGAACTTGGTCAGAGATATGTGGACAGGGTTCGCCATTGGAATGGGTAATTGCTCATCTCCCCTTACACGATGGTGGGTACTTTGTCGTAGTTTTTAAGTAACAGGAAAATTCGAGTCGAGAATCTGCTGAATATGCTGCATGTGCGGGGTGTGGGTGTGGGGTGTGTGGGGAGGGAGTTGGTTGCTGCAGTGCAGGATGCCACCTCCTCTGTAACAGCAGACCGTCTCATATCTGAAGATGGGCAGTCTCAGACGATGAGTGGAGTGTGACATGGATAGGACATGTAATGTCCGAACTTGGTGCATAGACGAGGGACGAGAGACGCACGTTGGAGATGGGGCGGTGGTGGTGCGGGGGGGGGGGGGGTCGGGGAGCACCTTGGGTGGGGCGTGGTTACATGGTTTCGGGGCGTGGTCGGGTACACCGAGTTGTGCGGTTTTGTTGTTCTCCAAAACGAGTGAAGGCCTCACCCGACCTCTTCACTCCCATGCTATTCATTACATGTTCCACCCCACAAGAAGCATGGGTCGGGGCGGCATCAGCTTCAGCTTGTGGTAACTCTATAATGGGGGGTATAGTATGAAGTGGGTGGGAATGGGAAGAGGTCAGTGGAACAACTTTTCCATCCTTCCCCTTGGACAACACAAACAAGAAAGTCTTCAGATACGACTTCCTAGATCGAGTAGACCCGCACTGAGGAGGGAGAGGGTGAGTAAATATCTCGTCATCATCCTCAGCATTAGTTGCATGTTCACCAGACTCCTGGCTTGGTAGGAGAGGGGTCGAACTGGCACCACAGTGCTCTAGACTAATGTCGGAAATACTCATCTCCGTAGAGACATCCGTCTGGGTACAAGTGTCACGTGGAATGCCCAGTCCGAGCTCTGGTATGGGGTCGTCACTGACACAAGGTTTAAGCCGATCGAAGTGGATGACTGAGGTCAGGCCATCCGAAGCGTAGATATGGTAGGTCACGTCCGACGTCTTACCTACTACCACATAGGGGTCTTTCCACTCGTAACTCAGTTTATTCGGCACGTTTGCAGATCATCGCGAATCGTGTACCCAAACCCGCTTCATATGGATCTCCATGCACTCGCCAGTCGTGCCATGTTTTCTGACGCTGGTGTGCACTAGCTCATGGGTCTATTCTATCCGTTGCCGCATGAGCTCTATGTAGCGAGATGGTGAATTTTTCTCACCCGGAATCCTGGGCATGGCCAGATCCAGTGGCAAGGCTAATTCAGGGCCTAACACTAACCGCACAGGGGTATAACCCGTACTGGAATGTACTGAAGTGCGGTATGCCATGAGAACATATGGGAGTCATAGATCCCAATCTCGACAATCAAGGCATGTTTCTTTAGTTAGCATCTCCGTCAGCATATGGTTGAATCTTTCGACCATACCGTCGCTGCGGGGATGATATGGTGTAGTTCTCGTTTTGACGATATGGAACAATTTGCAGAGCTCGGAGATCAGCCGGCTCTTAAAATTACTTCCTTGATCGGAGTCCAGCTCATAGAGCATTCCAAACCGGCAGAACACATTGCTTGCCAAGACCTCCATGATTGTGGATACCTCTTGGTCCAGCAAAGCAAATGCTTCCACCCACTTCGTAAAATAATCTTGTAATACGAGGCTGTACTTGTTTCCTTCATCCATCATATTCAAGGGTCCGAGCACGTCAATAGTCACTCGCTCCCATTATGCACCGACAATATTAATCTTAAGAGGTGTGGCATGGTGCTGGCCAACAGCGCCTCTTTGACATGGGACACATTTGATGACCCATGCCTTCATACTATCACATATCCCGATCCAGTGGAATCTCTGTTTTATCCTCATTAACGTTCGTTCCACAGCTAAATGTCCGGCGTTATCGTGAAGTTGTTGTAATATCATATTACAAGAGAACACCTCGCTGTATGTGGCATTTTTCGAACCACTGGTAGTAGTATTTTGCTGTTGCGGATAACAGTGTAACAGATTCCTGGGGAGGATGTACCCCCTCCTGAATCCATGCATATATATTTCGTGTCTGCGCATCTGTTGCTTGTTCGTGAGTGACTTTCTCCATGTTCCACTCTGCGCACCGCAATTTGGGGAACACCGGAGATGGCTGTGTTGTATGTGTCACGGTGGTGGCTACTTTGGGTTCATCCTCGAGCCCGATTCTGCTCAAGGCGTCTGCATTTCCATGCAGTTTGCCGGGTCTATGAACTACATTGAAGTTAAAAGCCTGCAGGGATTCCTGCCACCTCACTACCTAGCCCTCCAGATTTTTAAGGTTGCGGAGCCAGCATAGTGAAGCATGATCCATACAGAGAGAAATGGGTGACCGTACAGAAAGTGTGTATAATACTTGACAAAGTAGACCGCAGCCAGTAATTCTCGCCTGGTGGTCACATCACGTTTCTCTGTCTTATTCAGAGTATGCGAACCATAACCCAGTACGTGCTCCGTTCCATCCTCCATGACCTGAGATAGAACTGTGCCAGTACCGTAAGCTGACACATCAGTGTCCAGGATGAAATCGAGGTTAGGGTTAGGATGAATGAGAATAGGAGCGGTCATCAAGTGTTCCTTCAACACCATGAAGGAATCTTCACACTCACTCATCCATTCAAAGGGTCGTTCCTTTTCGGTGATCTTGAAGAGAGGTGATGCAATCCCACTGAAATGATGGATGTATCGACGATAGTATTGACAGAGACCAAGGAAGCTCCTAGACACGGGGGTCTGCCACTCCACCACAGCTTTTGTTTTTGACGGTTGGGTGGCCACTCCATCACTAGATATGTCCCAGGAACTCGATGCTCTGTCGGAAGAGATGACATTTTTTTGGTTTGTGCTTCAAGTTAGTCATGCGGAATCGTGACAGCATGGTGTCTACATTGGAAAGAGTTTGCTCAAACGTTGGACCAAAGATGATTACGTCGTCAATGTAACACAGACAGATTTCCCATTGCAAGGTAGTTAATACCTGCTCAATGAGACTCTCGAAAGTTCCAGGAGCACTGCACAAGCCATAGGGCATCTTGTGGAACTGAAAAAGACTGTCTCGGCATACGAATACTGTCTTCTCCACGTCAGCCTCATACATGGCTACCTGCCAGTACCCACTAGCTAAATCAAGGGTATAAAACCACTTGGCTCCGGACAAGGAATCTAAGGCCTGATCTATCTGAGGTAACGGATAAGTGTCCTTGACACTAAGATCATTAAGGCAGTGGTAGTCTATACAAAACCACAAAGATCTGTCCTTTTTGCCTGCTAGCACAATGGGACTGGCCCAGGGGGATGCTGATGGCTCAATTATTCTTGTCCGCAACATGTCCTCTACCTGTTGGTGTGCCTCCGCCTCCTTATGAATCGGGAGATGTCTAACAGGTTGACGTACGGTTCGGTTGTTTCCGGTGTCGATGGAGTGTTGTACTAGATGAGTTTCTCCGAGGCCCATGTCTCCTGATGAGAAACTATCGCGCTATTTGTGAAGTAATTTCCGTATTTGTAATTTTTGGGATTGCATCAATCCAACTGTGGCACACACATATAGGTCATGTAAGTGTTCGGTCAAATCATCAGATGTTGTTGGTGTGACTGCGGGTGGGACTGTTTCCAGTGATATCACATCCACCAAATGGCCACAACGGACTCCTGGTTCAAGTGTTATTGGGTCTGCAGTGCCATTGAATACGCGGAATGGAATATGTTCCTTGTTGGTGGTGTCCACGATAATGCTGGGACTGGTGCATTGTGAGGCGAGCATGTATTCAGGGTCGGGTTCCAGCATGGCTGTGTGGGTGTTGTTTCCTAATTGTGGTGCAGTGGCCCACAAGATCCTTTCCTGTCCCAGCTCAACTGTGGCGGTGGTCACTAATATCATTCCGGTCCAAGGGGTATCCATCAGCCATGTATGTCTAGTTCCTGTTGTTTACAATGTATGATGGCTTCGCTGGCACTAAGGAAATCAGAACAAAGCAGGGCAGCATTTTGGATGAAGACAATAACAACTCGCTGTATGAATTGCATCTCCTCTGTCTGTATTACGAGGTTTACTACGCCAGCCACGGGTACATCTAATGCTGTTGCTGTTTGTAAAAAGATGTTTGTAGGCCTAAGGGGTGGCTTCTTATGAGGTGGGATGCTCTCACATAAGCGCTTGTTAAAGATGGTGATGTAAGCTCCAGTGTCCACAGTGGCACTGGTGGAAATTCCGCTAAACAGACAGGCACACTTGTATATCACTTTACGGTGAGCCTGCGGAAGAGTCTCCAATGATACCATTTGAGGCAGTGATCGTGGTGCGGTATCATTCTGTATGTAGTTGGCTTGTTTCCAGATACCTTCCATGAGTGAATTGGGTGGCTGAGTATGGAAAGGGCCGACTCGTCGTCGCTGCTGCTGTGATTGTTTGGGCGATGATGGGATCGGGGGTAGCAGTGGTGGTGTTGTTGTTACTGATTCTGTGTACGCTGTGTTGGTGTATACTGCAGTGCAGATAGGATTCTCACGTTCTCGGATAAGGGCTAACTGTGTTAGACACTTTTTACAATGCACCATGGGATGTTTAGTTGAAGCACAGAAGAAGCAACAGCAGTGTGGGATGTTTCTTTTCTTTGTACGATGTTTCTTCGTGCAGATCCATGATGTTGAACGGGTGCTTTCCTCGGAATCACTGATGCATGTTGGTGATGGGGCTGTAAGAGGCTGTGAGTTGCAAACCACCCAAGGACATCGGGTGTTAAGTGCTTTGGCAGTGGGACGTGGTGCTTGCAAAAACGTTGTTTCAGCGGAGGTGCTACAACCTACCACTGCCGTTCTACATAGGAAAGAAGGTTGTGTAGATGCGGAGTGTTGGGTCACTTTTCTGCAAGGTGAAGATGGCAGTGTTGCGGATGCAGTGTGCATCGTAGGCACCGTCATAGAAGAAGCCGGGTACGGGTGAGTGTATGATGTTGTAGGGATATGTTGATGAGTAGGTGTGGCCACCTGACGTAGTCGTTCAGATGCCACAGTTGAGCCGAGTTGTAGGGGCGGGGACCGAAGTGACTCTGTAATTGGTGCCCGTGCTAGTTTGACAGATTCTCTGGCTGCGGGGTTCTTCAGTCAGCGGTTGCAGTTGTAGATGGAGGTCGGTTTGCACACCATTCTCTCCAATGGCCCAGCTGACCACATCCAAAGCACGTGTTTGGTGGCGGTGCTGATGCTGTGGTGGATTGTGTTGCAACTGTGGTGCTGAATGTTGTCACGAGATTGGTGAGTGCTGAGATCTGTTTAGTTATCTCTTCTAATCTTTCGTGCATGTTTTGTCTATTGTTATTTTTGTGCTGGTTCCCACATCGTTGGGCATTGTTGTGGCCTCCGCAATGGGATTGGCCACGCCCTCTCCCTCTAGACGTGTGATTTGTTCATTGTTGGTGGCGTTTGCGGATGTATGGTTTGATTCGGTTGTAGTTGCGACATTAGCATCATTTACCTCAGTAATTAGATGTAGTTGGCAGCGATTATTTTTCTCCCGCTCCAAACTGTGGTAGCCGTGAGTTGATGTAGGTTGCCGTGCTCCATGAGAAACAGTTTTTCTTTGAGGGCGGGCTCTCCGCTCAATGCGTCTATGAAAGTGTCAAGATGTAGATGTATTACGCCTTTGATATTTGTGCTGGGGTATGCATGGGTAACAAGACAACGGATGCGACTCGCTAATTCCAGCAATGTTTCCTCCAAGTGGCGACGTAGATTCTTTAGTTGAAGCTGACTTGTTTCTCCGAGGGCTGTGTCACCGAATCTTTCCGACAACGCGTTCTCCAGTTCATTGTAGGATGGTGTGTAGTCTGTACCTAAGTCTGCCAGAACTTGTAGGGCTATTCCGGACAACTTTGCGGCTAAATACTCTCCCATCTGTTGATTACTCCACCAGTTTGTCCTACTTATGATTTCGAATTGAACTTTATAATTAACCCAATCAGTCTCCCCACTAAATTCGGGGTGGGGGGAGGGGGGAGAATGATCTGGCCATGTCCTTGTGGAGAAGTAATTGGCATGAAACCTGGTGGTGGTGCTGGTGAGAATGCGGATGTGGGTCAGCGTGTAGGTGGTGGTGGTGGTGTTGCTCGTCGATGTCCCTGACGATGCTGACGCATTCGTGAAGGCGATTCTCGGTGATGATGGGTTGCCCGGTATGTTGGTTCTGCCAAATATCACCCTGATGCGGGTCCATAGACAGATGTAGGTCTATATACTGGCGGAGGCGTGTTGTGTAGACAACGTGGACATTCCTGATGCTGTGATACGTATTCCTCGTATGAAGGCGGTGCAGGTGATTGACGCAGATGATGTGCGTGGTGTATACGTTGTCTGATCTATTGCTGGAATGGTGTAGCCGTATCCTCCAGTTCGGAATGTGTTCCTGATGGATAATAAGGAGATGATGCGCGAAAAGGAGGTGATATGGTACATGAGCATCCGGCCACTGATCACCCATTGATGACGTAGGTGAACAATGGCCGTGAAGGTGGTAGTTGTCCCCATAGGGGTCTTTGATGTGGTCTTCCGCGATCCGGCGTAGATGGTGGTAGCCTATCGCAGAGATCCGATAAGGTGATGTATTGAGTTCCTGCCTGCGAGTCATCACGGAATGTCCCCTCGCTGATCGGTGAGAACTTGTGTTGGGGCAGTGCTGGTTGTTTCGCACCGTTGAAATTTGTGACATTGTCGGTGAGCACGCGAGCAGTACGTCCATCATATGATGCTACCTCTAAATCGAGGGAATGCTGACTGTCTGATGAAGGAGACTGAAACTCGTGGTTGTTGAGTGTAGGCGTGGGTTCGCTTCTCATTTGAGCCCCACATTGTGTGCCACTTGCAGCTCACGGGGGTACGTGCTGGTCCGCTGATAAATATCTGCCCATCACTCCGCAAATGTATGATGACCGGGATGGCTGGTTAGCTGCGGATCTCAGGGTTGCGGATCCCGTATGACGTCTCTCCGCAGTGTACAAAGACCGACTTTGCCGCCGAGATTGAACCACATGGTGTCGTTCCAACTATTTGTGTCACCGGTGTGTCTATCCATACTAATTTAGAGAATGGAACAGTTAGAATAATATACTAGAAGTATAAATAAGTACTATACAAACAAGGTGAATCGTTTGACAGTAGAATGAGCACAATAATACACAATATAGAGCTAGCTGGTGTCTTTTCTACGTGGTGTCGCCGGAGGTACAACACAGATCCTTGAATCCACAGAGGTATCCCCATAAGAGAAGCACCCGCATAAGAGATCACTGAGTAACTTAATATAAGTTAATATACCGCTAACATACACAGAGAGAACAATGTTGCTGTGAGAGGAAAGTGTCTCGTGCGGGCCTCTGCCACCGAATGTTTCTTGATGGAGCGAGAGGAAGGTTCCTCACGCAGGCCTCCATCACAGGAATTCTCGCTGTTGCAAGAGGCAAGTGCCTCGCGCGGGCCTCTGTCACAGGAAAATGCCTTCGACGCGGAAGCGGAAATATCCATCACGAGCGTCCTTCCCGTGAAGGCGTGGCAGATTCCAAGATCCTTTCCAGACACTCCAAAGAGTTGGATGGAGATGCGCGTCTCATCCGTCACCAATTCCTACAGATCTAACATTTTACCTGTCGTTAGGATTAAGTTCCAATGCGCCCACATATGCACTGCGGGCCGGTAAGTAAACTATCAAACTCATATTTATAACTATGTTTTCACAGTGCTTTCCTTCGTTGGCGGGGTTATCTAGCTAACAATTATGTGGAGATACGGGGGAGATGTATGTGAATCAGCACTTTAACCATCACCGCTCGGAAACCTCCGATAGTTTCCCAGGGTCGGATCAGACCAACGTGTTGATAGGACGTCCAAACAATTGTAAAGCCATACGGCTGCTGGATCGTGGAATGAGACAATAACTTGATATATACGAGGCCCTATAGGTATTTGGCCAATTTTACACAACCTTGCCAGAGTGCGGAACTACATTATCGCAACAACCGGAAAAGAGGCATACACTATATGTCTCCTAACGAAGAGATTGTCCCTAACCACTTTAACCTATCCTATCAAGCTGAATAGTAAGGTTTAGTCGGTAACACGCTGGGCTCAAACAATTAGAGCACGGTCAGCGACCTCAGTGTAAAATTAATGATGGTGGGAATAAGTGATGCGGATACAAATGTTGCTGTTTAGTGTTTCCTAGCATACTGCGGTCCCAAAGTTTTCTACACTTAAACAAAACATATTAACTGGATGGCTATCTGCCATATATATAACTAACCAATGCAATGAACAATGACAATTTATATAGGAATTAATGAGGTAGTAAGTACCAGGTTGAAAGATCTAAACAGTGCGGTTAGTTAAAGAACCTACAGTAAATAAGGATAATATGAACAGTCATAAAGAAATTATAAATTGCGGTCCTAAGACTGGGAAGGCACCTATTAGTCATCGGTACCAAATACGGAAATAATAATTAGATGTACAATAGTATAGTTACTTGAGTACCTAATAGTCATCAGTACGGAACAGGCTACTATGTTGCTGAAATTGAGGCGCTAACATATTCATAGCATGAGTCGACACGTTCTCTGGAACTGGAGAGATTTCTGCAGGTGATTCCCGCAGCTGGTTTCTGCAGGTTGGCTCCACAAGCTGACTCCTCCAGGCAGGGTAGATACGGTACACATTCAGGACAGTGAAGCAGCGCAGTGAAGTGACATCTATTAGATAGTCTCTGTAACTAAATCACAATTTATGTGGAAGTGAGAAAGTTTTCCGTCCGGCGGCGGAAGTAGTAAAGTTGAAGGTTGCCCATTAACAGAGAGGGCAGTATACAATGTTAAGCAGTTACATAACTTGGCACACAGTGCGGGATTCGTCGCATAGCTCTTGCAGTGCACCTAGCAAAGTCCATCAGACCGTGGTCAAAAAGTTAATTAAAACACACACGACATGCAGTGCGGAATTTAGTGTCCACTTTTCAGTGTGGTTGTCAGATCAGGTGAGTCGTCCACCAAGAATCACCATAGCTCTACATCGTGTAGGATTACATCCTGGGCCGCAAGGGCCCTTTCCGCAGGTGTTCCCTTTAGAAAAGTTTGAATGCGGGAACCATCACTTTAATTAATTATTTTGCTCCCGGATGGCCGTCCGAGAGCATCCAAAATTGCGTAATGCGGAAAGTCCGAGCACTGCTTTTACATGCGGGTGAGCTGAAAGCCGCAAGGAACCATGGTGATGTGCTGTATCTTCCATTGGTGTTCCGGTCCAGTCATCTAGTCCGCACCTCCAGTCAGTTCTCGGCAGGTCAGTCTCCACGCCAACGATGCTCCTGATTCTCAATTTTTCACCCCTTTTATATGCGCTGTGACGTCAGAGCTGGGCGCCTTAGCCAATTATCGGCAGAGCGCCAGCCAATCAGCGTGCTGATATACCAGTGATGTATCGACCACGTGTACAGATCACTCTGGATTTAGTTTAATATATACACGTGATTACCACGTTATAGCAATATTCTAAGTATAATTTAGCAGGGAGCTTCGACGATAACTCAACCATTTCTGGGCCGATTTAAAAATGGTTTACAGTTCTAAAGAGCTCGTTTAATTCTGGTCCTAATCGGTACCAAGAACAACGAAAACGGATGAATTACATACGAGTACCAACTCGGTACACTATAGGCATGCACTCGCTTCCAATTCCGAGATGTGTTGTCAGAGAAACTGACGCGCGCACATGCGCACCACACGTTTTATCGGACCTTTGATGAGAAACCTCTCATAGGGCCTATGTACACGCACTATCCTACCCAGCGGGGTGTGCTTGGAGTGAATCTGGAGTGGCCATTCCGTACCCAGCTTTGCTGGGACAGTTAGTACCCACCCGGTCAGTCCACGTTACACCATATACGAACCTGGGGGACTAGCATTTACCTGTCGTTAGGGTTATGTTAAAATGCCCAGAGATGCACTGCTGGCCGGTTAAAATAATATAATGTTTTCGCAGTGCTTCCTATTTTGGCATGGATATCTACGCTAACTAGTATCCGAAGATACAGAGGGGGTGTTTGCAGAATCGACACTTTAGTCTTCACCGCTCGGAAACCCCAATAGTTTCCAGAGTCGGATCGCACCAACGTGTCAAAGGGAGGTCCAGACAATTATAAGCCTTGTGGCTGGAGGAGCATAGGAAGAGACAATCACTCATATGTTAATAAGGAGGCCCTAAGGTACATGGCCAATTTATACCAACTAGCTGGTGTGCAGTGTTACATATCCGCTACATCCGGAAAAGAGGCTTACACAAATGACACCTAAAGAGCGATCCTCCCTAACTACTTTTAAACCTATCCTCTCGAGCTAGAATAGCCAGGTTTAGTCGATCACATGTCAGGTTCGCTTAATGAGAACCTGAACAGTGATCTCAGTGAAAAGGTGATGCTGCGGGAATAAAGTAGCGCAGATTCATTGTTGCTGTAGAGTGTAGCCTAGCATACTGCGGTCCTAGCATTTTGTATAATTTAAACAAAACAAGTAACTAGTATGGCTGCTGGCATATATAACCAACTATCACACTATTGACAATAAATAAGGTCACATGACCTTGCGGTGCTCGTTAGTCATAAGCACAAAATAAAGCTAATATATACATTACAAATATAAACTATAAAATGTGGTCTCAGATGACCGGTCGGTACCTATTAGTCATCAGTACGGAAAAAGGTCATAGATCACTGTGGGTGATGCGTCACAGATGAGGAACGCATGATGGCACGATTCTGACGTTGCTGGGAAATATCCACAGGTGAACTGATGATGCGGCTCACTCTCAAAGATGGTGAAGAAGAACGATTGAGGATGCGGATGTCTACTAGATAGTCATACTAACTTACATATCTTAATTTTACAGAGTGCCAAAAGCTGCCCTGTAGTAATGAAGGGCTACAGTTGAAAATTAAATAATGCATGTGCATCTTCTGTGTACACAATACATGATGCACCGCATAGCTCGTGCGGCACACCAGGCAATGTCTCACTAGACTGTGGTCTAAAAGTTAAATATCACACACGACACATCGCATGGCGTTTGATTACCACTTTTCAGCGTGGTCCGGCAGATCTAATGAGTCATCCACCAAGAATCACCACTCGTTCTACATACTATGAGTTCGTTACATCAAGGCCGCAAGGCCCATTCACAGGCAGACTCCTCTGAAGTTGTTGACGGTGAGGGTCCCTTCTTTATTTGTTTAGTTTATTTGCCTCGGGTGATATCCTCCCGAGAGCATTTCAAAAGTTTAGATGTGGATGCAGCGGTTGTGGGTCAGCGATTTAAGATCTCAAAACCGAGTGGCACTGCTGCGGCTACGATGAAACCAGCAGTCAGTAAGCAGTTGCCCACGTCTCGGACTGCTCAAGCCACACAACCTACCACCTTTCTCTCTCGTCGAAGTGTGGTCTCGATTCTCAGTACTGGGCTCCTTTTATACTCCTCGTGACGTCATAGCTAGAACGGCCAGGCAATCAGCGCGCGATCTGTAGCCAATCAGCGTGCGAGCCCCAAGGGCAAGGACATTATCACGTGATGGACATCCTCCCCATTCACTCAGTACATGCACGCGTTTATGACGTTTTCAATATTTTGAGCACAATTTAAAGAGTTAAATAAGGATAACTCGGTCATTTCTGATCCGATTTTAAAATGGTTAACAGTTTTGGATTCCTCGTTTCATTACGGTCCTGGTAAGCACCAAGAATGACGAGGACAATTTAAAGAAATTATATGCACCAACTCGGTACATCTTTAGTAGGCATTTTCTCCCAACGCCAATGCGTATTGTCAGGGGAGCTATGACGTGCACGCATGCGCGTTATGCGATCTCACGGACGTAGTCATTTTTAGAAACCTCTCCTATATGGCTTTATACACGCGTACTATCCTACTAAGGGGGGGGGGGGGCGTGCTCAGTACGTACCCAGCCCAGTCTTCCTGTACCCAGTTGAGCTGGGACAGTTCGTATCTGTCCGGTTGATCTGCAATATACACCCTAGGTACACGGTGCATCAGACTGAGCATGATGGTTAGCTAGTCTCGTGAACAGGGATGGGTATTCGCATCTCTCTGGACGCCACAAAGACAGACCTCTAGAGTCGGTGGAACGTTCACATTCCAGTGGGGCCGTGCGACCATTGTCGCCGAACTTAAACCACACTGTTTCATCCCGGCTGTTAGTATCACCAGTATGTCGGTCCATAATATAAATTTAGAATTGAGACAGATAAAATAAATATATTAGAGCTAACAATGGTACTCGTTTTCAACTAATGGGGTTTTTAAGTATGTAAGATCGTATGGTGTTTGTTTATTTAGATCCTTGCCAGACGTACCTCACTGATCTCTAATCGGTATAATCTGTGAGGTATCTGCGCAAAGAAGGGTTCCAGTGCGACTACTTTAGCAGGATTAATATAAACTAAATTAATGTAAGGCCGGCCAAACTTTTTGGCTGCGAGAGGAAAGTGCCTCGTGTGGGCCTCCATCACAGGAAAATGCCTACAACGCCGAAGCGGAGGAGGAGAGATGGGAAAAAGTGCTAAAAAATGAATCAACCTAGTGTACTTAAAAGCTATCGAGATGCACACTGGTTTACGTGAAGGTGGCGTGGATGATTTCCATAGAATTCAACACCGTCACCTTATGTGAGTTAAAGATACTGATTTAGTAGATGCCGCTTTATTTATGTGGGTCTTCTTGCTAGAACCTACCCCAACAGTTTGTTTTTAGGTCTATAAGTTCCAAGTTTAGGCCGCAAGTGGCTTTGTGTTTCCCTATCTTTAATACAAAGGTCTGACTCGCGAGAATGCTTGGTGCCCGCTATGGACACCACCATGCAACATCCCCCTCAGACCGACATCGTGCAAACAAATCATCTGGTGGTCGTTTCAGAATCAAATAATGATCCTTCCAAATCAAATAACGGTCCTTCTGCATACTGTAGCATGATCACAAATAACAACACGGGGACAAGGCACAATACACAAGCATTTTTAGAAAGCAGATATCTATTTACGGTGGGGAGAAAGAAAAAGATATCCACAGGCTACACAGGCTACACCCAGTCACCGGAAAGTAAGATGGCGAGCTGTGTCTTTATCTGTCACCTAGCATTTTGAAAGCGGACCATGTGAGATCCGCTCCCCGGGGCTAATGTTTATCTGCTTTAGGATTAAAGAAATTTCCCAAAAGAATGCACTGCTGGGTCAGGCTAATATAATTATGTTTTTGCAGTGATTCCTACTTTGGTATGTAGACTAAGCTATCACGTATCCGAAGATACAGGGGGGGTGTATGTGGTCATCGACACTTTGATTTTAACAGCTCAGAAACCCCAATAGTTTCTAAAGTCAGTTCTAACCAACTGTTCAAACCAATTGTCTGGAGGGAATCCAGACAATTATTAGGCCAGGAGACCAGAGAAGCGTAGAAAGAGACAACTACTCATTATAAAGAATTTAGAAGGCCCTACGTTAGGTGGCCAATTTATACAAACTTGCCAGTGCACGGGGTATGATGGATCTGCAGCCCCCGGAAAAGAGGCTTTACACAAAATGTCTCCTACAGAGTAGTTGTTCCTGGCTACTATTAAACCTATCCTCCCGAGCTAACATAGGTTTAGTGGCCGCATGTCATGTTCGCTAGTGAGAACATGAACAGCGACCGTAGTGAAAAATTGTTGCTGTAGGCGAGAAACAAGGTGGTGTGTTTGTTGTTGTTGTATAGTGTAACCTAAGCGAGGTGTGGTCCAAGTATTTTTATGGAATAATAATAACTAAGCAAAAAGTAATAACTCAGATAGCTGCTGCTATATTACAAACTATACGGTACAGTTAAAATATAAGATAACAACCGACCTTATGATGCCTGTTAGTCATCAACACATAAACACAATAATTATATACAATAAAAATATATATAAACTATAAAATAAAGGTCACAACCGACCTTGCGGTACCTAAAAGTAATCGGTACTTATCAAAAATAGTAAAATATTATAGTTATGGAGTACCTATTAGTCATCAGTACAAAAATGTCCTAACATCACTATAGTTGAAGCATCACACCAATGCGGCACCAGATGGCACGAGTCTGAAGTGGCTGCTTGGTGATTAGTCGCAGACGCTCTAACTGATGTGGCTCAAACTCAGGAACGGTGAAGAAGAACTCGCGTTTAGATGGCTAGTAGATAGCCATGTACGAACACATTATGAAGAATTATGGGGTCGTGAGAAGTTTCCGTGCTAATGCAGATTTGTAGCTGCCACTTATATTACTGAATGGCTATGGTAAAAAGTTAGTTTGATACATATACATCTTATGGGGCACAAGACAATATGCATCGCATAGCTCGTGCGGTGCAGAAAACAATATCATTATCTGGACTGCGGTCAAAAACGTTAATAGAATTGTCCTACCACATTTTCAGCATGGTATGGCAGATCTGGTGAGATATCAGAAAACACCACTGTTCTGTATACTGTTTTAGGACCTTACATCACGCCCAAAAGGCTGCACCACAGAGACGGTCCCTCTGGAGTTCGGAGTGGGGGAAACCTTCTCTTGTTATAGATTTGGCACCCGGTTTTTACCGGGAGCTTACAAAAACTATTTTGTCTCTCCCTCTGCTCTGGCAGACACACCACCATCTGTCTATCGATTCCAATGTCTGAGTTCCTTTTATACTAAATGGCGACATAACGATAGGGCATCTCAACCAATCATCGAGCGCGTCATAACTAGGTAAGTTTGCCCGATCACGTGATCTGCTGGCCTTCACCCTATCATGCGCGTTTGCTATGACATTATTTATTTCAGATGGGAGCTCAAAATATTAGATGAATAATCTCTGATATTTCAGCCATTTCTAAACAGATTTCGATTCTGTAAGAAGTTCTAGAATCCTCGTTCGATTCTGGTAACCGAGAAAAGCGAGGATGGCCTGTGTTTAAGAAATTACGGACACAGGTCCGAAATATTCACAAGATGCCATTCTCTCCACATGCTAACGCGCGTATGTAGGCTATCTCTTATGGCTGTGCATGTGCAGCGGGCCATCTCATGGACTCTGTTATTCCCTCGCCTCTCTTATATGTCTTATTTATGCTTATCATTCTACCCGGGGTGGGGGGGGAGACGAGCTTGGAATGTACCAGGTCCTGCCGTTCTGTACCCAGATGAACAGAGCCGGTTCGTACCTGACCAGTCAATCTGGGCTACACCCGATCGATCCGAACACGGACGATGTGCGAGTGGAGCTTAGATAGAGATAGGCGGGGCATAGCTAAAACTAGTAAGGTCCATCATGTGTGAACTTTATCCAACCTAGACACTGCCCAACGATCAAGATCACAAAGTAAAACGGGCTCTTGTCTCTTGATTTTGCATTCCATATATACAACATCCCATAACTTATCCCAGCAAACAACCTTTCGTTCAAAGATAAGCTGCTTGCTGGCATATGTGATCTGTAGAGTAAATGCGTTCTGCAATGACAAGTAATACAGGAATCCAGTTTCTCAGTCAATCATATGACGTCATAATCAACTATGCTATGTGTAGGCTGGCGTCATAACCAATTACGTCATGAACGAATACGATTTAATCTGTCATAAATGCTAAATAGTCCGTCAAATTGTATTGTGGTCGGGGGATGGGAGGGACTAGCCAACCCAGAACCGGTAACCGCCCCCTGCGATGTGCTACAGCCGGCCTATGGATGGCTATACCCTAAGCACGCATGCTGGCAAGAAGACACAATTTAGCCCCTCTGCGCATGCGCCTAACCATAATAGACAGGTTTTCTTTCACGCAATGGGACATAGCCACACTATGCGCGACTGATGACTGGGTGGGCATTTTAGTTCTTCATATACAAAATCTTTGCCCCGTTTCTTCCTGGTAATGGCCATGATCACAAAGGTTTCTGAGAATGTTTGATGCCTCTGGAAAGCCTGAAAACTCAGCTTCCTCGCCATGGTATTACCAGGTGATGACGAAGAAAAAGTCGCTTTTAAAACTTCGAATCCCTGAACACCCTTGAAGAGAAATAACTTAGAGCACAACATCGCCATTGCACTAGCTGCTTCTGCTAAGACCACCACATTCGAAAAGAGGAATACTGATTGGCTGGAGAATTTCTAAGAAAGCCAGTTATTCACTGAAAGATAATGAGATGCTGGGCAGAATGTATAAAAGCTGATCGTTATGTGATCTCAGGACGAAGCCGCTGAAAGGTTTCTCTGTCACTCCCTCGCCAATGACCCCAGTCGACAGCACATGCCCCGCATCCTGATTGAGTAATGATGGGAAAATTGCACTGCGGACTACCAGGGATTTAACCGCTCGCTGTGGGCCATGGGCAACCATACATTTTGAAAGGGCCTCTTCATAAGAGCCCCCCCCGCCCCCCCCCCCCAGTCACCAACTTAAATGTCTCCACCTCCAGCAAATCACTGCCTCCGCACCGCTCTGAAAATCTCGCAGATCCGAGACCTCCGCAACGTCTTCTGACTCCGGAAAGAAGCTGACCTGCCTACACTCTGCCTGCACCACAGATCTCTTCTCGGTAAGACCTCGTCTGAAACATTTTGGCTGCACTCCGCCTGCCGTGAATAAGAACTCGGTAAACACCACTCGATACCTGCGTCTGAGTGAGCTCGACTCCCGACGCTTACAGCTTTCAATGTGAGAAACATTTTACCACTTGTTATTTTAGTTCTGAAAAGAAAGAAAGACTTTCTGCCGATACCCAAAATGACCACTCTGGCGTATTCAATTCTAGCTGTGCCATACGCTCGATTCGGCCACCTCGCGGGATGAACTAACTCTCTCCACACCACCTCTTCACGACCGCTTAGTTCTCAGTGTCAAATTACTTTTTCGACCAACTAACCTTAAATACACACGTAGACAGACGAGACGAATAGCAACCGTAAGCAACTGACCGACTGCCTGGGATAGATAGTAAAAGTCTGCTGTCTCTTCTCCTGCTCCTCCCATTTAGGAGGCTCCCCCCCCCCCCCCCCCAGAGAGACAGCGGTTTCTACCGTCGCCTCGCAGGCCCTCCCACCTTAAGAGCGACAACATGCACCACTTTCTTTCGGCCTGCAGTCAAAATATTCCACACAGAGCTCTTGCGAATCATAAACGTTAAGTGAGACCCGCTCCCACGCCTCCTCTCTCGCTCCCTTCCCTCCCTAAACACACTAGCAGCCGAGAGAGATGCTTAAAAAGAGCTTGTCTTTCCCACGCCTCCTCTCTCGCTCCCCCCCCCCCCCCACCCCACCCCCCTAGACACACTAGCAGCCGAGGGAGATGCTTAAAGAGAGATTGGCTCGAACGCAGGCCAGGAGAACCAGAAAGCCACCTGCGGCCTCTTTTTCCTCCCGCACCTGCCCCCACCTACATCCACACGCATTGTCCATTCCACCGCCGGATCGACCTGAACGGATCCCTCTCCCAGGAAGAAACCCGCCCCTTAGCCTGGGGGCACCTTTTCAGCTGAGCACGCCAGGAAGATTCGCCTCCCTCATCGCGAGCAGAGCCCTCGCCAATGCCAATGCCGCCGACATGACCACCGCCACCACAGGGTCTCCTACAACTGCATACTCTGCCACAGAAACCCCTTCAACAGTGACTCAATCAATTGCCGCTCCTTTTCAGCCACCCACGTCGTTCAGACCACCCCTGCACGAACGAATGTACACATCGACGCCACCCTCATCTGTTCAGACTGAGAAGAAAGGGTAGAGCGGGGAAAAGCTACTCTAAGCTAAGCACTCGCCACCAACCTCACAATGCAGGAAGATGACCAAGGTCGGCAGGACCTCACTACGCCTCGAGCTCCTTTCAGCGGACGACGAGTATGAGACCGGCAAACCTGCCACCAGGGACAAAGCAACCACGTCGCAGCAGGCTAGCCGTGTACAGGCACCTAGCCATGCTGGAAATGTCTGTCCGGATCTATGCGTCGACAAGGAGGGGCCTCAACCCTGTACGAATGAGTTGGCATCACAAGCCCCCAAGACAGGCACTAAGGACTGACAGATGCCCGGGAGGGCTGATGAGTGCTGGGAGCTTCCGCCTCCTCAATGGAGTGGGCTCCTCGCTGGTCAACTGACGCCCCTGCCCAGGATCTGAAGGGACCATGGAGAGAGAGAGAGAGAGAGAGAGAGAGAGAGAGAGAGAGAGAGAGAGAGAGAGAGAGAGAGAGAATGGGGGAGGGAGGGAGGGAGAGAGAGAGAGAGAGAATAAACGCTTGGTCGACGCCTGACCTCCCGGTACCCCCGGATGCTGGAGTGGTGGTGGTGGTGGGGGGGGGGGGAACTAGCGCTGGACAGCGGTCACCCGGCCACATGAATGAATTGTATGTCTTTGCTATTTAATAAACATTATGTTGACTATTTTGAAACTAATTTGACTGGGCGCTGTTGCTGTCAAAGGCAGTAACAGCTCTCAGTCAAATTAATTTCAAAATATTCACCAGCTTACCTGTATAGGTTTCTGGAAGTTGTGACTCAGAGAGTGCAGGGATCGATCGATCCCAACATGGGCAAAGCGTAGGCGGAGCTTAGAGATGGGCGGGGGCACAGTCGCACAGCTAAAACTTGATTCCTCTATTGCATCTCATTACTCATGAGATGCTTTTCTCGAGCTGTATTGAAGAAGACATCGGCACAGACGAACGTAGCCTACGTCCAGTAGTTTGTATGCAAAATGACTAAATAATCCAAGATGTCAAGATAGTATCACCGCGTTTGATCTAGTATTACATTATATATAAGCTAATCTGTATGAATCTACCGAAGACATGATGGTTTTGATACACTACTGTAATAATTTATTATATCATCATCAAAAGTTCGTAATTATAATTCTAACAGTCGGCAACTGTGAGGCCTGCTACAGGCTACAGCAAAGGACGTATTGTGTACAAGTATACATCATTCTAAAGCAACTGAATTGAGATTAAACTTTATTGGTCTTATTGTAATGGAGAATAGAATACGTACGCCTTTTCTACGGATGTACAACATTAAACTGATCATATTGTCTAGTAAAATGAATCCATGTGAAAAAGAAACAATAGAGTCATAGAAATTTATGTTTTAATCTCAGTCTATATATGCCTTTACTGGTGGCTTTGACTTCATTAGTCTGAGAGAGAGAGAGAGAGAGAGAGAGAGAGAGAGAGAGAGAGAGAGAGAGAGGGGGGGGGGGGGAGGGGGAGGGAGGGAGGGAGATGCTCCTTGTAGTCATCCTGTGCATTGGTACCGCAAGGTACATCTGCCCGATGCTGCTGGTTAGCTGGCCTCAGGGTTATTGGAGAATAACCGCGTCTCTCTGGACTCCACAAAGACTGACCTCTAGAGTCGGTGGAACGATCACGTTCCAGTGGAGTGGTGTGACCATTGCCCCATTGCCGCTGAAGTTGAACCGCACCGTTTCATCCCAGCTGTTGGTGTCAACGGTATATCGGTTCATTATTACTAATTTAGATTTGAGACATAATAAAAAAATATTATAGTAGACAAACAATCGTACTCGTTTTCTGCTAATTTAATAGGTATGTAAAAAACGGAATGCTGTTGTTTGTTCTGTATCTCGCCAGAGGTGTCTCTGATCTGTATATTCTGTGAGGTATCCCAGCAAATGAGGGCCCTAGCGCGGCTACTTTAGCGGGTTTAATATAGTTGCCTCAGGCCGGCCAAATAATTTTTGCCTGTGGAAGGAAAGTGCCTCGCACCGGCCTCTGTCACAGGAAAATGCCTACAATGCCGTAGCAGAGGAGATGTGGCCAAAAGGGCCACTCTCATATTCAAACAATGCTAAGAGTGAGAAAATGAATCAACCTAGTATAATTATTGGTTATTGGGATGCACGCTGGTTTACGTGAAGATGGGTGGATGATTTCCAAAGAATTCAACACCGTCACCTTATGTGAGTTAAAGATACTGATTTAGTAGATGGCGCCACAAGATATGTATCATGTGACGTCACAACACGCGTGTTGCAGAACGAATTTACTCTAAAACGTATTCGTTTGCGTGAGTTCTGAAAAACTGTTAATGTGACGTCACATAGATTCAATTATGACGCCATAATCATGCCATGATAACGCAGGTTATGGGCCTTCACTGTGTTAATACCGGGCGGCCCAGAACCTGCAGTATCATGCTTGTTATTTAACTACGCTAAGCTCGCACAAACGAATTCAACCCAACGCTAGTGTTGACAACACTAGCCCAATCGAAAACGGTCTATGAGTTTGGATTTGCCTATGGAGTGTACCTTTAATTATACCTCTGAATCTATATGGTTTCGAAACATCCAGAAACGAGATTTCTTCACCTTTATGTATGTAAGATTATACATACAATTACTATAGTATATATTACTATTCTGTGGCTGTAGTAGTAGAAATATCCTACGGCTACAATCAGCCATTCTTCGCTTTTGACCACTGTCTTGTCCTCAGCCAAAATCTTTACCTTTCCCAGGCCCATTTTTTTTTTATCTCAGTGCACCGAGTCCTGCTCTCTTGACGTCATCTCGCAGCACGCTTAACATATACTGGACAAAAAAAGTTAGGGATCACGAAGTTTTTTCAGTATTGTTAGAAACATTCGATATAACAGACATATACAGATTCGAAATGATAACTAACAGCCTCTGCTGAATCCATATTTAATGACAGTTTTGAAATTGATTTGTCAGCAATGCATCACATAGGTGTTAATGAAAGGCATCCATGAAACAATGAGAATTCATGATTGCAAGTCAACAAGCGTATAAACGTGTGTCACTCCAAATCAGTACATATGCACTTTAGTAACGAGTGTGACCTCCACGTGCAGCCACGACTGCTTGACAACGCCGCTGCATGCTGTTGATGAGGCGCACGATGTTCTGTTCTGGAAGGTTGTCCCATTCCTGCCACAGAGCAGTTTCCAGGTAATCCAGAGTCATTGGGGGCACCTGGCGTTGTGAAATTTGTTGTTGAAGCTGGTCCCACACATGCTCAATGGGGTTCAAGTCAGGTGATACTGCTGGCCACTCCATTCTCTCTATGGTCTCCCTCTCAAGGTACTGTGTGATAACTCGAGCACGGTGAGGCTGAGCGTTGTCATCCATGAGAACAAAGTCAGGACCCACAGCTCCAGCAAACAATCTCACAACTGGATGAAGGATTTCATCCCTATACCGGATGGCGTTCAGAGCTCCATTCCTGATAGCAACCAGTTCAGTGCGACCAGTCAAAGAAATCCCACCCCAACCCATCACTGAGCCCCCTCCGAAACGGTCATGTTCAGCGACCATACACTGTGCATACCGTTGTCTGGGTTCTCTCCACACATTCCTGCGACCATCATGGAAATCCAAACAGAATCTGGATTCATCAGTGAACAAAACTGGCTGCCAGTGACGCCTTTGCCATCTAATGTGATTACGAGCCCATTCCAGGCGAGCTTGTCGATGACGTAGGAGTAGCCTTGGTCTCACAGCTGGCCTGCGAGCTCTAAGATTGGCTCCGTGAAGTCGGTTCCTCAAAGTCTGGGGTGTTATCTGAACATCTGTAGCAGCATTGAACTGTCTGTTGAGATAACGTGCACTATCAAAACGATGTCTCCTGGCTAAAGTGACGATATACCGGTCTTGGCGGCGTGTTGTGGTACGTGGTCTTCCACTTCTATGCCTCTCATTGACAGTTCCAGTTGCTTGAAACCGTGTCCACAACCTGGATATCACACTTTGCGAAACACCAAGTGCAACAGCCACCTGTCTCTGTGTTTGGGCAGTTTGGATCATTCCAACTGCTTGATTTGCCTCACAAGCTCGTAAATGTGTTCTTTGCAGCATTTTGTAAAGGTGGTCCACCGTGGTCAATGTACACGTTAACCAAGGCCTCAATCAGACTCAATCAGATGTCTTCATAAAAAAATCAGTCACACCTGTGATCTCTGAAAACACTCAATTTTAGCCACCCTTCACATGTGCTGCACGCTTGCACGTGAAAAGTGAAATTGACAACACACGACACCGTGCATGTCTCAATGACCAATAAAAGAAGTAAACAAAAGCTGTTTTCACTTGATCTGAGCCGTTTACCAGAATATACTCAAAATATAATCCATGATCCCTAACTTTTTTTTACCAGTATATTTATGCAATGGCCTTTCCTACTATCTAATAAATATTGTCATTGGTAGAGAAACCCGGGCTAGAGTCATTTTTGGATTGGATTTTGCTTGAGTTATTTATCTGCGTGCATTGTTTTCCCTCAACTAGTGTCGGATAGACACACCATCTGATATTCGAAGAGAATTGCATGTTTCGTGATTCGTGGATGGGCGTGGCCCAGATGACCGTATATGCAATGCCCACATATCGATGTGGTCTAGTGGGCGAATCTTGAGCCCGCACAGTTGCAATACACTACATTCTCCCGATGGTCTTTTATAAAGTAATTTGTATAATAACCTAATATTACAGCAGAAAATCTAACGTCTAGTTAAGGAGTTGCCCTACCCACATTAGGACACGAGGCAGCCAATATTATTTTAAGATAATGGACCTTTTCAGCTTTAGCTATGCCCTGCCCATCCCTAGTTAAGCTCCACCCACACCTCGCTCGTGTTGGGATCCTGACCTTATTCACTATCAATTTCTAGGAAACTATACAGGGAAACCCGTTGAATATTTTGAAATTAATTTGACTGAGCGCTGTTGCTGCCATAGGCAGCAACAGCGTCTAGTTAAATTAGTTGCAAAATATTCAGCAACATGTTTATTAAATAGTAGAGACATAGAATTTGTACAACGTGTCGGAATATTAAGAGCCAAAGACGGGCCAAATAGAATCATTTATGGCGTAATTCTTATCACGTCATCTTGCACGCAGCTTATTTGATTATGACGTCATATGACGTCAGATGATAGATGGATCGTCTGGAAAGGTGAATTGGTCCAGGCTTCAAGAAATAATAGCCATGAAATGTTTATTCTTGTTGTATATAGTTTGAAGATGGGCAATTCATATAGGCCTATGATATTGTCAAAGCCATTCTAGTTGCCTCACTCAGAGAAAGTGGTTGGCTGAGTGGAAGGAGATATGGTAAATGTTGACAAAATCCGACATTTTCGAGAAATTACTAATCTGAATAACTAGCATTGAGCTACATACATATTCGCTTATGATCATTCGAATTCACTTGAGCGAAATCATTAAAATGGAATGGTATAACATAATTAGTGATGGGAAAAAGCTTTGACTGTTTTCGATGTTTCCTGGGTAACTAATATTTCAGTATTTATATTTAAAAAACTTGACCATGCATAGATGATTTTGAACATTTTATTATGAAAGTAATACATAATTTCCATATGGCAACTGAAAGCAATACATGCATGTGTGTGAGTTCATATTCTCGTTATTTGGTGTTAATGTGAATAAAATGGGTAACTCTTTTGAATATATAGCACATTTATTGGCAAGAAAGTAATAGAAAACCATATATCCATAATATGGACATGTTTATGCAATCGATTATATACACATTCAACGCTATTTTATGCATAGGAATTCTATAATTGCATATACATTTATTATTCATTTAACGAACACACGCACGCACGCACGCACGCACACACACGCACACACACATGCGTTAAATGAATAATAACACCTGATGCAAGGAAGTTTGTGAATATCAAGATATCTGGTTTTGAATTTAACTGAACATGGATAGAATGGAAATATAATGCATACAATAATGGTGGTCTGACTTGAAGTGCCAAATGAACGTAGGGCATGGTGACCACCCGGACGGACTATCTGTTATCGTCCATCTCTTTGCCAACTTTAATCTAGAATTGAGTTTCTAATTTACGTATAGCTCGAGTTCTACTAAATGATGGGAAGTTTTCAAGTATGCCTCGCATATAGAGCTTCTCAAACGAGTTGACATTTTGAATCAAGGGTATTACAGGAATTTAGTAACATCCCGTTTGGGATAGGCTTTAGTGAGTTCCAAATTAGATCTTAGTAAATGAGTGTCATAAATTCGATGCAAAATCTCGCTTCTCTACCAATGCTCAATGAATTGTTAACAATTTTTTACGATTAGTTTCATTGAAATTTATTAAAATATTCCATAACCACTAACACATTTTCCCAATAGTTTGTCAACAACAATCAACACCATTCCCAGTTCAGATGGCGGCATGCACATCGCAATACACTGCCATCTAGCTATAGCACTCACGCATTGCTAAATTACACTAATGGGAGACACAATTATATATATATATATATATATATATATATATATATATATATATATATATATATATATATATATATATATATATATATATATAATGGTTTAATGGAAGTTATGCAATGAATTATAAGCGTGCGTATGTGATGAGAATGACAATCAGCGAAATTAATCTATACACCTGTGCAAAAGTTAAGCACCAGCAAAAACAATAGAACGTAGAAACATGATGGTACAACCAGGCTGCCATACTTTTTGTCCCCGCGTTAGCTGACATAATTCCAAGTACGAAATGCACATGCATGCATGACTTCACGCCGCTTGATGTTCGTGCGTGGCGGAAACAGCACACGTGTTCAGTTATGTAAAAGTCCAGTTTGAGGTGTAGAACATTACATACAGATTTAGGCGACAAGATTAGGAATTTTGTGTTCATGACCGTGGTTTATTTGTACAGAGAGAATTAGCTCTTGATTGTGAACCGCTATGGCAAGACGAAGGTTAAGTGATCGTGTGAAATGGCAAATCATAGGCATGCATACCACTGGTATGTCATGCAGAGAGATTGGCAGACAGCTGAACATTAACCAGTAATCAGTCGTTTGATTGCAAAACATGGGCAAACTAACGAGGTGAAGGACAGGCCTAGATCTGGAAGACCGAAGAAGACTACTGCCCGTGATGATCGAGCCCTAGTACGCCTTGTTAGGAGATCTCCATTCACCAACAGCAGAGTGCTCAGCCAGCAATGGGAAACGCGCAATAGAGTGTCAATGTCTACCGTCAAAAGGAGACTGTATGCTGCTGGCATGAAAGCTAGGAGACCTGTCAGACGTCCTCTCCTCACTGCACACCACAAAGAGGAGCGTCTGAGGTGGTGCAACGAAAGAAGACACTGGAACATGAGATCCTGGAGACGGGTACACTGGTCCGATGAAAGACGGTTCCTGCTTCATGCCACAGATGGTCGAACTCGTGTATGGAGGTCCAGACGCACGGCGTACGACCAACGTTATGATATGGGGGTGCATCTCATTTGATTGTAAGCTGGATCTGTTGACTGTACCTGGAACACTAAATGGACAAAGATATCAAGATTCCATACTGGATAGAGTTGTGGTCCCTCATTTTGTAAATCATGCACCTGGAACCCACCCTATATTCATGGATGAAAACGCCCGACCACATCGTGCTAGAGCTGTGCATGAATACCTCCGCCAGAATGCCATCGAAACCCTACCATGGCCAGCAAGGAGCCCTGACATGAACCCTATTGAGCATATCTGGGGCATTCTGGGAAACATGGTGAGAAGGAGGGATCCTCCTGTGCAGAACCTACAGGAATTAACAGACGCACTCCATCTTGAATGGCAATGAATACCACAATGGCGTATCAGTCGGTTGGTGACCAGCATGAGACGTCGTGTCCAGGCCGTCATCCAGGCACAAGGTGGATATACCCGGTATTAATAATGACAGTCTCAAACTCGTGCACAGATGTTAAACTTCGTTTTCAGACACCATTAATGACAATCTAGCCACGTGTGTCAACTGTAGGGCAATAGTTGTCAGTTGTGTCAACGTAACCATATTCAGGCCTCGTTTTCAAGTTCAAACAAAAACATACAGTGTTTCCCCACCATCATAATCAGCATTCCTCTAGTTGCATTATTACCTCTTGCACTAAGATGGATGGGTACATAAATGTTTATGCTATTGCTTTCTTCAGAGCACATGAATATACCCTCGCATGTGCGTAAAAATAGGGTGGTGCTTAACTTTTGCACAGGTGTATAATTCATTTCTATGCATACAACTTTAGCACAATTGGGAGTCCTACTATGCATCAGAACTAATGTGCTCGCGTAGATAAGTCCAAGTGCCCAGATGTACTTTATACTCATAGTTGTTATTAGACCAACTCCTTGCACTCGCGAGTCTGTCAAAGTAGGCATGACCATACATGAAATCACTACTATACAGTGTGCATACACCACATCCTGGTTACATTCCCATCTTATACATGATTATGGCCTAGGTGCGTATTTTGGAGTTTCAATGATGGCAATATGGTGTCATCACCGAACCAAGCGGAGATATTGTAGTGTTTTATAGCATACAATACTGTTGTAAGGTTTCATAGCATACAATACAATATGTTTGAACGCAATGGCTGGCAATTAAATTGACAACTCATAATTTATACAAATGCGATTCAATCCGCACTGATGCTGGTAGCAAAGATATGCTCTCATGACTGTTAAGAACACAACCCGTATCAGGTACTTACAAAACTGACCAGGCTTACACCCACCGTACAAGGCAAATAATTCACGGCTGCCCTTCCTGGCCCGTGGAATGGTTAGCAGTAACATGTACACATATTTATGATAGGCTCAATTTACCGCAATATCAATTACCTGTATAAACGAATATTGGACTGATTCCCATGTACAAAATTTATCCCTTGGCTCTATTAAAAGCAGTATAATACTTGAAACTGTTTGTCTTGTTCCACAGCCTGCTGCTCACTGTTTTATCAAATGCATGTATAGATTTAAAGTAAAAAGGTGATCTGATGTAGCTGTTGCATAGAACGCATCACTCTTATTTAGAAAATAAACGTTGTTCCCTAACATATTTCGTGGGCCATACTGTAAGAGTTAAGAAAACAGATGTAACAAGGGTTTGTATCGCTCACCTGGAACATAGGCATTTCAACGAGAAAGGCTTTCGCCTACAAGTAGAATCCCAAGATTTTGGCCAGAACTGCAACAAGAACGAGGTCATCCAAGATGGCTGTCAAGGAAATCGAGCCATCAGGTTCTCTTGAAAAAATTTGGTTCAGTTCTTGTCCTAGATGAAGTTTTCCGAGATTCACATCAATCCGCCAAGCAGCTTCAGAGATTTTTAATGACTTTTCTAAAAAATCTTTCAAAATCCAACATGGCCGCTGGCCAAATTGACCTACCGGTTGTTTGAACAAAACTATATCGCTATGATATAAGGATAATTGAAATCGGCGCTTGGTTCTCGAGAAGATATTTTTAATTTCCTATTGCTTTACTATGGGAGTTTTTGGCGGGAAAAAGATCCAAGATGGTTGCCAAACCTTTTATCCAACAATTTCTAAAATGAGAAAGCTGAAATCAGAATACCCACAAACCTATATTAAACCAATTTCGGCATCGAAATCCATTAAATAAAAAATCAAATATGGCCACCAAATACGCTACTATGTTGATTGGCTTACCGCGGACATGTTTTGACGTATCAACTTAGCTTGACTAAACCGTAATGGTCCTTAGTCCCTAATCATATCTCCAAAATTTCGGCCCGATCCGTTCCACGGTTCTGGAGAAGAAGTCATTTTCATAAAAAGTGTCTCATCCAACATAGCTGCCAAACCATTTGGCCTAACACGTTCCCTTGAACAACCTTGGTTCAGCTCTTGTCCTACATTATATTTCACGAGTTTTGAATCAATCCCTTAGGTGGTTTCGGAGCAGATTTCAAAGGCATTTCTAAAAATCGCCCAATATCTAAGATAGCCACTGGGCGATTGGTTTCCTTTGCACAAACTTGGATCTCCATGCTCTAAGCGTGCTTGCTGGGAAATATAATTGGAATCGGCCAAGTGGTTCTTGAGAAGTCATTTAAAGGAAATGTTGACGGACAAACAGGCAGACGTCGGACGAAGGATTGACGACGGGCGGTCGCCATGGCATAAGCTCACTTGGCCATTCTGACCAGGTGAGCTAAAACAGTACCAATGCATAGCCACATTGATATAGATGCAGCAAACATATAAATGTTTGTTGATCATGGCTTGATAGTTAAGTTGCAGTACGTAGATCGAAACGCAAAACCTAACTTGATTTGGTAAATCCATTCTGATTATGGCATTTTGAATCATCTCCTCTGTACACTGCTGTACACATAGCATATCATCCATAGCATACAGGGCTTGTAAAACTGTTTTATCACACATTGGTTAGGATGTTAAGGATGCTAGGAAGTAAACACCAGAAAGACGGACATGTGCAACTTCCAAAGATTTAGCTTGCTTAATAATCACGTGAAAACTCAACAACTAATTATATACGCCTCACTTCTTGATGTTTGATACATGTTATGTTCGGCACGATGGAAGAGAGATTTAAGTCAACACGTCAATATGGTACTCATACTGAGGCGGTATTACAGTATACATACGGAGTAGTGTGGACCAATACAGGTGCAGCTCAAATGAGGCAGAAGCGGATGAAAGACCAAAACGAAAAATGGTGTGGCCATGGTTGTTGGCCATAAAGTACAAGTCTACAGACCAACTTGTAAGAAAGATCTTTCTGAAGAAGCTTCTTAAATTTTGGGATTAGTTATGGACTATAGTGAAATTATGATGTATATCAGGTCTGTCTTGATGATGTGATAGTAAAAAGAGACCGAGGTGCAGTTTAATGAACACCAGAAGTGCGATCAGAGTTTTGTAAACAACTCAGAAGAGTGACGAGTCAAGTAGAGGACCAGGCCACAAAGATTGGTCCCCCCCCCTTCATCCGTACCGACACCTATTTGTTCCATACCTCATCACAGCGTCTAAGCTACCAAGTAGAATCTTGTTGTAGAATAATGAGCATAGTCATGCATCATTTAATGCTCGAATAGCCCACATCAATGATGATCAATTGTCTGTAATGGTGCTATTGTTGATTGTGTATGCACTCACGAGATTTGGTAGAGGCTGACCTAACATATGATAGGCCGATCTAAAAATAGAGGCGTGGCTTCGTGCCGAGTATATTGAGTATATGCACGGCCGGCTTGATACGTCATCAAAACTATTAAACTGTTACACAGACGCCATTTCAGAGATCAGACAGGTCGGAACAACTCTATATCCATAGTTGGACTGTAAACGCATCAGTGTGGGTCGTGTTGCTTTTTATATCATCTTAACCTCCATAACACTAGCTTGATACAGACATTAAATCTACTCGATCGATCCACTCGCTTCAAAATGCTAAAGAATATCGTCATTGCGATAAGAGAATGAAAATATAATCTATGCGGCTATGATCCCAGATAATAGCAAGCATTTTGCGGACCCACAAGAGTCGAACCACGCAGGGTTTCATGTATTCGACTATGTCGTCCAGAGATTAATTGGCTGCATGTGACCAGAACACATGCCACAAATGGTGGTGTCAGACCAGGGTATGTGACTCGCTTCAAGAGAATTTGTTTCTGACCATTCCTAGGAACAAATTGTCAGTTTTCTGTCAGAAACCTAATTTTAACCTTGGAAACAAATGAAATACACTTGGGGTGGGGCGCCATTTAATCGTGTTCTGGATGACTTTCTTACAGTAGGACATTAAGAATGCTATAATCAGCTCAGCGCGTGTATGATCCCAAACATTACGTCACAAAGGGTTCCATATAGACCGTCATCAAATCTCAAATAGTCCGACACGTTGTATGAATTGTATGTCTTTGTAATTCTTTGCTATTTAATAAACATCATGTTGAAGATTTTGAAACTAATTTGAGTGGGCACTGTTGCTGCGTCAATAAACGTCACATATTTTCCTAAATACAGCAACACCTTTTCACTAGAGTCGTCTCTCGTGTCTGCACAAATAGACTCAAGATACAGACACAAACAGACTCAAGATACGGCGCCCAATCCTAACTAGTATTAGCTCAGTTATTTTGTTAGGATAAAGTATTTAGGGAGAACATCTCGAACAAAGGAGTGCTGTTTATTGTAAAGCCTCTTTCCCGGCTCTTCTGCCGTTACATAGCTAGCCATGTCTCCATAATTGGCCACTAACTTTACGGCCTTCTAAATTATTTCTAGAGCAGCTGTCTCTGTCTGCGACTCACCGGCCTTGTATACAACTAATTGTTTCGTAACTCCCTCTGCCGTTTTGGTTAGAGCCGACCCGAGAAATTGATGAGGTTTCTCGACGGTTAGTATCGAAACGGCGATGCCTCACACATTTCCCCTGTACCCTCGCCGCTACCTCTAGGACAGCTTTAAACCAAAGTAGGATTCACTGCGCAAACATTAATTTAGTAGGAACGGCCTAGCAGTGAACCTGAGGGCAATTACGTAACCCTAATGCAGGTAAATGTTAGCCCCGAGGGAACAAGTCTTATATGGTTCGTTCCTGACATGCTCAGCGCCTGCAAAAGATGTGGATTGCAGACTAACTCTAGGGTGACTGGGAGAAGCGAATAAGCTCTCCATGCACTGCAGGAAGTTCACCATAGTCTGCCCTCCTCTTCTTCAGCCCTGCCATAAATAGATACAGTGCTTATTCAATGCGTTTGTATGTTATCTTGTCCTTGTCTTGTTATAAGTGGTTGTGATGACATGTGGTTAGATGTCGCTCATCGACTTCGGACTCGTCGCCCAGACAACATGTACGCCCATAAGCCTCAGTGGTTGGCTCCATAGGTACGTTCCGAGATGGATGCCTGAGCTAGCTACGCAGGAAGGCAACCCGTTATTAAAGGTAAGCAGGCATACGCCATTTGAGGCCTGAATATCTATATGTTTGGACACAACAGCTAACCGTTAGTCTAGCTCCTCAAGAAGGACCGCCAAAATAATGCGGCACCAACTAAACCAGCGACTAGTACAGCGACGACTGTGCCGGATTCTGTTGAAACTGATGCACTGCCTCCATGTAAAGCAGCGTGCATCCCTATATAAATTACAATACACATATAATTCAACACCCCTTTAGCATTGTTCTAGTTAAGGCGCATGGACTTGACCATTTCTCCTCCCCCCCCCCCCCCCCCCCCCCCCCCCCCCCCCCCCCCCCGCTTCACCGTGGTGGGCATTTTCCTGTGACAGAGGTCCGCAAGAGGCACTTTCCTCTTGCAAAACCAATTTATTGGCCAGCTTGAGGGATTAGTTTGTATTAAGCTAGTGAGCCATGCTAGTACTTCTCCTTTACAGAGGTACCTCCCGTATAAATAAGGATAGATTAGGTATCTTTGGCGAGATACAAAACAGACGGCGCCAACACGTCACTCTCTTTTATATTACAGGAAACGAACTACTATGTTAAACCGTGTGTATACACTTTTGCAAGAAGCCAGCTTTCGACTCGCTGGTCTACTGATATCTTTATGTCTTTACATCTAAAGTTCCATAATGTATAATGAATATACACACCAGTTACATGAATAGACGAGATGACACGGTAGTGTTCGCCATTGGCGGCAATTGTCGCCCGGCCCCATTGGAATGTAAACGTTCCACCGGCCCTAAAGGTCGGTCTTTGTGGTCACCGGTTGCCCGCAGTCTTCCTTCCGCATCCCTGAGACAAGCTAACCAGCATCATCGGGCTGGCGCGTACCGCGAGTACGAGTCAGAGTCTGAGGAAGAAATGGTGCAGCAGTGCGGTGCCGGAGATACAGATTTCAGGCCTCTTATGTTCCATCCTCAGCTGAGTCCATTTCTAGCCAAGTGGGTGTGGTTTTGGTCGAGCAATAGAATGGAAGGGAGGAACAACCGGTTTATCCAAAATACCAATTCAAGGGGATAAAGCTAGGATTCCATTATGGACAGGTTTCGCATACGCATACGGATATATGGAATCATCCTATCTATTTGTAATTTTAGCAAAAATGAAATTCGGATACGGATACACATACGCGTTAATGGAATCCTAGCTTAAGGCTCACCCTAAAGCGTCACGACACATGCGACAATATATTTGAACGTTGGTAAATGTGTAGTATCAGACAAGTTGTCATGTTCAAATTTTTCGAAAAGTGTGCTGCGTTGGAGAACTCAGATTAGCTATTATGATAAATCTTCAAATGATTACCTCATGTTTAGTTGTTGCATGATGCATGTGTGTTTTTCGCTAAAACGGGACAGAATAAAAAATAATTTAATTCTAGAGACAAGGTTGCAGGTCGGTCGGGTGATACGGTTGGAGTTGGTTGGGTGCATTCGCCTGGCTGAGTTCCACTAGTCACGCAAAAGATAAAATAAAGCAATGCAAAAAAAGGGAATATTTAAAATTGGCAAACATATCATAATTTAACAGCCGTTTATTGACTCAACTGATTGTCAATATTTACTTACGGAAATGTGAGAGGTCATCCAAATTTCAAAATTTTCAAGGTGGTCTTCAGCGTAGAGCCCTCATTTTGTTGTAGTTCTGTCAAGTTGCCAACATGTATCAACGCCCCCGTCCATTTGTCATGGCGCTTATGGTCTTGCTGCATTCCCAAAACAAATTGAACATATCTGATTTCACTGGACTGTTAAGTTATCTTGCTATTAACCCTCTTGTGTCAACTTAACCAGCCTGTAATGGTTACACTGACAAAACAACTTTGCAGTGGTCTTCAGACATGGCTATTTGAAAGGCCTAGAGAAGAGTAGTTTTGAATATTTATCACGAGAATGACTGGCTCTGTAAACGAGCCAGTCATTTTAGTGTTAAAGGCATATATTCACAGAAAAATGCTTGAAAGTAAAATTGTTAAAATTGTATACTTTCAGAGGCTTAAAATGTGTACTTCATTGTAATTAAACGTAATACATTTTAGCATATAATGATTTCATTTCAAATTAATGTGATTTTTTAGATGTGACTCGTGTCTCTAATTCAATTTCATAACTTGAATTTTTTTTATTAATTTATATGTAATTTAATCATCATGTTTTACGATTTATTTCGTTTCATTACATCTAGGCACGTAATTTAAGGCTCTAAAGGTATACAATTTTAATAATTGTATTATCAGGCATTTTGGTGTGAATATGCACGTTTAAATTTTGAAAAATACTCTTATCTCGGCCTGCAACAAGTAGTATTTTGAGCGTTTTGAGGCGCTGTTGACACAAGAGGGGTTACACATTTAAGTACGAATCAAGTCATAGCATGTTGCGTATCTAATTAAAAGCCTGTTAAAATGCATTGGCAGAAAGATCATTAAAACTCATTTTATTTTTAACTAGCGCGAGAATTGGATGCCAAGTTTACATAATAAAAATCGTATGTTAATTGCCTAATATTTCACGTTGAAGCGTAGCATGTTGCTGGTTGCATATCAGACCGAAGCGTAAAAAAATCCTGAAAGGTACCTACTATTTTGATCCCATTTTTCTTAAAGCGATAGACTAACATTCGTGGCAAACCTGTGAAACAAGGAATAATTTTACAATTACTTTGCTTAATAATGCTTTTTAGAAGTTTAAAATGATATCTGCCAGTTTATTACATTTCCAATACCAGCTATTGGTAGCAGCAATGTTAGAATGCCATCGCGGTAAAAAATGAAGGTAGATATTCTGCTGTGTTACGCATATATATATATATATATGCAAATCATCTACTTTGAGGCATTTTCAGACTACTGCCATTAATGACATAGTCTCATCGGCACACAAATATTTGGAGAGGTGTATATGTATATGGCCTGACATTTCACTAATGACAGTATAATATATTAAAATTATATATAATGTATAATTCTAAAATATTTTCCTGAGATCCATACACTTTAATACGCACACAAGATAGTGAGATCTAATATATATATATATATATATATATATATATATATATATATATATATATACGGACGGACTTGCGGGCGGAGTTTTTGCAATAGAGGAATCCAGTTAATAGGTCAATCATATAACGTCATCATTAACTACGTCACATATATGTTGACGTCACTTAATCCAGTGTCATAATCATAATTGACAGAAATAGTCCATCTTTAGCGTGGAATAGTCAGTCAAGTTGTACGAATTGTACGCATTTACTATTTAATAAACATTCTGTTGAATATTCTGAAACAAATTTGTCTGGACGCTGTTGCTGCCATAGTGTTAGGGTTACACCACCATAGGCATCAACAGCCGTGACCCAGTCAAATTAGTTACAAAATCTTCAACAGCTTACCTGTAAAGATTTCTGGTAATTTAGATTCACGGAGTGCATAGATTGACTGATCCCAACACGAACGAAGCGTGGTTGAGCTCAGATAGAGATCGGCGGAGCATCGCTAAAACTGAATTCCTCCATTGAGCGGTTCGTCTTCAGATGGGTTCTTAGACGCGTGACATGACCGTTCAGTTGTAGAAACGAAAAATCGCAAAACACGTAAATGATAAACAGCGGGCGGTCCTGTAGATTATGTACAGCGAGGTCACGCGGAAACAATCACAGGCCTCTAATAATACAAGATACGATAAAACAAACTCCCACGAACCTTTAAATAGGCCTAGTCCATGCCTTGTTGAACAAAGCATGGACCAGGCCGATTTAAAAGTGGAGGATAAAATATGCCTTCCAAATTGCTTCTAAATATTTTATTGTTTATTTTATCTTGACTTTCAAGGACAATTCCAGTAGCTTCCTATCACGATGCATAAGCCCATGTATGCTAGGTGGAAATGATGACACGTCTACATAAAACAAAGTTGATCATATCGCGCCGTATTGGAGCGGCGGCTACGGCGTATATCCACGGATTTATCACGGACCCTACATACCGAAAGTATAACTCGTATATGTATAGCATATAGTGGTATGATTGTAATGGTATTTTCAAAATGTCATGGACAAACATATGAACCGCGGTCCACGTGAAGGTACACAGACACACAACTAGAACAATGACCAGAGCTCGTGTATCTGTTCGCTTCCTGGCACTATCTTCAAGAGTATGTTGGTCCTGGTGCAATCCAGCAACCTTTGATGTTGACACACTTATATGCTTGGCGATGTGGAACCCGATAATGATACCGAGTGGCAAGATGTTGAGAAAGAATGCCAGCGTGATATTTCTGGTGGTCGTTACACCTGGAGGATAGGAACATATCGGAATCATGTCTCCGCCTATCGGTATGGTTATTGGGCTGTAGAGCACACCGATTGGTACGCTAAGTAAGACGCATACCAGCCAAATTGTGCAACATATCTTCGTGATGAGAGACGGCGTGAGCATAGCGCGTGACCATAATGGACGAGTTAGTTGCAGAAAACGTAAAATAGCAAAGAAACATAAATGATAAACAGTTGCAAAACCGAAAACGTTTCCGGCGAAAAAGGCAACGTGGCAGAGAAACCCTAAACCGTCACTTCTGATTACTGGAATAATTGTATTCAATCCTATAAGCACACTTAAACACCCACCTGAATCCGTAATTCCCAGGCTGATAATGATGATGTGTACAAGCGATGTATATCGCCGGTACTTCAGAAGACTTGCGAATAATATGAAATTAGTTACGACACCGAACGCGCATATGGCAGACGGAATCCCTGTAATAATTGCGGGCTTCACGGAAGCGTAATATTCAATATACGTCTTCAAGGCGCGAAGGTTGATGGACATTTCTCGATGTGTATGCTTACTTGTAGTTATATTTCCCAAATTACTAAACAATGGGTTAATATGAGAATTATTAGTCATGGTGCTGAATCCTAAATTGTACATCTTCAGAACCCAATTATAGTCCTAAGTGCTGTCTATTTCTATATAAACATATCGCAGCAGTATATATATATATATATATATATATATATATATATATATATATATATATATATATATATATATATATATATATATATATATATATATTAGGCACGCTTATATTAACCCTTAGAATGTCAGTGTCTCAATTCCAAGACAACCATACAGGAAAGCTGTTGAAAATATTGAAACCAATTTAACTGGGAGCTTTGGCTGCCAATGGCAGCAACAGTTCCCAGTCAAACTTGCTTCAAAATTTTCACCATTATATTCCTTGCAGCACGACGAATTTGTCATTTCTGGTATGTGAGGGTTAAAGTGTTTACGGGCATCATCTTCACCAACTCGCATTGTTCTTGATCAAAGGGCCTATGCCCATTATTCGCCCTATAAGTACGCAGCCAGAGATCAAGGCAATGCTCTGCTAAGTAACACTTACTCATGTGCTCCGGGACAATGAGTATTAATTAAACGTATTATTAGTATTCTACCGCGCATATGTCTTTGTAATTTACGATCACGATTGGTTATCTAGTCATTTCTAAGGAAATTATTAATAAGGGCACGGGTAAACGGGGCGGGGTACCCGCGTCGCCAGACGGAAGGGTATATGCGAGCATGGAGTGCTTGTTGTTCTGTTAAACCACTTTAAAATAACTGGTTCTACTGGAGGGATCTTCAAATTTGGAGGGAAGTATGCCCGTGAGGTCCCTAGCAGGTATGCCAATTTTGGGATCTAAAACGCACTAGCAACAGCTTTCAAAATAGACATTTTCCTCATTTTCAATAGCTCTGGTTCTACTGGAGCAATCTTCTCAAAACTTGGGTGGAAGCTTACTCGTGGTCCCGAACACCGTGACACGTATGCCAAATTTGTGACTGGCCCTTTAAGTTGGACAAAAACATATAAATGGCAGGACAAAATATGTAACTGGCAACAAAAAATAAGTAAACTTATTTTTGTCCAGCCATTTACTTATTTTTGGCCAACTTAAAGGGCCAGTCACTGAATGGCGGTATAGGCGCAGTCAGTCACCTAGATCAGATTGCTAACATTTGCGAGGCTGAGGCATCTAGAAATTGCTGACCAGAGGTCATTTACTTATTTTTGTAAACAAGTAAAAACAAGTAACCAGTTTTATTATTTTCCAGTTACTTATTTTAGTTCCTTAATTTCAAGGAAACATGATCAAAATCACGGGGAGAGCTGCCAATCATACTTTTTGAAAATAAGTAATCAGCTACTTATTTTCCAGTTAATTATATTAGTTCTTCATTTTTCGAAAAATAAGGAACTAGGAAATACTAGGAAATGGGAACCCCTGGCGGTAGGAAACATGATCTAGATCACACGAGGAGCTGGCACCCATATTTATTGAAAATAAGTAACCAGTTACTAATTTTCCAGTTACTTATTTTAGTTACTTATTTCTTCGAAAAATAAGGAACTAGGAACTGGGAACTAGTAACATTCGCGCACCTAAGTATTTACTTACAAATTATGTGTGTGTGTATACCCAGTACTCCCTTAGCAGTGTATACACAGACTTTTGGATGCTCCCATAAAATCAATATTCTAGACCTCTGGTCGATCATTAATTTGCGTGAAATTATGATTACTAAAGATGCTTCTTCATCATCGTCATTGTAGAATAATATTCTTTCTTTTCTTCTTTATTCTCGGATAATATTCGAGAAAGTTTGGGCCGGCCGCATCTCCTCCTAGTTTTGATCCGACTACACCTAGTTTTTTCTTCGCATCACTACCATATTTGGGCATGATGTTACCATTGGAGTCCTAACGATTACAGAAACGAACTCCCTTTGGTCTGAGAAACTAAATGGGCATATTTGAAAACACTCCATGACACCCATTACGGTCAATACCATCGCTGTAGTGTCACGGTCATCTTGTGAGAAAGTTTTTAACTGCTACCACGTCTTGTACCTGCAGGAGAGTAGGTGGGGGAGGGCACTAGAGATCTTATGATGGGAATAGATAGTGCAGGAGCATAAACGCAAGCAAACCAAACAATGCCATGCGTACTATTACAGGGACAAGGTGAAGTTCCAGATCCCATACTTCAAAAGCTACTGGTTCTGGAGTGCGGCATGACTGGGATCTAAGAGAGGTATGTATCCACACCAAAAAGCTGATATGGCTTACAGAGCTTTTCAAGATGCATCCTATGATGACTCAGACAGATTTTATAGGTGATATGAGACCTGTTTAATCCCCATGTATATCATGGCTAAATCAGCGACGAATGCAACTGGAACAATATCCCGCCTGTCTGCTCAAGAGTGCGAGAATAGCGGCATGGTCCATGGCTGATAATTACAGCAAATTGGTACTATCAGGGAGAGTTTCATCCATGAGGCTGAGAAGTATGGCCGCGTGAATGTAGCACCATGTGGCCTACATCGGTCTCGCATTCACAACACCACAGATAATGGTGTGATTGGAGCCAGTATGAGTGTTATAGCCATTGCTACCATTTCTTCAGGAGTAGGTGTACTAGTTGCTATCCCATTAAGTGGAGTGACCATTGTTGCCACTATTCTCGCACTGGCCTGGGAGATGGGCAGTCCCAGGTTATGAGGATGCTCGAGACACTAGCACACACCGCCCTACTAATTGATGAGTCAGTCAATACAGGTCTAGGGGATGGGCAAGGCAGTGATGAAGATTACCACCACGTTCTAAAGTTCCAAACCCTGCACTCCACGAAGAAAACCAATGCTTCAGCGGGCGTGTGAACATGGCGCTAATAAAATGAGATGCTGCGATGAAGCTGCATTACAGGTCTCTGTGATGTCAAGTATTCTCCTGCTTTAAGATGACTGGTATAGATGGCGGTCCGAGTCATCCTAGTGGCAGTCATCCAGAGCCAGCCACCCCTCCTGGGTACAACTTTGAATGGCCTGAAGGGTCTGCTGGGTGACATACTGGACCTAACACCACTATCCATTACAGTCGATGGACGGTCCCACTCCAGCCTGTTCATCAATCCATGACCGCTGACCAGCCTCTCGGTCACCATCAAGGATGCAAAAAAGGTCAGACCTGGATTGGCGAACCCAACCTTTCATTCTGGAACAGCTGAACGTTGCTATGTTGTGTTACACTGCAGGATGCAGTCAGTGCTGGCTTGCTTCATCCCTATTTTAGCACCCTATGCTCATTGCCAGCTGTCTCAGATTCCAAGTATATTACAGTGATAATCCCCCATGAGTTGGGCGCATGCCTGCCCATTACAAATGAGTTTGAGTCCCAGCTCAACAGATACAGCATCTCAACGGCTAGTAGAATCCAGTGCGAGTTCCATGCCCACTCAGACTACAGATTGCACACTTGAGATGACAGCGGCCTAGATGTTATGTATGGTGGCCCGAGGAGCTTCTTCTATCAACCAGACTGACATTCTCATTCGAAACAGATTCACGGTCCGAGGCACTGGTGCAGAAAATGCACATTGCCAGCATCAAACAGGACCGCCAAGATGCATGGAATTACTTTGCTCCACACACAACTTCAGGGCTCACACCAGCAGGCAGGGATTGTTAGAATCAATCAATCCCTGGAAGCGTTGTGTTACTGCCATGTAACCCAGACCAAGCTGTAACACTCTATCAATGGGGTAAGCGGGTTAACAAGGTCCATGTCATGTTTAGCAACATCTGCGAGTATATGATCATCGTTGCAGACCACACAATCCTAAATAATAAGTTTCAGACTTTTAGTATGCCTTGAAGAAGTTTCGCCGACAACTCGACTTTGCCACATCGCCACACAAAAGGTTGTATGTGGCAACATGACCGTTACTGTTGATGACCTGGTAGTCAGAGGATATAAAATAATAGTTGACTGGAGTTTTCCTGGTGTTCATTTCGTCTTCAAAACAGACATCAACTCATCTCCAGCTGCCATCCCAGTTACACAGCCGGCACCCTGGCTACCACAAGCCAGGGCTACAATACTGCCGAAGACCATCTACCAGGGTACAGCCACCACCTAGGCCGCTCCAGCAATCTGTGCAGGACAGCATGCTATTAGAACGATATCCTTGCGAGTGGTGTCAGGCCTAGATATTGCTGTGCTCGTCACCAGTCTAAGATAGTAGATCATCAAGAAGACCAACTACACTGTCGTCAGCACACTCAACAGGATTGGGTACAATCGCTGCCATGATACACTGAACTAGCTTGGCCTGCCTGATTGGCGCGTCATATTCCGCTAGCATACACAGCCAATGGCTAGATTGTTTAGTGGCACATTCTGTTTCCAGTATATATTACTGCAGAGCCTTATTCAATACAGGTGATGCCGCCTGTTGCTGTCTGCAGTGACTGGAAGACATCTGGCAGATAGTCCTGATCCTTGTAGAATCCCTTAGTCTACACGAGCAGCTCAACAACAGTCCCACCCATCATGAGGTATTCGACGAAGCTATTCCTTACCAAATCCTAGGTAGAGCTTCAGGGCTGTCAGCTCTCTGTCAACTCACAACAAGAGAGCTGAGCGAGCTAATCTGTGGTCATCTTATAGCCCTTTGACCCTATCTGGAAGATGTCATAGTACTTTGTGAGCTAGACCACATTTAAGCTACCTCTATAGAGATAATCATTCGGATGATACCATCACCCACATCTCAATCCTAGAGCTCAACGAGAAGGGAGAGTCACAGGAGATCCAAGGTACCATATTAACTGGAGATATCCTGGGTTAGTCAGCCATAAATAAACCTAATACTGTGTACAAAGGATGGGCATCAAGGACATGGTAGTGATGCGTGGCCTGCTCGGTGTCGATGAGGCAGGTACCATTAAGTTGATGGCCGAGTCCTATGCACAGGAGGTCGTTAAAGACCTGCTGAAAGCGCGGCGCTCATTCCAAACAGGCCAGAGTCACATGACTGACTGACACACTCGTTCTAGTCATCAATGACCCCACAATGAACCAGAAGATGGTCAGCTACCTCAGCAACATCACCACACATCCGGCACACCAAGATCACTATCTTCATCCTCTTTCATAAGTACACCTGTGACATCTCACCAGAAACCTGCCACAATACGAGGTATCTATACTTCAGCTTGAGTCTGACCCTCAGAGACCAAGCAGGACTTTGTTACAGGTGTACAAAAGGCTGCCAATCTATACCGCTTCATCTTCAGCAACAAGAAGATAAGACAGCACTCACACTTTAAGCCTTCTCTGGAATAAACCAGAAAGTGGCGTGTGTGTCATCTTGCTGATGCAGTAACCGTTGTAGTATGGTATCATCTGAAGACCAGCGGGGCAGGGAGTGTGAGTTTCTCCCCGGGTGGTCTTGGCCTTGGTGTGGCCATCAAACTTTTCCAGCTGAAACCATCATATCATGCTCCTGGATAGGTCATCGGTCGATGTGGTAGACAGGCTCCAGTGTTTATGAGGATTCAAAGCACCACCAAGAACAACTCTGCTTCAACCGTCATCCATTCAGGTAGCAGTGCGTGCATGCGTGTGAGTCATGTAACTCTTGTGGGTAGTGTGTAATCTCGGCTGGTGCAGTGATTTCCTCCACCTACTCACCTCGACAAGTAAGGTGTTGGCTGATCGCTCTGCTATTGCTAGAGGCATGCTGTGGGGAACTTCTCAGTGACATCTATGAGGATCAGAGTATCGGACTTGAGGTAGAGGTTGTGATGGTCTCCGAGAGTTTGTCAGCCAAACAGGGTAAGCAGCATGTGCATGGTTGCAGTCGCAGTCATATATGTCTGCACCGGACAGGTTACTATAGAAGGCAGCCTGGGGTGGTAGAGAGATCTCACTGAACTGGTCCCATACATCCATATACTCGCACACATCCTTATAGGGCAGGAGGGCATGCCTATCGGGCTCGCAGTAATGACTATGCATGGGAAGTCCATTGAATTAACTATCAGCCGATCAAACAATACCGCGAGGAACTGGGTCGAGTCGATGAACAGGAGGCTGTGGACAATGGTGGGGGCTGAACGAGATGCACTTCTCCATGTCACAGATCTCATTGCACTACATTTTATGAGTGTCGATCTAAGCCGGATTCGATTCTGGCCCCTTGATTGTGGTTGTTATGTCTTTTAAGTCAGCATAGATAACGTATGCCACCCAGAGATGCTTCTCTTCTTGTTGTTTGCTGGCATTCAATTGCGCACTGGCCTGTCACCGACTTCTCTGCACTCCATCTTGCGTAGGTCCTCCCGGTAGCACATTAATGGCTGGGCCATTCTGCTGCTCAACATGCTTCATCTTTGTGAGGGATGTAGGAGAGTCCACATCACTGAATTCAAGCCTGTCCCAGTGCTCGGCATACTTTGACGCACGCTTGTGTTGGCATTTACTGGAAATCTCGCTGATAGACCAGTGCGGGCAATGGTCATCTGTACTCTTGACGTTGATTACGACACTTCCCTTTGATGGAGGCAGGAAAGTCTATGTAAGAGCCACCACGCAGTGGTTGATATTGGTGTTGTTGAGGTAGTGTGTTAACCTGATCAATGGCCCATCCTGACCTATCGCGAGTGTAGTTCTTTAGGCCTTGCCCAACCCAAACCCTATCAAAAGTATGGCAACAAAATTTACCATCCAACAGAGAAGGTTGTGAAGAGACTAGAACCCTGGCATATGCTTGGGTTCTGCCATCCGACTCTAGTGTGCTAAACTTCCATGGTCTAGACCGCGCTCCCCCCATCATTTGTCCGCACAAATTCCTGAGGGTTGTCAAAAGGGAGGCAACACGTCTCGGCTAGGGCAGTCCAGGAGAGTGCAAAGAAGCTACTACAACTTCTAAATATGAAAAACTATCAATAACCTGATCAGATTTTCAAACTGCAATGAGTCTAATGTGTTACAATGAATAAGCATACTCAAAAATCAGACTTTTCCCTAATCAGACTGGTATTTCGACTGTAAGTGAAAATAAAATTATAATTAATAATACTATTATCATTAGTCACTTAAACTAAGAAACACTCACCATTTTGAGTGCTTGGTCTTTCTAGAGCATCGCAGGAGCTCACCCAATCCACAGTCATCCATATCGATCACCTGTATCAGTGCCTGTGGGAAACCTTACGATGTATGTGTTAAGAGTGGTCGGATGTGGCCTAGCTAAGATTCGACAAATTGGTGATGGCTACCGGATTAAGTGCGCTGGAGATATCGCGAAGGTAGAAATCAGTAAATGACGACTCGGCATGCCACTGTACTACAGACATCACCTCCTCTAATGAGACACCGTTATAAAGGGCTGATGCTGCTGCTAGTGCTCGGACTTGATGGGTGTTCACGCGATCAATATGCTTTCCTGTTGCGATTTTATGCAACATCTGGATAGATAGCATCGACTATCCAACGAGAAATAGTATCTTTCGAGGCGCGAAGATGAGGAGCTTTGAGACATAACCACAGAGATTTCGGGTCATCTCTCCACTCCTCTGTACGTTTCCTTATACGTTTTCAGACATCTGACAGGACACCAAGCAGAAGAGCTTGTGTCATGCCTAACTAAACTTGGCAAATTGATCGGCTGTCCTGGATATTTAAGTGACTGATTCTTTGCCAGGAAACAAAGACATGGTAGTAGTCTTAAACCTTCACCCATAACAACAGAATGGTCTTGTTCGGCAGAAAGCGCATGAATTTCGCTTCTCCTTGCCGATGCTGGTGCAACCAAGAAAACTGACTTAATAGTTAACAGTTTAATATCAATAGATTCAATCGGTTCAAAGGGAGCATGCCCTAAAACCTGTAGAACAGGAGATAGATTCCATGGTGGGATAGGAATTGGCTGTCTAGGTCGCAGATTGCTCATTCCTTTAATAACTTCATTTAAAGTGTCGTTCTCCACTCCTACTAGGGCCAGACTGGGAATGACTGAAGCTAAAGCAGACTTATATGAAGGTACAGGTTTGTCAACCTCATATAAATGACAGATAACATCTGCTAAGTGTTGAACAGGTGTAGAAAAGGGATTAATATTTCTTCCCTTACAACACGCTGCGAACTTGTTGATTCTATAATTATATGTTTTGGTGGTTGACCCCCCCTTCTGGCTGAAGCGACAAATTTCGCTACTTGTTCAGAAAAGCTACCCTCAATTGCTCACTGCTTGATAACATCCATGCAGTCAATTGGAACATCTCCTGTCTGTTGTGGTGATACAGACCCTTGTTCTGAAATATCAGGTCCCTTCTGTCTGGAAGAGGAATCGGATTGCAGACAAGAAGGTCCAGCAGATCCGTAAACCATGATCGGCCTGGCCAATGAGGAGCAATCAATAGTACTTAGCATGTGCCCTCTCTTATCTTTGCCAGAACTTTTGGGATGAGAATTGTTGGAGGATACGCGTAAGCGTACATTCCTTTCCAACTTATCGCCATTCCATCTACTGCTACGGCTAGCAGGTCCGGGATCGGCGACACATATTTGACCATCTTTGCATTTCCTTTCATCGCAAATCGATTCACATTTGGCTTGCCCCAATGTTTGAATAGAACCTCCGCTACCGATTGGTTGAACTGCCATTCCGTCGAATGACAAACCGTCCTGCGACTGAGGGCATCTGCTAGGATGTTCAATCTTCCTGGAATGTGTGCTGCCAGAAGAATATTCCTCTCTTGGCATCACAGCAGAAGGTTCCAAATCATCATGCACAACTCCGGTGAGCTCGTCCCACCTTGGCGGTTCAAATAGGACACACTGTGGAATTGTCTGTCCTTATCAAGACAATTTTGTCTTGATCTAGTCTCTTGAATTTTCCAAGTGCTAATGCCACCGCTAATAATTCAAGAACATGTTTCTGCGCTTTGGTCCATCCCATTCCCCCGACACTGACAGATCATCCAATACTGCTCCCCACCACATTGCCGATGCATCTGTGAAAATTGACATCTACGGTTGAGGAGGCTGTAAAGCAACACCTCGCAGGAGATTCTGTTCTACAACCACCATTGAAGGTGGAATATCAATGGTTCTTTTACTGGAATCCTCAGAGTTAACGGATCCGTTCTCTGAGACCAGAATGACATTAAATACATCTGAATCGGTCTGTGCCTGAGTGCCGCATAAAGTACCACCTTCTCCAGAGATACTAGCAAACCCTGTATTCTGAGAAACTGACGTGCCGTCAGATAGGCTCCTAGAGAAATTGACTCCAAAACTTCAGGCATACTCTTGACTCTGCTCTCCGCCGGAAAAGCCACAACGTCCCTGAGATTGAAAGAGAATTCCCAGATAAACAAACACCTGGGATGGAGTCAATTCTGATTTCTCTAGATTCACAATCCATCCTAGGTCCTTTAGTAAGGCCAAAACTACCTTCAGATTGTTGTGCTGAGTGACTGGATTCGCCGCTTTCAGCAGCCAGTTGTCTATGTAAGTATGAACAGCTATGTTTCTCCTGCGAAGATAAGAAGTCATGGCGAGAACCACTTTGGTGAAGACTCTTGGAGGTGTGGTCAGACCAGGGCTTGGCACAAATACAATTTGTATTTGAAGTAATTTAAATACATTTTTCAGGTATTTGTATTTGAAATGTATTTAAGGCAAACGTATTTGTATTTGTATTTAAATACTTTGCCAATGTATTTGAGTATTTTCAAATAATTTTCAAAATACTTCTCTATCCATTCATGATAAATTCGTAAATTCAAATGTCCATGCACATTGCAAATTTAAGTTTAATACATATCTCTCATATCCTCTCTAACACTTACATCACATGTGGTCATAGGTACCAAAATCTTTGGTCTGTATTATATAAGCAAATATAATATACATGGAGAGAATTAACTGAATTTTAGTTCCAGCCTGGGACCCCCCCCCCCCCCCCCCTCCCCTCTACTTGTGATGTCTGTTAGATCTGAATGCCTTGCAAACAGAAACTATCCCATTAACCATTTGACCAATAAATCCCAGAAAAAGCATTCTTTAAGATATATAAAACTTATTTAGTTGAATATTTTGAAATTAGGCAGCAATGGCTCCTAGTCAAATTTTCCCTGTATGATTGCCTTGAAAATGAGATATGAGGAATTAGTCTGTGAAAGGGTTAACAAATGTATGGTGATGAGATAAAATATAGTCTGTTTGTTTTAACATTTCCTATTGCAGCCATACATTAATATCGCAATAAGACATACATTAATATTACAATAAGGTATTATTGTATATTTTTCATTAATTTTGTTACATTTGATGGGGGAAATGAATAACGAATGATGAATTAAGTAGGTTGTTTCAAATTATAAAAAAGAAATTGTTAATAGATTTAACTTTGATTTTCATAAACATGGTTTTAAATGAGATCAAAATAAAATCCTTGAAAGTATTTGACCCCAGCCCTGGGTAAGACCGAACGGTAAAGAATTGAACTCCCAGACATTGTCTTGGAATGCAAAGCGTAGGTATTTCTGAAAAGGAATTGACATTGGAATATGAAAATAAGCATTCTTCAGATCTATCGATACTGCCCACATGCCCTTTCTCAGCCCTGTCATCACTGCTGCTATAGTCTCCATCTGAAATTTTGGTGAAAGGATGAATTTGTTCAGCGGCTTGAGGTTGAGAATCGGTCTCCAACCTCCGGTGCGTTTCGGAATGAGGAAAATCATCGAATAGAAGCCTAGGGAGGACTGATCACGGACTAAATGAACCGCATTCTTCCGAATTTAAGCTTAAATTGAGCACTGAAATGTCACTGTAGAAGTCAAGCAAAATAGATGAATCTGACTGTTCTGGGGAATTGACTCGGTACCAGGAGGCTATGGTAATTCCCGGACACAGTATGGGCAGGACCATGGAGAGTGTAGAGTTTTAATTGTTTATTTTGAGCTAGAATAGATAATAGACATTATCATAATAGTACATCTGGTAAGCATTATTCGGAGTAGAATATCATTGCACTGCGCAGAGCTTACCCGTCAAATGCACAAGCAACACAACGGCTGACTAACCGAGAAACCGCTATAATGAACGAATTGTTTTATAGCTGCCGAGACGTGTTGCATGGGTCTTGTTTAATGAATCAATACCCAGATTCGCAGACATGTTATGGAAAATGGAAATTTATTGATATAACTATTTTAGCCGTAGGCGCTAAACAATTTCTTTTAGCATTACAGGTCAGCTTTAAAGAAATTTACATAAACAGCTTGGTGCAATGATTTTTTGCAGTGTTATTTCAACCATATATTTAGCATTCCTTGGAGTTCAAATAAAACATCCTAGTAACATGGCTAGACATGAGGGCCTTTATTCAATAGTCTGATAAATGGAATTAGATTTACCCTTTAATAGTCAAGCTGGCCAAAACCAGCCTCTGCAGTGGTCTTGAGGAATGTCCATTTGCTGGCCAAGAGCTGACTATGTTTTTTAATTTACCACTGGAATGCCTGGCTTGATAACCGAACCAGTCATTCCAGTGCTAGATTTTCAAAAATAGTCATCTCTTGGCCTGCAAATGGACATTAATTGAGCATATAATTCGATTTTCTTGAAGAAATTTGACCATTAAAGTATTAAGGGGATTGATATGATTGATACTTGAGCACATGGATGGTACCTCTGGCATAACTTCTACTCAAATTAAGACAAGAGTTTCGTTGGTTATACAAAAGAATATACATATGACAACAATGACACGTATATTTTCAGTTCATACACTACAGAAAAACTAAAATAAACTAGTAATAAACATTTTTATTTCGTCATTGCATAACAACAATAAAAATCTTGATATTTTACAGTTTAAATAATGTCTTTCTGTCTTGCACCCCCCCCCCCCACCACCCCCGCCAACGTAGCAATTCCAGTGTCTCAATTTTGAAAGAACTATACAGGAAAGCTGGTGATTATATTGAAACTAATTTAACTAGCACTTGCAGCGCCCAGTAAATTTAGTCACAAAACTATCAACATAATATTCATTACATCATAAAGAATTTGTCTGGTAATGCTTTAACCCTTTAATGGTCAAGCCGGCCGATGCAGTGGTCTTGATGAGCGTCCATTTGCTGGCCAAGATAAGACTATTTGTGAAATCTTACTATCGGAATGACTGGCTTGATAACCGAGCCAGTCATTCCTGTGTTCAGTGGTAAATTTTCAAAAATTGGCTTCTCTTGGCCAGCAAATAGACAAACAGACATTTACTAAGCAGATATCTCAAAATTTTCTTGACAAATTTTGTCCATTATAGCCTTAAAGACATGTAGTGTTTTCCACCACGTCAGTGCATTTAACGCCTTAATGTTCAAATTTGTTCAGGAAAATTTGGATTTCTCATAGAAAATCTCCATCTGCGGACCAAGAGATTATTTTTGGCAATTTATTACTTCGATTACCAAGCAAGTCATGTAAGGGGTAAGTGTTCAAATTGAAAAGTCCTCTTGATCTGTTTCTCGAGATCATAATAATGCTTAATTGTGACTCACAGCTAGTCTGTTTGTGAGTCCATCAAAATATTGACAACGTTGCATATCTTGTAGATATACTGCATGTACTTAATTGTAGATGAACGAAAGACACAATTTCAGATTCCCTTGGATGTCTCTGTCACTCTCTGTATGGCCAATGTGTAATTGCACTATCAGATGAAAGAATCCTCCATGGCCACCAATGACACAGACATGCATGTTTAATTAAGAGTTCACTATCGGAGACAAACATTTTCACTTGTTTTGAAGCGCCATCGATGAAATTAACAATAGCATCTGCCAGTGGAATATATAACAGGTGTACCAACCATAACACGATTGTTCTCCATACAGGAGTTCAGCAACACACATACGTCTGTGTTTGTGTGTGTGCATGTTTGTGCCAGTGTGTGTATATAGGAGTATGAATGCATGTTTGTGCCAATGTGTGTATATGTGAGTATGAATGCATGTTTGTGCCAGTGTGTGTATATGTGAGTATGAATGCATGTTTGTGCCAGTGTGTGTATATAGGAGTATGAATGCATGTTTGGGCCAGTGTGTGTATATGTGAGTATGAATGCATGTTTGTGCCAGTGTGTGTATATAGGAGTATGAATGCATGTTTGTGCCAGTGTGTGTATATAGGAGTAGGAATGCATGTTTGTGCCAGTGTGTGTATATAGGAGTATGAATGCATGTTTGAGCCAGTGTGTGTATATGTGAGTATGAATGCATGTTTGAGCCAGTGTGTGTATATGTGAGTATGAATGCATGTTTGTGCCAGTGTGTGTATATGTGAGTAGGAATGCATGTTTGTGCCAGTGTGTGTATATAGGAGTAGGAATGCATGTTTGTGCCAGTGTGTGTATATGTGAGTATGAATGCATGTTTGGGCCAGTGTGTGTATATGTGAGTATGAATGCATGTTTGTGCCAGTGTGTGTATATAGGAGTATGAATGCATGTTTGTGCCAATGTGTGTATATGTGAGTAGGAATGCATGTTTGTGCCAGTGTGTGTATATAGGAGTAGGAATGCATGTTTGTGCCAGTGTGTGTATATGTGAGTATGAATGCATGTTTGTGCCAATGTGTGTATATGTGAGTATGAATGCATGTTTGTGCCAGTGTGTGTATATGTGAGTATGAATGCATGTTTGTGCCAGTGTGTGTATATGTGAGTAGGAATGCATGTTTGTGCCAGTGTGTGTATATAGGAGTATGAATGCATGTTTGTGCCAATGTGTGTATATGTGAGTATGAATGCATGTTTGTGCCAGTGTGTGTATATGTGAGTATGAATGCATGTTTGTGCCAGTGTGTGTATATAGGAGTATGAATGCATGTTTGTGCCAGTGTGTGTATATGTGAGTATGAATGCATGTTTGTGCCAGTGTGTGTATATAGGAGTATGAATGCATGTTTGTGCCAATGTGTGTATATGTGAGTAGGAATGCATGTTTGTGCCAGTGTGTGTATATAGGAGTAGGAATGCATGTTTGTGCCAGTGTGTGTATATGTGAGTATGAATGCATGTTTGGGCCAGTGTGTGTATATGTGAGTATGAATGCATGTTTGTGCCAGTGTGTGTATATAGGAGTAGGAATGCATGTTTGTGCCAGTGTGTGTATATAGGAGTATGAATGCATGTTTGTGCCAGTGTGTGTATATGTGAGTATGAATGCATGTTTGTGCCAGTGTGTGTATATGTGAGTAGGAATGCATGTTTGTGCCTGTATGAGTGTGTGTATATATATGAGTGAGAATGCATGTTTGTGCCAGTTCGTGTATATATGAGTAGGAATGCATGTTTGTGCCAGTGTGTGTATATGTGAGTAGGAATGCATGTTTGTGCCTGTATGAGTGTGTGTATATATGAGTGAGAATGCATGTTTGTGCCAGTTCGTGTATATATGAGTAGGAATGCATGTTTGTGCCAGTGTGTGTGTGTGTGTGTGCGTGCGTGCGTGCGTGCGTGCGTGTGTGTGTATATGAGTGAGAATGCATATTTGTGACAGTGTGTGTGTATATGAGTGAGAATGCATATTTGTGACAGTGTGTGTGTATATATGAGTGAGAATGCATGTTTGTGCCTGTATGACAGTGTGTGTGTGTGTGTGTGTGTGTGTGTGTGTGTGTGTGTGTGTGTGTGTGTGTGTGTGTGTGTGTGTGTGTGTGTGTGTGTGTGTGTATATATATACGAGTATGAATGCATGTTTGTGCCAGTGTTATTTCGTCTTTGTGTTCAGGGTGCTGTACCACAGATATGTTTGAAGAATGAATATCGTTTCATCCAGCTGGACCTCACTTTGGTCTAATCTGAAAATTAATTGAATACAAATAATAAGTTAATGGACAAGCACACCAAAACTGCTTCTGAAGTGGTTTCAAGAAATCTCCATTTGGAGACCAACAGAATGCACTTTTGAAAATTGACAACTTGAATGACTGGCTTGATAACCGAGCGAGTCATTCAAGTGTAAATTTTAGCAAAAAATACTTCTGTCTGCAAATGGACACTTTTTATGAGAAAATGTAATAATTTATATTTTCTTAAGAAAGTTTGATCTTTAACCCTTTAATGACGAAATTTGTTAAAAAATTAAAATATTTACTTATTGAATGTCCATTTGCAGGCCAAGAGAAGACCATTTTTGAATATTTCCCACTGGAATGACTGGCTCGGTTATCGAGCCAGTTATTCCAGTACAAGATTTTCAAAATAGTCTTCTTGGCCTGCAAATGGACATTCCCCAAGACCAAGACAGACACCGGTTTTGGCCGGCTTCGTCGTGAAAGGGTTAACCGTTTAATGGTCAAGCCGGCCAAAAGCAGCCTCTACAGTTACCTTGAGGAATGCACATTTAGAGGCCAAGAGAAGACTATTTTTGAAAATTTATCACTGGAATGCATGGCTCGATAACTGAGTCAGTAACTCGTGGTAAATTTTCAAAACTACTATCTTGGCAGCCCTGCAAATGCACATTCAATAAGCAAACCTCGCACTTTTTCCCCATGTTGGAATCAATTTAAATCTTTGAAACCTGAATTCACAGAATCTAAATTTCAAGATAATACACGTAGCTCGCAATAAAATTGGTTTCAAAATAATCAACAGAATGTTTTATTAAATTGTAAATTAATCAAAGACATACAATTCGCACACTTTGTGACAGATGCTTCGATTTTCCTGACAAAAATTTATCCATGATTTTGATTGTGACATCAGCTAACAAGTGACATATTTAATCATGACGTCAGATATTTGAGAGACAGATCAGATCCCTCCATTTAAAGGTGGATACATTCTTCTAAATGACACAGATTTTAATGAACACTTAGTAAGGCACACAATTTCTACAATATTGATGTGTATACAAATTTTGGATTTTGTAATTACCATATTATGGATTCAATATTTATCATCAGCATGGGTTTCCGGAAATGTGTCTTAATAATAGTAATGTCTAAATTACTGAAACCGCACATACATAGCAAGCATCACAATCTATAATCACTTATACTATATGAAACTGGCATGAAAAGTAGGTCACACTGACCTGTTTTTCTTACGTTACATACCGTAATACTACAGCGCGTGTTTACACCATGTTTGATTATCGTATATGAATACCACTTGAAACGACAGCCTGGAATAAGCTGCCAATGTTCCCAGTCATTATTTTCACAAATGGATATCATGAATATCTCACTTGGTTGTTGGTCGATTCTGATGCGGTAAAGTGCTCTTGCGCTTTCGAACATTTTCCCAGGAAATACTAGGCACACTAGGATTCATTCAGGGGTTCAGAAACAGCAGTCCGGAATAAGCTTTCGTGACTGACTAACTAACTAAGACATGCTGGTTTATTGAGTTGCTACCCGCAGATAAGAAGCTGTGGCGACTTGCACATCTTTTTTGGAATAAACACAAGGGAAAAGAAACATTGGACTAAGGGTTGTCTGAAAACTAATGCCGGTTTTGACAACTTCAAATAGTTCCAAACCGTAATTCTATGGTATCCAAAACAGAATTTGATATATATATATATATATATAAGCTGTGCTCGTGTTGAGATCGATTAATCCCTGAATTCACTGAATCACAATTTCCAAAATATATACATGTAAGCTGTAGAGTATTGAAACTAATTTGCCTGGGTGCTATTGCTGTATATCACAGGCAGCAACAGCGCCCAGTCAAATTACTTTCAAAATATTCAACATGTTTATTAAATAGTAGACATACAAATAATACAACTTTTCAGACTATTAAGCGTCTATGATAGACTAAATTGTGTCATTCATGAAGTAATTAAATATGACGTCAGCCTACATATGATGTAGTTGATTATGACATCATATCATTGACAGAGAAACTGGGTTCCTTTATTCATATTATCACCAGCTGAAACAATGAAGCCTTACCTTAAAGTAGAATTTAGAGTGATGGATCTGAAGTCAGAAGTAACAAGTCACTTATTAGCTGACGTCACAATCCGACAAAAGGGGCAAAGGCCTGATAGTAACCATCTGAATTGTATATTTTTGGTGAATTTACAAGTTAATAAACATTCTGTTGAATATTTTGAAACTAATTTGACTGGGAGCTGTTGTTGCCATATACTGGGAATTTAGAGTTCAGTGTTAAAATCTATGAAAACCTGCATACAAAGCGGGTGAAGCTAGGTGAGAAATGGGCGGGGCACAGCTAGAAATGTACACCTGTATTATCAAATTAACGGAAGAGCATAGGCCCACCCCTTCTTTTTGCAATGTAGCTGTTAACCCTCTAAGACTCATGCCAGCCAAAATCGGCTTCTACAGTGGTCTTGAGAAATGTCCATTTGCAGACAGACTATTTTTGAAAATTTACCATTGGAAGACTGGCTCCATAAATGAGCCAGCCATTTCAGTGGTAGATTTTCAAAATTAATCTTCTCTTGGCATGAAGATGGACATTTGAGTGAGAAAATTACAATTTTCTTGAAGAAATTTAAGGGTTAAATAAAGGGTTAAAGACCTACTTGTTAGTAACCATTTTAACATGTTCAATTTGAGTACGCTCTGGTGGCGAGATCATAGCCTCAATTTCTTCTCGCTGTTCAGCTGAGGCACCACTTTGTTCCAGCGATGACACAATGGCTTCTACCCGTTGCTGCTTATCAAGTAACCTCCTGAAAATAACATACACATCAGGAATACACATAATTAACTTAGTCAGTACTGTAAGCATTAAATAAAGTCATAAAAGTCAAAACTTCCAAACAGGTCCCAAAAGATGTTGCTCCAATAGAAGATATTACTCAGCAATGGCATGGTCGCAATGCAAGAGACCCAAGGGGCTTGTATCGCTCACCTGCAATTATTGGCCACTGGCACAAACGAACAGAATGAGACGACTGGAAAAATTTACCAACAAAATTTCTGTGAAGAAGGTTTAGCTAAGTTTTACTACAAATGGCCCAGTGGTTAATAAGTTGTCTTTTTCTTAGAAATTTGCAGAAAATACCAGATGTCCATTAAAAAAGCTAAATTTAGGTTGATTCATGGCGGAGATGTTTTGACATATCTCCATGGAAGAAACTCTACTGGCCTTTAGTCCCTAATCATATCTCACACATTTTGTCCTAACCCGTCCAACGGTTCTGGAGAAGTAATTTTCGCAAAAACTAGGTCATCCAAGATGGCGCCAAACCATTTGGCCAATCAAGTTCCCTTGAACAAACTTGGTTCACCTCTTACCCTAATTGATATTTCATGCGTTTGAAATTGGCCGATTGGCGATGTTTGAACAAGTATACTTGAAATTGGTCCAGTGGTTCTCGAGAGGACATTTTAAAATTCCCATTCCTTTAGTATGGGAAATTTTGGGAGGAAAAATGATCCAAGATGGCCGACAAACCATTTAGCCAACAGTTTCCAGTGGTAAATTTGAAATCAGCATACTCAAAAACCTATATAAAACCAGTTTCGGCATGAAAATCCATCAATTAAAAAACCCCACAAAATGGCAGCCAAAAGCGCTACATTTTGATTAATCCATGACGGCCATGTTTTTTTACGTATCAACTTCCCTTGAATAAACTTTAATGGCCTTTACGTCCTAATTGTATTGCCCAAATTTCGGCCTGATCCCTTTAGTGGTTCTGGAGTTGTTTTCGCGAAAACTAGGTCATCCAAGATAGCTGACAAAATATTTGGCCAATCAAATTCTCTTGAACAAACTTGGTTTAGCTCTTACCTTAGATGACATTTCCTGAGGCTTGAATTGATTCCCCAAGCAGTTTCGGAGATTTTGAAAGACGTTTCCTAAAAACAGCCAAAATTCAAGATGGCCGTCAGCCAACCTGGCCAATCAGCTTCCTTTGAACGAACTTGGATCCCTTTACACTAAGGATGCTTCCTGCCAAATATAATTGAAATCGGCCCTGTGGTTCTTGAGAAGTCGTTTAAAGAAAAAGTTGACAAATGATGGATGGCTGCCACGGAATAAACTCACTTTGCCATTGTGGCCAGGTGAGCGAAAACTACTACCAAACAGGAGGCGCAAGGGGCCTGTGTCGCTCACCTGGAGAATTATGCATTTTTGTCACAATTGTTGGTGGGTGGTTTAGGAGTAGTCTTCTAAATGAGTTTGTAGACATTTTTGCAAGTCCAATATGGCCGCCAAACATGCTACACTTTGATTGGTCCACTGCATCCATGTTTCTGACGTAGCGCCTTCCCTTGAAAAAACTTTAATGGCACTCGGTGCCTAATCATATCTCCCAAATTTTGGCCCAATTCGCTCAGTGGTTCCGGAGTCATTTTGGCGAAAATTAGGTTATCCAAAATGGCCACTGAACCATTTGGTCAATCAAGCTCCCTTGAACAAACTTGGTTCAGCTCTTACCCTAGATCATATTTCGTGAGTTCTGAATCGATCCCTCAAATGGTTTTGGAGATTTTTAAACATTTCTAAAAATTGGCCGAAATCCAGGATGGCCGCTGGCCCAATTGGCCGATCGGCTTCCTTTGAACAAACTTGAATCTCGATGCCCTCAGGATGCTTACTGCCAAATATAATTGAAATCAACCCAGCAGTTCTCAAGAAGAAGACATCTTAAATTTCCCATTGCTTTAGTATGGGAGCTTTTGGCGGGAAAATGATCCAAGATGGCCGACAAACCGTTTATCCGACAGTTTCGAAAATTGCAAATTCGGGATCAGAATACCCAAGGACACATAAAACCCATTTCGGCCTCAAAATCCATCAAATACAAAAAATCCAATATGGCCACCAAACACGCTATATTTTGATTGGCCCACGGTGGCCATGTTTTTTGACGGATCGACTTCCCTTGAACACACTTTAATGGCCCTTAGTCCCTAATCATATCTGCCTAATTTCGGCCCGATCCCTTCAGCGGTTCTGGAGAAGTTGGTTTCGCTAAAAGTAGGTCAAGCAAGATGGCCGCCGAACCATTTGACCAATCAAGTTCCCTTGAACAAACTTCGTTCAGCTCTTGCCCTAGATCATATATCCTGAGGTTTGCATCAATCCTCCTAGCGGTTTCGGAGAAAATTTTTAAAAACGTTTCTAAAAATTGCCCAAAATCCTAAATGGCCGGTTGCTGATCGACTTTGTTTAGACAAATTTGGATCCCTATGCCACAAGGATGCTTCCTGCTAAATAAAATTGAAATCAGTCCAGTGGTTCTTGAGAAGTCGTTTAAAGAAAAAGTTGACGGATGGATGGATGGACACATGACGGACGGTCGTCTCGGCATATGCTCACTTGGCCTGAAAGGCCAGGTGAGCTAATAATACCTAAAGTTGACGAGATTGCAAGTCGATCAGACACAAAATATTGTGCTGGCCATTTAAAACAGAAAATCTTGTTAACTGTCTGACTGCTGAGTTTTTGCAGACGACATTCCAAAGGTTAGATCGCTAGACATGCTAAATATTTTGAAAACAATTTGACTGAAAGTTGTTGGTGCCTAAGGCACCAACAACTTTCACTCAAATTGTTTGATACCAATACATGTCATAGGTATCTATACTAATTTGGCTAGTCTGTCAAGCCAACTAGGGTTGAAATCTGTTAAGTGGTTAATGATGTGTAGCGTTTTGACAATTTCCGGTAAATCTTTCATAAAATCTAAGATTTTCACCCAAAAAAATTTACTAATCAAAATTCTGTATACACGTTCTGAAGCCTATCCCCATTGGGTCTTTCCACGCAAAGTAAGTTGAAATCTGCCACGCATTTAATGAGGATTAGCCTTTTGAAAAATTCTGGTAAATTTTTCAGAGTATCTAAGGTACCAAAAAGCTTGATCAATCAAAATTCTGTATACAAGTTCTGAAGCCTAGCCCCATAGGGTCCTTCTAGCCAAAGTAACTTGAAATCTGCCAAGCGGTTAATGAGTAGCTTTTTGACAATTTCCGGTAAATCTCCTAAAATCAATGATTTTGACACAAAAAAATTGAACAATCAAAATTTTGTATACAAGTTTTGAAACCGAAAGCATTAGGGTCCTTGCAGCCATATTAGTTTGAAATCCACCAGGCGGTTAATGAGCCGTAACATTTTTAAACAAAAGTTGATAGATGGATGACAGATGAGATGGTGCGGGTCGCCATGCGTATCACGCTATCAGTGACCGTGACCGTTGACCTTTTGACCCAACATCAGTGTGATGCCATGACATCATAAGGAGGCATGTGTACAAGTTTGGGTTCAGTATGATTAACCAAAGTTCAGCTAAATGGTAAATGTTCAAGTTGAAAAAACAAGGTTTTTACCAAGGTCACAGTGACATTGACCTTTTTACCGCAAGGCCATTGTGTGATGATGTGGAAGCGTGTGCCCAAGCTTGGGTCCTGTAGTTTGGTAACCAAACATGAGATATACACATAATAGTTGAGCTAAATGCAAATTGGACGACGACGACGACACCACTGCCATTGCCATGTAGAGTATCGCACCAGCTCGTTATACTTAGCAAAGTCGAGCTAAAAATGAAAACTGGTAATTTTGGTCCCTAAGGGGTATCCTTGGCCTTCAAGCACAAGGGTAACAGCCTAGACAAGTATGATGGGGATCCGCTCAAAACTCTAATTGTCGATAGAGTAACATTAAGACTAAAAATTCCCATACATTTCCTATGGGACATTTTGCCCATGAAAGATGAGTATCTCGAAAGCAGTTGGGCAGATTAAAAATATAAGCACTAGCAAGATGGACTACCCAGACTCCTAGAAGCTGACAAAGTTTGCAGTTGATCGACTGGAAATTGTAGATGTGGTCGAAAAATGTTACCAAGAATAAAGAAGAAAACACACACACACACACACACACACACACACACACACACACACACACACACACACACACTTTTAAAATAAATTTGCATTAATATCAACTACTTAAATGAAGGCTCTTTTCCCACCATCTTCACTCATAATGATGAAAAGGGTCAAATCTATGAATAGGTCATAATACCACTTTTGGACCAAATGGAATTAGTGACGTACAAAGCCAACCTCCCCAAAATACAATAAATAAACAAAAAATTAAAACAATTTAATCACTACAAAGGGTTCTATATATAACAGTTGCTATTTCACAATCCTTACTTGTTTTCTTTTGTTTCAAACTCTCTCCTCAGGATAGCATTGGCAGTGGCCTAGAAGATAATAGTATTATTTCTAATACAATTTAGCTACAATTTATTCTATCCAAATTTTAAAACCAAAACAGGAGTTTATGGTGCATACCTAGAACAAACTTATTCCAACAAAGACTGAAATCTGAAAGATTAGAAAGACTACATGTGACTACAATCTACTATTTGTCCAACAAAGTTTGGTTAAATATGGCCAACCAATTCACTTTTCCAAAGTATCCATCTATCAATCTGACATCATATGACGTTATAATCAGTTAAGCGGCGTGTAGGATGACATCATAATCATTACATCATAAATGATTCTATATTGCCCGTCTTTAACTCTTAATAGACCGACACGTTGTACGAATTGTATGTCTACTATTTAATAAACATGCTGTTGAATATTTTGAAACTAATTTGACTAGGCACTGTTGCTGCCATAGGCAGCAACAGCATCAAGTCAAATTAGTTTCAAAATATTCAACAGCTTACATGTACATGTATAGTTTTCTGGAAATTGATAGTTAGGAAGTTCAGAGATCGATCGATCCCGAAACGAGCGAGGTGTGGGTGGAGTCTAGTTAGAGATGGGCGGGGCATGGCTAAAAATGGAAAGGTCCTTCAGAAGTTTGTTAACTGATTTACTGGACATGTCTAGAAATCCAAGATGGTTGATGAAGAATTTGGCCAATCAAATTTTTGCATATAAGTTCTGAACCTACAATGCTAGGGTACTCCCAGCAAAGTTTGGCTGAAATTTGCCAAGCAATGAATGAGCAGACATAACTGATTTAGAATACATTTGAAAGATTTGAAAGAAAACTGCACCAACCAGTTTTCTGCATTCAAGTTCAGATTCATACATACCAAAATGGTCATTTAAGCAGTTTGGTTGAAATCAGGTATATGATTGAGTTTTTAAGATTCCAAAATTTTTTGGAAAATTTGTGACGTTCAAATTAATTTAATAAATGGATTTCTGTATATTCAAATTCAAAAGCCAATGTCAATAGGCTTGTTCCAGCTATGTTTGATTGAAATAAGCCAATCTTGAACTGAATGAGCAGCAGTCTTTTTAAACTGATTTCTGTAAATCTTTGGAAAACCACTTTTCAAAGATTTCTTCAAGACATTTCCAAATACATATGCAAGAATCCTAACACCAAATAGGGATTCAGCTCGTCCACCTGGAAGATTTCATAATCTAGATGATAGCCCCAGGTACCGAGTCAATTCCCAATCAGAGTCAGATTCGTCTTATGTTTGCCTTGACAAACAGCGAAAGCAGCTCAGCCTCACCACAGCGGGGCGGCTGAGAGAGGGCCATAGTACATTTGGTAAGTATTAAGAATTCTCGTAGAAACAAAAGCGGATGCTTTTTTGATTCTACTTCGAATAATACTTACCAGATGTACTATTATGATAAACTCCGGATTTCGACAGCCAAGAAATACTGGTGGGAGGTGAGGCTCGAACCAGCACTCATCTACCATCCGACAGAGAAGGTTGTGAAGATACTAGAACCCTGGCATATGCCTGGGTTCCGCTATCTGACTCATAGAGTGCTAAACTGCCATGGTCTAGACCGTGCCACCCCCCCAACCCCCCTCATATGTCCGCACAAATTCCAGAGGGCTGTCAGAAAGGGGAGCAACACCCACCAGACCCGTGTCAGTCCCAAGTCTCAGCTAGGGCAGTCCAATAGAGTGCAAAGAAGCTACTACAACTTCTAATTTTGAAAAATACTATCAGTATATCGAATAGATTTTCAAATTGGAATGAGTCTAATGTTGGTTGAAAGAATAAGATACTCTTGGCCAGACTATTTACTTATTCAGTCTGATAAATCGACTGTAAGTAAACTAATATTAGTCACTAAATTAATGTAAACACTCACCATTTTGAGTGCTTGGTCTTTTCTTGTTCATCACAGGAGCTCGGCCCAATCCACAGTCATTCTCGGATCATGTGCATAGCTATTGTTCAGTGCATGTGGAAGAACCTTGCGATGTGTGCGAAATAGTGGTCGGATGTGGCTTTAGTTAAGATTCGATAAATTGGCAACGGCTACCAGATTAAGTGCGCTGGAGATGTCGCAAAGGTAGAAATCAGTGAATGACGACTCGGCATGCCATTGTGCTAGACATCACCTCCTCTAATGAGACACCCGTATAAATGGCCAATGCTGCTGCTAGTGCTCGGACCTGATGGGCATTCGCATGATCAATCTGTTTTCCTGTAGCGATTTTGTGCAATATCTGAATAGCATCAACTATCCAACAAGAAATGGTACCCTTCGAGGCGCGTAAATGAGGAGCTTTGAGACATAACCACAGAGATTTCGGGTCATCTCTCTACTCCTCAGTACGTTTCTTATACATTTTCAGACATTTTACAGGACACCAAGCAGAAGAGTTTGGGTCATGTCTATTTAAACTTGGCAAATTGATCGGCTGTCCTGGATATTTAAGTGACTGATTCTTTGCCAGGAGACAAAGACGTGGAAGTAGTCTTAACCCTTCACCCGTGACGACAAACTGGTCTTGTTCGGCAGAAAGCACATGTATTTCGCTTCTCCTTCTCGCCGACGCTGCTGCAACCAAGAAAACCGATTTAATAGTTAACAGTTTAATATCTATAGATCTAATTGGTTCAAAGGGAGCATGCCCTAAAACCTGTAGAACAAGAGATAGATTCCATGCTGGGATAAGAATTGGCTGTCTAAGTCGCAAATTGCTCATTCCTTTAATAACTTCATTTAAAGTGTCATTCTCCACTCCTTCAATGGCCAGACTGGGAACGACTGAAGCTAATGCAGACTTATATGCTGCTAGGGTTGAAGGTACAAGTTTGTCAACTTCGTATAAATGACAGATAAAATCTGCTACGTGCTGAACAGATGCAGAAAAGGGATCAATATCTCTTCCCTTACACCACTCTGCAAATTTGTTGATTCTATAATTATATGTTCTTGTGGTTGACCCTCTTCTGGCTGAAGTGACAAACTTCGCTGCTTGCTCAGAAAAGCCACCCTTATTGCACGCTGCTTGATAACATCCATGCAGTCAATTTGAACATTTCCGGTCTGTCATGGAAATGCAGACCCTTGTTCTGAGAGATTAGATCTCTTCTGTCTGGAAGAGGGATTGGATTGCAGACCAGAAGGTCCAGCAGATCCGTAAACCATGATCGGCCTAGCCAATGAGGGCCGATCAGAAGTACTTGGCACATACACTCTCTTATCTTTGCCAGAACTTTAGGGATGAGAATCGTTGGAGGATACGCATATGCGTACATTCCCTTCCAACTTATTGCCAGTGCGTCTACTGCTAAGGCTAGCGGGTCCAGGATCGGTGACACGTATGTGACCATCTTTGCATTTTGTTTCATCGCAAATAGGTCCACATTTGGCTTGCCCCAATGTTTGAATAGAACCTCCACTACCGATTGGTTGAGCTGCCATTCCGTCGGACGACAACCCGTCCTTCGACTGAGAGCATCTGTTAGGATGTTCAATCTTCCTGGAATGTGTGCTGCCCGAAGAATAATATTCCTCTCTTGGCACCACAGCAGAAGGTTCCAAATCATCATACACAACTCTGGTGATCTTGTCCCGCCATGGCGGTTCAAATAAGACACCACTGTTGAGTTATCTGTCCTGACTAGGACAATCTTGTCTCGGATTAAGCTAATGCCACCGCTAATAATTCGAGAACATTGATATGTTTCTGCGCATTGGTCCGATCCCATTCCCCTAACACTGACTGATCGTCCAATACCGCTCCCCAACCTGTCGTCGACGCATCTGTGAAGATGGACATCTGCGGTTGAGGAGGTTGTAGAGGTACACCGCGCAGGAGATTCTGTTCTGATAACCACCACTGAGGGTGGAATATCAATGGTTCTTTTCCTGGAATTTTCAGAGATAACTGATCCGTTCTCCGAGACCAGAATGACATGAGATACATCTGAATCGGCCGGCGCCTGAGTGCCGCATAAGGAACCACTTTCTCTAAAGATACTAGTAAACCCAGTATTCTGAGAAATTGGCGTGCCGTCAGAAAGGCTCCTAGAGAAACTCACTCCAGTACCGCAATCAAACTCTTGACTCTTCTCTCCGCCGGAAAAGCTACGCCGCCCCTGAGATTGAAAAATATTCCGAGATAAACAAACTCCTGGGATGGAGTCAATTCTTATTTCTCTAGATTCACAATCCATCCTAGGTCCTTTCGTAAGGCTAGGACTACCTGAAGATTGTTGCGCAGTGACTGCATTCCCCGCCTTCAGCTGCCAGTCATCTATGTAAGTGTGAACAGCTATGTTTCTTCTGCGAAGATAAGAAGTCAGGCGAGAACAACTTTGGTGAAGACCCTCGGGGCTGTGGTCAGACCAAACGGAAGCGCATTGAATTCCCAAACATTGTCTCGAAATGCAAAGCGAAGGTATTTCTGAAAAGGAATTGACATTGGAATATGAAAATATGCATCCTTCAGATCTATCGATACTGCCCACATGCCTTTTCTCAGCCCCATCATCACCGCTGCTGGAGTCTCCATCTGAAACTTTGGAGAAAGAATAAATTTGTTCAACGGTTTGAGATTGAGAATTGGTCTCCAATCTCCGGTACGTTTCGGAACGAGGAACATCATCGAATAGAAGCCTAGGGAGGACTGATTGCGGACTAGATGAATCGCGTTCTTCTGCTGAAGATCTTTGATTTCTGAGCAAATGGCATCTAGACGATCGGATTCCCTTGGAACGGGAGTCCAAACTGGAGTCTATGTTAACGGAACTAACGATTGACGGATGAGCCAGTCCGGTTCATAGCCGTTTCTTAACCACTGACAGACTAAACAATCTTGCACGACCTGTTCCCATTGGCTTGAGAACAGTTGAAGTCTCCCTCTGATGGTAGGAATCTGCACAAAGCTGGCGGTCGATATTGCACGATAAGACGCTAATTCGCTTAGGTGAAGATTCTCAACTACCTTCGGTCCTGACGTCACCGGAACGGATCCCGCCGGAAACCCATCAGGACAGTCCTCCACGGCCGCCCCGCGGTTTCTTGGAATATGACAGTCCGGGACCGCCACCACAGCTATCCTTACGATAACCGCTGTGACCCGAACCGTCACCCTTCCTGTCCTCATAGAGCCTCTTATTAGAGGACTTATATGAGGATGAACGGCCAGGTCCCTGTGATCCGGATGCCCGATGGGCATCACGGCCAGACGGACTGAAGGGCGATCTCTGGTGCTGCCTCTGTTGCTCTTGCCGATGCTGCTTATAGGACTGCTGCAGCCGAGTCCTCTTCGTCGACTTCCACGACTTGCCGACTACTTCCTGCTCTGCGACCATTGATGCGACCTTGGATAAGGCTTGTGCCGAGCCGCCGAACGAGCCTGGACCAATGAAAGGCGCAGAAGATAACGTAGCCCTCATCTCAGGTCCTGGTTCAACCCCGGGAGCAGCCTCTGGCACTTCCCCACCTTCCGCCATGCAGGTCAGCATAGCCTGCAGGACGGTACAGCTGTGCGAGAGTGCAGCCATAGCTGCCCTCGCCGCATCCTCAATGAGCGTTAACTCATTAAAAGGATCCTTATTGGCCTGGGAAACTAAGGGATGAGAACGACCCCTCGATTTACCAGCCAAGGGCCTATTCAATGCCTCTCTCCCCCATGGAAAGCCGTGGAACCCAGGAATATTGATGATAGGCCTACTCTGGAAAGCGGACCCTGCTCCTTATCCCCTTTGGGGCCTTGGGCAACGAATAATCTGGCTGAACCAGATGATACGCAGCCACTTCCAACATGTCAGAAGTCTGCGTGTCCAAGGGGAGCGTCGGCATGGCCAAAGAGCCACTTGACAGAGCGCTAGCCGCTCGCTCCCACATCCGCTCCATCGCCGGATCAAGCTGAGATCCTTGATCCGATGCCAACCCAAGACGGTTGGACATCCAGCCAAGGACCTGCACCCATTCAGCTTCGGTGCAGAATGAGGATTCGTCCATCAATGGACTACCATTCTCATCTTCCTTCTCACCCTTAGATGAGTAGATCACTGACGACCCATGCTGAGAACCATGGACCTCATTCCTTCCAACATGAAGTGAGTCCATAGCCCGACTACTTGCGGCACCAGTATCCAGCGAATCGCCGGACACGGATTCACCGCAGTCCATCAACTCCAGCACGGGAGCCGGAACTACAGCCGCTTCTACTGTGCCAGACAACAGAACTCCGAGAGGAGCCACACCTACCGCTGCCGGGAACCGTAAAACACGGCTCCACCGACAACGCGGGTTGAGCGAAGTCCGGGTAAAATATGCCCGACGGAACGTCGACATCACCACCCGGCTGGCCGACCCGTACAAAACCCGAAGGAGACCCCTGGGATGTACTCGGTTCTACCTACCACTACTGAAAGATCCGGCATGTCGGAATCTTCCATAAGCAGGAGATCTTCCTCCTCCGTCATCGTCTCTTGAGCCAAGACCGAAGGAAGGACAGGTGCTTGTCCCTCCACAGAACTGGCCGAACCACCGATAGGTTGCCCTGCACCAGCCTGCATCGCCGGGACCGTGGACTGGAAAGACTTAAACATCACCTTGAACCGGGCCGCCCATACACCCAATGCTGAGTCCATACGCTCGTTCAGACGCTCTTCAAGACCGTTTACTGACGCCTGATCCAGCTTAGTCGCCTTATCCCTCGCGATCCTCTCCAAACGCGCACGTCGATCACGATCGAACTCCGCCACCAACTCCGACGACCACTTCACACACACATCACAAGGACTTCCAACCTTGCACCTCGCGCAAGCCACACAGTGATGACCCGAGTACTTGCGCTTCATGAACTGGTTACACTTCTGACACAGCGTGTCCTGGTTTTTGGCTTTCTACGAACACAGAGTAAGAATTAAAACGCTGCACATGACATACGATGATGAGCAACACGCACAATTGACTTGATTGTAACTTAGAATTACTTAGAAACATTAACTTTCTCTTAAATTAATGATAATCAAGTCTTTAGGCAGGAAATATTTGAAACTTTTTTTGAGTGAAAATTGTATAAACACGACTTGGTAATTAACTAACGTTAAAATAGCCAAGAAATAAACACTGATCGTTACAAACACCCTCGTCAATGAAGCGAGAGCCAAAGATCGCCATAAAACAGAGTGCATAGACACGCCAAGCCAAAACAAAACGTTAACCATGGGCGCCGCCATCTTGGCTAAGGGCGCATCCATCTTGGAAGGAACCGAGTCACAAGAGAAATTAACCGAGTACCCGGATAAAATTAAACAGTTAACGAGTACCGGAGCGGCTCCAACAATGGCTACCATTTTAAAACAAGAGGCCGAATGGGCCTGTATCGCTCACCTAGAACATTAGCATTTGAACTAATCTTACTTAAGTTTTACATCCATCAGTGTCACTTCCAATGACTTTTAGTCAAATGATTTAGTTTTCGAGATATTGACAACAATCTCTGAACTGGTTTTTTTGCATTAGTGATTTTAAACAATGTTTAAGTGAAAATAGATGATATCAGTGCTAACAACAGCTGGTTTCTTAAGTGTCTCTCTGCTGCAAGCCAGTGCACCCAATAATTTCAATTTTCAAAAGCTCTTGACTTGTTAAATATTTTGAAAACAATTCGACTGAAAGTTGTTGGCGGCTTAGCCACCAACAACTTTCAGTCCAATTGTTTTCAAAATATTTATCAGGTTCAGAGATATAACCTTTGGAATATGTCGTCTGCAAAAACTCAGTCAAACGGTTACTAGAGGTTTAAATACAATTTGATGGAAATGGTCTCTAAAGGCAGGTAGGTGGTCTTTATAGCAGGTTACTCCCCACCACCACACAATCCATTTAACACATGCACATCTGGCTGAATCACCGAGTTAGCAGCAGGGGTAGGGTGAGCTGGAGTTGATTTAGAAAATAATTTGACTGAAAGTCATTGCTGCCTAAGGCAGCAACAACTTTCAATCAAATACATTTCAAATATTTTTAAGAGCATAGATGTCAGAGCACATAATACATATCTTAAACATTTCTGCAGTATTGGAAAGGTTAATCGGTTAATTGGAATTTAATATCTAGTTTGGCAATAAAATCTGAGATGGTGATAAATCAATGGACGGTGGGAACAAACCATTATTTGCCCTATGAAAGTGAGACTGCAAATATTTAAGGAGTGATAACTCTGGCATTTGATGTCCTATCAGTTTCATTTTCACAACAAAGATATCAGATGTCGTCATTAACATTGTGACCAAGTTTGGTGTCAATCCATCAAGAAATAACAAAATGAGCCACCATTGTTGGTGACGGACAAACAGATGGATGGATGGACATACAGACGACGGATGGGGTTATCGCTATACGACAGCTGACTGACAAGTAAGCGGAGTTAAGAAAACCAATTTCGGCTTCAAAATCCATCACATAAAAAAAATGACTATGGCAGCCAAACACGCTAAAATTTGATTGGTCCACGGCGGCCATGTTTTTTACCTATCAACTTCCCATGAACAAACTTTAATGCCCCTTAGTCCATAATCATATCCCCAAAATTTCAGCCCGATCCGTTCAGCGGTTCTGCAGAATGTCGTTTTCACGAAAACTAGGTCACCCAAGATGGCCGCCGAACCATCTGGCCAATCAAGTTCCTTCGAACAAACTTGGTTCAGCTCTTGCCCTATATGATATTTCGTGAGTTTTGAATCAATCCACCAAGCGGTTTCGGAGAAGACGATTTTTAAAGCCATTTCCTAAAATCGGCCAAAATCCAAGATGGCCACCGGCCAAATTGGCTGATCGGTTTTGTTTGAACAAACTTGGATCCCTATGCCCTAAGGATACTTCCTGCCAAATATAATTGAAATCGGCCCAGTGGTTATTGAGAAGTCGTTTAAAGGAAAAAGTTGACGGATGGACAGACGTCGGATGGTCGCCATGGTATAAGCTCACTTAGCCATTCTGGCCAGGTGAGCTAATAATGTGCCAATTTAAGGAAATATTAATCAGTCTTTACGGCGCGAATGTATAAATTCTAGATTGATACAACCTGCCCCTGTGATGACTCCCTTTCCTTCCATGAAGCCAGCAATGGATAACTTCAAACACGCTGAATTCCGTTAAAATTTGCAAACTTTTAAGAGCTTAAACACATGCGACTTGAGAAGTCAGCAAAATAGACGAATCTGACTGTGATTGGGAATTGACTCGGTACCTGGGGCTATGGTAATTCCCGGACACAGTATGGGCAGGACCAGGAGAGTGTTGAGTTTTTAATTGTTTATTTTGAGCTAGACTAGATAATAGACATTATCATAATAGTACATCTGGTAAGTATTATTCGGAGTAGAAACCCCCTGCCACACAGTGACATCACATAATATCATGCCAATCTTTTAGATGGGGCATAAATATAGTGTAAATCCAAGACGGCTGCTAAACAAATAAGAATGACAATCTGGTATTGCTCCCCCTTTCCACCAAGCACAACCTCCCACCCAAGATTCGTTACCATGACCGTGACACCAAAATCGATAGGGTTCTTCGAAACACCAAGGACAACATCCCACCCAAGATTAGTAATGATCCCTTCAATCGATCTCGAGTTATCATCCGGAATCGCAATATTACATCATTAATTAGGTTACCATGATCGTGACCGTTGACTTCAAAATCGACAGGGTTCTTCGGACCACCAAGCAAAAAGCTCCCACGCAAGATTGGTAACTATCCCTTCAAGAGAACTTAGTTATCATTCAGAAAGCAATATCACATCATTAATTAGGTCATCGTGACCTTGACCGTTGACCTCAAAATTGATATGGTTTTTCGGACCACCAAGGACAAGCTCCCAAGCCAGATTGGTAACGTTCCCTTCAATAGAACTACAGCTATCATCCGGAAACGCAATATTAGGTCATTAACTAGGTCACTGTGACCTTGACCTTTGATCACAACATCGATAAGGATCATCGGACCTCCAAGGAAAAAACTCCTACGCCAGATTGGTAATGATCCCTTCAACAGAACTGGAGTTATCATCCAGAAACACAATAATTACGTCATTAATTAGGTCACCATGAACTTTGACCCAAAAATCAATAGGGCTCGTCGGACCACCAAGGACAAGCCCCCACACCAGATTGGTAATGATCCCTTCAACAGAACTTGAGTGATCATCCGGAGACTAAATATTATGTAAATAATTAGGTGACCGTGGCACAAAAATCGATAGGGTTCTTCACCCCACCAAGGACAAGCTCCCACACAAGATTTCTAATGATCCCTTCTATAGAACTCGAGTTATCATCCAGAAATGAGCCTGAACAGATGGACGGACTGATGGACAAAGCTACATACTACCCCCAACCCATATATTTATAGTGGGGGGGGGGGGGGTGTAGGTGGGGGGGGGGGGGCATACTCAACCTAACATATAAGTTTGAACAATTTTAGTAATAGATCTGTATGACCTCAGATTGCTTACTATCAAGTGTTAATTTGGTTGAAATAATCTCAGTTGTTCTTGAAGTCATTTAAAGTAAAAATTTGACATATTGATGACACTGACAGACAGACGGATGCTCATCATGACGCAAACTAAACGAAATCACAGATTGTTTTTTTCACGAGAGAGTTGATACTTACCACCCTGATACTCATGATGTTTCCCAAATATCAACCTAGCTTCAGTAAGACTCGGAATTAAAACGAAACCGCCCCCACTGTGCAGGTTACTCAACTGACAGTCCAGTAGATGTGCGACCCAAACTCGCGCATGCGCGGGGCGGTCTCTTTCTATTCCAAATTATTGGCTGACATAATTGCAACATAAAACGCCGATAAACTGAGCCTCTGTGGGGCGGAGAGGCCGGGATCGTATCAGGGTGGTAAGTATCAACTCTCTCGTGACAAAATAAATCCGTGATTTTGTTTATTTCACATAAAGAGTATACTTACCACCCTGATACTCTATGATATATCCAGAATCCATAAGAGAAATCGGCGGGAGGGAGGCGAAGGTCAGAAGACCGGCTCATCCCTGGAAGAGCAAGCTCTTTTGCTTCTGGAGCACAAAACATTTGAAGTTGCGTATGTAAACACAATCAGGAAATGACTTGGACATCGGATAATACGACCGATGTTGAGAGTAATGACCGTTTAACATTCGCTCCCCGCCCCTCTTTTAAAGAGGGAGCGATGACCTCAATGTCCTATACGCTCTCTATGTACTCGTGCTAAAGTACTATAAGATATCGGATGAAAGCTTCATTTCGTATACTCTCTGATGGAACCACAAAGAACACAAACCATCAACATTTTAGCAAGCAATAAAAATTGTGACAAAAAATAACCATCAACAAATATAGGACTAACCTATTTTGACAAGATTCCCTTATATCACCGCTGGCGATGATAGGTACAGTACGGAAAGCTGGGATTCCCCCACTAAATTGCACTGTGTGTGAGTCAACAGCCTTATATACAATATTTACAAATATATACAGATTTAACGTTTATGTAAAATCGATAAGGCAAGCGGATTTGACGTATCACGGAGGTAATGATCTGTAAAACTAGACTCACAGTGCCATTGTGCTACTGACATAATGTCATCCACCGGCACTCCGTTAAACAGAGCCGTGGATGTCACTACACCATGAACACTGTGAGCCTTGGCCATGTCAACTTGTTTTCCCTTGGCGGTTTTGTGGCAATGCTGGATGCATTCCACAATCCACCTAGAAATGGTATCTTTAGAAGCTCTCCCATGGGGTTCAATGTAAGATAGCCATAAAGCACTAGGGTCTGTTCGCCAATCTTGTGTACGTTGTTTATAACGTATTAATGCACGGACAGGACACCAAGCCTTTGAATTAGGATCAAACCGAGTCAAAGTGGGTAAAACTATAGGCTAACCAGGATATTTTAACGACTGGTATTTCGCCATAAAGTTAACTCTGGGTAGAAATTAAGGCCTTCCCCTGTAACCACAAAATGGTCTGGCTCTGCTGACAAAGCATGTATTTCACTTCCTCATCTGGCTGATGCCGCAGCAATCAGAAAAAACGTTTTAAGCGTCAACATTTTCATGGAAATGGAGCTTAGTGGTTCAAAGGGTTTATCCGCGAATATTTGAAGTACTAAGGATAAACCCCAAGATCGAATCACTGGAGGATTCCTTAGTCTTAGATTACCCATGCTTTTGATTAAAGTATTTAGATTACATACTTCATCACTATTAGCCAAGCAAGGGATAACTGACATTAAATCTGACTTGTAGCCAGCAATAGTTAGGCTTGAGGCTATAGGCATCAAAAAGGTGACAGAGGAAATCGGCTACTACCTGAATAGATGCATCCATTGGATTAATACATCTTTTTGAGCACTATTTAGCAAATCTGTTGATTTCAAAATTATATGCTCTGGAGGTTGACCCCCTTCTGTCTTTTGCCATAAACATGGCTGCTTGCTCAGAAAAGCCCTCCTTAACTGCTGATTCTGTGACAACATCCACGCAGTTAATTGGAACATTGATGGGTTGTTGTGCAAGGCCTTGCCCTGGAAGATTATGTTGTCCATCAGAGGAAGAGGAACAGGATTGCAGACCAGAAGGTCCAGCAGATCCGTATACCATGATCGACGTGGCAAATTTGAGGCGATCAGAAGCACTTGGCATTCCTGCTGCTCGATTTTCTGGAGAATTTTTGGAATCAGGATTGCTGGCGGGAATGCGTATGCATACATTCCCTCCCAGCTGATAGCTAATGCATCTATTGCGATAGCGCTTGGATCTGGAATCGGAGATGTACGTCGTCATCTCCGCATTCTTGTTCGTTGCGAATAAATCTATGTTGGGCTTGCCCCAGTGGTTGAACAGACGGTCCACCACACATTGATTTAGTTGCCATTTCATAGGAAGAATGCTCAATCTTCGGCTCAAGGAGTCTGCTAATAGATTTAGCCTTCCCGGAATATGAACTGTTTTCAGGGAAATCCCATGATCTAGGCACCAACAAAGCAGTTTCCATGTCATCATACAGAGATTGGGCGACTTCAATCCGCCCTGGCGGTCTATGTATGTCACTACTGTTGTATTGTCTGATCGAACCAGAACAATCTTGCCCTTGACCTTCTCTAGGAAGTGTTCCATGGCTAAGACTACTGCTCGCATTTCTAGTACATTGATATGTTCTTTTGACTGATCCAGATTCCAAAGCCCTGATACTTTGTCTTCTTCCAGGCAAGCTCCCCATCCCTCCATTGATGCATCTGTGTACATCATTAACTGAGGGTGGGGAGGTGACAACGTCTGCCAGGAGATTCTCTCTCTTCATCCACCATTGAAGGTGGTGAATAAGAGGTTCCAACACTGACACCTTTGAGTCCAGGAATCCCGCATTCTGAGTCCACTGTATCATGAGAAATAACTGGATAGGCTGCCGGCGTAAGACCGCCTGTGGAATGACTGGTTCCAAAGAAACCATCAACCCCAGCATTCTCAAGTAGACCCATGCCAGGACATGATAACTGTTGCACACTGACTGTATGACTGAAATGAGTACTTCTACTCTTTCCTGAGATGGGTAAACATACTCTATCTCTAGATCGAAGAACATGCCCAGGTAAACAAACATCTGGGATGGTGTCAGCTTTGATTTTTGAAAGTTTATTATCCAGCCTAGATCTGTAAGAGTTTTCAAACCTATCCCCAGATTTGCTGATACTTTCCTGATTGTGTGCTTTTAACAGCCAGTCATCTATGTAGGTGTGGACTGCTATGTGCCTCCTGCGGAGGTATGACGTCATAGCTTGGACCACTCGAGTGAAGACACGAGGAGCCATCGATATACCAAATGGGAGAACCCTGAATTCTCATTGGCGGTCCTGAAATGCAAATCTCAGGAATCGACGAAAACGCGCCTCGCAATGGGAATGTGAAAATAAGCATCTTTTAGATCTATTGATGCTGTGCACATTCCCTTCCTGAATCCTGCTAACACCGTTCTTACAGTTTCCATTTTGAAACTTGGTGTGAGGATAAACCTGTTGACAGGTTTGAGGTTGAGAATTGGTCTCCACCCGCCAGTGCTTTTTGTCAATAGGAACACGGTTGAATAATAACCCGGACATTTCTGTGTGGGTTGAATTGCATATTTTTGTATGAGGGATTGAATTTCTTCCTCTATACACAACCGCTGATCTGGATCTCATGGATTTTGAGTCCAGATCGGAACCAGAGACAGGCGCGATGTGTGGCTTGATATCCAGTCGGGATGGTAACTGACTGAAAGCTATCGCAAGATTGAGCGGTCCTGAGTAATCCGCTCCCACTCTTGTATGTGGCAGGCCAGACAGCCTCTCACGGGTGCACCTAAGGGTTGAGGTGGACCCGAATAGTGCAAGAGTTGCTGTGTCTCTGGTGGCTGTCCTAGAAGCACTGGTGTGACCCTTGTTGGTGCCAGCCCATCCGGCTCAGTTCCCATGACCAGAACCCTGCGCTCCTCTGCCAGCACCACGCACACCTTGATATGCGGACTGCTTGTGCTGTAGGAGCCTGCACTCCCCCTAGTTGGCATATGCTGGCGTTTCCGACGCTGCGTAGGTGGTTGGCCTCTGACAGGGCCACCACCACCTCTAGCCTGCTGAGGGTGGAAGGCAGGGGGGGCGCTGCTCGAACATGCTCCCTGCGGAGCACTTTAAACTGCTCTCGCAGCACCCTCTGGTTATTCACCAGGTTTACGGTTTGTTAGAGGTGCAGGCATCCTTCATCTCCAAACAACCCTAAGAGAACCAGACCCAGAGACGGGAACATTTTCCTTGAGCAAATGACGAAGACAATGACAAACTTGAACCAGGAAGCAAGCTGCGAAGCAACTCCGGGACAAGACCCGTGATTGTCTTCTTCATTTCTCCTATCATCTCAAGATGGAAGGCCTCCATGTCTGCCTTCCTCTTCTTACCTTGACTCTTTGTCAAGTCGCCTTTTCTCATCCGCCGCCCAGTCCTTTACCTGCTGATTTATAAAATCAGTGAAAACCACCACCGGCCACGACTCACACACATGGCAATTAGAATTTGAACTTGAATACTTGAGAGGCGAATGCTAGACTCCACATTCAAAACAAAGATTCATTAGTAGTTGAACTTTATAAACACATTGAACCTATGCAAACGATCAAGAGAGATAAATAACACAACACTCAGTCATAAAATTTCCAAATATTTTTAGAAATAAAATGACTGAAAATTTTTCTCTCTATACTAAACCTCAGAAGACAACTCCTGAAGAATGAGTGAAGTCTGATGAACAACAACAGGAATACCTGATCCTGAATCCAAACCCTGTGGTGGGGGGGGGGGGGGGGAAGAGAATGTGGAAAAATTACTTTTTATGGTAATAATTCCCTCTGCAAACTCAATAAATTATATGGACCCAGAAAACCAAGTATAAATTATTGTTCAAATAAAGGATACTCTCAGAAATCAGCTAAATGTGTCTGCAAATACAAAGCATAACATGTGTTAGCTAATATATAGGTCTCCCCCTTAAAAGAGCTAGTCTAATATAGATGTATCCATGAGTTAGTGCGAATCCCGGGTATACCATCTGAGTCAACACGCACATTTTTTATCAAAAAATTTACTAAAGTACACCTTATGGCTAGGACTGGGAGCATCCCACGGCGACATGGCAGTGTCAGACATATTATAGCAAGTCAATATCAAGTTGCAGAACAACTTAAAGCTTCAAAAATATTCAAAAGCAAAAGCAAAACTAGAAAGCGTGTTGCAATGGCAGGTCAACAATATGAGAAGAGAGGCCCGCGCATGCGCGAGTTTGGGCCGCACATCCGCTGGACTGCCAGTTGCGTAACCTGCCCAGTGGGGGAGGTTTCTTTTTAATTCTGAGTCTTATTGAAGCTAGGTTGATATTTGGGAAATATCATAGAGTATCAGGGTGGTAAGTATACTCTTGATGTGAAATCACTTTGCTGAAAATCCTGAAACCCTGGAAAAAAGTCAAGAAAATCTGAAAGAATTCCATTTGCAGAACAAAGAGAAGTATTTTTTAAAACTTCTTTTTTGAAATCACTGGTCCAGCCATTCTAAGTGGTAAACTTTCACAATAAGCTTCTCTTGCTCTGCATATGGAAATTTCCCAAGACCACACCAAAGGATATTTTAAGTGCCCTGACCATTATGGCAGTTATGACTTATTAGAAATGACGTATTAGAAACATAGCAATTTTAAAAATGAGAAAACATCTAACCACAGAATAACATACTCAATGTGAAATTTAGTAAAACCGTACTACTCTGCTATTAAAATATTAAGTTTTCAAATTAAATTAACAGATGAACTGGTGTTCATTTTTCTACAAATTTGGTGGAAGATGGTGCTGTCGTAGACAGCAACATTGCCCTCCAAAATCATCGAAAAATGTACACCAGTTTCTATGCTATTTACACAGTAAAAGACAGAATATTGACATCAGAATGGAAAGGGTTAAATTTGAAATAAAACATAAATGGCTGAGAGTTTAATTGATTTTTTAAATATTAAGTTTAGAGACAAATTGGAAAAAAGAAAAATAACCTACTTTATAGCATCGTTCAAGCAGCATTCTAGCAACAGCATTGATATCGACACAGAACAGATAGAATGTTCTGGCAGGAGCATGGTCTGATGTCTTTGAGAGCTCCTAAACAAAGCGATAAAGAATGATACCTTCCTGGTAAGAAATAAGTAGTTTAGATCAATTAACATTTACATATTTTCCAGAAATATTGGTAGCATTTATATGAAATAAACGAAATCACACATTTCTTTTTTCACGAGAGAGTAGTTATACTTACCTCCCTAAGACTATGATATTTCCTAAATATCGACGTTCACTCAATAACCCCAGATTTACAAAGAAAGGTCTGCCAGCCCCAACCTCGTGCATGCACAGACTGACACTGCCTCAGCTTGAACTATTGGCCGACACATGCAACTTACAAGCCTGAAGACCGAGCCTCTGTGGGGTGGAGAGGCTGGGTCCGTGTTAGGGAGGTAAGTATAACTACTCTCATGAAAAAAGAAATCCGTGCTTTTGTTTATTTCACTTCAAGAGATATACTTACCTCCCTAACACTCTATGATATTGCCAGAATTTGTCAGTGAATTCGGCGGGAGAGGCGAGGTCAAAAGAACAGCTCATCCCTTGCACGTTTTTGCACATAAAGTACTAACATCTGAAATTGGTGGAGCGCATTTGACATATGGTCATTACTTTCACCATCAGTTGTGTTATCCGATGTTCAAATCATTGCCCGATTGTGTAAGTATTCGAAAATGAAGCCTTTCGTCTCGTGTCCTGTAGTACTTAGCGCCAGTACTTAGAGAGCGTATGGGACATTGCCGTCATAGCCTCTCCTTTCCAATAAGGAGGTGGAGCGCATTTGACATATGGTCATTACTTTCACCATCGGTTGTGTTATCCGATGTTCAAATCATTGCCTGATTGTGTGTTCAATGATTTGAACATCGGCCTTCCACTGGTCCACCTAGGGAAAGAGGTGGACATAAGCAGTACAAGAGTGGGACTGTCTCAGGTTCTAGCATTGGTGTGGTTCCTGTGGAGATCAGCCCATCAGGCACGATTACCATGACCAAATCCTCACGCGCCATGTCCCGCGCCTCAAGCATGAGGCGCCTGTGCCTCCCCACTGCAGGCCGGTGCTGGCATGGCCATGGCCTACGCTGCGCCAGTGGCTGGCCTCCGACTTGACCAGCACCACTGCAGGCCTGGTGTCTGAAAACAAAGTTTAACATCTGTGCACGAGTTTGACTGTCATTATTAATACCGGGTATATCCACCTTGTGCCTGGATGACGGCCTGGACACGACGTCTCATGCTGGTCACCAACCGACTGATACGCCATTGTGGTATTCATTGCCATTCAAGATGGAGTGCGTCTGTTAATTCCTGTAGGTTCTGCACAGGAGGATCCCTCCTTCTCACAATGTTTCCCAGAATGTCCCAGATATGCTCAATAGGGTTCATGTCAGGGCTCCTTGCTGGCCATGGTAGGGTTTCGATGGCATTCTGGCGGAGGTATTCATGCACAGCTCTAGCACGATGTGGTCGGGCGTTGTCATCCATGAATATAGGGTGGGTTCCAGGTGCATGATTTACAAAATGAGGGACCACAACTCTATCCAGTATGGAATCTTGATATCTTTGTCCATTTAGTGTTCCAGGTACAGTCAACAGATCCAGCTCACAATCAAATGAGATGCACCCCCATATCATAACGGAACCTCCACCAAAAGGAACTTCTTCCATGATGTTACGTTGGTCGTACGCCGTGCGTCTGGACCTCCATACACGAGTTCGACCATCTGTGGCATGAAGCAGGAACCGACTTTCATCGGACCAGTGTACCCGTCTCCAGGATCTCATGTTCCAGTGTCTTCTTTCGTTGCACCACCTCAGACGCTCCTCTTTGTGGTGTGCAGTGAGGAGAGGACGTCTGACAGGTCTCCTAGCTTTCATGCCAGCAGCATACAGTCTCCTTTTGACGGTAGACATTGACACTCTATTGCGCGTTTCCCATTGCTGGCTGAGCACTCTGCTGTTGGTGAATGGAGATCTCCTAACAAGGCGTACTAGGGCTCGATCATCATGGGCAGTAGTCTTCTTCGGTCTTCCAGATCTAGGCCTGTCCTTCACCTCGTTAGTTTGCCCATGTTTTGCAATCAAACGACTGATTACAGTATGGTTAATGTTCAGCTGTCTGCCAATCTCTCTGCATGACATACCAGTGGTATGCATGCCTATGATTTGCCATTTCACACGATCACTTAACCTTCGTCTTGCCATAGCGGTTCACAATCAAGAGCTAATTCTCTCTGTACAAATAAACCACGGTCATGAACACAAAATTCCTAATCTTGTCGCCTAAATCTGTATGTAATGTTCTACACCTCAAACTGGACTTTTACATAACTGAACACGTGTGCTGTTTCCCGCCACGCACGGACATCAAGCGGCGTGAAGTCATGCATGCATGTGCATTTCGTACTTGGAATTATGTCAGCTAACGCGGGGACAAAAAGTATGGCAGCCTAGTTGTACCATCATGTTTCTACGTTCTATTGTTTTTGCTGGTGCTTAACTTTTGCACAGGTGTATATATAGTAGGGGGAACATGTGGCAGAGGGATGGATGGACAACAACTCAAAGGCCTGTGGCTGATCATACCGCCAGTCCTGTAAGTGACTATCGACACGATCATAAGCGTTAAGTGCGTGGATCCATAGTTTATTAGAGTGCGCCGTGCGGCCTGGAACCTCCGTCTTCAGCACTCGAGGTTTCTGTCAGGGTTACCTCACCCGTATCTCCTTTAGTCGCCTCGTACGACACGCAGAGGATACGGGAGGTGTATTCTAAGCCCCACCTACAGGGCAGGCGGTATTTGCTGAACGCAGCACGCTCCAGCACAGCGCTCCCGTGTCAGAACGTGAGCCTGGCTGTGTGTCTTCGCCAAGCACTGAGCGACCATCAGCGCTCAGCTTTGGCACTGTACCATACTTCTGGTATTGACCAGCAATGATACAACACCACCTCGAGGGGGGGTGGGCCCTTTGCAAGCCATCCATTAGGTCTAATGGATGTCTGTGCTGCCGTGAACATATCAACTATATGGTCTGCTAACGGTAGAGATGGCATAGCGGTATTTGCCGATTTTCCAGCCAACCACTGGTGGTGTTGATCCCACTGGCTTACCAACTGCTCCACATTGAGTTCTGGCCTGACGCTTAGCAGCCATTGGCACGCGTCAGACCAGTCCTCCTCTGTGGCCACCTGTGAGTGCTCGACAACGCGCACGCCTTTGTCATCCTCTACAGCACTCACAGGTGTAAACGTGGCTGGAGCCGTAGATATACCTGGCAAGGCAGGGAAAGCATGTGGGAGCGAGAGAACAGGCATGCTTTGTGCTGTGGCCAAGCCAGGAACCGGTGCCATGGAAGCGTGTGGGGTGTAATTCACCACACCATGGCCCGGACCAGCCGCCATCATATCCTCGGCAAGCCGAGGTATGCGGAAACGGCGGTCATCCAATCCAATCCGGGCCACCCCTTGAACCATGAAGCCCACCCCTTCGGGAGTAGACTCATGGAAAAGTTTGCCCATGCTCCCGAGGGGGTGCACGTTCGTCCATTTCCATGTCCACGGCTTCAACGAGCAGAAAATCCTCTTCATCCTGGCCATGGGATTGCCTCTGGGCTAGCAAAGAAAGCTAACCCGTGCTAGCCAGGGAAAGTACCGTAAGAGGAAGCGGTACCTTTAGGGCGTGGACATTCCAGGCCCAAGATCACCCGACGAGGCAAGCCTCCGGCCGAGATCATTTAGGCCTGGTCCAGGATCCATTGGCAAGGCGTTGGGCCTTCCAAGATCTACTGAAGCCACCACTGATTCTGGAACATTTTCGGACCACGGACCACGACGGACACCAGAATTAGCGGTGGGGATTTTCTACTCGGGGACAGATGAAGACGACAATAAAGCACCCGTCCCAGGGAGCATACTGCGAAGCAGCTCTGGAACCAGATCTTTTATTGTCTTTTTCATCTCCCTCATCATTTCTAACATGAAACACTCCATTTCCGAAGAAACATAGGCCTTTCTCTTACCCTTACCACTTACACTCTTTTTTATACACTTCTCCTCCTCCGATGCCTTATCCTTCAGCTGTAACAACAAGAATTCAGAAAATAAGTCTCCCCCCCCCACCCCAATGTTTACAGACATCACATTTTAGCAATGGACCGCAAGGTGAACACTTCACACACAGATGAGGAGCAAACTTAGACTTAATGGAGCGGTTACAACTGACACAAGAAGGCTTCTAAAAGAAGGCAGAAGTCGTAGACAATGAGTTTATAGTTAATTAATCACAATAATCTAACCCGTTAAAAAAGGAGAATAACAACATGCCTATTAAAGGGATGGTTATAAGGAAGATTTTGATGAACAGCCTACACTCATGGTGGTTATTAATAATAACATGGCTGATCATGACGTCAAGAAATTCCCATAAAGAAAAAATTGACGGAAGAAACATCCTCCAGGTGTAAAGACGAATTGTATTCAAATACAAGAGCATAAACAACGCACATGAATATGGCAATAGCCTATGATAATGATACAGATAAACAGCATGACAAAAAAATGGCAGTAAATAAGCATAAATATTTTCAAATATTTTAAAGTGCTATAAAGCATAACTAGAGTACCTGCGTCTTTAGCAAAAGCATACTACCACGTCCTGCTCTTGGAAAACTCCACCAGACGAACCATGCCTCTTCACCACTCACTTACTTATAAGGGGAGGGGTGGCACCAGAGGGCAGAATGGCAAGCTCGCTCTTATGTCATCCTGGGCGTAGTCTTTTTTCCTAACATTTTATAGGGAAAAGGTGGCGACAAACCCTCTTAGATGTGTACAAACCTCCTGACAGGAAGCTGTGGACACAAACATAGAGATCAGTATTTCATGGTGCCAGATAATAATATACCACTTTTCTGGGCGCGTATCACATCTCTACCGCGTCACGGAAATAGGTAAAACTCCAGAATTAAGACGACCTTGTAATAGAATTCACCTGATTAAACGAAATCTAGGATTTCTTTTTTCACGAGAGAGTTGATACTTACCTCCCTAATACTTTTGATATTGCTAAATATTGGCTTTCACTCAATAAACACTCAGATTTAAAACAGTTAGGTGCCCCTACTGGGCAGGGAGTCAGAGCGTAGTCTGGCGGATGCCAGCCCCACCACCGCGCATGCGCAGACTAGCACTTCCTCTGACTAGATTATTGGCTGACACACATGCAACTATTAAGAGCCTGAAGACCGAGCCTCTGTGGGGTGGAGAGGCCGGGTCCGTATCTAGGGAGGTAAGTATCAACTCTCTCGTGAAAAAAGAAATCCTAGATTTCGTTTATTTCACTTCAAGAGTATACTTACCTCCCTAATACTTTTGATATTGCCAGAATTCGAAAGTGAATCTGGTGGGAGGGAGGCGAGGTCAAAAGACCAGCTCATCCCTATACGCTTTTCTGCGTTTAAGGCACTTAAACTTCTGAAACTGTAAGAAAAAACAGTCAGGATTTGACTAACCATCGGATAACACTACCGATGTATGAGAGATGACCGAATGTCACATGCGCTCCCCCCCCCTCCTTCCTGGGAGGAAGAGTCGCCTGACCTCAATGTCCTATACGCTCTCTACGTACAAGTGCCATGTACTACAGGACAGAGACGAAAAAACTCCATTTTCGTAACTCTCAACAATGAACCACACAAATACACAAACCATCACCATATTAATAACGGGTAATCGTGACAATACAATCAACAACGGACAACACATGAACAAGACTGACCTTGTTGAAAATGGCTGCTGACATCATCTTCCCATTGGTAAAGACTGATGCAGGCCCAAAAAAGTGGGTGTTTCCATAAATTAATTGTGAAATATATAAGTAATGAGGAAAAACCTCCTCAAAAAATATAAACCGAGTTATTTTTTCAAAATCGACAAGGCGAGAGGATTAGAGGTGTCACGGAGATAATGGTCTGTAAAACTTGACTCACAGTGCCACTGAGCCACCGACATAATATCATCCACAGGGACCCCATTAAATAGGGCCGTGGATGTCACTACGCCGCGGACACTGTGAGCCTTGGCCACGTCAACCTGCTTCCCGGTGGCGGATTTATGGCAAAACTGAATGCATTCCACAATCCACCTGGAAATGGTGTCCTTAGAAGCCCTGCCATGGGGTTCAATATATGACAACCATAACGCTGACTGGTCGGTGCGCCACTCCGCCGTACGTTGTTTGTACCGGCGCAGCGCCCGGACGGGACACCATGCTTTAGAATTAGGATCATATCTAGTTAAAGCAGGCAAAATAATAGGTTGACCTGGATATTTCAACGACTGATTTTTAGCCAAGAAATTAATCCTAGGTAGCAGCTTAAGGCCTTCCCCTGAAACCACAAAACGGTCATCCTCGGCTGATAAGGCATGAATCTCACTCCTACGCCTAGCCGAGGCCGCAGCAATTAAAAACACAGTCTTCAGTGTTAATAGTTTCATAGAAATGGAACTAAGTGGTTCAAAAGGCTTATCACCTAGTACTTGAAGCACTAGCGATAAACTCCAAGACGGAATCACAGGTGGATTCCTTGGTCTTAGATTGCCCATGCCTTTAATTAATACATTTAATGTATTTACTTCATCACTTCCCCTCTTAGCCAAGCAAGGAATAACAGACATTAATGCTGATTTATAACCAGCAATAGAGTTAGGCTTGAGGCTATAGGCATCATAGAGGTGACAGAGGAAATCAGCTACTACTTGAATAGATGAATCCATTGGATCAATACATCTTTTTGAGCACCATTCTGCAAATCTGTTGATTTTATAATTATATGCTCTGGAGGTTGACCCCCTCCTGGCTTTGGCCATAAACATGGCTGCTTGCTCAGAAAAGCCCTCCTTAATTCTAGATTCCTTGACAACATCCACGCAGTCAATCTGAACATTGACGGATTGTTGTGAAGGGCCTTGCCCTGGAAGATAATATCGTCCATCAGAGGCAGAGGAACCGGATTGCAGACCAGAAGGTCCAGCAGATCCGTATACCATGATCGGCTTGGCCAATCCGGGGCGATCAGAAGCACTTGGCATTCCTCTTGTCTGATTTTCTGAAGAATTTTTGGAATCAGGATTGCTGGAGGGAATGCGTATGCATACATTCTCCCCCAGCTGATAGCTAACGCATCTGTTGCGAAAGCGCTTGGATCCGGAATCGGAGAGACGTACGTCGTCATCTTCGCTGCGAACAAATCGATGTTGGGTTTCCCCCAATGGTCGAACAGACGATCCGCCACACATTGATTTAGTTGCCATTCCGTGGGTAAAACACTCATCCTTCGGCTCAATGAGTCTGCTAGCAGGTTTAACCTTCCCGGAATATGAACTGCTTTCAAGGTAATCTGGTGATCCAGACACCAACAAAGCAGTTTCCATGTCATCATACAGAGACTGGGCGACTTCGTTCCGCCCTGGCGGTTTATGTAAGTCACAACTGTTGAGTTGTCTGAACGAATAAGAACAATCTTGCCCTGAACTTTCTGTAAGAAATGTTCCAGGCCCAGGACTACTGCTTTTAGCTCCAGTAGATTTATATGTTCCTTTGACTGTTCCAGATTCCAAAGCCCTGATATCGTGGACTCTTCCAGGCAAGCTCCCCAGCCCTCCATCGATGCATCTGTATACACAGTCACCTGAGGGTGGGGAGGGGTTAGCAAAACCCCCGGCAAGAGATTCTCTGTATTCAACCACCATTGCAGGTGGTGAATGAGAGGCGCCAACACTGACACATTCGAGTCCAGCGAACCTGTACTCTGGGTCCATTGTGTCATGAGAAATAACTGGATCGGCCGCCTGCGTAAGGCGGCCTGAGGAATGACTGGTTCCAATGAAACCATCAACCCCAGCATTCTCAAGTAAACCCGTGCCAGGACATGACGACTGTCGCACACTGACTGAATTAATGAGATGAGTTTCTGAACTCTCTCCTGAGTAGGATAAACATATCCTGTCTCTAGATCGAAGAACATCCCCAGGTAAACAAACTTCTGGGATGGAGTCAGCTCTGATTTTGGGAAATTGATCATCCAGCCTAAGTCTGTGAGAGTTTTCAAAACAATCTCCAGATTGGCCGACAAACTTTCCCGGGTGTGCGCTTTCAACAGCCAGTCGTCTATGTACGTGTGGACTGCTATGCTTCTCCTGCGGAGGTATGCTGTGATCGCAAGAACCACACGGGTGAAAACCCGAGGAGCCGTGGAAATTCCGAAGGGCAACACCCTGAATTCCCACTGTCTGCCCTGGAATGCAAATCTCAGGAAGCGACAGAAACTCCCGTGGATGGGGATGTGGAAATAAGCGTCCTTCAAATCTATCGACGCCGTCCACATCCCCCTCTCCAACCCCGCCAACACCGAGCGCACCGTTTCCATCTTGAAACTGGGCGTCTCGATGAACTTGTTCAATGGCTTGAGGTTGAGAATCGGTCTCCACCCTCCGGTGCGTTTTGTTACTAAGAACAGGGTTGAATAGAAGCCCGGACACCTTTGTGCCGGCTGAATAGCTCCTTTTTGTACGAGGGAATTTATCTCCTCCTCGATACACAACCTTTGCTCTGGATCTCTCGGAATGGGAGTCCAGACTGGCACTAGAGACAGTCGCGACGGCGGGCCTGTCATCCACTCTGGATGATACCCGACGGAAAGCCATCGCAAGACTAAACGGTCCTGAGTTAACCGTTCCCACTCTTGCATGTGGTCGGCTAGCCGGCCTCCCACCGGTCCACCTAGGGACCGCGGTGGACACAAGGCATGCAAGAGCGGCACTGTCTCCGTCGCCATACACACCGGAGTGGTTCTTACCGCGGCAAGCGTCCTGTCAGGACCGATAACCACGCCCAGATCCTCGCGCGCCCCGCCCCGCCCCGCGCGCACCCTGGTGCGCGGGCGGCTGCCTGGCTGACAGCGCCTGAGGAACCTGCGCCCCCCTCGCTGCTGGCCGAATCGCACGCGGCCGAGGCCGACGCTGCGACGGTGGCTGGCCTCTGACTTGGCCAGCACCACCTCGAGCCTGCAGGGGACGATACGCAGGGGCCGCGGCGCGAACGTTAGCACGACGCAGCACCTCAAACTGCTCGCGCAGCGCCCTCTGGTTATTCACCAGGGTGACCGTCTCCTGGAGGTGGCGACATCCCTCACCTCCAAAAAGACCAGGACCCGTCATAGGCGTACGGAGTAGCCTATTGTACAGGTCCTGAGACGGGCACAGATTGTCCAGGGCAAACGTGCGTCTTGCCCGGACACTCCTGGTCACCGCCCGAGTCATACAGTCCAGCGCCAGGTTAATACCATCCTGGATGGCTCGCTGGACCGTGACCGGGCTTGGCTGGCGCGATGCGGATGCCGTTACTACCCCCTGTAACAGCTGGGAGACGTGGGACAGAGCGGCAATCGAAGCCCTCCCACTCTCCTCCGCATCACGCAACGCCAATCCTCCTCCGTGGCTAACTGCGAGCGCTCTACAAGACGGGGTCCTTCGTCTTCCTCCTGAGCGCAAGCAGCAGAGCTTGACGGCGGGTACGCTGATACACCTGGCAAGCCAGGGAAAACATGCGGGCCTGATAGCACCGGCATGACAATATCACTGGTTTGACCAGGAGCAGGCACCGTGGCAGAGCGCGGGGTATATACCGCCCCACCACGGGCCCGGCCAGCACCAGCAACACCCTCGGCAAGCCGAGGTATGCGGTACCGCTGGCCATCAGCAGCGCCCTGGGCCACCACCTGAGCCGCGGACTTTACTCCAGGGTGAGTAAAACCGTGGAAGAAGCCGCCTGTATTCCCCGCGAGGGGTGCACAAACGTCTTCATCCATGTCCACGTCGTCAGACGGCGACCCTAGCAGGTAATCCTCATCACCCTGGTCAGAAAGATTAGACCCCGGGTCAGCAAAGAGAGCTAACCCGGGCTGACCAGGAACGGTGCCATAGGAGGTACTGGCCACCGCGGCGTGCGGATACCCCTGGACTGATAAGCAGCCCGCGGGTTCCAGCGACAACCGTCCACGGTCCCCTCTCGGCGCGGCAATAAGCCTGCTGCCAGGGTCGTGGAACGCCCCCTCTAATGGGGCCACCTCTGAATCGTCGAACAACGGAAGCGGTCTAAAGAAAACCGATCCAGAGGCGGGGATTACCTGCTCCGAAGCCGATGATGAGGACAGTAAAGGATTTGGTCCAGGAAGCATGCCACGAAGAAACCCTGGAACCAAATCCTTTATTGTCCTCTTCATCTCTCCCAACATCTCGGTCCGGAAGGCCTCCATATCCACCGCGGACGAGACCTTCCCCTTACCCTTCCTACTTACAACCTCTCGTTTCCGCTTCTTCTTCTTCTCCTCCTCTACCACCTTGTCCGTCGCCTGTAAGCAGCACAAGAATTCGGACATTAACTCGCCCCCCCAGTGCTTACATATGTCACAATTAACCAAGGGACCACAAGGGCTACATTGATAGCACAGATGAGGCCAGAACTTATCATGTAGAAAACGTCCACAGGACGCGCAACCCGGTCCCTGAAACAGGGCAAAGGACAAGGAGTATGAGCAAACTAGTTAAGCTTAGACACTCAAACCAACTCAAAGAGAAGGAAAACGATCATAAAGATCAATATACATCAGAAACCAGCATAGCGACTTGAATTGCTGATAAATACATAGCCAGGCTGATTATGACGTCATTAATCCCGTGACAGGAAAAATTCGATCCCAACAAAACATCCAAGTGCAAGGACGAATTGTATGCTGAATGGATACGTCGACTACACAACCATCAGATACAGCCTTAGCCTGGATAAAATCATATCTTACGGACAGACATCAATCAGTGTGCATTGACAAATCATTAAGTTCCAGCATTCGGCTAAAGTATGGTGTCCCTCAAGGATCGGTCCTCGGTCCCAGATTCTTTACTGTTTACTCTGCTCCTATAGCAGATATAGTGCGGCGACATAACCTTCAGGTGCATATGTACGCAGATGACACGCAGCTTTATCTAACATTTAAGCCTAACATACCTTGTCAGGAAACATCAGCTCTACAACAGGTCCGAACATGCGTCGCCGATATTAGCCGGTGGATGACCAAGAACAAGCTAAAACTCAATCCAGACAAGACTGAGTTCCTTATTATAGCGACAAATCAACAACGCAGCAAAATCGGCACTACGGAAGTTCAGTTAGTTGACAGCGTGATCCCGGCAACTACATCCGCTAGGAACTTGGGCGTGTATCTAGACCAGGCTATGAATATGGATGCACATGTAAGCTCTGTGTGCAAATCTGCGACTTACCATTTGCGTAACATTAATTCCATCAGAAATGTGCTGACATATCAGACCACAGAGACACTTGTTCACGCGTTTATCACATCACGATTGGACAATGGAAACAGTCTCTTATATGGCATCACCGAAAAATCCCTTGATAAACTGCAATATGTGCAAAATGCTGCGGCTCGTCTGGTAGTCAAGGTCGAAAAGCGTCATCACATAACACCAATTTTGCAAGATCTTCATTGGCTCCCCATCCGGAAACGGATTGAGTTCAAGATTCTGCTCTTGACTTGGAAATGTCTAAACAACAACGCTCCCGACTATTTGCAGGAACTTCTCTTGACATATGATCCATGTCGCAGACTTCGTTCTGTGGATAAGCTATTGCTCCAAATTCCGCGATCGAATTTACGCTCCTGTGGGGACAGAGCCTTCAGTGTTGTGGCTCCGAGACTATGGAACCAGCTACCTGTCCACATCAAATCCATCCAATCAATTAATGATTTCAAACAAAAATTAAAAACACATCTCTTCACAAGCGCCTTTGAAAATTGACATTGACACATGGCGCTTTACAAATGCTGTATTATTATTATTATTATTATTATTATTATATAGATAACTCTTTTCTGGCAAAAATGTTAATTATCTCCCTTTGCTTGTTTACTATAATTAACATCACCACATTATCAATAACTAGATACCTGACACTTTGTATAGACAAACCATCCAACGTGACGAACCGGAGAACTCCACCATCTGCACGCCTCTTAACTCTCTCCACCTCATGGGGAAGGAATTGGATCAAGAGGGCAAAGTGAGAAGACCTTTATACTAGGCCTCCAACTCACTGGACATAATTTTTCATTTGGTTAGATAACCTAACAGTATTAGTAGGAAATGGAACCATGGTGGAGAGAAAACTAACTCTCTGCTGCTGAGATGTCACCACCTAGCGTCATACAGACCTGTGGACATAAACAGAAAGAGAAATTAGCCTTAGGTAGCACCGAGTTGACATAAACCAACTAACCAAGGCGCTTATCACGGTAAACGCGAGTCCCGGAAACACAATACACCGGGAAGAAAACTCGCTAATATTACTAGAAGTCACCTGATTTAAAGGTCCTAAGTCCTCCTTTGGCGAAGTGTTCCTTCCTGCCATTCAAATAAGTGACTATCACTCCAAAATAACACCACTTAAACAGTTTAAGAATAAGAAAAAGCTTTTGCACAAAAAGACATGTGTGATCTCTCTGCCAATAATCTAGCAAAGAGAAAGTGCTAGTCTGCGCATGCGCAGTGGTGGGGCTGGCATCCGCCAGACTACGCTCTGACTCCCTGCCCAGTAGGGGCACCTAACTGTTTTAAATCTGAGTGTTTATTGAGTGAAAGCCAATATTTAGCAATATCAAAAGTATTAGGGAGGTAAGTATACTCTTGAAGTGAAAAACTCGGTCATGCAGCAGCCTCAGATGAATTATGGTCAGACATGTCTAACAACACTCTAAAACAAATTCTTCTGCTCATTATAGGCCAGTAAGGGGGGGGGGGTGCCTATTATGCATTAGTATAAACTTTTATCACATTTTTTGGCTCAGAATTTTGGGTCAGAACGGCCGCCCTGATGTACAATTAAGCCAAAAAATGCGATATATCAAAGGGAAACCACTATTTCCTCTTGCCTGCCGTATTGAAATAACCAATCTTGTGGGCTACATTGTGTGTAATAATTGTATTCTATGTAATATTTGTAAATCTTACGTGTATGACTCTTAAATGATGAAATAAAACTCAAACTGGCAAGTCATTGTACATGAATTGTCATAAACCAACTTAAAATGACCCAAAGCAATATAAGAAATAAAATGGTTAGATCCCTTCTTAAGTTGGACGACCAAATTAAAGCTCTTTTGTGATTGGAGGCACTCCACTGAACTTTATTTGGACTAGGAGACTTCCCAAATAAAAACAGATTTTGCAACGTCGCACATGCCAATATCGCAAATTAATAATAAATACATACAGAAGATAATGTTTTTACCAAGCCAGGCATTACAATAAATTTTCAACAAGTCTCCTTTTGGCCTGCAAATGGATACTGATTATGCACAAAATTTGAATTTTCTTGACCATACAATGTTCAAACAGCCTTCACTTACAGAACAACTGACACTTTTTTGTAAATTCCAGTGGAAAACTTTTTAAAAATTGTCTTCTCTTGGCCTGCAAATGGATTGCATTCAATGAGCAACACTTCCTTATATAAACTGCTAAGTTGAGCTAAATGCAAAATGTTAGTTTTGATAAAAAGTAGGTTTTAGCACGGACAGTGACCTTGATCTTTGATATTTTGACTCCAAGCTGCCATGTGTCCTTCCGACTCATGAGAAAGAACATGTCCAACTTTACCTCCAGTATGATTATGCAAACAAGCGATATACAGAAAATGTGAGCTAAAGGCAAATTGGATGACGACTCCGACACCACCACTTCCGCCACCACCACTGCCAGACGACGTGCAGGCTATCACAATAGCTTGTTTTACTTCGCAAAATCAAACTAAAAATGAACACTGGAATGACTGGCTTGGTTATCGAAACAGTCATTCCAGTGTTTTATTTGTCAGCAAATAGACATTTTTCAAGACCACTGCAGAAGCCGTTTTTAGCCAGTTTGAGCATTAAAGGTCTGAATAAGAACCAAACACAGCCCGACTCCCCCCCCACCCCAACCCCCACACCAATCCCATCAAATGGATTATCTTCCTCAAAAGAATGTTACACCAGTTTTATGTTATATATCGGTCGATATGGCGGTATATCAAAACCACTCAATATGACTAACGGTATGGCTATGATACTGGTTTTTGATATTATATCAGTATATTGTGAATACCTATTTGCATATAATTACATTTTTTATTTTGTGATTGTTAGATGTAATCTCTGAACTCAAACTTCACCGATATATTTATGTATTTCATGTTTGGTTGAAATTACCTATGTCCAAAGTTAACCTCTTAACCATTTAACACTCATATCAGCCAAAAAAACGGCTTCTGCAGTGGTCTTCAGAAATGTCCATTTTTCTTGAATAAATTGGAGGGTTAATGGGTTAAACCTAGAAATTTGTGTCTCAATTATTATTATTATTATTATTATTATTATTATTATTATTAATGGAAAATTACTGTAAGTTTGACAAATCCATCAGAAAACATAGTGTATAGGATTTCTTTCACTTCTTTAGCAGGCACCATAGCACAGTCTTCTATCTGAAACATAAGACGGACATTTCTCAAGACCGCTGCATATGGGTGTTAAAGGGTTAAACCAAAAAAAAAAAAAAAAATTAAAATGTTACCTAAGACATGTAAGTTATCAGAATAAAGGAAACACAGCCAAACCTCTCCAAGAGACCATTAATGCTTTAACCTTCATATCAGCCAAAAATTGTTTCTGCAGTGGTCTTGAGAAATGTCCGTTTGCGGACCAAAGAAGATTATTTTTGAAAATTTACCACTGGAATGACTGGCTCGATAACCGAGCCAGTCATTCCAGTGGTAAATTTTCAAAAACAATCTTTTCTTGGTCTGCAAATGTACATTTTCTATGACAAAATTGAAATTTTCTTGAACAAATTTAAGTGTTAAAGGGTTAAACGGTTCACCGATGATTTCCCTATGTCTCATTTTCAAGGCAACCATACAGGAAAACTATTGAATATTTTGAAATTAATTTGATAGATGCTTAACTTAACTGCGAGTGTCAAAATTTTAAGACAAATGTACAGGAAAGCTGTTGAAGATTTTGCAATTAATTTGACTGGAACAAGTCGCAGCCTAATTTCAAAATAATCAACAGAATATTCCTAACATCATAACTAATTTGAAGTTTCAGGCATGTAAAGGTTCAAATAACAAAGTACAAATTACAAGTGAAATGAAGTTTATATTGCGTCTGATGATGACCTGTTTTTGTTCCAGATGACGTTTCCGCAGCAACACTCGAAATACTCGCAAACCCTTTGAGCCATATCTGCAGGAATAAATGGTAATCGGGTTCAAGCCATTGAAATTTCTGAACCAAATTCATCATTCAGTTTTCAGGGTAACGTGTGTGAAAGAGCCATAGTTGTGTCCCACCTATATTCAGTATCCTGTCATGGATATTAGGATGATTAAACAGTTTAAACTTCATAAAGAGGACAAATACCCATAAGGGAAAGAGGATATTTCAAATATATGTGTGCATATATGCGTGCTTGTGTGCAGATGTGCGTGCATGCGTGTGTGTGTGTGTCCATGCGTGCAGGTGTGTGTATGCATTCTTGTGTTCGCAGCTATATCTCAGAAACTGCTGATATGATTTGGCTCAAATTTTGAAACAAGAACAGTTGCTACAGTAAAATTCATCACAAAAACTAGCATCTGAATATGGCTAATGTTACAAAGTACTGATAGTTATTTGCTTGGTGAAACTTGCTTCGGATAGATGATTAGTTAACTAATTAATTTGACTTACCTTTCTTGTATCACAGATTCTATATGTGCCTTGCAAAGATTTGTCAAGCCTTGATAGATATCTGATAATGTTGTTAAGCAAAGTCAGATTGTGTCATAGATACTGATGATGATCTTGACTATCAAACACTCTCAACCATTTAACTTTAAAAATTTCAATTTTCTCAGAAAATGTCAGTTTGCGGACCGAAAGAAGACCATTTTTGACAATTTATCATTGAAATGACTGGCTTGATTGTCGAGCGGTAAATCGTCAAAAATGGTCTTCTCTTGGTCCACAAATGGACATTTTTCAAGACCGCTGAAGACACCATTTTTAGCCGGCCCTCAGAGTTAACAGGTTAATCACGATTCGGTTAAGCAGGTAACCCTTTAATGCTGAAATTTTGTTTCTGATAGAAAATGGCTATTTGCAGACTAAAAGATTATTTTTTTTAATTTATCACTGGAATGACTCGTTTATCGAGTCAGTCATTCTAGTAGTAAATCTTCAAAAATACTGTTCTCTTGTTCTGCTAAATGGACATTTCTCAAGACCACTGCACAAGGCCTTTTTGGCTGGCTTGAGTGTTAGTTTGAAAATCACATGTGTTACTTAGGCTTGTGCAATTATTGCTTTGAGTGATCACGATCGAAAATTTAAGAATAATCGTGATAACTTGATTAATCAGTGTGGGTACAAATTACCTAGTCACAACACCAAAAAGCATATCAATGACGAAGCTGCAATGATGTTTAAAAAAGTCCATTTGCTGGCCAAGAGAAAATTATTTTTGAAAATGTATCACTAGAATGCATGAGTCTAGTGTTACTGTTAATTTAACATATATCATACTCTTAACACTTAGCACAATTGTATGTGACATAGTGCAAGCAGGTTTTCTACAGATACCCTTAGGCCCCCCCCCCCCCCCCACACACACACACACACACACATCACAACTTCTGTTTTGGTGGTAACCCACCTCGTAGCAGAAAATCACAGCCAACACCCACCCATAAAACCTTTTCTACCTGGCACACACACACACACACACACACACACACACACACACACACACACACATCACAACTTCTGTTTTGGTGGTAACCCACCTCATAGTAGAAAATCACAGCCAACACCCACCCATAAAACTATTTCTACCTGGCAGCTGATTAAAGGATACTGATTGAGAACATTCCACCCCCGCTTTCATCAACACGGCTAACAAATTCACTCTACAAGAAACAATGACAAGCACAGATCAAATTATTTTCAAACTATTCTATTTACAGTTTATGAGACATGCATGGAATGGTTGCTTTGAAATTGAAACAAAATGCTTACAGCAAAGCTAACACATAAATTAACATTTTGGGTGCTAAAAACACGAGAGAAGAGAAACAAAAGCAGGACCAAACGTGTTCTGCGGATGCACTATATGTGCACAATTTATGCCCCAACATAAAAAGCTTGCTTAACCCTTTCACCGACAAATCCCTGAAAAACTATATTCTTTATGACATAAAATGTATTCTGTTGAATATTTTGACATTAATTTGACTGGGAACCGTTACTGCCTAATGGCTTCCCATCAAGTTAATTTCAAAATTTTCAAAAGTTTTGCTGTATGGTTACCTTGAAAATGAGATATGGGTAATTCATTAGTGAATGGGTTAGATGGAGCTACCCCAAGAGCGATCATAGATTGCAGACCCTCGCCCTCATGTTTTTGTCTCATTGTAAAATGTTTTCCTTCATATTTGGGGTTTTTTTCCGGATCATGCCCAAGGTTGTGGAATCAGTGTATGGTCACACCCTTTCAGGTGTTAAAATTATATTCTTGCAACACTCATTTCTTTCTATCTACACTGATGGATATAAATTAGATTTTCTACCTTCAGATTCTATTTTCTTTAATACAAAACACGCGCTATGTGAATAATTGTTCAAGAATAATATCACTAGACCTATAGAGTCTAGGTGACATTTTGTGTTCCGTTATTCCTAATATGAAGCATCTTCAGGTTACATCGATTGACTGAAAGTGTACATTCTCTATCTTAGCAGTAAAACATGGTTACAGAGCCATGAGATATCGATATTTGCCAGTAAAAGTAAACAAAGTTGTGTAGAAAGACCCTAATTGTGCGCTGCCATACTTGCAATGGACCATTCCATTTTTAGCTATGCCCCGCCCATCACTAGCTAAGCTCCACCCACACCTCGCCGTGTTGGGATTGATCGATCCCCAAATGCCTTAGCTATCAATTTCCTGAAAACTATACAGGGAAGCTGTTGAATATTGTGTAACTAATTTGACTGGGTGCTGTTGCTGCCTATGGCAGCAACAGCGCCCAGTCAAATTAGTTTCAAAATATTCAACAGAATATCTATTAAATAGTAAAAGCAAACAATTTGTACAACAACGCATAGACCGTCTTCAAATATGCGTTCGTGACGTACTTATCGACATCATTCATGATATCATTCATTATGATGTCATTCTACACATCGCGCAGTTCATTACGACGTCATATGATGGGAGGGTAATCTGGAAAGGTGAATTATGCAAGGGTTCAACTCGGGGGGGGGGGGGGGGGGAAAGATTGATGATAAACCTTTAGTAACGGTTATCACTCTAACGACCTTTCAAACTAAAATATCTGTGTAGCAACCTGTATTTTTGTGGATATTTTGGCAGATTTCACATTATTTGATGAAATGCTAATGACTATAAAACAAGACTTTCTCTCAGGTCTGTAACGTTTTGTACCGGTAGGCATACTGCAGGGATAGAGAATTTACACTCTTAGTCTATCGACTTTTCCATTTTTAGCTATGCCCCGCCCATCTCTAGCTAAGCTCCACCCACCCCTCGCTCATGTTGGGATTGATTGATCTCTGAACTCGCTGACAATCAATTTCCAGAAAACTATACAGGTAAGCTATTTAATATTTTAGATCTAATTTGACTGGGCGATAGGCAGCAACAGCGTCCAGTCAAATTAGTATCAAAATATCCAACATCATGCTTATTAAATAGTAGAGACATACAATTCGTACGTGTCGGAGTATTAAGAGTTAAAGATGGGCTACATACAATCATTTATGACGTAATGGTTAAGACGTCATCCTAGACGCCACTTAGCTGATTATCACATCAGATTGATAGATTGATATTCTGGAAAGGTGAATTAATCTAACAGATAGATGCTTCACATCATACATAATGACACAAAATGTCACCTATATAGGTCTAGTGACATAATTGTTTAAGACTTATATCGCTGAGTTAGTGCATTGTTCATTTTAAAGAAAACAGAACCCATCTATCAGTGTTCAAAGGAACGAGTGCGGCAAGAATACAAATCGTCACTGAAAATATGCAATTTTGTGAGAATTTACACGCAATATACAAATGCTGTCTACAATGCGATGCAGATTTCCTCTTTATGTGTTGTCAATTTGAAAATGTTCCGACATGTTAACTTATATCAGAGCTGTACTGTAAGTGGAACACAAATACTGTGTATACATGAATTTATTTCTAGCTAAGATGTCCCGCATATTTCTAGCTAATGTCCACAACTCTGTTCACACATCTGAATCGATTTTAACACTTTCAACCCTGAATTACCAAAATCTCAATTTTGTGGTCACTATACAGTTAACACATTGCTTTATGCAGCACTGATAGCTAGTCTTGCTAGTGGTAGAGGCTGTACAGCACCATGTTTCAAGCAATGTTTCACTGGGAGCCAGTGATAAGGGCTGCATAACACAACATTTACACAATGTTTGATGGGTAGCCAGTGGTACATTGTAGGAGTTGTATATCAGTGTTTACACAATGTTTGATGTGTAGCCAGTGGTATGAGTTGTATATCAGTGTTTACACAATGTTTGACGGGTAGCCAGTGGTAGTTGTATATCAGTGTTTACACAGGCCATGAAATTTGGAAATTCTACGTAACCTAATAATAGGCTACGGGTATTTCTTTCACGTAACCAATAGTTCAGATAGGTGCCAGTCATTTGCATAAACACATTGGTTGGCTACCTAATATTTACTTTCAGAGACTATGATTTCCAGGTTATTATACGATGCAAACTGAACATGGGTTTGACTATTTTTTCATGAATCAAGAGCTCAGTTTCACATGACCTAATTTTCGGTCTGCACTTTGCAATTTTGCGTAACCAACACGGGAACTAAACTAAATCGCGGATTTCATTTTTCATGAGAGTTGATACTTACCTCCCTAACACTCTTTGATATTCCCAAATATCGACTTTCACTCAATAAACACTCAGATTAAAAAAGTTAGGTGCCCCTAATGGGCAGGTAGTCAGATGACAGTCCGGCAGATGACAGCCCCAACCTCTGCGCATGCGCAAATTGGTACTTCCTCTGACTAATTTATTGGCTGACACTATGCAACTTTAAGAAAGCCTGAAGAGTGAGCCTCTGTTGCGGAGAGGGCGGGTCCGTGTTAGGGAGCTAAGTATCAACTCTCTCGTGAAAAAAGAAATCCGTGATTTTGTTTATTTCACTTCAAGAGTATACTTACCTCCCTAACACTCTTTGATATTACCAGAATTCGTCAGAGAATTCGGCGGGAGGGAGGCGAGGTCAAAAGACCTGCTTTTCCCTATATGCTTTTCTGTGTTTAAGGCACTTAAACTTCCGAAATTGTGTGAAAACACAACCAGGGATAGAGTTGAACATCAGATAACAAAACCAATAGCTGAGAGAAGGCTGTATGTTATATGCTTCCCCCCCCCCCCCCACTTTCTTGGCAGAAAGACAGAATGGCCTCAATGTCCCATACGCTCTCTACGTACAAGTGCCATGTACTATAGGACATTACACGAAAAGGCTTCATTTTCCTATACTCTCAAGAATGAACCACATAAAACACGTACCATTACCATATTAATAACGAAGGGTCACATGACAACACAATCAACAATGAACAACACATAAACAAGACTGACCTTGTTGAAGTTGGCTGCTGTCATCATCTTCCCATTGGTGAAGGCTGATGCAGTCCAAGGAAGTGGTTGATACCATTGATAAATTGTGAAATATGTAAAAAATGAGAGCCTCATCAAAATATGTACAACTAATTATCTTTTCAAAATCGATAAGGCGAGAGGATTCGAGGTGTCACGGAGGTAATGGTCAGTAAAACTTGACTCACAGTGCCACTGGGCTACTGACATAATGTCATCCACAGGAACCCCATTAAACACGGCAGTGGAAGCCACTACGTCGTGAACACTGTGAGCCATAGTTAAGTCAACTTGTTTACCTGTGGCAGATTTATTACAAAATTTAATACACTCTACAATCCACCTGGAAATGGTGCCCTGCCATGGGGTTCAATATATGACAACCATAATGCCTTTGGGTCCGTCCGCCATTCCTGACTACGTTGTTTGTACCGGTTTAATGCTCGGACTGGACACCATGCTTTTGAATTAGGATCATATCTAGTCAAAGCAGGTAAAAATATGGGTTGACCTGGATATTTCAGACTGATTTTTAGCCATGAAATTTATCCTAGGTAGAACTTTAAGGCCCTCCCCTGTAACCATAAAATGGTGTGCCTTGGCTGATAAGGCATGAATTTCGCTTCTCCGCCTTGCCGAGGCCGCAGCAATTAAAAATACAGTTTTAAGTGTCAACATTTTCATAGAAATTGAACTTAGTGGTTCAAATGGCTTATCAGCTAGTACCTGGAGCACGAGTGATAAACTCCAATACGGAATCACTGGGGGATTCCCTGGTCTTAGATTGCCCATGCCTTTAGTTAAAGTATTTAATGTACTTACTTCATCACTTCCCCTATTAGCCAAGCAAGGGATAACTGTCATTAAAGCTGACTTATAACCAGCAATAGAGTTAGGCTTGAGGCTATAGGCATCATACAGGTGACAGAGGAAATCAGCTACTACCTGAATAGATGAATCCATAGGATTAATACATTTTTTTAGCACCATCCTGCAAATCTTTGATTTTATAAATATATGCTCTGGAGGTTGGCCCCCTTCTGGCTTTTGCCATGAACATGGCTGCTTGCTCAGAAAAGTCCTCCTTAATTCTAGATTCCTTGACAACATCCACGCAGTCAATCTGAACATTGACGGATTGTTGTGAAGGGCCTTGCCCTGGAAGATAATATTATCCATCTGAGGCAGGAAACCGGACTGCAGACCAGAAGGTCCAGCAGATCCATATACCATGATCGGCTTGGCCAATTTGGAGCACTTGGCACTCCTCCTGTCTGATTTTCTGAAGAATATTTGGAATCAGGATTGCTGGAGGGGATGCATAGGCATACATTCCCACCCAGCTGATAGCTAATGCATCTGTAGCGATAGCGCTCAGATCTGGAATCGGAGAGACATACGTCGTCATCTTCGCACTCTTCTTCGTTGTGAATAAATCAATGTTGGGTTTCCCCCAGTAGTTGAACATTGCCATTCTGTAGGTAAAACACTCATCCTTCTGGTCAATGAGTCTGCTAGCAGATTTAACCTTCCCCGAATATGAACTGCTTTCAAGGTAATACTGTGATCCAGGCACCAGCAAAGCAGTTACCATGTCATCATACAGGGACTGGGTGACTTTGTTGCGCCCTGACAGTTTATGTAAGTCACTACTGTTTGAGTTGTCTGATCGAACTAGAACAATCTTGCCCTGAACTTTCTCTATGAAATGTTCCAGGCCCAGGACTACTGCTCGTAATTCCAGTAGATTGATATGTTCTTGTGACTGATCCAGATTCCAAAGCCCTGATACTGTAGCTTCTTCCAGGCAAGCTCCCCACCCCTCCATCGATGCATCTGTATACATCGTTAACTGAGGGTTGGGAGGGGTTAGCATCAGCCCGACAGGAGATTCTCTGTCTTCATCCACCACCACTGAAGGTGGTGAATAAGAGGCTCCAACACTGACACGTTCGAGTCCAGTGATCCTGTACTCTGGGTCCATTGAGTCATGAGAAATAACTGGATAGGCCGCCTGTGTAAGGCAGCCTGAGGAATGACTCGTTCCAGAGAAACCATCAACCCCAGCATTCTCAAGCAAACCCGTGCCAGGACATGACGACTGTTGCACACTGACTGTATTAATGAGATGAGTACTTGTACCCTCTCCTGAGTAGGTTAAACATATCCTATCTCCAGATCGAAGAACATTCCCAGGTAAACAAACTTCTGGGATGGAGTCAGCTTTTTGAAAGTTGATTATCCAGCCTAAATCTGTGAGTTTTCAAAACTATCTCCAGATTTGCTGATAGACTTTCCCGATTGTGTGCTTTTAACAGCCAGTCGTCTATGTACGTGTGGATTGCTATGCTTCTCCTGCGGAGGTATGCTGTTATAGAAAGAACCACCCTGGTGAAGATCCGAGGAGCCGTCGAAATTCCAAAGGGTAAAACCCTGAATTGCCACTGTCTGCCCTGGAATGCAAATCTCAGGAAGCGACGAAAACTCCTCGCTATTGGAATGTGGAAATAAGCATCCTTCAGGTCTATTGATGCTGTCCACATTCCCTTCTCCAACCCTTCCATTTTCCGTCTCCATTTTGAAACCGGGTGTGTCTATGAACTTGTTCAATGGCTTGAGGGTGAGAATTGCTCTCCATCCTCCAGTGCTCTTTGTCACTAGGAACACGGTTGAATCGAAGCCCAGGCACTTTTGTGCCAGTTGAATTGCTCCTTTTAGTATGAGTGAATTTATTTCCTCCTCTATACATAACCGTTGATCTGGATTTCTTGGATTTTGAGTCCAGATAGGCACCAGACAGCCGCGATGGCGGGCCTGCTATCCAATCGGAATGATACCAGACTGAAAGCCATCACAAGACTAAACAGTCCTGAGTTAACCGTTCCCACTCTTGCTTGTCGTGGGACAATCTGCCTCCCACTGGACCACCTAGGGAGAGAGGTGGACATAAGGAGCGCAAGAATGGCACCATCTCCTGGTCCAGAAGCACTGGAGTGGTTCTTACCATGGTAACCGATGCTTCAGGTACGATTATAGAACCAGATCCTTGCACACCACGGCCCACGCCACGTGCACCTTGGTGCACGGGCAGCTGCCTGGCTGCGCTGGAGGAGCCTGCGGCCCCCCCCCCTCGCTGCTGGCCGAAGCATGCGCAGCCAGGGCCGGTGTTGCGCTGGTGGCTGGCCTCTGACCTGGCCACCGCCAACTCGAGCCTGCAGGGGATGATACGCAGGGAGAGCTGCACGAACGCGCTCTCTGCGGAGCACTTCAAATTGCTCGCGCAATGCCCTCTGGTTATTAATCAGGGTGACCGTCTCCTGGAGGTGCTTACATCCCTCACCTCCAAAAAGACCAGGACCTGTCATAGGTGTATGCAGCAGCCTATTATACAGGTCCTGGGATGGGCGCAATTTGTCTAAGGCAAACATGCACCCCGCCCGGACACTCCTGGTCACAGACCGGGTTAAACAATCCAGAGCCAGGTTAATTCCATTCTGGATGGCTCTCTAGACTGTTACTGAACTAGGCTGGCACGATGCGGATGCTGATACCCCCTATAACAGCTGGGAGACGTGCGAAACCACTGCAATAGATGCTCTCGAACTCTCCTCCGCATCGCGTAACGCGGTATTTGTCGAACGGAAAATGTTCGAGTACAGCGCTCCCGTGTCAGACGGGGAGCCTGGCCGCGTATCCTCGCCTAGCGCAGCAGGGTCATCCGCGCTTGGCTTAGGCACCACACCGTACCTCTGATACTCCTTAGGTACAATGCGGCATCGTTTCGCCCTCGCGAAGAGCCTTCACGAGACGTCCATGCACCGCTGTAAGCCTACCTACAATATGTTCCGCCAGCGGCAGAGATGGTATAACAGCAGTTGTTGGCTTACCACAGCAAGACCTGGCCTGATGTTTATTAGCCAATGACAAGCATCAGACCCGTCTTCCTCTGTGGCTACCTGCAAATGCTAAACACGCGGGCCATCGTTATCCTCCTGAGCAATCACAAGCGTGTACTTCTAGCGTCAATCGACACATCAATATTGCTCACTTGTTTTTGCAGACATTCCATTGATAATACAATCCTTTCAAAGAAGGATGAGTCAAAGGTGGGCTCGGGTTTGGCCTTTATCTTAATCAAAGACCCTAAAGGAGAAGAATTCCCTTTAGAGTTTTCAGGTGAATTAGGCTTGAAAAAGGCAATTCTGGTAGACTGAGAAGATGAGCTGCAAATAAGACAGGTCGAGTTTAAAGTGCACGAACTGCATTTAAGGCACACATGGCCAGTCTGGTCTGTTAGGGCATCTAATAGAATGAATTGCCATCTCCATTTTCTTTGCCTTGACTTTAACTTTCTTCGGAGACTTTTTCAAATCTGAATCGTAAAAGAGAGATTTGATAGGGTAAAGTTTCAAATATAACTCAGGATCAGACAGCGCTGATCCCAAGATTTAACAATAGAGACCAAACCAGTCTCTAAAATATTTTAAAATATAATAATGGTTTTTCTTGATGAGAGTATGTTAATGAGATATCATAGATTTCATGCTCAAATGCTACCAAGCATGTAAATAGGTAACTAATACAATCTACTATAAAGAAGAAGCAATTATAGACAAAGACAATGTCTAAAACACTCTGGGCGTAAAAACCCAAAACTGGTAACACGCCTACCACGAAAATAGAAATGATCAATAAATACATTATTGATCATAAATACCTACAACCACTTATCTTAGATTTTTTCCGTTTATCCGACCTCTTGATGATCCTTCAACGTCCTTTAAAGTATTCCACAGCAGATTGAAAAGTTTAAATAAGCTTTTAAAACTGGCTATAAAATTTTACGCTTCTCCTTCAAACTAGTAGGAAAGGAATGAAGACTTGGTTGCTACAACAAAGTCATGTGATGGCTGTCAGCCAATGAGATTGTCATTATGTCTTATGACTCACTCAATGGCTCTGGGTTATGTATTAACCCTCTTCCTGCCTCATTCTGAGATATAGCATTCAAGCGAATTGCTATGGATCTCATCATTGGAGAGAGTATAGAGATTCCTGAAGAAGCCTTCAGTCACTCGGTAGCCACAATGCACAGCAAACATTGGCTGTAAAAATGTCATCCTACTACGCTTCCCTTCAGAGAAGGAAAGAGAAATAGTAATGCAAGGAGGTAGGTTGTAATGTAGTAATAACTTGGATGAAAACTGTTAAGTCCCTACAGAGCACCGATTCAGAGGTGGGGATTATCTGGTCCAGAGAAGACGACGACAACAAAGAATTTGGTCCAGGAAGCATGCGACGAAGCAACTCTGGAACCAAATCCTTAATTGTCCTCTTCATCTCTCCCATCATTTCAACATGGAAGGCCTCCATATTCATGGTGGATGAGGCCTTCCTATACCGTTCTTACCAAGAACCTCTTTCCTTGTTCTTCTCTCCTCCTCAATCGCCCTCTCCTTGGTCTGTAATGATAAAAACTCGACTTTAGCTCACCCACCCCCCCCACTGTTTACAGATGTCACAGTTAAGCAATGGTCCACAAGGACTGCATTGGAAGCATAAATGTGGGGTGACCCGTTCTTTCAAAAACCTTCCACAAGATGGGCAACCAGGCTTCTGAAAAAGGCCAGAAGATGAAGACAATGAGCATTTTAGTTAATGAATTAGTAACTCAAAACCAAAATAAACTCAAAACCAAAATATGAGAGAGGGAAGGTGGCCATAAAGACCACTAACTAATAAGTAAACCAGCGTTGGACAAAACTTTATAATAGTTAGTAAAGTGCAAGGCTGATTATGACGTCATAACTTCAAAAATAAGATGTCAATCCGACCCGAAAACAATATCCAGGTGTAAGGACGAATTGTATTCATATCCAGAACATCTAACTGGAAAGGATAGTAGACAGACCAAGCAAACATCAGATATACAATGATAAAATGGCAGCAGATTTCAGAAATATTTTCAAAAATAAATGAAGTGCCTAATATCATAACTAGAATACCTGCGTCTTTAGCAAAGACAAACCATTCATTCTGATGCACTAGAAGCGCCACCAAACTCTATGATCTCTTAACTCTCTCCACCATTAAGGGAAGGAAGTGGACTATGAGGGGAAAGTGAGCAGACCTTCTTACGAGGCCTCCAACTCAACGGGCATAGATTTTGTATTAGTTCATTCTAACATTGTTAGTAGGAAACAGAACCTTGGTGGAGAGAAAAACAAACCCTTTGATGATGTGCTGTCCTTTTCAATCATAGATAGATACCTGTGGACACAAACACAGAGAGATTAGTATTTCATAGCGCCATATAGAAATAAACCAGTTTTATGGGCGCTTATCACGTCTAATCGTGAGTCCCAGAAACATATTACATCAGAACTAAAATGCTAAATTATACAAATATGTATTAGAAATCACCTGATGACTTGGTCCTGGGCCCTCCTCTGGTGACTTCCCACGCTCAGACATGATTTTCAGATGATTAATAAGTTTAGAAAGTGAATTGAAACAGCAGAAAACTCTTAGAAAAAAGTATGCATGTGACTCTTTTGCCAATAAATTGGAAAAGAGGAAGTACTAGTCTGCGCATGTGCGGAGGTTGGGGCTGGCATCTGCCGGAGTGTCATCTGACTACCTGCCCATTAGGGGCACTTAACTTTTTTAATCTCAGTGTTTATTGAGTGAAAGTCGATATTTGGGAATATCAAAGAGTGTTAGGGAGGGAAGTATACTCTTGAAGTGAAATATTGGTTTGGTTACGCCAAATTTTGAGGTCTGTTACACAATGTTTGACGGGTAGCCGGTGGTAAGAGTTGTATATCAGTTTTTAAACAATGTTTGATGGGTAGCCAGTGGTGGGAGTTATATATCAGTGTTTACACAACGTTTGATGGGTAGCCAGTGGTAGGAGTTGTATATCAGTGTTTCACACAATATTTGATGTGTAGCCACTGGTGGGAGTTGTATATCAGTGTTTACACAATGTTTGATGGGTAGCCAGTGGTAGGAGTTGTATATCAGTGTTTCACACAATGTTTGATGGGTAGCCATTGGTAGGAGTTGTATATCAGTGTTTACACAATGTTTGATGGGTAGCCAGTGGTAGTTGTATATCAGTGTTTACACAATGTTTGACCAGTAGCAAGTTATAGATGACATATAAGTGTTTCAAGTAATGTTTGACTGGTAGCCAGTGATAGGGGCTGCATAACAGTGTTTCAAGCAATGTTTTGCTGAATTTAACTCACAGAATCCTCAGTCAGTACTCTCAGGTATTGCTCCAAAGTGGCCTGATTAAACCCCAAATCTTTAGGTACTGCTTGCAACATCTACAACAATACAAAGTGTAGGGACTCGCATTAAAGTGGATTTTTAGTTCTAACTTGCCAATGGATGAATCCAGTTTTAGCTATGCCATGGGCATCTCTAGCTAAGCTCCACCCACGCATTGCCCGTGTTGGGATCAATCGACCCATGCACTCTCTGAATTTCAATTTCCAAAAACTATACATGTAAGCTGTTGAATATTTTGAAACTATAGCAGCAACAGCACCAAGTCAAATTAATTTCAAAATATTCACCAGAATGTTTATTAAATTGTAGACATATAAATTCATACAATTTGTCAGACTATTAAGTGTTTGTGACGGACTATAATGCATCATTCATGACGCTATTGATTATGACATTAGCCCACATGTGACATAAGTGATCATGACATCATATGATTGACTGAGAAACCGGATTCATCAATGGTCACGCTAATGTGTACCTGCAGCAAACTGCCTATTTTGTTAGTCAAATGCATCACCAGGTGTCAGCTTACAACGGAATAGTGATGGAGAGGTAGATGTACGACATATATACAATACAAGAATGAACACCATGACAATCAAACAAAACACAGAGATAGTTACTTTTGTGAGATTGATGGGTACTGTGATCGGTGATGTTGGCTCAGTCCTCGTCTCACTTACACGGAGAATCGACCGTACCACTTCTGCAGCCTTCTAAGCAAATGTATACAAATTCACAATATTAATATTTAGTGTTGTGCTAAACTGTCATTAATTAATCCGTTAACACTTGAATTTGTTCAAGAAAATTTCAGTTTTCTCATAGAAAATGTCCATTTGCAGACCAAGAGAATTTACCACTGGAATGACAGGTTCGGATATCGCGCCAGTCATTCCAGTAGAAAATTTTCAAAAATAGTCTTCTCTTGGTCTGCAAATGAACATTTCTCAAGACCACTGCAGAAGCCGTTTTTGGCTTATATGAGTGTTAAAAGGTCAAGGTGAGAAAATTTACATATAACGTAAATACTAACCATGCATATTATTATAATAATTATATTAATCAATCAACAAAACTAGAGATAATATAATGATGATATAAATACGTGTGTGTGTGTGTGTGTGTGTGTGCGTGCATGCGTGCATGCGTGCGTATGTATGCATGTGTCCATGTGCTGTGTGTATGCATACCTATGTGCATATACTTGTATGCATGCATGTAGCATGCACACCGTATGGATAAATCATAGAAGTTACTTACACATGATTTTAGTAGATAATTGCAATGTTTCATTTGTGACTTAACCCTTTCATGGCTGAATTCCCCATATATCAATTTCAAGACAATAATACAGGAAAGCTGTAGAATATTTTAAAAGTAGATGATAAAAATCAAATAATCAACACCCCCCCCACCCCCCCTCCACAACCCCCCCCCCCCAACCCTGCAACAACAGCCATGGTCGTAGGATGACATAATCCCACTGATTTGGATAGACATATGGATAGATACACAAACAAATGGGAGCTAATAATTATAAACTAATCCAAAATTTATAAGAAGTTCTGTCATGATACTCCAAGGAAAAATAAAGTTATTGAACGAAAAATCCAAAATTTACACGGATGGACAGAAATTCAGACACAAATGTATAGACGGACAGGTTGACGGACCCACAAAATGATGTACATTTCCCTAGTACCATAGCCAATGTTCCCATGAAGTTTCGTCACAATACTCCATGCAAAGATAAAGTTATTGAACGAAAACCCCAAATTTGCATGGACAGACGGACACAAATTCAGAGACAAAGGGATGGATGGACAGAGGGATTGGCCGACTGATTCACAAAATAATGTACATTTCTCTAGTACCATAGCCAATGTTCCCATGAAGTTTCCTCACAATACTCTAAGCAAAGATAAAGTTATTGTACAAAAAAATTTGCACAGATGGACGGACACAAATTGAGATACAGGATGGATGGACGGAGGGACGGGCTGACCGACCCTCAACCTAAGGTGCATTTCCCTACTACCATAGCCAACTTTCCCATGAAGTTTCGTCACAATACTCCAAGCAAAGATAAAGTTATTGAACGAAAACCCAAAATTTGGACAGACGGACGGACGGACGGACACAAATTCAGAGACAAAGGGATGGACGGGCTGACTGACCCTCAAACTAAGGTGCATTTGCCTACTACCATAGCCAACCTTCCCATGAAGTGTTGTCATAATATTCCAAGCAAAAGTAAAGTTATCGAAAGAAAACCCGTGTGTGTGACGGACGCATGCACGGATGGATGGATGGATGCACGCACGGACGGATAGAAGCAAAAACATAATTCCCCCGCTTTTCGCTAAAGTGGGGGGATAATTAATATGATTGGAAGTTGCTGCTGCAAATATTCAACAGAATATGCTAGGAATTGGATTAGTTTTTCAGGGTTAACCTATACTGTCATGTATCGTAGCTTAACCCTTTAACCCTTACCACTCTGATGTCAATATTCTATCTTTTACTGTTGTATCAATATCTCAGAGACTGGTGTACATTTTTAAACAACTTTAGTGGAAGATGGTGCTGTCTATGACAGCACCATCTCCCACCAAATTGGTTGAAAAATGAACACCAGTTCAACTTTTTATTTAATGTGAAAATTTAAAACTTTGCCATCAGTGTGGTTAAGGGTTTCAGTATTTGAAATTCCATGACCTCCAATAATCAATAGCTAGGTCAAAGACAGTCAAATTTGTTTCAAAATGTTCAACAACATATAGTTAATCATATGGAATTCACTTTATCTAGGGCAAAGGCCAACATGTGAGAATTTCCGGTACATTTAAAATAAAATTTGAGGTTTTCACATACCGGTAAAAAATCAGTCAAAATGGAAGTAATATGACCATTTCTAGTAAATTTTGAAGATTTTGACCCCAAAAATTGCCTATTAACCCTTTAACACTCATATCAGCCAAAGATGGCTTCTGTAGTGGTCTTGAGAAATCTTCATTTGCAGACCAAGAGAAGACTATTGTTGAACATTTTTCTAAAACAGTCTTCACTTGGTCTGCAAATTGACATTTTCTTTGAATTTTTTAAATATTTTTTTAACAAATTTAAGGCATAAAGCTTTAGGCTTCTATTTGGCCAAGGTGTTCAAGAAAAAATTGAGATATCATCGCCATCTAATTATCATAATGTAACCAATTCGGCCGGGACAAATCGCCTAAGTGAACAAAAATCTCGCCAGTAAATATACTGCTGAATGCATACGCTAAGTAGGAAATATTGAATTTACTGCTCAAATTGTTTGAAAAACATCTTCTATACATATTTATTATTAATTTGGGATATTGGCATTCGCGGCGTTACAAACATGTTTCTATTTGGGAGGCCTCCTTCCAGTCCAGATATAGTTCGGTAATATGCCTCTAATCACAAAAGAGTTTAATTTGGCCTTCCAACATAAGAAGCGATCTAACCTCGTTTTAATTCTTACGTTGTTCTGGGTCATTTTATGTTAGTCGGACATATGACTTTGATAATGAATGAAATCACGTGATCGTTGCGATAAAGAAATGAAATGTGTATTTCAGAGGTTTATTTCCTCATTTTACATTTGTATGCCATCAAATTTTATTTTTATTTAGGGAGATTATCATTTTCCATGACTTTTATCAAAATGACAAATTTCCATGACTTTTCCAGGCCTGGAATTTAGATTTTCAAATTCCATGACTTTCCAGGATTTCCATGACCCGTGTGAACCCTGGGTTACTCGTTACAACTGGCCTGTACAGTGGTCCCATAGCACACCAAGAAGAGCATTTTGGAAAATATACCACTACAACATGAACATTGCCTTTCTAGATAACCGAGCCAGTTATTCCAGTGGTGAATTTTCTAAAACAGCCTTCTCTTTGACAGAAAATGGATATTCAATAAGCAAATATTTAGATTTTTTTTACTAACTCTTGAGCATAAAAGATTAAAAATAATTTGAATGTTGCTGTAAAGTCGGTTAAGCTAAAAAATGGATCGAAAGCAAGAATCAACAGGTGCTCAAGATCTTAAAACAGTCTACATACTTTGTATATTTCGTCTACATGTACGTCATTGAATGACTGAATTAGTATAAGTCTATCACATACACTGTCCAAGTACACGCAATGGACAAATCACATCTAGCATTCAAGGCAAGTCTATGATGTTATTAGGCTCGCATGATTACATGATTAAATGGAAAATCGTGATTATTTTTTTAAATCGTTAATTTAAATGATTAATCGTATAATCGTGAATAATTCTACTGCAGAAAATATTTCAAAACCCACCGTTTAATTCCTCTTTAATAGGATCGGTCATGGAAAATTTATATTTTGCTCAGGGAATGCATGTCCATTGCATGCCAAGAGAAGAAAATGTATCATTGAAATGCATGGCAATAGTCAAATTATTTCAAAATATTCAACAGCTCACCTGTCTAATTACCTTGAAATTTAGATGCTGAGAATTCAGGCTTCACAGTTTACAATCGATTACATGTAAAAAAGTGGGTGTAGTTTATCTAGAAATGGATGGACATAGATGGAAATGAATCCCTCTATTATGGCCTGATCCCTTTAATTGCTGAATTTGGTCAAGAAAATTGAAATACCTGCTTAGTGAATGTCCATTTACAGGGCAAGAGATTAGAATTTTTGAAAATTTATCACTGAAATGACTGGCTCGGTTAGCCAGTCACTTGTGGTAAATTAAAAAAAAATTATATTCTCTTAGCCTGTAAATGGACATGTTAAAGTAGTTATGTAATACACAAAAAATACAGCTCAACATTTTCAGAATACACATCAGTTGATAGTGTCTATCACTATACAGTACCCTGTCAATTTTACGCTCAATGGATTTAATGAAGAGTTGATCACGGAAATGAAGATGGAATCTGTCAAAGTGAAGACACCAATAGATGCCAGCATCAGGTGCCTGTAAAGATGCAAATAACACAAAATAATACAGCCACAAAGTTCAGTTATGTTATCGAGGTACCCCGATTACATATCTGAACGCCTGAGAGTATAATCGGATAACGATATCACGTGGTCCAAATTCTACTCGATTACTTCTGCTTCAAGCGAGGTTAAAAGTGTGCGCATGTACAGATAGGTAAAGAAAGCATGTGGTACTTCAGATCATAGTACCTCGATAACGTATGCGAACTCGGCCATATTGTCAACCCTTTAACACTTGTCGCCAAAAACAGGTTCTACAGTAGTCGTGAGAACTGTCCATTTGCAGAACAAGTCTACTTTTTGAAAACCTACCACTTGAACGACTGGCTCGGTAACCAAGCCAGTTATTCGAGTGGTAAATTTTTTTAAATAATCTTCATTTGTTCTGTAAATGGAAATTTTCTATGAGAAAATTTAAATTTTCTTGAACAAATTTGAGGGTTAAAGAATTAAAAACACAAACAAAAGACAAGTTGCCATGTTCAATTAAATATCCTCGCTTTTTGTGAATTTACACTTTCATAAACAGTCTGTTGAGTTTTTGAAAATAATTTGACTGGGAGCCATTGCTGCAACCGCTCCCAGTCAAATTAGTTACCAAATATTCAACAGATTACCTACTATATAGTTATCCTGAAATTGGGATTCTGGGAATTCATGATGCAAAATGTGAAAATTTATTCAAAGACTCAGACAAAGGGGGTGGAGCTTAGATAGAAATTTATTTATCCTGATGCCTTCTCACAACAATGGAGGAATCCAGATTTAGCTATGCCCCGCCCATCTCTAGTTAAGCTCCACCCACACTTTGCCAATGTTGGGATCAGTCGATCCCTGCACTATCTCAATTTCCTGAAAACTATACAGGTAAGCTGTTGAATATTTTGAAACTAATTTAGCCTTTTAATGATCAAGCCAGTCACAACTGGCCTCTGCAGTGGTCTTGGCAAATGTCCATTTACAGGTCAAGAGAAGGCTATTTTTGAAAATTTGACATATACATATAGTCATTCCAGTGGCAAATGTTAAAAAATAGTCATCTCTTGGTCTGCAAATGGACATTTATTAAGCATTCGTGACAAACCTAGCTACACCATTCATGATGTAATTGATTAGGATGTAGTCGTACACATCACATAGTTGATTATGACATCATATGACTGATGGATAAACTCGAATCCTCCATTGTAGAATTTGATTACACATAGATTCACTTCACCATGCACATAATAACTTGAAATTTGCTCTGACTGAGCCATGTATATGTAGGTCAAGGTCATATACATATATGATGCGTGCCATCATGACATCACTGATCAGTAATACACAACTCTGATGTACATGTAATGGTACATTGCATGTGATATTTGCCCAGGGATTCAAGAAAAATACAGTACCACTTGTCGATATTCGCCATTTCTAAAATATTGTGGTCTTAGCGACTGGTGACTATAACAAACTTTTAACTGCTTAACCGTTTAATGGTCAAATTTGGTCAAGAAAACTTAAATATCTGCCTATTAGATGTTCATTTACAGGCCTAGAGAATACAATTTTTGAAAATTGATCACTGGAATGAGTGGCTCGGTTATTGAGCCTGTCATTCCAGTGGTAAATTTTCAAAAATTGTATTCTCTTGGCCTGTAAATGGTCATTTCACAAGACAATAACAGAAGTCAGTTTTAAAGGGTTAATGGTCAAGCCATCTAAAAATGGTCTATGCAGCGGTCTTGAAGAATGTCAATATACAGACCCACAGTGCCACTGATAATCGTCATATCCGAGGTGAATTGTACAAAAAAATAGTCTTCTCTTGACCTGTAAATGGACATTCAGAGAGCAAAGATCTCCATTTCCTTGTCCCGTCTGGATGATTAAATGAAAAAGACAAGCGCGTTATGCATCTTAGCTATGACGTTATACAGTTTTGAAAGAAATTTGACTAACCAACTAAGTGACAGACATCAATTTGTCAAAGCTGTTAGTTGCAGATAATGATCTATGGCCTATCAGTGATTATTTTCAATCTTGACACATACAGCCAGCGATGTCTTAAAGAGGGCATAAAACTGTGGTAAATCTAGATGGATCCTCCTGAACAACCATCTCAGATCACAAGAAACACCCTTAGCCCACTTGATGAGAATCTGTTTATGTATTCCTGTCTTACTAACAGAAACATAATTGCTGTCTCAACTGCGAAGCATAAAGCGAGACATAGGTATCACTTTTCCACCAGCGGCGGTTGAAGGGTGCAAAGACACGGTACCTGGGAACCGACTCAAGGGACACCGAAAGCATGATCGTTACCGAGGCCAGAGGATAAAAGGAGGAGGCAAACAGCCATCCAGTATTCAGACTTCGAGTCCAAAAATACTTTGGGTAAGGTTACTAGAAGCACAGCTACTACAGAGATATTAAGTTGTTATGATTCCTCTAAACTTGGATACATTGTTACCTACATGTATAAGGGGAGGAACCAACATGATGACATTGACGTCACTAGGCCAAAGGTTAAGAGTAGATAGGCGAGACATTTAATTCTGCGGAGTTCTTGTTTTCTACAGAGTATTTGATTTTTATTTGGGAGTAAAATATTACAATATTACCCGTATCTGGAGTCCTGCTGTGGTAAATCATACAAAAGTACAAATGTAGATGTGATGAAAATTATTATGCATTACCTCTGATGATGATCCTTCTGTTTTATGTTTTTTCACCTGTCTCTCTGCGTCGTCATTCTCTCTCTTCCTCTTTCGACTGCTTGAGGTATCTGATAACAAAGATCAATATAGAAATCCAGTTTTAGCTATGCCCCGCCCATCTCTTGCTAAGCTCCCCCACCCCCAACACCTCATGCTGTGATCGATCGATCCCTGTACTCACTGACTATCAATTTCCAGAAAACTATACAGGTAAGCTATTGAACATTTTGAAACTAATTTGATTTGGTGCTGTAGCTGCCTATGCATATTTACTAAATAGTAAAAACACAACACGGCTTAGTCCGTCATCAATTATGCATTCGAACTTATCTATAGCATTCACTATGTCCCTGATTATGACATCATCCTACATGTCATGTAGTTGATTATGATGTCATATGATCGATGGATAAACTGGAAAGGTTCATTAAGATATTAATATAAGCCACTGAAGCAAAGATAATCAAGTCATCACCAAATATGCTTTATCACTATAAAGGTAATCATATCAGTATACTGCAAGCGCGATGAATAAGTGAATGAATGAATGGCAGATGACATGTATACAAATTTGTGGGAACTACAACATATACAATATATCAACATATTACGATTACCTTCCATATCCACAGCGGGTAGTATGAACATTTCTGAACTGTCCATCTCTACCAGAGACGTGACCTTTTTGTTGCTGTCCCGCTCAACATTCGGACATCGTTGCAGAAACTGTGTCTTTACAAGACTCGCAAATTTCTCTCTAACTATGGTATTGTCTATTGTGGGATTTCCTGGAATTGTAAAACATAAAGAATAGAATTAACGGTGTGTTCCTTCATGCTTTATCAAGCGGGTAAGCCATTAGCTCTTCAACACTTTCACGTTCAGCCAAAAACTGCTTTTATAGTGGTCTTCAGAAATTTCGATTTGCAGACCAAGAAAAGACTATTTTTGAAAATTTACCACTGGTAAATTTTCAAAAATAGTTACGCTAATGTATATCTATAAATTCAGCTACAATATCATGGACATAATCTTAATTTAAGGTTCAACAAGGATGACAACCCAGATATTGCTGAAAATCTATACCCGCTCACCATCACCAATAACATAATTTCTGTAATTGGGTTACTCTGACCTTTGACTTTTTGGCCACAAGATCAAGTGTTGTTCAGACCAGAGGGAAACGTCTCACTCAAATTTAGTGAAGAGGACACCTTCAGTAGTAATGAAGACAGCAGTTTGGAGAGCCAAACAAACACATACGGAAAAGGCAAATGTTACAGGGAATAATTTATCTGATATCGCATCTCAATTTGCTACACATATTTTGAAAGTTGCAAAACAGTCAGCATCATGCATAGCTGCATCCGTTTTGCAAAATTTGTATGCAAAATAATTTTAAGAATTGATTTTCATTACTTTAGCATTAATTGCTATAAATCTTTGCTGGAAACTATACCATTTATAACTTTCATCGTAACACATGCCACATTGTATGCAAAATTACACCCTGTGTTATATACCTAGTCCATATATTTTTAATGGTGTTAAAATGAAAGAGCAGGGTCGATATTTTTGATAGGCAACATGCCTTAATGCCAAGATGTATGAATACCAATATATTGGCAACTATAGACTAATTTAAGTGCTAAAACACTCAGATAATATTGCTGCATTGTTAAAATCCCCACTACATTTACTTAACAGTCATGCTAACTACCCAGTGTTCGTTTTGAAAATTCTACCTCTACTAGCAGCAACAACTCTTAACAACACATCCAACACAATAGAGATATACATTTCTAGATTAGCCCACCCATTTCTAGCTAAGCTCCACCCATTTCTAGCTAAGCTCCACCCATTTCTAGCTAAGCTCCACCCACTTCTTACGCATGTTGGAACCAGTTTGAAATCTGCATTCCTAGAATCTAATTTTCAACGTAACTTACAAGTACATGTAAGATGTAGAATATTTTGAAACTACTTTTACTGGGAGCTATTCTTGCCTATGGCAGCAACAGCTCCCACTCAAATCAGTTTCAAAATATTCTGTAGTGTTTATTAAGCTCTAATTTCATCAAAGACACAATTCATACACTGTTGACAGACTTCAATTTTCATGACAGACATCATTTTAATTGTGGCGTCAGAGAACTAGTGATGTAGTTTGCTATGACATCAGCTACGTCAGTGACAAATCGGAGGAGCCGCGAGCCGTCTATTCTCAAAATACATACCAGTTTTGTTTCAACTCTCTGAGGGCTGTAAAATACATTATTTCGGTGCAACACTATTATATAGCAATATGAATGCCCGAGTCAGCAGTATGCATGTACATACAGTATAACCTAAGGCGAAAATAATATTCAATGGACTTCTAGTCAAAGGTGCTTAGAAATGCCCATTTGCCGGCCAAGACAAAACTATTTTTCAAAATGTATCTCCAGAAATGCTTGGCTTGATTCTTGAGCCAGTCATTCCTGTGACACATTTTGACTTTTCAAGAACACCCTATCTCTGGCCTCCAAATGGACATACCGGTACATCAGGTGAGCAAAATGTCAATTTTCTTCGCATATCACATTAAAGAGTAATTAAAAGGTAGATTTTGAAATATTTACGCTGTAAAATTTATTCACAATTATTTGATTATTTAATTTTTAATCATAATAATTCACGATATATATAAAATAATCAATTTTTTTTATTTAATCACGTAATTGCGCATGCCTAGGATGACCTAATTTTACTATATGTACAGATAGATGCGAGACATTAATCTTATAAAATAATATACAACAGTCTTATTACCTGAGCTCTCTAGTGCGTCATTAAGTCTGTCTGTAACTTTGACCACAGCATCTGACATTAATGACTGACCGTGATGTAATAGATGTTCAACAAGTAATTCTGCAGCGTCCCCATACAGGGTCTTTGCGCAATAGATATAGCGAATGTATCTCATTGAGCAGAGAACTGTGTCTGTGTCAGCGCTGTATTCAACAATCCCTCGCTTGTTCTGCTCAAAATGCACTATATTATGCTGCACAAGAATTGCTAATGAGATTTTCACCTGAAAAATATAATTGTGCAATGCTAGAACAGCTTGGGAATACAGACTGCCCGTTTAAGACTACTGTCAAAAGATTGTTAAAGTGAACCTGTTGAGGAAAGGTCAAATGTACATTTTGGAAGCAAGAGGCCCATGGGCTTGTGACGTTCACCTGGACCATTAGCATTTGAACCATTTGTATTCAAATAGACATGATAGATAACTTTTGGAAAATTTAAGGCCTTCAAAAAAATTTACCAATCAAGATTCAAGTTTGATATGTTGAAATCTACCGTCATAGGATCATTCCATTCAAGCTTTGTTGAAATTTGGCCATTGATTATTGAGTATCCTTTTCGAAACGGTTCCGAAAAATTTTCAGAAAATCAAAGATGGTTGCCAAAACACTGACATATCGAAATTATGAATAGGATTTCTAGAGGCGACCACTACAGGATCCTTCACGCAATGTCACGTGACAAATAAAAATACTGTATACAAGCTCTGAACCCTACCAGCCTAGTATCCTTCTAGCCAAAAAAGGTTAAAATTGGCCAAGTGGTTACCTTATAACTGATTTCCGAAACTTTTTGAAAAATCCAAGATGGTCACCGGAGAAGTTGCCCAACCAAAATTCTGTATACAATTTCTGAAGCCTAACGCAATAGGGCCATTCCAGCCAAGTCTGGTTGAAATTGCACAAGAAATTAACGAGGAGTAGCGGTTTAAACGATTTCCAGCCAGTTTTCTGGAAATTCAAGATGGCCGCCAAACAAATTGGCCAAACAAGTCTGTAAGAAGCTCTAAGCATACCAGATACCACTCTAGGATCCTTCCAGCCGACTTTGCTTGAAATCGCTAAAGCGGTTAATGAGGAGTAGGCTTTTAACTGATTTCCAAAATTTTTAGAAAATCCAAGATGGCTGCCAGAAATATTGACCAATCAAAATTTTCTTTAGATGTATTGAAGCCAACCAGGATAAAGTTAGTCCACCCAAGTTATGTTACAATCAGGCCATTTATATTGGAGGAGTCACGTTTTAAAAGGTTTCGAAAAATTCAAGACGGCCGCCACAAAGATTGACCAATCAAAATTCTGAATAGAAGTTCTAGAGCCTACCACCACAGGGACCGTCTAGCTTAATTTGGTTGAAATCGGTCAAAACAAAAAGGAGATGTGATTTGACAGATGATTGTCTCGGACGCCATGGCATAAGCTCACTTGGCCCTTCAGGTCAGGTGAGCTAACAAAGGTGGTGAAACTAAAGTAACATTGTCTACCCGTGTCACTAGATGTACCTTGGGCTAGTGCGAGCATGGAGTGCTTCTTGTTGTTGTTGTTGTTGCTAAGATCTTTTTGCAGTTCTGCAGAGGTGCTACTGGAAGGATCTTCTTCAAACTTGGGTGAAAGCTTGCACGTGGGTGACCTAAAGACGTATCCCAATTTCATGGTGAGCTAATAATAGGCCCAGGGGCCTGTGGTGCTTAGCTAAGTGAGCTGGCACATAAACCTACCAGACTATGGAACTTTCAACTAAATTTAGTTCAAATCAGGCCAATGAATGGCAATGATTAACGAGAAGTACATCTTTTAACCGATTTTCCAGAAATTTCTTGAAATTCCAAGATGAAAACTGAAAAAAATTGACGAATCAAATTCTGTACACAAGTTTGGAAGTTAAGCAAAAGTAGTAAATTTGCTAACCTACTGCATCAGGGCAATTCAAATCCAGTTTGATTGAAATCATCCAAGCAGTTAATACGGAAGTCTAAACCCTTTAACACTCATATCAGCCAAAAATGGCTTCTACAGTTGTCTTGAGAAACGCCCATTTGTAGACCAAGAGAAAATTATTTTTGAAAATTTACCACTGGAATGACTGGGGGAGCCAGTCATTCCAGTGATAAAATTTCAAAGAGTCTTTTTTCTATGAGAAAATTAAAAAATTTTGGAACAAATTTGAGGGTTAAAGGATTAAAGCAAAATTTGACTTTTTGGAAAAGTCAAGATGGCAACAAGAAAATTGATCAATACCAGAAAATTGTTCAATCAGATTTTTTTGCGTACACATTCAGAAGCCTCTCTCACTCTGACTATAGGGTCTTTTCAGCAAAGTTTAACTCATTTATTGAAATTTTTGGAAAATCCAAGATGGCAGACGAAAGTTGACCGGTCAATCAAATTTCGGTACACAAGTTGCAGAAATTTACCCGTATAAGGCCAATACAACCAAGTTTGGTTAAAATCACCCAATTACTTTTATAATAATGAGTTGTACTTTTTTATAGCGATTCCTGACATTTTCAGAAAAGCCAAGATCCAGATGTGGCCATTGAACCCGCGACATCGCACCGCACTGATCCTCGGAAGGACTGCCTGACGGTCATTCGACCCAGTATACATGATGAGAACCCGTTGTCCGCTGCTGGGAAGTACATCGACTTTGCAATCTCGGCACAGATCCACGAGATCAAGAGCATGACACTCGAGTTCAAGCTTCAGAGCACAATAGAACAGACGCTAGAGCTCCCGCAAGTTCTGAACAGGTGGGAGATCGTGCAGAGAAACAGCACCGTGGACACCACCTATGTGAACGATGAGTACCGAGTCCTAGGTCCGCTAGCTCGTGGACCAAACTTCTATGCGAAGGGAAAGGGGTACTACGCTGTGGGGTGCAATGAGGGGTTTACGGAATTCAAACTACGGGCAGGTGTCGAGAAGCCTGTGGCAGTTCCACTCTTAACCCTCCTTGAGAATACACACGTGAATTCAGCTGCCATGCAGGCTGTTCCTCCGGGTGTACACTGAGCAGCTCGCAGATGCAATGATGAATGCTCCAAGACCTCATGTCTGGCATGACGAGAATGACCAGGAGCTGAAGCAAACGGGTTCCAAACAGCGGATCGTGCATGTGGAGCGAGAACACCAGCAGGTCCAAGCCACAGCTAACCAACGGGTAGAGCTGACATTGCTTCGTGGTGCATAGGACTGTGTCGCTGTTGCGGTCCTGGTTCAGAAGGGAGGAGCCATCCAGCAGGTGGATAAGCTAGACGACTTCAAGCTTGTGGTTGCTGGAACCAATGTTCTTGGTGAGGTACGCGAGCTGGCTGACTGCCAACTCTACAGACAGAAAACTAAGTCATATGCACTTCTGCGACTAACCAGTGGAAGCGATGACCTCGAGTCGGCACTCGAGGGCCGTCACCACCTCGGGGGCAGGGACATCCCACCTAATCAGGGCAACCGGCTCAGCTTCAACATCGGAAACCTCATAGCTGGGACTCGCTCATTAGGTGTGAGGGTACTTTACTTTGGCTATGCTAAGGTATGCATGTCGAACACATCAGGTATTCAGCTTGAGCGTGCGTAGAACACGACTCCTGTCATCACAGCTGCAGCTGCCCCCACTACTATAAGCTCTGCTGTCTTCTGACCTGTCGATGCTTCATAGTCGAACGTTGGCTCAGGTATTTTTACAGCCTCGTAGTATTCATCGAGACTCTCATCTGCCTCTGTGATGCTCTGGTTGACCTGAGCTCGGTGTTGTCTGGCGCATATGCTTGAGTGCTTTACTGTATTCAACCTTCTCCTTAGACAGCTTCTCCATCGCCTTGTTATGACGCTCACGCTCGACCTCTGCCGCCTTCTTGTCGGCGAAGCCGAGTCCCCAGTTCGCTAAGGCAAACACGCCCGCATTCAAGATTGCGGATGCCATGCTATAGTCTACAGTTTAAAGCTACTATATAGCTGTCCCCAGCGACGGATCCCCAGAGCGATGTATGAACCAGAGGCTTATGAAGATACAGTCGAGGATATAGATGACGAGGACAATGAGGAGGGCTATGACAAGGAGGATTATGATGCAGACTACGAGGTCGGTGGTGAGTATGATGATGTAGAACCTGAATCCCGCAAGCTAGTACACAGAGTGAAAGGAATCTATTGCACTTACGTAAAAGGTTCTATCGGTCCGCTGGCAGCAGTTGGGGCTCTGATCGTTCTGTTCACAACGAAGGCTGGCAAGACGGTCCGCAAGATCGCCAACAATGCTCTCCATGGTGTGGAGAAGATTTCTGAAGCCATACCAGCCATCGCCTCAGGAGTAGGTACGTTCTTCGGCGTCGCAGGCCCTTGGCTACCGTACATTGCCATAGCACTCACGGCCATCTGGGCCGCCGAACATTTAAGCCGTACTATATAAGGATGGCGTCTCTGTACGACCTGGTCAAGACACTTAACTTCCGAGGGTTAATCGATAAACTACCGTTCAGTGAGGATCCAGCAGAGACTATACGCCGGTGTTTGAGGAGGTCTTCAGTGATAGTCGAATGAATGACGGCCGTCTGTTCGTCTGTTTAGAGTTCGCCCAGGCCGTGCGTGATAGGACAGGAGTGGACGTCAGTGATAAAATCACACAGGCCATGCGTGACAGGACGGGAGTGGATGTCAGTGATTAAATCCGGGAGCTTATCAACCGTCTTTCTTGAGGAACTGTACTATCAGCCAGGTGGATATTACCGTGAGCCCCCTCAACTACTCGAGGCTGCACGTCGCAAGGGCCACAACATCACATTGGAGACAGTTAGCCAGTGGCTAAGCCGCCAGGCGATGTGGCAGATATACAGCCCTCGTCCACGGCACATCAGGCATGCCCATTTTGATGAAACTGTCCCGAACAGAGTTCACCAGGCAGATGTTCTATTCCTTCCACACGACTCGCTTGGTCGTAAGACCTACAAGTATGCCCTCACCATCGTTGATGTCGGCAGCAGGTACAAGGCTGCTGCACCGCTCACAGACAAGTCAGCTGGCCAGGTGGCCCAGGCATTTCAAGGAGTCTACGAGGCTTCGGAAAATCCCCTCCAGTGGCCGGAATTGTTGCAGGTGGATGAGGGTAAGGAGTTCAGAGGTGAGACTGCAGCCCTCATGCGGAAACACGGTGTGGTAGTTAGGCAAGGCGAGGTAGGGCATCACCGTCCCCAGGCTATCATTGAGCGGTGGAATCGGACACTGGCAGAGAGACTGTTCCCACACCAATACGCCCAGGAAATGGCAGCGCCGAGTGAACGTTCTAGAGTATGGGTGAGAGGGCTGCCTGCTGTGGTGGAGAGATCCAATGCCGAGGTTACTAGGCTAATCGGGAAGAAGCCGGTAGAGGCTATCAGACACTGCTGTTGCCAGTCACAGCTCTAGAGGAGCGAACAAGGGAGAGGAGTGCCTACCACCTGTAGAGCTGGGCGGTCTGACAGTAGTACTGTGAGGACCGCGGTATACCGTGAACCGATACCATGACCATTGACATTTCCAAAAACCGTGAATACCGTCCATAATGTTTGAGCAATATTTGAGAAATATATTCATAAAATCTGACTTGACCAAGGGTAAATAGGTGCAAATAGTGCCAAAAATTCAGGCATCCCTAACTATTAGCCGAGTTGAGGTGAAAGGGTCATTGTAAAAACAAACATCAAGACGTCAATTACAAAATAATGACAGGCACAACTGTATGTCAAACATACGTCTTGAAAGTCTCACGGTAAAATTGCTTTATTTAAAACATCTAAACCCATTCTCTGGCCGTCCGCCGATAGTAATTACACTATAATATATTCCGTATTCCTGTTTCTATTTTTAAAATTTATTACTCCAAGCATTTTGTCACCGAACAAACACGCTAGAATAACAAAATAACATACAAACTGCGTGCTATTCAAACACAACAGCAATCTCGCAAAGACGTATCTGATAGGTTGTTCATGAACTAGACCGTGGGAAAATACATTACTATGCTGAATTTATCAATGAAAATTTACTAAAACGTAGTATTTGCTCGCGCCGTTATGATCACGTGCTAATTTATTAACCACGAGCAGTGTTGAAGTCGTTATTTTTTATTTTTCTGGCTTGTTTTAAGAAATTTCTTTACGGAGTAAATCCAGTTTAAGTAACGACACCTAAAAATCAGTGTTTTAGTTTTTGTAATTCATTTTTCAACTGGCTATACGTCGGAAGTTCGCGGAAATGGCTTTTTACACGTATTGTTCACGTGAAGCATGGCGAGTAACGAGTCTGCACATCAGGTACTCAGTAATTATCAGAAGCTTTGGAATCGGCTATATTCAATGTCGTGTTATATGTATGTGTATAGGCCTGTTTTCGCGAGTAACAGAATATACGACTCCAACAGAAATAAAAGAGTACAACACTCGCCCCGTTTAAATACTCGCAGATTTTGTCTGGACTCTGTTTATCAAAGCGCTCGACTGCCAAAATAAAATTTACCGTTTGCAATCCAGATTGAAAATAGTGCACACCAATGTCTCAAACAGCTGGTTATAGTTAGCGAATCGACCACACCCTTTGACCGATATTCCCGTGAATGATATTACGTCAATAAAAACAGTGACCTAATGAAACTAAACAGTTGCAATAGCCATGTTCTTCTTCTCTAAATCAGGAAGCTGATTTATTTATTTTACCTATATTCAGGGTTCATACACCTTCAGCAGAATTAAATTCCATACCTTTTCCAGACTTTTTCCAGACTCAATTTCAAATTTTCCAGACCTCATTTTGGGACTCAATCAGACAAAAAACAAACACAGTTACTAAGTTCATCATATTATCATATATAAGCTTTATTAAACTTTATAAAACAAGAATATCAAAACACAGCGTGCACACTTTTGCCTGTGGAACTGAAGCAACCGCAGTAGTGGAAGACCCGAGGACAATAACAAACTGCATATATAAATAATTGTCACAAGAATATCAAAGCACAGCACGTGCACACACAGATATGAATTTCATTACAGCAGCAAATTTTTTGTTGAATATTTTGAAAATAATTTGACTGGAAACTGTTGCTGCTTGAAGCAGCAATAGTTTCCAGTCAAATTATTTTCAAAATATTCAACAGCTATCCTATCAAAACACACTATTAAAACATCATAGGAGTTATCTTAATCTAATATAGCCAGAAATATCAACATACGCACAAACACACACAGTGTGTCACACATACACAGGATTTCTTATTATAAAGGGACTTTTTGAGGGTATTTAGCCCCAAAATCTAGATTGGGAACAGCATATTGTCTATGAGTGGCTCTTGGAACCGTATATTGTCTAGGAGTGGCTCAGTGTTTTTCAGGATGCAAACCAGATATGAATTTCATTACAGTAGCACATTTTTTGTTGAATATTTTGAAAATAATTTGACTGGAAACTGTTGCAGCAATAGTTTCCAGTCAAATTATTTTCAAAATATTCAACAGCTATCATGCAAAGTTGAGCTTGAGACACCCACATTTATTTGTTGAGGGCCACCCCCACCCCACCCCACCCAACCCCCCCCCCCCACCTTTAGATAACAACTTAAACCCTGCACATATACAAATACACTAATTTATTTTAAATTTACTATAGCTGATCATATCGCCATAGCAACAGGAGGAATTCTCATTATTTTCACTCGATAACGTGCCAACATAAGAGACCTCGCGATACGAGAGAGCTGTCAGGCAGTAATAATATTTTACCGCGACTCCGAGCAAAGTTGGGATCATCTAAGGTTGGGCGATATAAAATTGCTACGCTTCCAAATGATTCTGGTACTATCAATGTGAAAATGTAAAATATTCTTACATTGAACCAAAGAAATCTGTAACTTTCGGCACTGGCTTTAGATGAACTTCCAGCAGTGTCTCATGGTTTTTTCCCCGACATGTGGTTAACAACAGCCACTTCACCCATATTCGCGATGTCAAAAGACTTATTGCAAACACTAATTTGGCATGCGAGTTTGATGTGTTGTCCGTTAAAATCCAATCATTATATTTATCGTTAGTTTCCCAAACACTAGAATACTTGCACGTTCCCATGTTTACTGTATCACAAAAACGGCAATCTCGCAAATTATTTCATTGTTTTGACTTCTCACACTGTACTATTTGACAGACGACTGCCGATTCGCTCATTTTCATTGCATTGTAATTGAACATGTTCAGACACGTATTGCTCAACAACCGCGAGATGTTCCCGGTAATAGGCGGTTTTCTATTGTAAGCGTCTTACAATAGAAAACCGCCTATTACCGGGAACATCTCGCGGATGTTGAGCAATACGTGTCTGAACATGTTCAATTACAATGCAATGAAAATGAGCGAATCAGCAGTCGTATGTCAAATTCTGGGGATTCTCGCGAGACTGGCGGAAACGCGAGATTTCGTTCGTAAACAAAAGATGGCGGTCTGAAAAATTAGGATTGCCGATATTTTAATTTTCCATGCATTTTCCATTCCAGTTGGCCCAAAATTGGAATTATCATACTTTTTCCAGCCCTGGATAAGGATTTCCTAAATTTCCATACTTTTTCCAGACTTCCATACATGCGTACGAACCCTGTATATTTGCCGTTGATTGGAGATGGAAGTGAAAAGGAAATGGAAAAATTTTTTCTAATTTCGTGGCATGCCTCAAGCTCAGATGACGGTATACCGTGGTACCGCGGTATTTTTTCATGGTACCGATACCGTCATGTAAATATCAATACTGCCCAGCTCTAACCACCTGATGCTCTGGTTCGGTACCTGTATGAGCCTGGTGAGCTGGAAGGTGGTCGACGGCATGCAACAGATCCTAACCATGCCTGGGGTCAGTTACATTAAAATGTAACTAGTTACAGCTACAGTTACATTGCACTATGTCAGTTACACTTACAGTTACACTTGTTGAGCAATGTAACTAGTTACATTTCAGTTACTTTGCATTGTAACTAAAGTTACATTTCAGTTACATTAGTTACTTTGATTGATAATTATTATGAAGGACTATACGTGAACATCAATGCCATCATAAAAGGTGTAATGTAGTTAACCAAATTGAGATACATAGTAGAAACAAAATACCACTATAACCCCTGATATAAGATACTGACAGAACTGAATCCATTTCAGATATAAAATATAAAACATGCTGAAAATTCTTTAATAAAGTTGACTGAATTTTGTTACTGCCATATGAAATAACAAATTTCAATCAACTTGTTTCCAAAATAATAAGACACTAGTTTAATTCCACAGCCTTCATAGATGTACATATATATTTCTTCCTCTAACCCTTTCAACCCAGACGGCCATATAACAAACATCAATCTTATTGTATGAAACAATTGGTTAAATGTTTTGAAACTAATTTGACTGAATGCTTTGCTACCATAGGTATCAACATTTTTCAGTGAAATTAGTTTCAAAGTGTTCAGCAGATTTCCTGAGAGCATTGATAAGATAATCCATCATCTACATTTGTACCATGGGCCAATATAACACCTTCCAGTGAAATTAGCTTCCAAATGTCCATCAGCTTTGATGTATGCTTAATTTCAAATAGGAATTCAAATATTTTGAAATTAATTAATTACTTTCATTAGTTTCAATGGCAAATTGATTCCGATCAGATAATCTGCTGAGTGCTGTATACTTACTACGTTTGCAATTATACTTTCAAAAGCTTTTGCTTCATATGGCAGCAACAGGGTTTTTTCAGGTCTGATTAGTTTCAAAACGTTCAACTCCTTTCCAGTACACTAGTTTAATTCCACAGTCTTTATAAATGTGTCTGCTATACCAACATGGTTGATGGCTTGACTTTTATCAATGGCATTGTCCTTTGATGTTTATCACCACACCTATGTGACTTGAATTTAGCTTGAGTATAATTGCTAAGCAATGGTGTCCTAAGGTGGCCTAATCAATAGTATATTAAGAAAAGAACAGGACATGCTGTTAACACATACTGTGGCAGATTTTTAATTTCTTTACAATTCAGCATTTGGTGTTGTAATCCTTTTAACCCTTTAACAATAAAGCTGGACAATACAACTTTTGCAGTGTTTTTGAGAAATGTCCATTTTCAGACAAACCTAAGATATTTTTGAAAATTTACCACTGGAATGACTGGCTCAATAACCAAACCAGTCATTGCAGTGGCAAATTTTCTAAAATAATCTCATGGTCTGCAAATGGACATTTTCTATGAGAAAGCTAGTTTTCTTCAACAAATTTAATCTTTAAACGGTAACAGTTAATTCTATAATGATTTAGTAAACAACCTGTTTCTAAGCTACATTGTAGATTAATGTAAAAGCTGTACATAAGATTTTGATTAAAGGTTGTTGTTGGCTGATGTAACAATAACATTCAGACTATAGAACATTTACTGAAGTAACTGTAAATCTGCGATGTATGGCCATGAAGAAATAGTATAAGGCCTCTTCTAAAAAAGAGATGAAATAAAGTGTGTCTTCTAACATGATCTTTGAAGTTGTATGATGAAAGGCAGGTGGTAATTAATGCCAAACGTGAAAACTGCAAAGATTTACCCATGAATAACCTTGAGCCCAAGGGAAATGATAAAATTTTCATTAGAATTTTTTTTTAGATCTCTCAATGTTCTAGGATCTGGCCAAGTTTGAAGAGAATCGGAAGAAAACTATAGGAGATTGAAGGAAATTTCAATTTCCCTTTCTCCGAGATCTAACAATACTCACCATTCTATTACTTCTGATATACAGCTGGCCCTGACAGCTGGCTCTAGGACTATAGACTTAGAAAGCTTTACCAACTCCTTGGAACCGGGTACTCGGCTCCCAACTGCCGAGTACCCGTCTACCATGAAGCTCATATTGTTTGCATAGCCACTAAACAAGAGAAACCCATGGCTTGCCTCTGTGGGGCTGGGAGGCTGGGTCCGTAATAGAATGGTGAGTATTGTTAGATCTCGGAGAAAGGGAAATTTTAATTTCCTTCATTCTCCTTAGATCAATACTCACCATTCTGTTACTTCTGATATACACCAGATTTGGTCAGTAACCTGGTGGGAAGGGGCAAGCCATAACTGCTACTTTTGCCCCTTGGAGAAAGAGCTAGACTTAAACTTGACTAATGGAGACCTAAAAGGATCATCAAGTTAACGGAACCGAATCACATTCGCATCACTGGCCCCTCCCCCTTTTTTCTCCTAAGAAAAGGGAGAGAACTCACGAACATGCATCTCGCCTGCAAACACAAATATGCCAAGAGGGTTAACATATATGTATTAGCCTGGGAATGAGCATGAATATATAAGATGAATGAACATGATATATAAACATAATACAAAAAAGTCTCAATCTTGAATTACCTCATGATTTATGGATTTCAGACGTGGCGCCTCCAACCATTCACTTTTCCGGCCATCAGTGACACAATCTGGTTGTCATCCTCTCGCTCGACCATGTCTGCTTCTAAATTCTTTCTTACTAATGCCAAAAAAGGGTGAAGAGCAGTGTGGTCGCATAACTATCGTTTCAAAACAGCTAAAGCGAGTGGATTGGCAGAGTCTGACACATCCCTCACTTAGTAATCCGTGAAAGAGGACTCACAGTGCCATTGTGCAACAGCCATGATGTCCTCTAACGGAACACCATTGTAAAGGGTGGTCGAGGCGGCTATTCCTCTAACATCGTGCGCCCTTGTGCATTGCACCTGGTGCCCAGTCGCAATCTCATGGGTAATCTGAATGCATTCGAGTACCCAACGAGAGATAGAATCCATGGATGCGGCGCCATATGGCTTCTTATGGCAGATCCACAGATGTCTATCATTCGACCGTAATGAGTCTGTCTGTTTTCTGTACTTAGTCAAAGCACGGACTGGGCACCAGACACTGGCATCACGATCAAACCTTGTTAGTTTCGGTATAATGATCGGTTTGCCGGGATATCTTAAAGATTGATTCTTTGACATAAACTCTGCTCTTGGCAGAAGACGCAGACCCTCTCCGGAGACAATAAATCGGTCCCTCTCTGCTGAAAGTGCATGGATCTTACTGTGCCTTCTAGCTGAGGAAGCTGCCAATAGAAAGACTGGTTCTTTGACATAAATTCTGCTCTTGGCAGAAGACGCAGACCTTCTCCAGAACCAATAAATCGGTTCCTCTCTGCCGAAAGCGCATGGATCTCACTGCGCCTTCTAGCTGAGGAAGCTGCCAATAGAAAGACCGCCTTTAGAGTCAAATGCTTTAGACCAGCCAAATGCAATGGTTCGAAAGGGTGCTTGGCCAGTACACTAAGCACTAATGATAGACTCTAGGCTGAAATGACTACCGGTTGTCTCGGTCGGAGATTGCTCATTCCCTTCACCATCACATTTAACTGGGCCACCTCTGGACTATCCCTGTTGGCTAGACAAGGGATAACTGATGCCAAAGCTGACTTGTATCCAGCAATTGTGACGGGAGCTAGTCCTGAAAAGAACAGCTCACAGAGAAAGTCTGCTATTTGCTGAATAGTGGAATGAAAGGTAACAATACCCTTTTCCTCACACCAGTCTGCAAATCCGTTAACCTTGTTGTTATATGACTTGAAGGTTGACCTCCCTCTCGCAGCTGCGATGAAATCTGCAGCATGTCGAGAAAGGCCCTCCGACGTGGAATGTTGTTTGACAACAAGCACGCAGTCAATAACATTTCGGGACGCTCGTGTAGGAAGCGTCCCTTGGCCTGGGAGATTATGTTCGGAATCTCGGGTAACTGCACTGGATTTTCCACCCGCAGACCTCGAAGATCCGTGAACCACGCCCTGCTGGCCCAAATGGCGCTATAGCAGGACCAGGCACGGTTCCTCCCTGATCTTCACCAATATCTTCGGTAGAAGAATGGTGGGTGGGTACACGTAAGCATGCATCCCTCTCCAGCTTAACGCCAGAGCGTCTGTATCGACGGCATTAGGATCTGTAATCGGCGAGACATAAGTCATGATTTGAGCATTTTCCCTTGTGGCGAACAAGTCCACGTTGGGTTTGCCCCAATGCTCGAAGATCCTGTGAAAAACTGGAGGGTTGAGAGACCATTCTATTGGCAGAATTCTCTGTCTGCGAGACAAAGCATCCGCCAGAATGTTCAATCGCCCAGGAATATGAGCTGCTTTAAAAACAACCGAGTAATTCCAGCACCATTGAACCAAGTGCCACACTTAGATACATAGTGTGGGTGACTTGGTCTCGCCTTGCCGATTTCTGTATAATACTACTGTCGAGTTGTCCGACCGTATCAATATCGCCTTGCCCCTGACTTTTGGAAGAAACCTTTTCCAATGCCAGTTCCACTGCCATCATATCCAACAGATTGATATGCAGCTGGCTCTCTTGGAGAGTCCATGTGCCCAAGACCTGGTGTTCTCCCAGGTAGGCCCCCCCCATCCCTCCAGCGATGCATCCATGTACACGGACAGCTGGGGGTGGGGTAGATGCAGCGAAAACTCCTACTAGGAGGAGATTCTGACGCTTTTACCACCATACAAGATGCGACATTATTGGCTCCAAAACTGGCACCAGTTTTGACAGGGGTTCTATTCTCTGTTTCCACAGAGACATCAGATACAACTGGATAGGTCTTCGCATCCGAGCAGTGTACGGGTATACCTGCTACATGGAGACCATCATGCCCAGCATCTGAAGAAACCGCCTCGCCTGAATGTGGTTTCCCAATCGAAACACTTGGGGATGGCTAACAGAGACACCACTCTGGGCTCTGACGGGTAAAAAACCCTGCCATCCTCGAGATCGAATCGCATCCTTAAATAAACGAAATGTTGAGTGGTGTGTCAACTCAGATTTCTCCTTGTTGACTATCCAGCCTAGATCTGAAAGCAACTTAAGAGTCAGAGCAGTATCCACCTCTAACCTGGCTGATGATCAGCCAATCGTCTATGTAGGTGTGAAGCGCCACGTTCTCTTTTCTGAGAAAGGCTGTCACCACAAGAACCACTCTGGTGAAAACCCTTGGAGCTGTCGACAGGCCGAATGGGAGGATTTAAACTCCCCTACTAGATTCTGAAACGCAACTCTCAGAAACCTGTGACAACTCCCGTTCAGAGGAATGTGGGAACATGCATCTCTCAGATCGATCGATACACACCACACACCCTTCCTCAATCCTGCCATTACCGACCTCAGAGTTTCCATCTGAAACCGAGGCGTATGGATAAACCAATTCAATGGCCTGAGACTGAGTACGGGTCTCCATCCCCCTGTGCTCTTGGGGACAAGGAACATGTTTGAATAGAAGCCTGGAGTGTTCCGGTTTGCTGGTTTATTGCTCCCTTCAGAAGCAAACCTGACACTTCGTTTTTAATAGCTTCTAACTTGTCTGGTCCCGTTGAACGGGTGTCCAGACAGGTGCCAAAGACAGATTTTGTGGTGGAAAGTCCCACCACTCTGGTATGTACCCATGGGATAACTATCCCAGGACCAGACTGTCTGACGTCACACCTCTCCAAACCTCGACGAAAACGCATGAGCCTTCCACCCACTATAGACGCCTCAACGCCTAATGGGGGTGTCTGGCTCGCGTATCCGCTCCCCCCCCCCCTCTCTTGACGAGAGAGCGAGAGAACCATATTGGTATTGGCTTCACTGACACAGCGCAAAACACAAAAACTTATACAAATATTTTTAGACAACTATTCTGCCTGCAGAATAATTGAAAAGTGAATCTGTTTCCTATTCGGGCTCTAATGCGCATGCGCGAGCGCGCTTAGAGACAAGCGTCACTATGAGGTGAGCATAGACTGGTGCCAGTCTATACCTGATGGTAGGCTGGAGATGGGACTCAACCAGTAGCCTGGTTGAGGGTCCATAGGAATAGGATTAGGCATGGGGAGGTGTGTATGCAGGCATAAAAATGTTATTCTGATAGCAAAATGCAAATAATTGATTTAGCAAGTAGAGATTGAACGGTAATGGATGTTTTTGTGGTGTAATAACAACGGACGCTCCACGATTTACTTTCGGACCGCCTGACCTCGCGTCAGACCCTGCCAAGTCCTTCGGCAAGGAACTTAAGCATCATATCGACCGACCACACAGCGCAAACGTTACACCTACTGTCAAGACTACACTTAGTACAGTGGAAACAGACATGGTCCTTGCATAGAACCCGACGATATGTGGCACTCGTCACATGATGGCAGGGCTGGCTTGGCCTATAAAAAGCCAAACCTACATTAACCCAGCGGAACGAAACAAAAATTGAAGGCAGACAATTAATTTTCAAATATTTTGACCATAAATTAACTGTCACCCTCCCGCACCCCACCCCGCAACGTTACAGCAAATATCGCATTGATTATGACGACAAGAACGAAGCGGGCAATAATACACCCATACACTGATCCTCAAGGATGTATAACAGAACCAGGAATCATATCGCATAGCATTCGGGGTATATTTAGTGATAAATATAAATTATACTCCTAATGAAGGACAAAACGATATGTGAAGAAACAACAAAATGTAAACAAACTGCTGTAGCACACGGTAAAACCGCAGACCACACATCTAAATCAAGAATTTTGAAACCACTGATCATTGCAAACAGACCGTGATAACACGCAAAACTTGAAAATTCCAAAGTTTTTCTGGTACCAATTAAAGTACGCAGCACCCAGAATCAGATGCGCGAATTAATGAAACATTTTCTTCACATAAACATCCGAGAAACACGGGTGTGACGTCACCCGCTCGGATCTTACGGAGAACGACGTCAGCCGATAATCGTGTTAAAACACCGATAAGCCAACACCTAATTTCACATCTGCCGATCGCCTGTTGGGGATTTAAAGGAAGGCGATCATCTGGCATATTTCGTTGTTAACACACGTCCCAGATTCTTTGGGGTTAGAAATTGGAACATGCGACACAGACGAAATTTTAGAGACCTAAGTCTTTTAACTATGGAATAACATGGAAATATACAACCTGGTTATCATCGGAAGCGTCCATATTAATCCAAAATATCCTTTTGAGAACGCACAAGCTATCACAATTAATCACAGTAAAAAGACTTAGGCTTAAACAATCTTAAGACTTTCCAACTGCAAAAAGCATGTATTCTCTTGTCGCTATGCAAACAAGAATGAGCTTCATGGTAGACGGGTACTCGGCAGTTGGGAGCCGAGTACCCGGTTCCAAGGAGTCGGTAAAGCTTTCTAAGTCTATAGTCCTAGAGCCAGCTGTCAGGGCCAGCTGTATATCAGAAGTAATAGAATGGTGAGTATTGATCGAAGGAGAATGCAGTTACTTTTGCAATGTAACTGTTTACATTTCAGTTACTGTAACTAAAGAAATTCTTCAGTTACAAGTTACTTCAGTTACATGAAAAATGTAACTAAGTTACAGTCAGATACAGTTGCAAGTTACAGTTACCCCAGCCCTGATCCTAACTGGTTGATAGATGTTCACAGGCTTGACAGGTATGTGGAGGCGGAGGGGCAGCCTACACTGTACTACCTGGCACGCCAGCACGGAGTGCCTAGGTGACCATTTGTCGTAGAAGAGCTTCAGCTAGTCCCTGCATACACACAGCTACCACCACTTAGGGTGCTAACATGATACTCGATGGGCTCGGTATAGACACCATCTGGCAGCACATGGCGCTTATCAAAGTAAGCGGAGAGTCCAAGTTTTTCCTGCCCATACGTCACCATACCCTGGTTACGCATGCGTAGGCCTCGGTTTTTAGCTCTGTCCACCCCGCCATGTAGGGCGCTGTAGAACCTCTGCCAAGAGACCTCATTCTGCCGCTTTGACATTCCCTTAGCCGAGCACTTACTTGCAGCTGTTCTCTCCACGTAGTAGCATTTGGAGCAGAGAGCGATACTATGAGAGCCTTCGAACTCGAGCTTGAACAGTCCCGGAGTCGGTCCAGATTCAAAATGTAAACAAACATTTGTTCCAAGCTAGCCAGTCCCGCTTATGAGCCTGGTACTCCGCTCGCATCTCAGGGTGAATGACGTCGTCGAGGTTGGAGCCTGCTATAGCGATATACGCGCAATGTCCATCTGCAGGTACTCAAAGCTGTCACGAGCTACGTAGCGATCGAGGAAGTCGTAGTAGAACTCCAGCATTCTCAGCTTCGCGAGCTCATAAACGGCTATCCCCACCTGGAAGGGCCTTTGAATAGTGATTCTCGGCTTGTGACTCTGGAGCTCATATGACTCACCGATCTCCTCGAGATCTTCGAACCATGCACTACGCAGGGCCTTGTCTACCACATGTTCATCCTTCGTGAAGCTGGTGTTGCCATGACATTCTAGGGCCTCGATGAGCTTCCCGTAGGCACTGTTGCCGAGGAGTTTGAAGAGATCTGCCAAGAGTGCTTTGCTCTTATCTACATCTCCCGAGCAGCGGGCCTCCGTAACATTCTCCACGAACCACTCGATTGGGCGATTGACCTCATAGTCTATGGTACAGTATACAGCAGTGATCTCCAGGCCATGGGTTATATACCACTTGAGTGTCGGTGCGTACAGCAGCCGCTTCTTGCCAGAGAGGGCGCTGACCATCTTCTGGGTGGTGGGTCGCCTCCGCCCTGTACGCTCTAGATATGCCTGCATCTCAGAAGAGACAGCCTCTACTGGGATCTCGTGGTTATAGAAGAGCGGGGGCATTTCCTCGAACTTTGCCCACAGGGCCTTAGGGACCTCTATATCCACCTCAGCAAATCCAAACCAGGGGTCTGCTAGGAGCTCCTCCGTAAAGCTGGCTACACCACTGTCACCGGCCCAACGGTGCACTGTCTCCTTACCACAGGGCATCTCTTTGTCCATCGTTGACAGGTACAGAGCATTTGCGGCGTAGCCGAGTAGACGTTGGCAGACACGCTCACTCTGGCGGATTCGAGTCACGCCGGCCTCATGGCATCCGCTCTAGGGCTTCGATGAATGGACTGACGTCCACGTTGTTGTAGTATCGCAGCCAGTCAGCGAATGTTCGCATTCCACGCTCGCTGAATGTCTGGTTACACTGTTCCCACTCTGATCGCGTCAAGAGGTAGCCACCCTTGAGCTTAGATGTCCATGCTGAGTAGTCAGGAAGCCCTGGATAGTTGAGCTTCTAATGTGTGTCAAACCATTCATACGGGAACCAGCTCTTCTGCTGTGTACACACGTAAGCTTTGACCCATACCTTGTACGAGACTCCTGGGCTGAGGTAGTTCAGAACATCGAGAAACCGTAGCTCAGGTGCTATGAGGAACATGGTCTGATTAGCCTTCTTGGCGACTTTCACTGTACCTATACTGTCAGTCAGCTTATCGACAAAGTACTTCTTGATGAGGTTCAGGTCATACCGCCCACAGTTGAACCCCAGTACAGGCACTTGGTCACACCACTCGTTGATCAGTCGCTCCTGTCGCTTTGGGAGCTTGTCCAGGTCTGTCGGTATGTACAGTGCCCTAACGCTTGTCCGGATTAGATATGCTCGCTGTTGGATCTCCAGCATGAACTCTCTGATCAGTACTTTGGGGTCAGGATTGCAGAGGTGAGTGGGCTCACTCGTGGCACCATCTAAGGAGCAGCCAACTGATATAGCGATAGGTATGTGAGTACTCTCGATCGTCAGTCTCCGTAGGAAGAGTCTTGATACCATCTAGGAGTGCTTCGAAGTCGTAAACAATGAAGTGTGGGTATGGGACAGTCCGAACTCGTTTAGGGACGCTTGGGCAGCGTTTTATACAGCACTCCCACAGTACCACAAGTGTGCATCCAGATGCTCTCAGCTTCTCCTCTCTCAGGACTGTCTTGCGGTATCTTTGTTCGGCATCCTCACCTCGCTGGTGTTGTGGACACCCATGCCAGACACAGCCATGGAACTGGTAAACGGTGTTGGTGGTCGGATCATAACCATCGAGCACCCTCGATCCAACGCTTGCCACCGTGCCCACACTCTACATGGTGTATGTGTACGCCTCTTTTTCTCGACTCATACACAATCTAACGAGTAGCCGCTGAACTGGATGGTTGGGGTGGATAGAAGGCTTTCTCATATGCAGACTGTTGCGCCTCAACCTTCTCGCCAGGACACACGATTGTTGTTTAGCCGCCTGTACAGCGATCAGCATGGCATTGAAGACTGCATGCCTGTGTAAACCTCTGCTGACAGTGACTGCAGACTAGTGTATGTGCCACCTTGGAGATGTTCTTGATGTAGAAGGCGTGGTGGTCCCACACTCTGATGGTCATGGTGTCACGGTGGTGAGCCGCTGGCCTGATTAAGTGCCAGGTGTCCTCTTCGGTTGGTTCATACGTGTACGCGAATCCCGATCTTGGCGAAGAACTCTACCTTGTCCAGCTGATCCAGTGAGGTCTTGCGGACATCAGGTACTGTCACTGTCTTGCCGTAGAACCATGTGGCAAGCTCTCGTGCAGGAGCTGTACTTCTATGAGCTCTCGCTCCTCGGTGGACTGCTAGACATCTCCAGAGACTGCAGGAAATGTCAATTTCCCTTTCTCCGAGATCTAACAATACTCACCATTCTGTTACTTCTGACATACAGCTGGCCTTGACAGCGGCTCTAGGATTATAGACTTAGAAAGCTTTACCGACTCCTGGGAACCGGGTACTCGGCTCCCAACTGCAGAGTACCCGTTTACCATAGAGCTCATATTGTTTGCATAGCCACCAAACAAGAGAAAACTATGGCTTGCCTCCGTGGGGCTGGGAGGCTGGGTCCGTAACAGAATGGTGAGTATTGTTAGATCTCGGAGAAAGGGAAATTGACATTTCCTGCATTCTCCTTCGATCAATACTCACCATTCTGTTACTTCTGATATACACCAGATTTGATCAGTAACCTGGTGGGAAGGGGCAAGCCATACATGCTAATTTTGCCCCTTGGAGAAAGATTTTAGACTTCAAACTTGACTAACGGAAACCTAAAAGGACCGTCAAGTTCACGGAACCGAATCACATTCGCGTCACAGGCCCCCCCCCCTTTTTCCTCCTAAGAAAAGGGAGAGAACTAACGAACATGTATCTCGCCTGAAAACACCAATATGCCAAGAGGGTTAACTACTCCCTGCATATTGCTTGTATTAGCCTGGGAATGAGCATGAATATATAAGATGAATGAACATGATACATATACATAATACAAAAAACTCTCACTTGTTGAATTACCTTATGATAACAGGACTTCAGACGTACCGCCTACAACCATTCACCGGTTCGGCCATCAGTGACACAATCTGGTTGACATCCTCTCGCTTGACCATGCCTGCTTTAGGTTCTTTTCTTACCAAAGTGAAAAAAGGGGAAAAGCAGTGTGGTCACTAACTATCGTTTCAAAACAGCTAAAGCGAGTGGATTGGCTGAGTCTGACACATCCCTCATATAGTAATCCGTAAATGAGGACTCACAGTGCCATTGTGCAACGGCCATGATGTCCTCTAACGGAACACCATTGTAAAGGGCGGTCGAGGCGGCTATTCCTCTAACATCGTGTGCCCTTACGCCCTGCACCTGGTGCCCAGTCGCCATCTCGTGAGTAGTCTGAATGCATTCGACCACCCAACGAGAGATAGTATCCATGGATGCGGCGCCATAAGGCTTTTTATGGCAGATCCACAGATGTCTATCGTTCGACCGTAACGAGTCAGTCCGTTTCTTGTACTTAGTCAAAGCACGGACCGGGCACCAGACACTGGCATCACGATCAAACCTGGTTAACTTCGGTATAATGATCGGTTTGCCGGGATATCTCAAAGATTGGTTCTTTGACATAAATTCTGCTCTTGGCAGAAGACGCAGACCTTCTCCAGAACCAATAAATCGGTTCCTCTCTGCCGAAAGCGCATGGATCTCACTGCGCCTTCTAGCTGAGGAAGCTGCCAATAGAAAGACCGCCTTTAGAGTCAAATGCTTTAGACTAGCCGAACGCAACGGTTCGAAAGGGTGCCTGGCCAGTACATTAAGCACTAAAGATAGACTCCAGGCTGGAATGACTACCGGTTGTCTCGGGCAGAGATTGCTCATTCCCTTCAACATCACGTTTAACTGGGCCACCTCTGGACTATCCCTGTTGGCTAGACAAGGGATAACTGATGCCAAAGCTGACTTGTATCCAGCAATTGTGACGGGAGCTAGTCCTGTAAAGAACAGCTCACAGAGAAAGTCTGCTATTTGCTGAATAGTGGATTGAAAGGTATCAATACCCTTTTCTTCACACCAGTCTGCAAATCTGTTAACCTTGTTGTTATATGACTTGAAGGTTGACCTCCTTCTCGCAGCCGCGATGAAATCAGCAGCCTGTCGAGAAAAGCCTTCCGACGTGGAACGTTGTTTGACAACATCCACGCAGTCAATTTGAACATTTCGGGACGCTCGTGTAGGAAGCGTCCCTTGGCCTGGGAGATTATGTTCGGAATCTCGGGCAACTGCACAGGATTTTCCACCAGCAGATCTAGAAGATCCGTGAACCACGCCCTGCTCGGCCAATACGGCGCTATTAGCAGGACCAGACACGGCTCCTCCCTGACCTTCACCAATACCTTCGGTAGAAGAATGGTGGGTGGGTACGCGTACGCGTGCATCCCTCTCCAGCTTATCGCCAGAGCGTCTGTATCGACGGCATTTGGATCTGGAATCGGCGAGACATATGTCATGATTTGAGCATTTTCCTTTGTGGCGAACAAGTCCACGTTGGGTTTGCCCCAATGCTCGAAGATCCGTCGTAGAACTGGAGGGTTGAGGGACCATTCTGTTGGCAAGATTCTCTGTCTGCGAGACAAAGCATCCGCCAGAATGTTCAATCGGCCAGGAATATGAGCTGCTTTCAAAACAACCGAGTAATTCCTGCACCATTGAATCAAGTGCCACACCCTGATACACAGGGTGGGCGACCTGGTCCCTCCTTGGCGATTTATATATGATACTACTGTCGAATTGTCCGACCGTATCAATATCACCTTGCCCCTGATCATCGGAAGGAACTCTTCCAACGCCAGTTCCACTGCCATCATTTCCAACAGATTGATATGCAGCTGACTCTCCGGGAGAGTCCATGTGCCCGAGACCAGGTGTTCTCCCAGGCAGGCACCCCACCCCTCCAGTGATGCATCCGTGTAAACGGACAGCTGGGGGTGGGGTAGGTGCAGCGAAACCCCTATTAGGAGATTCTGACGCTGTTTCCACCATAGAAGATGCGATATTATCGGCTCCAAAACTGGCACCAGTTTTGACAGGGGTTCTGTTCCCTGTTTCCACAGAGACATCAGATACAACTGGATAGGTCTTCGCATTAGAGCAGCGTACGGGATAACCTGCTCCATGGAGACCATCATGCCCAGCATCTGAAGGAACCGCCTCGCCTGAATGTGGTTTCCCACTCGAAAACTCCTGAGGATGGCTAACAGAGACACCACTCTGGGCTCTGATGGGTAAACCCTGCCCTCCTCGAGGTCGAATCGCATCCCCAAATAAACGAAATGTTGAGTGGGCGTCAACTCGGATTTCTCCTCGTTGACTATCCAGCCTAGATCTGAAAGTAACTTCAGAGTCAGAGCAGTATCCACGTTCAACCTGGCTGCCGAGTCTGCCTTGAGCAGCCAGTCGTCTATGTAGGTGTGTAGCGCCACGTTCTCTTTTCTGAGAAACGCTGTCACCGCAAGGACCACTCTTGTGAAAACCCTCGGAGCTGTCGACAGGCCAAACGGGAGAACTGTAAACTCCCATACTTGATTCTGAAACGCAAATCTCAGAAACCTGTGCCAACTCCGATTCATCGGAATGTGGAAATATGCATCTTTCAGATCGATCGATACACACCACATTCCTTTCCTCAATCCCGCCATTACCGACCTCGGCGTTTCCATCTGGAACCGAGGCGTATGGATAAACCAATTTAATGGCCTGAGATTGAGTATGGGTCTCCATCCCCCTGTGCTCTTGTGGACAAGGAACATGTTTGAATAGAAGCCTGGAGTGTTCCGGTTTGCTGGTTTTATTGCTCCCTTCAGAAGCAAACCCGACACTTCCTTTTGAACGGCTTCTAACTTGTCTGGCTCCCTTGGTACGGGTGTCCAGACAGGTGCCAAAGACAGATTTTGTGGCGGAAAGTCCCACCACTCCGGCATGTAACCCTGGGATAACCATCCCAGGACCAGACTGTCTGACGTCACACCTCGCCAGGCCTCGACGAAACGCATGAGCCTTCCACCCACCATAGACGCCTCGATGTCTAACGGGGTTGTCCGGCACGCAGTCCGCCCCCCCCCCTCTTTCTTAATGAGAGAGAGTGAGAACCATTTCGCTCTAGGCACGACGGGTATAACTGGCACCGCTGTTCCTGTCGCACAGGTGCGGTCCAGGCGGATATGAAGGGAGCTTGCGTACCCTCAGGTACGCTTCGGCCCCTTCTGTCCGCCCTTTGAGGCCTTACTCTTCCCCTTGCCCTTCCCACCTCTAGGGCGGTCAGGAGCAACATTGGGGAGGGTAGGCGCCTCTACAACCTTCCTGGGTTTCTTCGCCGGCGGCGGCTCCGAGAACCCAGCCGAAACAGAAGTCGCAACAGGCCTGGCTTTCGCCTTGCTCTTATGCTTCTTCTGTTTCTTTGAAGGCTGTCCCGTTAGCGGTTTACCCACAGCCCCTAGTGCGTGCGCTTGCCGCACTAGCTCTAGCTGTAGATTTACTGCTAACCGATTCTGCGCAATACTGGCGGTGTCCTCTAAGATGGCCCGCGCTTGGCCACCAAAGATGCTAGGCCCTGTCAGGGGCGTCCCAAGAAGACGTTCCCTGACTGCCGTAGCCGGACGCATATGGTCAATGACCATTTGCCTCCTGGACTTCGTCACTCGCGCTTGCACCCTTGCCAATGCGTCCATTGACAGCACCAAGCCGTCATTAACACACGATAGCGCCACAGGTGGCACAGGGTGGCCTGCCCCCGCTTCAGTCCACACCGACTGAAGTTGACGATAAGAGTGATTGACAGCGCTCATCGCTGCCCTCACACCCTCATCGCATAGGGCCAGGACTTCTTCCAGGTGTACCTGGGACTTATCCACTAGTGCCGGACCGGGACCACCCGACCCGGCACTCTGGACGCCCAGTACCCATCGGTCATCCTCCGTGACCGACAGGACTACACCATACCTGTCGTATTCACCCCGCGGAATACGACATCTTGCCCGCACCTCCCTGGAGGCCGCAGGGAGCTGACCCTTGGTCATTAGTTGTTTGCTATAAATAGCATCCAACAAATCAATGAACTGTGGATCCAGTCCCACTGACTGGATCCGGGCCGCGGGCAAAATCCCCGTCCTAATCGACGCAACCGACGGACGGGGCGCATCTTCATCGGCCGTGGCCGAAACCACAGACGGGTCCACTCTGGCTAGCCACGCCAGAGCATCAGACCAATCTACCTCCGAAGAAGATATCCCCGCAAACACGTCACCCGTTGACGTGCTCACGGGTCTGCCAGCCACGGCCTCCCGGCAAGGCTGACACGCCAGGCACTCCGCTACCACACGGTTCCGCCGCCACCCCATGAAACACTCCGGTCCATGGGGTAGGTCCGCACAGAAAACCGTACGGACCCGTAACAGTCGCGGAACCATAGCCGGACACGGGCGCCAACGGCACCCCACGTCCGGCTTACGGACCGGCCACCGCTACTGGACCACCCGGAGGTGGCCGCAGAGAGACAGAACCCGTCTGGCCGTACGAGACGGCCCCCTCGGTAACCAGTCCAGAATCCTGTCCGAGGACAGGATCCGTACCAGGCATGGGGAGAAACTGCCCCCCCAACCTTTGGTAGCAGGGACGACACCAGCGTGGGCAGAACACTATGCAGAAAACCATGCATAGCCGGACCAAACCACGCCGGCGGTGCCATCTCCAGCTGGGGACGTGGAGCACCCCCACCGGCCGAACCTGGTGCTCCACTATTTCCTCTCGGACCGCCTGACCCCGCGTCAGACCCAGCCAAGTCCTTCTGGGCAAGGAACTTAACCATCGTTTCGACGGACCACACTGCACAAACATTACACCTATGATCTATATTACACAGGGCACACCTAAAACAGACATGGTCCTTGAACATTACACGGACAAACTTATGGCAGTCGTCACATGATGGCGGGGCTGGCTTGGCCTATAAAATAAGCACAAACCTACAATAAACAAGCGGACCGAGACCCGGATGGAAGGCAGACAATTAATTTTCAAATATTTTGACTCATAAATTAACCGTAACCTCCCCGCACCCCACCCCGCCACGTTACAACAACGATCGCATTGATTATGACGACAAGTACGCGGCGGGCACAACACACCCATAATAGATCCTCCAGGATGTGTAACGGCTCCAGGAATCATATCGCATAGCATTCAGGGTATATTTACTAATCAATATAAATTATACTCCTAACGAAAGCAGCACGATATGTGAAGAAAACAACAAAATGTATAACAAACTGCTGTCTCACACGGTAAAACCGCAGACCACACATCTACTCAAGAATTTTGAAACCACCGATCATTGCAAACCGATCGTGATCGCACGTAAACTTGATCATTCTAAAGTTTCCGGTACCATTTTTAGTACGCAGCACCCAGAATAAGATGCGCGAATTAATGAAAAAAATTTTCTTCACATAAACATCCGAGCGACCGGGTGTGACGTCACCCGCTCGGATTCTACGGAGAACGACATCAGCCGATATTCGTGTTAGAAATACCGTAGCAAACACCTATTTTCATATCTGCCGATCGCCTGTTGGCGTTAAAGAAGGCGATCGTCTGGCATATATCGTTGTTAGCACACGTCCCAGATTCTATGGGGTCAGAAATTGGAACCTGCGACACAACGAAATTTAGAGACCTAAGTCTTTTAACTATGGATAATAAAGAACAATACAACCTGGTTGTCTTGGGCGGTATTCTCCATAGTCCTTAGTTAATCCTTTCAGAACACACAAACTATCACTGATTAAAGACTTAGATTATTTTAAAACACTAAAATCCTTAATGCAAAAAGCATGTATTGCTCTTGTTGCTATGCAAACAAGAATGAGCTCTATGGTAAACGGGTACTCGGCAGTTGGGAGCCGAGTACCCGGTTCCCAGGAGTCGGTAAAGCTTTCTAAGTCTATAATCCTAGAGCCGCTGTCAAGGCCAGCTGTATGTCAGAAGTAACAGAATGGTGAGTATTGATCGAAGGAGAAACATGTTGTCCCTGTAGGTGTCGAGGGCAGTCATACTCTTTCTCTGTCGTAGCCAGTCTGGGAGGGGGCCTGTCCCAAGCAGAGGTTGGTGGTCGATGACAGCCCTGACCTCAACCTTGATTGATCGAACGAAAGCCCACTTGGTGTTGGGTCGATCGATATTGTCTGTGTCGAGGCGGGCTTGCTCTCCTGCTGCCACCCAGTCCTGAGCTGCTCCTATCGTGTTCAGCCACCGGCTCCCTGGAGCATTCTTGTGGAAGAGCATCACCCTACTGTCTTCGAGGTGGCGGATGCGATAGGTATGGGTGTAGTGGAGGTAGAAGGCATTCTGGACAGTCTGCTGGATCTTTTGCATGATCTGGCCTGTGAGGTCTCCTTCTAGACCTCTGAAGAATGTCCAGCATACTGACCGGCGTCCTCTATCCTCTGTCTCCCTTTCACCGAGATGCTGGTCGAGAATGTGTTCGCCTTCTAGCCTCATGCTCCGGGCTAAGGGTTCAGACCTCGGCCCCCTCATCACTCGCTTAGCGATCCTGCGTAGGGGAGGTAAGCGCTCCAGTGAATGGTCCGCCATCCGCCTCGCTACAGTCTTGGCTCGCAAGCTAGCAGTCACCTCCTCGTCCAACTGACGAAGCTCACGGATTCGCTGCACTTTCTTGTGGGGATTCAAAGGATCATCTTTGGTAAGCGCTGGAAACCTTCCCCTCTTCTGTGACTCCTCGGCACAGGCCTGTCCGATCATCTGGAGCAGGTCGGCTTTCTTATTCTTAGAGGCTGAATTGCTTTGCAACAACGCGAAGCTGCGCAACAGTAGTCATGGTGTATATCACTGTGGATGCCTGTCTCTAAATGGACGTTGACCCTATTATGTGTGGTGATCACAAGGCGATCAGTACCTGGGAAAAACCTGTGGGTAGTCCGTCGTGCCGATGTGATACCGACGGAGACTATGTGTTTGTGTGAGATGTGGTCGAGCTGATGTGATACGTGGTAGTGCGTGCATTGAGAGGTTGGTGGGCGAGGGATCACTGCATTTCTTGTTCCCATTCTTGTTCCAACTCGATAGCAGCATCCACATCAAAACTGCAAACCGTTTCTAAATAATTCATATACTTGAAGAGTTTGCCCATCGCTATCACAGTCATCGGACGACACGCAAGGCATGTTAGTAGAAATGACGAGCGGAATGTTGGGATCCCTGAGCTTCTCCATTTCTCAGGATTTCGATCTGCATAGTTGCCCATATCACGCAATGGTCCGGGTACTTTTTCTCGTCACGTCGCACAGCCTACATCATGCATGCATGACCATAGCTCTTCAGGCCAGACCATTGTGTGTAATATTGTTTTTAGATGAGCGCTTACATAGTTGAGTACACGTAATGTATGCTTGTGCGTTCACACGTAATTTATGATTGCCGGTATACCATTATGGATGCTGTGTCTAATTAGGTGTTAACGCATAGCAACTACTATTCTTGATTTTGGCCCAGTCGAGGGTCTGTGGTCTGCAATCATGGGTTTTATGTGGTCAGTCAATGACTGTGCGAATTGGTCTTGACATGATGTCTTACGTGTAAAGAGTAAATGTAGACATGTTTACCTTTTGCTAATAACACATAACGAGATTTGAACCTGTGATTTTACCATTTAAAAGTGTATAATACAAACACATTAACTATCTCGGCCATGTAGACGTTAATCAATATAGCTGATAAGTTATGTGTGTTGCTGTGCTATCAGGCTCGACTCACTCTAGATCTTGACGTCACTTTGAGATAACGTGTAACAGCGATTGCACAACTCACACTAGATAAAGTTACTATGAGTCGACATCTTAACGGTGTCGCGGTAGGTCTATCAATAGAGCCGCAGAGTCGTCGAATTGCATAGCGGTCCCAGGCTGCACACTGGGGTTCAAATCCGCTCAAAAGACTAGGTAAAGACTAGGGCCAGGGGTAGGCCCACCGCGCCCCCGCCCCAGTGCGGGGTCAAAGCACCACCAGCCGGCTGGAATAGGAACAGGGCAAGATAGGTACAAAAGAGATAGGTAGGATAGGAACAAAAGATAGGTAGGATAGGTTACAAAAAAAAAAAATAAATAAAATAAAATAATAAAATAAAAACAAAACCCACAGATAGAAAAGCCTCCTCAGGATACCGGTCAGAATAGAGAGGCTGGCCACTGGCCGGTATCCTGAGGAGGTTCTCCCGGACAGTGGGGTGGGGTCTGCACTGGAGTTTTATATTCGCCACAGCCTTCCATGACAGCAGCTCCCATCTTGACCACGAAAATCATGTCTCAACAACCCTATGACCCAGGGATTGAGAGGGCGGTGGGGGCCACGGATCGCAGAACGGCTGCCAGTTGAGGGAGGTGGTATCATTTTAATACCGGCCCTACTACTTATATAATTAAAAGCCAAATTTATGCTGGCCCAAATCATCCCATGTTTTGCAAATATATATGGCCCAAGTCACCCCAATTCAGCACTCACCCACTAATTCATAGGATATCATAAATGTTTGACTTGAGACAGATGCCCAGTACCAAAGTAAAGAATTCCACCAAAACTGTATTAGCTATGTGTTTTACTTTACTTGCTGAATATATGGTTCCGAGTGGGTTTTGAAAAACATTAAAATGCCTTTTATGTATATAAAACTATGTATTAAATATCTTTGTTAATATTAATATCAGTTATTTATTCATAGTTCTACTTGATGTATATGACAAAGTAATGAATATGATTAAAAGTTGCAAATCCTTATTTCTAATGAAAAAAATTATAAATAAGGTAAATTGGGCTACATGGCCCAAGACCACTCCACTCCACCCATTCTATGCCATTTCAAAAAATTGGCCGAAATCCAAGATGGCGGCCAGGCAAATTGGGCGATCGGCTTAGTTTGGACAAACTTGGATCCCTATGCCATAAGGATGCTTCCTGCCAAATATAATTGAAATCAGCCGAGCGGTTCTTGAGAAGTCGTTTAAAGGAAAAGTTGACAGACGGATGGCACGACATAAGCTCACTTGGCCTTTCAGGCCAGGTGAGCTAACAAGGTTATGTCTGGTGATATTACCTTTGGTTTTTTAGTTTTATAGAGACTTTTCCCAGATAAATAGATAAAATTACAATTTTGAGACCAGTGTTATGTCTCATGAAATGTTTTTATAACAATTTAATGTTTTCCATACAAAATTTTAACATGCGTGAGAAATTGACACTATAGCGTGAGAGTGTGACATCATCATTATAATTACAGGGTTTGTACACCTTTCAGTATTTGAAATTCCATGACTTTTCCATGACTAAAATTAAGAAATTCCATGACCTCCAAGAATCAATAGCTAGGTCAAAGACAGTCAAATTTGTTTCAAAATGTTCAACAGCATACAGTGAATCATATGGAATTCACTTTATCTAGGGCAAAGGGTCAACATGTGAGAATATCCAGTACATTTTTAATAAAATCTGAGGTTTTCACATAAAAAATTGATGAATAAAAATTCTGAATGGAAGTTCTAGAGCCTATGATCATACATGTAGTATCCTTTCAGCCTAACATGGTTGAAATCGGTCAAAATGGTAAGAAGCAATATGGCCATTTCTAGTAAAGATTTTGACCCCAAAAATTGTCTATTAACCCTTTAACACTCATATCAGCCAAAGCCGGCTTCTGTCACGCGTGGTCTTGAGAGATGTCCATTTGCAGACCAAGAGAAGACTTTGTTGAACATTTTTTATAAAATAGTCCACTTGGTCTGCAAATTGACATTTTTTTTTTAAGTAAAAAAAATTTTGAACAAATTTAAGGCTTAGAGCCGAGGCTTCTATTTGGACAAGGTGTTCAAGAACACATTTAAATCCAATCCCTAAAGTTGTTACTTTCGCAAATATGTTGCGCACTAATAGATAACACGCATGGGAAAATTTGACAAAATATGAGCCAAAAAAGCCTTATACATGTATATAACACGCAATCAGAGTTTGGAAATATTGCAAAACATATTTTTCAGACGAACGAAAATTGGTAACTTTACCGCTAGATTCAAAATAATAATAATCCTTTATCGGCTAAATATCTTGTTATTCTTTTAATATACACCTGTGCAAAAGTTAAGCACCAGCAAAAACAATAGAACGTAGAAACATGATGGTACAACTAGGCTGCCATACTTTTTGTCCCCGCGTTAGCTGACATAATTCCAAGTACGAAATGCACATGCATGCATGACTTCACGCCGCTTGATGTCCGTGCGTGGCGGGGAAACAGCACACGTGTTCAGTTATGTAAAAGTCCAGTTTGAGGTGTAGAACATTACATACAGATTTAGGCGACAAGATTAGGAATTTTGTGTTCATGACCGTGGTTTATTTGTACAGAGAGAATTAGCTCTTGATTGTGAACCGCTATGGCAAGATGAAGGTTAAGTGATCGTGTGAAATGGCAAATCATAGGCATGCATACCACTGGTATGTCATGCAGAGAGATTGGCAGACAGCTGAACATTAACCATACTGTAATCAGTCGTTTGATTGCAAAACATGGGCAAACTAACGAGGTGAAGGACAGGCCTAGATCTGGAAGACCGAAGAAGACTACTGCCCGTGATGATCGAGCCCTAGTACGCCTTGTTAGGAGATCTCCATTCACCAACAGCAGAGTGCTCAGCCAGCAATGGGAAACGCGCAATAGAGTGTCAATGTCTACCGTCAAAAGGAGACTGTATGCTGCTGGCATGAAAGCTAGGAGACCTGTCAGACGTCCTCTCCTCACTGCACACCACAAAGAGGAGCGTCTGAGGTGGTGCAACGAAAGAAGACACTGGAACATGAGATCCTGGAGACGGGTACACTGGTCTGATGAAAGTCGGTTCCTGCTTCATGCCACAGATGGTCGAACTCGTGTATGGAGGTCCAGACGCACGGCGTACGACCAACGTAACATCATGGAAGAAGTTCCATTTGGTGGAGGTTCCGTTATGATATGGGGGTGCATCTCATTTGATTGTAAGCTGGATCTGTTGACTGTACCTGGAACACTAAATGGACAAAGATATCAAGATTCCATACTGGATAGAGTTGTGGTCCCTCATTTTGTAAATCATGCACCTGGAACCCACCCTATATTCATGGATGACAACGCCCGACCACATTGTGCTAGAGCTGTGCATGAATACCTCCGCCAGAATGCCATCGAAACCCTACCATGGCCAGCAAGGAGCCCTGACATGAACCCTATTGAGCATATCTGGGACATTCTGGGAAACATGGTGAGAAGGAGGGATCCTCCTGTGCAGAACCTACAGGAATTAACAGACGCACTCCATCTTGAATGGCAACGAATACCACAATGGCGTATCAGTCGGTTGGTGACCAGCATGAGACGTCGTGTCCAGGCCGTCAGGCACAAGGTGGATATACCCGGTATTAATAATGACAGTCTCAAACTCGTGCACAGATGTTAAACTTCCTTTTCAGACACCATTAATGACAATCTAGCCACGTGTGTCAACTGTAGGGCAATAGTTGTCAGTTGTGTCAACGTAACCATATTCAGGCCTCGTTTTCAAGTTCAAACAAAAACATAGTGTTTCCCCACCATCATAATCAGCATTCCTCTAGTTGCATTGTTACCTCTTGCACTAAGATGGATGGGTACATAAATGTTTATGCTATTGCTTTCTTCATAGCACATGAATATACCCTCGCATGTGCGTAAAAATAGGGTGGTGCTTAACTTTTGCACAGGTGTATATTACCAAGTTCATTTCATACTTTAACCGTAATAGAACGCATAAAACCATCTTTGAGCAAGAAATACGTTCAATATACAGGGGAATCTCCATACACTAGAGAGACCGAGATATCATCGCCATCTAATTATCATAATGTAACCAATTCGGCCGGGACGAAATCGCTCAATTGAACAAAAATCTTTCCACTAACTATACCGCCGAATGCATACGCTGAGTAGGAAATAGTGAATTTATTGCTCAAATTGTTTTTAAAACATTCTCTTCTGTACATATTTATTATTAATTTGGGATATTCGCATTCGCGGGGTTACAAAACCCGTTTTTATTTGGGAGGCCTCCTTCCAGTCCAGATATAGTTTCAGTGGAATGTCTCCAATCACAAAAGAGTTTAATATGGCCTACCAACATAAGAAGGGATTTAACCTCATTTTATTTCTTACGTTGTTTTGGGTCATTTTATTTTGGTTGGACATATGACTGATAATGAATGAAATCATGTGATCGGCGCGATAAAGATATGGAAATGTGTATTTCCGAGCTTTATTTCCCCATTTCACATTTGTATGCCATCAGATTTTATTTTTATTTAGGGAGATTATCATTTTCCATGACTTTTCCATGACTTTTATCAAATTGACAAATTTCCATGACTTTTCCAGGCCTGGAATTTAGATTTTCAAATTCCATGACTTTCCAGGATTTCCATGACCTGTGCGAACCCTGTAATTAGCATTTTATGAGCGATTAGCCATTGCCTTGTTATTGCCTCAATGTTTTTTTATTATAGTATGGCTATCTCAGTTCAATTCAAAAGATTGTTATTTGTAATTGAAATAAATCTATATAGTTTGTTCTTGAATGATTTTGGCCATTGTCGCTTAATAAAGTCTCCTCGAAACCATCAGTATGTCAGTGATATTAGATTTAAAACTTTAGTTCTGTTTTGGGATGATGCAGATGGGTGATCCAGCGTTAGCTGCGGTGTGCTGCCTACACTCATGGTCACACCCTGCTGTGCCTAGCAAGCATTTGTTTGCGTGTTCGTTTCATCGCTATCCGAGTCTCCTTTTGAAACCAGTGGTCTCGTGAAACGCTTTATAACAATTAAATTTTTTACGCGGCATTCGAATGCGTAAGATTATTTCAAAGGATGGGCCAGCAAGCGTGCCCATAGGACGTCAACAGTCATGTACAGTGTATATATTAAAGAAACAAGACATGACATATATTTCAGCAAGGTTTGTATATAAGTTCTCGGCACCAAGCACTGCGCCGCCACGAAATAGCACAAACTTTGCAAACTTTATAAATTGAAAAAATTTGTAATCAACATATATACACATAACGGCATAAAATAGACCAATTAGAATTCTGCATAAAAGTTCAGAAGCATATCATCCTACAGAGATTCTAACCAAGTTTCACTGAAATTGCTCAAGCAGTGAATGGGGGGGGGGAGTAGTCTTTCAGGTGAGAGTTAATAAATCGGATTCAGTTGTTGATCTGTCTTTTGCTAGAAATCGTGTTCATCCCGGAAACACCTTACATGTAAAGAAATTCAGAAAAATATACATATTTAAGGATCTTTATATGCAACTTTGTTTAATTACTCAACACGCTTTACGCAATTAATGACTTTACTTGTTCAGCGTTGGTCTTAGTTTCCTGTATAATCATGCCGATTGTTGACACGCCATTTCGCATCAAGTATGTAGCAATCTTGCAAACTGTCTCGCCAAAGCGCTCTTTTACTATCAGAGAGCACAATTCCACATTAGAGACAGACATAGTCAATTACAAAATATGTTACAAATGATTTTGTGAGTAAATAAAGATTTTAGAGCATTTCATAAGATTTCGTGATCGTTAAAGGGAGAAAAGTAAATTCATCCAGGTTTAGACAAATAGCAAATTGTACCCTGAAAATGAAATCTGCGCAGTTTTTCTACATTATATTGTCTTTCCCACCTGTCGTTACTTTGATCTCCAATCCAACCTCCCAAGGTTGTAGTGATTTGATCAGGCTGCCAGCTGTGCCCCACTGCTGTCCAATCTGACCACACCATCACCTTTCACCACAAGATAAATTGGAGTTCGTGGATTGCAGATGAAAAAGGAGAACAGGTCATGGAGTGTGAGAGATAGCTTTCAAAGAATTAGTGAACCAACCAGAGCAAGAGGAGCAGATAAGCCTAGTTTATTGGACCTACTTCTCATGAACGACGAGGAGCTGGTGACAGATGTGGTGCATGACTCATCTGTTGGTAACAGTGACCATATGGGTGTGAGCTTCAATTTAATATGCATTCCTGAGGATGTGAAAGATGATGTGGCTAAATATAATTATGACAAGGTCAATTATAATGAGATGAGGGAGTATATGGAGGCAGATTGGACAAGTTTGTTTACAGACAATCGGGTAGGCGACATGATAGAACTATTTATGGAATGACTGAATCAGGCACAGGAAGTTTGTATTCCAAAGGCAAGACAAAAAGACAAGGGAATGAAGAAATCCAAAATACCAATTCCGCCACAGACATGGGAAGCTATCAAGGGCAAAGAAGCAGCATGGAATCGATTTATGAAAACTCGTACTGAGCAAGACATGCTATGTTACACTAGAGCACGTAACAAAGTTAAAACTGCTGTGAGAAAGGCTAAAAGAGACAAGGAAAAGAACATAGCACGAAGTGTTAAGACAAACCCCAAACTGTTCTGGAAATATGCAAACTCCAAATGAAAATGTCGTGTAGGAATATGTGAGCTGCATGCAGAGAAATAGGGGGAGAGGGTTGTAGCTAGTACTGATAGTGAGAAGGCAGAAATTTTAGCAGATTTTTTCACCAGTGTTTTTACAGAGGAGCCATCACGGGATCTACCTAGGTTTGAGGAGAGGAACCATACATCAAAGTCTAACGACAGTACCTTTGAAGCCACAGAGGTCCACAAGCTGCTCGAAAACATAGATTGTAGTAAATCTCAGGGACCAGATAGTGCACACCCAAGAGTCCTATATGAACTGCGGGATGTTATAGACAAACCATTGACCCGTATTTTTAACAAATCTTTTTCAACAGGTATAGTTCCAAGGGAATGGAAAATTGCAAATGTAACACCTATTTTCAAGAAAGGGGACAACAATACACAAGAAACTACTGGCCAGTAAGTCTAACCAGTGTGATAGGTAATCTATTTGAAAAATTAATTCGGAGAGGGATGATCGAGCATTTGGAGAGCAATGAACTACTCAGTAAACACCAATTTGGATTTGTAAGTGGCAGATCAACTAGTCTACAGTTAATTAAGGTCATGGATGAATGGACAGAGATCCTGGACAGAGGCGGTGCAATTGATTGAGTCTACATGGACTTCATGAATGCATTTGATACAGTTGCCCACAGGAGACTGATAACAAAGCTGAGAGTCTGTGGGATTAGTGAGAAGATGTGTGCATGTATTGCAGACTTCCTAAGGGACAGAAAGCAAAGGGTCTGTGTGAACGGAGTATTTTCAGAATGGCAAACAGTTACGAGTGGAGTTCTGCAAGGTAGTGTCATTGGACCGGTGCTATTTGTACTCTTCATAAATGACATACCTGATTGTTGTCTTATTCTCTATATATTAAGCGTAACACGCTATTTAGGCGTGTAACGCTTAATATATAGAGAATAAGACATAAGACTTTAAGGTAATACTTGAGTGACGCTATAATCTATTACAATTGTGTGCAGTCAGGTGTCTACCGCAGATGATACCAAAGTATACAGGGAAATTAGGAATGAACATAGCGGCGCAACATTACAGAAGGATCTGGATGCTCTTCATCACTGGTCTGAAACTTGGCTCTTACGATTTCACCCTGATAAATGTAAGGTGCTTGAAATTGGACACAAATCGGTAAATGAAAACAAAAAATACAAGCTGTATGACTGTAAAGGCGAGACCATGGAATTAGGATCAGTCGAGCAGGAAAAAGATATTGGAGTTGTTGTAGACTGCCGGCTAAATTTCAGATGCCATATGCAAACCAAGGTAAATAAGGCCATGGGAATCATGGCAGCCATCCGCAGAACCTATACATACCTGGAAGAAGAAAGTTTTACATTACTTTACAAGGCACTAGTAAGATCTCAACTTGAAGTTTGTAAATGATGTCATCGGATGAAGTTGTGAAAATTTAAGGAGACAGATTAGGAACCGTTTTTATCAGTTTATATAAGTTTTAATGTGTCTTAACTTTAGTATTTGGTTGCTAGCAGTGACAATTGTGAGGAAGCTTATTTTTTATATTCCGTCTGACATTAATTAATTGTGATCGGCATGTTTAGGGTGAACTTTTACCGTTAAAGTATTAATTTGTTTACGTGGTGGATTCATGACGTTAACCATATCTGTATCTGGAAATCCAGCCTCGATGGGCTCACCCCTATTCCGTAGGGTACGAACGGTTCTTCAAAATGTCTATATAGCATAAAGTCTTAAACACACGAATACGCAAAATTTGCTCTAACTTAGTAGGATTAAATTAATTAACGTCAAATTGATTGCAGAGTTTTTCATTCACACATTAAAAAAAAGTTAGTAACATTTAAAACTTTAGAAGAATAGGTAAATTTAGATTGTGTCTGATTTACTTTGATTAGTGTTCATTAAGGTATTTATACAGACACAATTGCCTCAATCAATTGCGTACGTTTGAGGTGCAAGGCATAGCAGAGAAAACGTGTAGTTTTCGCAATTTTGAGAGAATTTGCTGGGGACAGCTTAATGGTCAATATGGATATCACCATTGTATGATCAAGTATCAGCAGAGTTGTATTTTCGGAATCAGCTAATAACGTGTTGATGATGACTGGGTCATTTTCTAGGTACATGGTGGTGAGAATACTCTTCAAATATGGTTTTCTTGACTCCTCCAATGCTGTACATATTGTGATGAAGTGATTCCTGTCCTCGGGTGCTGAATTGCAAAGTAAACACTTGTCATAGACAACATATTGATTGAAATGGGCACGATTTGCTTGCAAGATGTATGAGCCAGTCAGCATCTTTGCCTTTATTACTGCTCGTCTAACATCCCTGGTTGTGTTGTCAAGTGAGTTCCAACAGTGGTGAACGTTGTTTGCAGTGCATACATTGACATTTAAGTATTTTGTTGATGTCTTCATGACAAAGTCTTCTTTCCAGACATTGTGTACAGCACATTTGATGTGCTTCTCTACTTGCACCTTCCACGCTAACTTTGCAGGCATGCTGTTAATTAGTTGGTAGACACTTGGGAGCTGATACTTATGAAGCGTTTCTTGGCATTTCATAAACCAACTATTGCTCTTAATATTCTTTACAGCAAGTTGTCTGGCTGCTATCTGGAATTCTACAGTATCATCATTTCTGAGGATGTTTCCTAGTAGTTTTAGTTTTCTGGAGTCTAGTTCTGCTTGGATGGGTCTTATTCCTAGAAGGCATAGTGTTGCTGATGATGTTGTATTTTTTGGAAGGGACTGTAATTGTTTAAGAATTGACAGTTGGAATAGTTCCAATACACTAATCTCAGTCTTTGTCATCTGAATGACCTCTAGACCAAACAGTAATCTTGGAAGACAGTAGATTTTCCATATATGCGCTCTGAAGTTAACAGGGAAAGTCCACCATTTCCATGAAGTCCAGCTCCCATCAGCGAATAGGCTGTTCTTCTTGTTGCTTGAATGTGTTTTTCTACATTGCCTTTCCCATTTGTTGACCGTTCTATACCTAAGTGAGTTTCACATTTAGATTCAAAGATCTGTCTGTGTCCTAGATAAATAACTGGAGCAGATTTAGTTCGCTTGTTTAGAGAAATCAATGCACTTTTTCCAGGGTTTATAGTGTAACGCTCTTGAAGTGTGTATTGATGAACTATGTTTAGGAGCTCCTGTAGGTGATCAGTGTCCTGAGCTAATAGTGCTATGTCATCCGCACATGTTGGTGCACTGCAGTTAATGTGCCCAATTTTAGCACCAATATTCACATCTTCAATTATTTCGAGAAGGTTGTTATTGAAAAGTTTGTAATGGATTGTTTAGAGAATTCCACCTTGGCGTACTTCTTGGCGTATCACAAATGGGTCTGAGAGGGTTCTATTCATCTTGACGGAAGATTGAGCATCAGTATATATCTCTTTGATGGTTCGCCATAATGATCCTTGAATTCCAATGTTGTAGATCTTTCGGAGTAAGGACGCATGCCACACCACATCAAATGCTTTGCAAACATCTAAAGTTACCATACTGAGCTGCTGATGATTGTCTTTAGCTTCATTTATCATTTCTGAAATAATCAGTGCTGTGTTTACTGATGATGATCTTTCAGTGAAACCTCTCTGCAGCTTTGACTGAACATTATCATGCTGTTGCTTTGTCCATTGTAAAATTACTTTTTCCAAGATCTTGCCTACAATTGAAAGGACTGTTATTCCTCTGTAGCTGCTAGGCTGTTTATCTTCTTTACCATTCTTTAATACTGGAGTTAAGATTCCTTGCTTCATATCAGATGGAATGTAGCCTGTACTGATTATATAGTTCATAGCGTGACGTAATAATAATGTAGCGATGGATACATTTGTCAAAATGACGTCAGACATTCAACCCGACTACCGGTACATATAGCATGCGGGTCACTGGAAGTGGCATAACATAATCTGATATTGCCGAAGAAACAACATTTTTTATTATCATGAACATCATCCGCGTATTTATCTCTCAACTATCTTAATTATTAACGCGCATCTAAATCATAATAGAACAGGTCATTTCATATTATTCTGATCTGCATTTATTTCTGAACATTGAAATGACATTATAGCTTAGCAGAATTACATTCACCAAGCCGTGTCTAAATCACACAAATGAACATATATAGGGTTTGCTAAATTTTCTGAACAGAAATATCACGCACCCATGACATAATACAGGCCCATACAAACCAGCCATTACTATGGAGCTAATAAAGAACAGAGGTAATACCCAGTCTAGAGAGCGTAGAGACACAAGATCTCCAATGATTTTTACGCCATCTAGGGATGACAACAAAAGGTGCACGAAAAATAATAACATCTCTATAAGACCTAAGGACTATACATTAAATACAGAAAAAGCACTGAAGAAGAAGGCAGATGCATGTAGAAAAGAAGAAATCACATCTATCAGTAGGGGATCGAGGCTCTAACTCATTATATGAACTGAATACAGCGGCTTACAAACTTACAAGACACTATCCGTAAAGCAAATTCTAAACCAGCTCAACTATATATATAAATGTGAGCTAGATCGAGATGAGTGCAATTCTACTGCACAAGAAATTATAAGAGTGTACTTTATCAAGAAGAATGGTCAAGAAGGACGGGTCATGTATACTATTAACATGTTTCACACAAAATGTAAAATTCATGTCACTGGGAAGTGTCATAAAAGGTTTGGTGATGACATCCTGCCAATGCTGCAACGACTGTGGAAGATGGGCCCAGATCTACATGATGTAAACAAATACATAGAAAAGAGGTGTAACAGGCAAATACAGCAAACACGGAATGAAAGAGCAAATCAAGAGACGAGCAACAAACCGACGACTATTATTAGCTGTATTTATGAGAATGGCGAGGCCACGACAGAGTTACAAAGCTCAGACGCTACACCTCAATATAATGAGCTGGTGCTAGCAGCAATAATTCCCTGCAACACATCTGGATAAATTCTACCCAGAGGTGCTGACTCTTCAGAAGATTCAGATGAAGCCATATATGATACAATCTGCTCTAGCCGTGGGTTGAGTGTCAGAGAACAAACAATTGAGTGTTCCAGCTGTAAGTCTTGGTACCATTTGAATTGTGAAAACATGAATGAATATGACCCTATACATCATAACACTGATACAGAAAGACCATATATGTGCACAAGTTGCAGTCACGTGCAAAAAGATCAAAGCCAACAAGGAATTGTTGAAATACTTTCAGACCAAGAAGAAACACAAAATCCAGTTGAAACTGTATCAGCTATCAGTATATGCTCCTCGTCGCCACCAGTAACATGAACAGGGGACAAGGAAATAACTCAGACTAGAAATATGACTGCACAATCAATACATAAAGTAAATGCACAGAGAAGCTTTCCAACTGGCACTGATTGTCCAGACTCTTACAGCTCAAGGAGTCCAATAATGGACGATACAAATGAAATTAACATCTTAAAAGACTTATTGCAGAAAGCACAGCAAGAACTAAGCAATAAAGAGCATGAATCTAGACAACATGATCGAAAGAACAGAGAACTGCAAATAAAAAGCATAGAACAGGAAAAGGAGTTAGGGTCTGTCAAGCGACAACTGATGACATCCCGTACCATGATAAATAGTCTGGAAGGAGAAATAGTGGAACTGAGAAATAGTAATAGAATGGGGGGGGGGGGGGGGGGTGCGGGGGCGGCCAGAGATATGAGAGAAGATAAATCAGAGGTGAGAGCAAGTTCAAGCACTGACCATCAAAACAGCACTAACCAGCTCATGGCAACAAATGTACAACTACTCTCAAACCAAGTGCAGCATATATTAAATCAATTGTTACACTTTGAAATAAGTATGCGAACAAGAATTAATACCATGGAAGAAACTATGCACACACAGCATCAACAGGCAATGCAGACCATACAAGGATCCCAGTATGGAAATCAGCTATCCTACCAGCAATATCGTGACCAGCCAGCTCATCCGCAGTATGGTAGCCAGCCAGCCAACCAACCAGCAGTATGGCAGCCAGACAGTCCATGTGCAACCGTATAACCAGTCAGTTCACCAGCAGTATGGCAGCCAGCCAGCCTACCTGCAACAGGGTTATCAGCCAGCCCACCTGCAACATGGTAGCCAGCCGGTCCATCTACAACAAGGTAACCAACCAGTCCACATGCAACGGGGTAGCCAGCCAGTCCACCTACAACAGAGCAGTCAGCCAGTCCACCTGCAACAAGGTAACCAACCAGTCTGCTTGCAGCAGGGTAGCCAGCCAATCGATCTGCATGAGAGCAGCCAGCCAGCCCACCTTCAACAGTGCAACGAACCAGCCCGCCAGCAGCATGGACACCGGATAAACCAGCAGAAGTATGGCAACCAGTCAGCCCGCCAACAGTATGGTACCCAGCCAGCACACCAGCAGCCATGGTAACGGGGTAGCCAGCCAACCCAGCGTCAGCATGGCAGCCAGCCAGCACATCAGCAGTCATGGCAATATCGTAGTCATTCAGCACACAAGCAGTATGATAGCCAGCCAGCTCACCTGCAACCTGGTAATCAGCCAGTCCATCAGCAACAGAGCAGCCAGCCAGCCCACCGGCAACATGGCGTCCAGCAAGCATATCAACAGCCATGGTAATATCATAGTCTGTCATCACACAAGCAGTATGATAGCCAGCCAGCTCACCTGCAACCTGGTAATCAGCCAGTCCATCAGCAACAGAGCAGCCAGCCAGCTCACCAGCAACATGGCAGCCAACTATCTCAACATCAACATGTTAGCCAGCAAAACCATCAGCAACAGGTTAAGCCATCACAACTATGGTGGCCGGCCAGCTCAACATCATTATGGTAATCAGCCAGCTCACCAGCAAAGTGGTACACAGCCAGCTCTCCAGCAGCATGGTAGACAGAAAGCTTACCGGCAACAGGGTACTCGGCCATCCCATAAACAGCATGATAGCCGGATACCAAATCAGCAATGTGGCAGTCAGCAAACCCGCCAGCAACGTGATGGCCAGTCATTCCAACAACATGGTAGCCATAACTACATGACACACCCTGTTTAAGACTATATGCTCGGCCTCAACGTGGCGCAGGGGTGTAACCCACTGGGTGTCAATCCAGACATTTGGAGGGGCTAACCAGAGCATTATGCACAACGCAAATGAATGACACTTGGAGATCGAATCAAACGAAATGGTGCTCGCCCTGTGAGGATCCGCCAGGCAGGTGCAGCGCCGGGCTCCACGCCTCGAAGGAGCCCACCCTCAGCTACTAGAGGTCCCATCAACTCGTCTTGTGGAGCCAGGAGATGAGGATGGAGAGCTATTGGCCAACCGAAAGAGAAGACCAAACCCAAAGAGAACCCCAGTATCAACATCATGCACTGGAACGCAGAAGGGGTTACCAACAAGAAATCAGAGCTCGAACAGTTCCTGTACGAAAACAACATCGATATCTGCTGCATCCAAGAGACACACCTGCAAGAAGGAAACCCATTTAAGATCAGAGGTTACCAGATTTTCCGGTGTGATTGAAGAGGAAGAAAGAAAGGTGGGGTGATCACCTTGGTCCGAAACAGAGTGAACGCCAGCCAGATCAAAACCTTTATGGAAGAGGCAGATTATATCAAGATCAAGGTAACAACCAGCAACTCTGTGATTGACATTGTCAATTATTACTGCCCTAATGACAAGAATCTCTCACTTGACACAATCCAGGTCCTGGACTGCCACTTCCTCATTGCGGGAGACTTTAATAGCCAGTCTCAGAGCTGGGGATACAGAACACTTGATAAACGAAGAGAAGACATTGAAGCATGGCAAGATGAAAAGCACCTTTTACTTGTCAACGATCCCACAGATCAGCCTACCTTCTACTCGCGCCGGTGGCACTCGACAACAACGCCAGACTTGGCATTTTGTACTGAAGACATTCACAGAAACCTCAGTAGAGTGGTCGGATCACAGTTAGGAGGAAGCGACCACCGCCAAGTCCTCCTCTCTCTTTCTGGAAGTATTTCAACAAGTTCACCTCAACATCCAAGGTGGAACTACAAAAAGGCAAATTGGAGTCTGTTCGGCATTCATTCCAATGAGCTTACCCAAAATATAGCAGTAGAAGGGAGAAACATTAACAATGCGGTCAAGGAATTTAATTCAAGTATCCTTAAGGCTGCCAACGAAGCGATTCCTCGAGGGTTCAGGAAAAACTACCGCCCCTACTGGACAACAGAACTGCAAGCAGCACATGATAAACTAGACAAGGCCAGAGAAGATGCAGAGGGTAATCCCTGTCATGAAAACCACTTCACACTACAACAAACTAAAGCCAGATATCTGAACACCAAGCTGGAGGCCAAAAGAAGAAGCTGGAGGGAAAAGACGGCAGGGTTTAATTTAGAGAGAGACAGGACAAAGCTATGGAGACTGACTAAAGCACTGAATGATGAGGGTGTCGGGGGAGAGAAGATTACTCTTGGAGAAGATGGACAAACACTGTCAGGAAAGATGGCTGCAGATGCCTTTGCGAAGGCATATGCAAAAGAAAGCAACATTTCTATACCACGAATGCGTCAAAAAGAGGTTAGAAAAGAGCAAAAGGAAAGAACAGACACCAACACTCACGATGCAATGAAAGTTGACATTAGTTTAGCAGAACTGAAGAAGTCTATCCGCCAATTGAAGAAGAAGAAATCTCCCGGGCCAGATGGCATTACGAATGAAATGATCCAACACCTTGGTAATGCATCTCTCCGCAAGTTGCTAGATATCTTTAATCTCAGTTGGACCAATGGAGAGGTTCCTCAGTGCTGGAAGGAAGCCAGAATGACTCCTATTCTGAAAAAAGGGAAGAACAAGACGAAAGTGCTGAGCTACCGTCCTATCAGTCTTACAAGCTGCATATGCAAGACCATGGAGCGCATCGTCAACCAGCGGTTGCAGTGGTACCTGGAGTCGGAGAACACTATAGTTTCAGAGCAGGCTGGCTTCAGAAGATATAGGAGCACAGAAGATCAAACAACACATCTTGCACAGGTCATAGAGGACACTTTTCAAGCCAAGAAGGTGATGCTAGCTGCCTTTATTGATCTGCAGAAGGCATTTGATAAGGTGTGGAAGGATGGCCTCCTCGTGAAGCTCCGGCGCACAGGCGTCGGTGGCAACATGTTCCGATGGACCAAGTCATACTTACACAATCGCAGAGCTAGGGTGCTGGTGGATGGACAATCTGGACAGAATGTATTGCTGAGACAAGGGGTACCACAAGGCGGAGTATTATCACCAACTCTGTTCATACTCTTCATTAATGACATTGTAGCAGAGCTGCCCAAAGGGATCCAAGCAGCCCTCTATGCAGATGACCTCGTACTCTGGTGCACCGAGGAATACACAACGACTGCCACGTACAGAATGCAGCTCGCCTTGGACAGAATTACAGCTTGGGCCAATCGCTGGTGTATTACCATCAACAAAGAAAAATCATCAGCCATGCTATTCTCACTGTCCACCAAAACCAAGGTTGGCAATCTGACACTGGGCGGTACTCCACTCGAGTACGCGGACCAGCAGACATACCTGGGAGTCACCTATGACAGAAGATTAACATGGAAGGAGCACATCCAGAACGCAGAGGCAAAGGCCAGAAGAAAGCTAAACATCATGAGGAAGCTGGCAGGAACAAAGTGGGGTGCCAATGAAAGGATCCTCAAGACCATCTACCTAGGTGCCGTACGACCACACCTTGAGTATGGATCAAGCTCATGGATGACAGCAGCTAAATCTCATCAACAGAACCTCGACAGGGTACAAAACCAGGCACTGCGCATCATCACTGGTGGAATGAGATCAACACCAATAGAAAAAATGGAGCAGACAGCAGGCATCCCCCCACTTAGTAAAGGAAGGGAATGCAAAGCACTGATCCAAGCTGCAAAGTTCAAATCGTTCAACAACCACCCGATAAAGATCAGGCAAGCACAACTGTCATCAGGAAGACTTAAAAGATCAAGTTTTGTGAAAGAGACAAAAGCACTTCAAAGGAAACACCAAGAAATGTTGCCAGCACAAATAGAAGACCCAAACCACACCCTTGACCATCCACCCTGGGAAAACAAACTAGAGAGCATAGCTATTCGCACCACAGTACCTAATCTCACAACCAAAGATGAACACAGTGATGTGAGCAAGAAGGCCCTGACCCTAGCCATGCTGGAAGAAATGTACCCTCAGGAGACATGGATAAGGATCTACACAGATGGATCAGCCAAAGATGCAATTAGGAGCGGAGGTGCCGGACTGCACATACAGTATCCAAACGGACAACATGAGTCAGCTGCAATACCGACAGGCAAACACTACACAAACTACAGAGCTGAAGTCGAAGCACTGGCCCATGCAGCTAATACAATCAGCAGAACAGCAGACCCTATTGCACAGATTGTCTTTTTATCTGATGCCCGCTCCGTCCTTGAGGCTATCACCAAAGGTAAGCTGCCACAACTTGAAGAAGCACTACAAACCATCAAATGCTTTCGGATAGCATTGCAGTGGATCCCCTCACACTGTGGAGTCCAAGGAAATGAGGAAGCAGACAAGATGGCAAAGGTGGGTGCAGAAGAGAATAAGACAGAAAACATGGTTACGCATACAGAGATGAAGACTATCATCAAGTCACTCTATAGAACAGCTCAATCAGAAGATGCCTACCATCATCTCTCGAGGGCAGAGCAAGTGACCATTTTTCGTCTCAGAACTGGACATAACAGACTAAACCAACACATGTATAGGCGGTTCCACCTTACGACATCGCCCGCTTGTCCTTGTGGAGATGCAGAACAGACCACAGAGCACATACTTCAATGTTGCAGTACGTATCAGCTGCTGAGAGAAGAGATCTGGCCTTTGTCAACCTCTTTTCTTGAAAAGCTGTATGGGCTTGTGGAAGAACTGCAGAAAACCACAGATTTCATCTTGAGAACGGCTCTTCAAGTATGATACCAGCGATCGAAAAGTAGAAAGAAGAAGACCTCATGACACAATATTATGCTCAGCAGCAAATGAACACGGAAATGTGTCATCACATGAATCTAAACCAAATTGAACTTCGTAATATGCACTCCCAGCTAATGAGTGTCCTAAATATGAATAGACAGTACGTAACAACCCAGCAGAATGGAGGACAAATTGCACCACACTCTTTAAATGTTACCAACTTAACTCAATATAATGGCATACAAAATCAGTCTGAAATTGGTAGTCAGTTAAACCAATCTGAATCTGCTAGTCACTCAGTCCAATTGCATGATAGCCAGTCATCCCAACACCACGGTAAAGAGTCAATCCAGGAGTGTGATAACCAGTTAGATCAACAGCATTCTGGTGACCAGTCGGTCCAGCAGCAGTATGATGATCAGTCAGACCAAGATCAGAATGGCGATAAGACAGTCCAACAGCAGCATGGTGAGCAGTTAGTCAAACAACAGCATGGTGACAAGTCAGTCCAGCAGCATGGTGATCAATCAGTCAGATATGGTGACCTGTCAGTCAAGTATGGTGATCAGTAAGTCAAGTATGTGACGAGTCAGTCAAGTATGGTGACAAGTCAGTACAATGTGGTGACCAGTTAGTCCAATGTGGTGATCAGTTAGTCCAGTATCGTGACCAGTCAGTGAAGTATAGTTACCAGTCAGTAAGTCAGATAGTCCAAGAGCAGCATGGTAATCAGTCAGTCCAAAAGCAGCATGGTGACTTGTCAGTTTAACGGTGGCATGGTGAGCAGTGAGTCCAGCAACAGCATGGTGACCAGTCAGTACAACAATATTATGGTGACCTGTCAGTAAAATATGGTGACCAATCATCCATGTATGGTGAGCAGTCAGTCCAGCAGCAGTATGGTAACCATTCAGTCCAGCAGCAGTATGATGTTCAATCAATCAAATATGCCGACCAGTCAGTCCAGTATGGTGACCAGTCAGTCCAGTGTGACGACCAGTCAGTCCAGCAACAGCATGGTGACCAGTCAGTCCGGCAACCAAATGGTGACCAGTCAGTCCAACAGCATCAAAGTGATCTGTCAGTCCAGTATGGCGATCAGTCAGTCCAGTATGGTGACCAATCAGTCCAGTGTGGTAACAAGTCAGTCCAGTATGTTAACCGGTCACTCCAGTATGATGACAAGCCAGCCAGTCAGCCAGTCTCACAGAAGCATAGTGGCCAGTCAGTTCAACAACAGCATGGGGACCAGTCAGTCCAGCAGCAGCATTGTAACCATTCAGTCCAGCAGCAGTATGATGTTCAATCAATCAAATATGGTGACCAGTCAGTCCAGTATGGTGATCAGTCAGTCCAGTGTCACGACCAGTCAGTCAAGCAACATCATGGTGAACACTCAGTCCAGCAACCACATGGTGACCAGTCAGCCCAACAACATCAATGTGACCTATCAATCAGGTATGGTGACAAATCAGTCCAGTATAGTGACCAGTCAGTCCAGTGTGGTAACAAGTCAGTCCAGTATGTTAACCGGTCAGTCCAGTATGATGATCAGCCAGCCAGTCCCACAGCAGCATGGTGACCAGTCAGTTAAACAACAGCCTGGTGACCAGTCAGTCCATCAGCAGCATGGTAATCATTCAGTCCAGCATGGTGACCAATCAATAAAGTATGATGACCAGTCAGTCCAGTATGGAGACCAGTCAGTCCAGCATGATGACCAGTCAGTCCAGCAACAACATGACGTTTAGTCAGTCCAGCAGCCGCACAGAGACCAGTCTGTTCAGTATGGTGACCAGTCAGTCCAGCAGCAACGTGGTGACCTGTCAATCAAGTATGGTGACCAGTCAGTCCAGCAACAACAGGTTGACCACTCAGTGCAGCAACAGCATGGCGAACAGTCAATCCAACTGCAAGACAAATGTACATATTCGGACCGGCTGTTAAATAATCAGTCAAACCAGAAGTATGGCGACCAAACAAACCAGAAGTGTGGTTATCCGTCAAACCAGCAGGAGCATGATATCTACTCAATCCGATAACACCATGATAACCAGTCAGTCCAGCAGCCTTGTGATCATGACCAGTCTTTTTTAGGGCAAGGCCGAGTTACAAAAATCTCAAGATAGCATCTTTCAATATCAAGACCGTAAAGGGTAACTTTATGTATACCCAGAAATTGTGTGAGAGAGATCAAATAGACATTATAGCCCTGCAAGAACATTGGATATATGACTGTGAAAAATACTGGATGAAAAAACTACTTCCTGGTTTCCAGCATCGTTCCAGATCTGTGGATGAAGGCAATCCATTACCCCCCATACAGTTACCACGGTGATACGGCGGATCAAGTATAAGCTGGAGAGACGAGCTAAATAGTATATTTGAAAGTCTACCTGATGGTTCAAATAGAACAGTCTGCATAAAGATAAACTCATCACCTTCAGTCATCATTATAGCAACATATGCCCCATGTAAAGGGTGTAGAAAATATAATGAGGAATATATGGAAATCTTAGCAGAATGGCAGGAACTACTGAACAAATATAAAGACTCCAATGATGTCCTGATATGCGGCGATTTAAATGCATCATTGCATTCAGAATATCCAGATGCAAGAGACAAACTATTAAAAGATTTCTGCACCAAGAACCAGTTAGAATTAGTTCCAAATTATCCAGTTGGAAAAAAACTTTGAATGTGCAAATGGCTCTTCCCAGATTGACTATATCATTGCATCAAACATAGATCTCATAAAACAAGTTCAGCATGTATCAAAGGAATACGACAACTGCTCAGATCATATACCAATTAGAGCTGTCATTACAGTTAAGGAAAGCAGCACGAGTAACAATGTGCTGAAGCCAGTACAAGAAAGAAAGCTTCAGTGGGGAAAAGGTGATCTGGTTCAATATAAAGAAAATCTGGAAAGAATGTTGCATCAAAAGGATCTCTGCTCATCAAACAAATCGGTAGACGAACTTATCACTACTATCACCATATGTATGAAGGCCAGTACTAAAGGGGCAATCCCAGAGAGGAAACCAAAGATTTCACAGAAGGGTCGACTCTGGAATTATAAACTTGCAGAAACCTCAAACATATCCAAAACAATACATCATCAATGGGTTCGTGCCGGTAGACCTTCAAATCCAAAACATCCATCAAAGATCAAATTAAGAGAAGCTAAAAAGGCGTATCGGAGAGAGCAATGGCAGGCTGTAACAAGAGCAGAGCAAGCTACTACAAACAAGACCATGAATGCCCTACCCTCAGATCAGTCACTGTTTGCACAGCTAATACGAACTCAGAGGAAAACACCACAGAAAATTCTGTCAACAGGAGCATTGCATGTGAATGATAAGGCGTATCATGGAAACGATATAATAGAAGGATGGGCAACTTACTTTGAAGAGCTAGGAACACCAAAGGAAAACCACATTTAATAAGGCATATAAAGATCAGGTTGAGGATGATATAACCAACATTAAATCTATCTGTGGTGATGATCGGTCCGGTCCAGATCCCTTCACGTGGGATGATGTAAACAGTGCTGTGAATGAGCTACACCTGAAAAAGGAATCAGATTCTGATGGACTCTCATCAGAGCACCTAAAACACGGTGGTGTCTTATTAATCCACACTCTTCTAGTACTGTATAATAAGATCATAGCTGAAGGCATATATCCAGATGCATTTAAAACTGGTCTGATTACATCAATCCATAAGAAGGCAGGAAAGCCAGTGATGATCCCAGATAATTATCGGAAAATCACAGTGACATCCATAGTGGGAAAGTTCTTTGAGAAGCCCTCGCATTAGACCATTGATTGCAGAAAGCCAAAGTAATCTACAATTTGGTTTCACACCTGGAAAATCACCATCAGTTGCAGCAGTACTAATGACTGAAGTTATAAAACGGAATGCAGAGAAAATAAAGTGCCCTGCTATATTGGCTTTATGGATACACAGAAAGCTTTTGATGTTATCTGGCATTCTTCAGTATTGCGTCGTCTGTACCTCCTTGGTATAACAGGGAAGCTATGGTAGATTGCGAATGAAATGTACAGAAACATGTCAGCACAAGTCAAGTGGGAGGGACATAGAAGTAGAAAGTTTGCTGTCAAACAAGGCCTTCTACAAGGTGGTGTCACGTCTCCTGATTTTCATAAACCATATGAAGATCCGCTACTAAAATTACTTGAGCAAACAGCAACTGGTCTACATATTGGTTCAATATATCTGGGCTCAATAACACTATGTGATGATAAGACAGTCCTAGCTACATCTCCAGATGGGTTACAGGTGGGACTGAATGCTGCAACAATGCATGCAAATAAAGAACGGTATGTTAATGGCATTGCCAAAACCCAAGTGATGGTTTTCAGTACATGGTACATACATGTAGGATACAACAGTAAAACAGGACAATTACATTCATGAACATAAAGGGATGGATGGTAGGAGAGGGAGGGGGGCGGGGCGGGGGAGCTCATCTATTATATATTACCATATTATTATTATTATTATTATTATTATTATTATTATTATTATTATTATTATTATTATTATTATTATTATTACTCCTATACAGTTTTACATTTGATGTTCTGTTCTGGTGAACAGGTGCCTTGAATAGTTAGACTGCAGCACAGCTCATAATAGGATTAATAATGCTAAAAGAAGTTGGCATGCCTCCAGGGCAAGACAGTAAGTTAACATGTTAATTAGTGAGAAGTGCTCCGCTGAGCACTTCGAGAAAAATCGGATTGGAAGGCACCGCCTCTTTGTGAAGCAATGTCTTCCATCACCGTGCCCAGAATGCCCAACAGAACACCACAGCTCACTCCGGAAGCATGCCAAGTCGTTCCAGAGCTGTGCTGTGTAATGGCCATGGTGGTGGTGGTTAGTGGTGTGGTTTCTAGTAGTTGTCAATAATTATGTTTTTGATGAATTTTTTGGATGATTTTAACGTGAGAATTTGTGTACATATGTCTGTATCTGTATTATTCCATAATTGTATTGTTTGGTAGGATTGTGTTCATGTAGCTGCCTTTGTTCGGTGGTATGTGACATGTAGGTTGGAACGTGTTCTTGTGTTGTGCGTATGTATGTCTGCATTTATTGAAAAAAGAATGGATAGAGATGAGGGTAGGTTGCCATTGTGGTAGTCCTTTAGAATTGCATATAATTGAACCCTTCCAATGTCTTCGAGTTTTAGGATTTTGTTACTTTTGAAGGTGTCTTGTCCCCCTGCTGTTTGCGAAAATAGTTTGATAGATTGCTTTTGTAGTGATTTTAGTTTTTTAAGTTTATTTTGATATGTATTGCTCCAGATAGCATTGCAGTAGGTTATGTGTGGAAGTATCAATGTGTTATACAGAGTTTTTAAGATATGAGATGGAAGATATGACTTGAGTCTGGGCATGATACCAATATTCCTTGCTACCCTGGATGTGATTATCTTCATGTGCTTCTCCCAATAACATTGAACATAAATTTACTCGTCTATGAACTGTGAACATTTACTCCTCTATATACAGATAGGAAAATCAGTTGCGTGTGTACATGCGTGTACATAAATGATAAATGTCAGATTTAATGATCCAGTAATTTGCGGGTTCTAAAGATTCCCGGATAATACACCGAAAGGTGGTGCGCCAGACATTGGCGGAAACTCCAAGAGCAGAACAGAACAGAATATGCTGAAGCTGTATGGTCGCCTTATAAAGTGTGACATAGATACCATAAAAAATGTACAACGGCGTGCAACTCGATGTGTACCCTCGCTAAAGGGACTTTGCTATGCAGATAGACTGCGCAAACTAAAGCTTCCAACACTGAGATATAGGTGAATGAGAGGGGAAATTATTTAAACCTACAAGATCATCCATGGTATATATGATAAACGCGTCACAGAAGACCTCTTCAAGTTCAACATTTCAGATACCAGAGGACATGAGTATAAAATACAGAAGAACTTTGCTAGAATGTACATTAGGAAATATTCCTTTGTAAATCGTGTCACCGATGTCTGGAACAGACTACCACAGGAGGTTGTAAGTGCGCCGAGCGTCAAATGCCTTGAGAGCAGACCCGACAAGTTCTGGAACAACTTGGAAATGAAATTTGATCATGATGCAGCTTATGCCCTCTAAGTCAGATACATTGGTCTGGAGGCTACAAAATGAGACACGGATTGGGTGTGGAATCACATCGATCCTGATGTCTAGACTCTATAAGCTTACTTACTAGCATAATTGTACTTTGAGAAAGGAATGGGTGTGTGATCACATCGTTCCCAATATCTATAACTATGTAATTTATATTTAAGGTATGGGTACATACCAGTATGATTGTATTCTGAGAAGGGAATGGGAGTGGAATCACATTGGTCCTAATAGATAAAGTTATGTATTCCACGTGTATAGTGAATTTCTTAACTGTAGTATGAGATTGGGATTTGGTGTGGAATCACATCACTCCTAATATCTAAAGTTACATATTCCATCGGTAGCTTTTGAATTGCTTAACTGTAGTATGAGATAGGAAAGTGGTGTGAAATCACATCGTTCCTAAGCTCTAACTGTATGTAATGTATTTGTAAAGAACTACAACAAGACCACAACTCACTGCAGCAGTGGTCAGAAAAATGGCAGGTCCGATTTAATCCTAAAAAAATGTTCTGTAATGCACATAGGCCATAATCACTTTAATACTTCCTATCAAATGATGATGGGAAAACCCTAAAATTACATGACAAAAAATATAATCAATGACATAGGCGTGTCAATAGATACAAAACTAACATTTGAGAGCCATATAGAGAAGATAACTTCCAAGGCTAATAAAATGACAGGAATAATATGGCGTACATTCCAATATATAGATGAAGACCTGTTCATGAAACTTTATCCAACGTTAATCCGCTCTCACCTGGAGTATGCTGCCCCTGTATGGTCACCAAACACATGGAAACAAGCAGAAAAACTTGAAAAAATTCAGAGACGAGCTACGAAAATGGTGCCCAACTTAAAAAATCTAAATTACCAGGCAAGATTAGAATATTTAGAACTACCAAGTCTAGTATACAGAAGAATATGAGGGGATCTTGTAAATGTCTATAAGTACATGCATAACCTGTATACTGTGGACTCTAGAACACTTCCTAATTATCCGTCCAAGAAAGAGAACTAGAGGTCATAAATTTACATTACTAAAACCAAGAGCAAATACATCACTTAGACAAAGCTTTTTCTCTAACCGTGTCATAGACTGGTGGAACTCCCCGACGCCTGAAGTTGTTGAAGCTCCATCTCTAAATAGTTTTAAAACCAGACTAGATAAACTATTTATTCAACATCCTGTATACTATAATTATAGAGCTCTAGATAAACCATGTAATCCAAAAATGACTATTAGATAATGTAGCTCATCACCAAATTTGTTGAATTAGCAGATAATAGAATACAATGTCCTAAAAAGCTGTACATGTTATGATTATGATTATTATTATTATGTAACAGCTAGATACGTACCAGTATAATTGTATTCTGTGACAGGAATGGATGTGCAATCACATCGTTCCCAATAGCTAAAGTCATGTGTCCCACGTGCATATTTGAATTGCTTAATTGTAGTATGAGATAAGGATTTGCTGTATAATCACATCACTCCTAATATCTAAAGTTACATATTCCATCGGTAGCTTTTGAATTGCTTAACCGTATAGTATGAGATAGGGAAGTGGTGTGAAATCACATCGTTCCTAAGCTCTAATTGTATTAACAGCGAGGTACGTACCAGTATACTTGTATTCTGTGACAGGAATGGGTGTACAATCACATCGTTCCTAAAAGCTAAAGTTATGTATTCCACATGTATATTTGAATTGCTGAATTATAGTATGAGATAGGGAAGGGGTGGGAAATTCACATCGTTTCTAATTGTATGTATTTCACATGTATGTAGGCCTATATGATTTGTAAAAAAACAACAACATGCGTTATGGAATAGGTGTGAAATTTGTCACTATATTAAGTGCTTTTAAATGTATCAGGAGAGATGGATAGGATGTGTTATCACATCATTCCCAACCTGTAATATTTACGTATCGTGCATTGTTATAATATATGAACTGTAAAATTTTATAAACCTTACATAAGTATGGGTGTGCTGGTGCACTGTAGGATGGCATGGGGAATGCGTGGCTTATCAGCCATTTCCATTTTCATGCTACTCTACACCATTACACACTGGTATAACAGCAGTCCCAAGTTGTATATATGTATGTATGGGAGTATGTAATCAAGAATGCTGAAATACACTATATATACTTAAACATAACTGCTAATCAACATATTAAGTATAAACTTTGACCTTCATCAAAATATAAATGTACATAGAGAGTTTATCCGCCATTACAAATAAGGCGTATGAGCAGAACATAAAGGCACTAGCCTGCATTCTGTAAACTATCTAATCTAATCTCATCATCATCATCAATTTACAAGGCATAAGCCATTGGCTTGTTATTGCCTCAGTGCTAAACTGGTAGGGCAGGCAACCCTGGTCTGGATACAACACGTGTAGCTATCTTCACGTGTGCATGTTCATGTAGATGCACAGGCTGTTTCAAGATTAGTCCACTGTGATGTAATAATTGTATTATGACTTTGGGAATTGACGGCTCACATATGTTGTATAAGCATATGTGTAACAGCAATGTCCAAAGCCACACCACAATTAATTGTGTTCAGTCGAATTCAAATATTCTTTCTTTGAAAAAGATGTCTAGTTTGCCCTTGAATATTTCGACTGTGGTTGCTTCGACTATTGTTGTTGGCAGTGAATTCCAATGTGGTGCCACTCTATTTGCGAAGGAGTGCTTCCGAATATCTTTGCTGCTACGTTTTATGTTGAGCTTGAGCCTATGACCTCTGGTCCGTGTAACATTGGACAGTTCGAAAAAGTAGTTCTTATCAATATTATATAGATCTTTGATGAGTTTGAATGTTTCAATCAAATCTCCACGAAAGTGACATTAGATTTAGGGCTTCAAGTCTTTCTGTGTAGCTATACTCTCTGATTTGTGGGACAAGTTTTGTTGCTCTGCGTTGTACTCTTTCTAATAGCTGTGATTGCCTTTTCAGTCTTGGAGACCATGCTGAGTTGCAGTATTCAAGAATGGGTCGCACAAGTGATTTGTATAGTAGCGTGAAAGTAGATTGATCAATGTTGGTAAATGTTCTCTTGATTAGTCCTATTGTACTGTTTGCCTTGGATACAATGTTCCCTATATGTATGTCAAAAGAGAGGTTTCTGTCGACATGAACCCCCAAATCTTTTTCTACATCTGATGTTGATACAGGATGTGGATCAGGTGTATCTGTCATATAGTATTTGGTTTGAGGGTTATTTCTGCCGAAGTGCATGACATGCGTTTTGTCTGTGTTGAAAGATAGTTGCCATGTCTGCGACAATTTACATACTTTATTTATGTTTTCCTGAATCTGACTGGTAGCTGGGTTGCCGTACATCTTTGTATCATCTGCAAATATTTTGCAGTGGCAGGTTAATCGATCAGGTAGGTCATTTATATATATCAGAAAAAGTATAGGTCCTAGAACACTTCCTTGTGGCACGCCGTTGGTCACCTCAATCCAGTCCGATGATGCATCATTAATTCTAACTCTCTGGCTCCTGTTGCTTAAGTAGTTCCCTATCCATTTTACTAAATTTTCGCCAATACCATAGCTTCTCAGTTTTGTTTGGAGTCGTTGGTGTGGCACAGTATCGAAAGCTTTTGAAAAGTCTAAATATATTGCATCGACAGGTTCGTTTGAGTCAAGCATGGCTGTTAAATCCTCCAGGTATTCTAGTAGTTGAGTTTTACATGATCTTTTACATCTAAATCCATGCTGACATTTGGTAAATAGATTAGCCGTTTCCAGGAAATTTACAATACTGTCTCTTATAAAAGATTCTAGGACCTTGCATAATCTAGAAGTGAGACTGATTGGTCTGTAGTTGCTTGGGTCATTCTTGGAGCCTTTTTTGTGTATGCAGCATACATTTGCCGTTTTCCAGATGTCAGGTAAAATGCCTTCTTCAAGTGACTTGTTGAAAATTATGCATAGTGGTGTACTAATTTCTTTAGCAGCTTCTTTTAGTATTCTCACTGGTATTTCATCCGGGCCATTGCTTTGTGTTATTAATATGTCTTTCAGTATGGTACCATTGTTTCTGGGGTTAATGATTGGTGTAGAAAGAAGATTTTCTGGAGTGAACATGTTTGAGAAAAATGTGTTGAGAATGTTTGCTTTTTCTGTATCATCTGTGGTCATGGTGTCGTTTGCAGGGTTACGTAGCTTGCTAATTGATTCACGTAGAACTGTTTTACTCTTGACATAGTTCCAAAAGGCTTTAGGATTTTTCTTACTTTCAGTTGCCACTTTACGTTCAAATGTCTGTTTTGATTTTCTGATGCATGCTGTTGCTTTGTTTCTAGCAATTTTGTAGAATGTGTAATCTGTAGTTTTCTTAGTTTCATTGTATCTTTTGTATGCACGCTTTTTGCTATTGAGTGAATCTGTTGCCGCCCGATCAATCCAGAGGTGCTTTTTCTTGCCATGGTTTTTTGTTGTAGGTATATACTGTTCTTTCACTGTGTTCAATGTTTTGTGTAGGAAGTTCCAAGCTTCTGATGCATTAAGTTGGTGTAGATGATTCCAGTCAGTCGTTCCTAAGTCTCTTCGCAGTTCGTTATATCGTCCTTTGTTCAACAGTAGTTTTGGCGTAGCTATTTGTTTGCTTGTGTTTAAGATGTCAGGATGTAGTGATATTTGTAGAATGTCATGATCACTTTTACCTAGCGGCGGTAGGCGAGTTATTTCATGGACGATGTTTTCGTTGTTTGTTAAAACTAGATCCAAAAGATTTGAAGTCTGATTTATTCTATGTCGAGTCGGATTAGTAACTAGTTGCTGTAGAAAAATATCGCTGGTAGTATTAAGAAAAGCGTCTTCTTCTTCTTTTGGAGAAAAGCCTGTGTTCCAATTTATCGATGGGTAGTTGAAGTCCCCTACTATAAGAATATGGTCTGTATTTGCTGCATCAACTTTCTGTAGTAGATTTAAGAGGTTTTTGTTATTTGAGCCATCTGAGCTGGGACTTCTGTAGATGCAACCAATGATAATTCTTTCCTTTTGTTGTGACGTCCATGTACTCCATACTGATTCGGTAAAGTCATCGTCATTCAAGATGTCACAGGATTGAGCATTTAGTGATACATGTGTATATATAATAACTCCCCTTGATGGTTTATTATTCAGTGATAGTTGGTACTCATCAATCTGTAGTTCACTAATGTTGATGGTTGTGTTTTTAGGTAAGGCTTCCGTGATTAATATGATTGCAGGGTGAATATTCTGTATCAACTTTCTGTAGTAGATTTAAGAGGTTTTTGTTATTTGAGCCTAATCTAATCTTGTATTTCTACTTGTGCTGGCATGTCAGCTATGCCGCCGCCACCAATCGTCCTATTGCACGATCCTCATCCTCCCACTTCGTTCCCGTATTGAGTACCATACTTGCTGGCTATGATATCCACGCTAAGTTAACAAAACGTCCTATATGAGGTCAGTCAACTTACTCTCAATGAAATTGCCCGGTTGTTATCATTCTACTAATATACTGTCAATCACATAGATTGACATTCGTGTCTCGCGAGCTTTCCATCGATATTGGCACGAAGCCACGCCTCTATTTTTAGATTGATAGTTAGATTGAAGTACCATAGGCAGAAATCTGATTGGAAACCGGCAGTCAACATAGCCAGATATTAAGGGTCTGCAAGTATGGCCTCGAACGGCGTAGCTATGTGAGTGGCCATATGTTAGTACGATGCTGCCACCACTGTTATGGAGTCAAGCTTCGGAGAAATCTACAAACTGAACTGAACTGAATGGAGGCACTGACTGCACATCTTACATCTACTATTTACTCTCAGTGTATTCACTAGTGACAGCCCTGGTTAACTTATTAACGGCAAATTATGTTACATCCCCAATGTCTATGCCGAAAGATGGGGATTGTGCAGGTTTCACATGACTGAATGCAATTGTGTCTAGAGACAAATATAGAACTGTATGAATTGTGCCTGAGAACATCCAAAAGCTGTCCAGTCCATTTCCAACTCTGGTGACAGATATATAATGGTATCCATGTCAATGCTCATCTTTCTCGTCTACACGAGGAAGCGCTGAAAGCATCGACAATGAAAGCCTTCGAAGCACGCTTGGCCAGTCAATGGTCGAACCAAATGATTTACAATTTCGGGGCACCTCTGGAGATATCTGCTTCGAGAAACAACGCAGCAGCTTTGCTACTAAGTATTGAAGATGAGGATCTGGACTCAGAGCCAAGCCTTTTGTCCAGGAACAACATACAGTAACATATGGTATACAGTATCTTCTATCAGCTTCTTTTAGCAACCATAGAGTAGGTCATTTGCCTTATCTCTGCATTGTTCGGAACAGATTGCGATTCTTCATGAAAAAATGTAACACCTTAGCCAAAAATATGCGTGAGAGAATGCAAATCGAGGGAAATGTTGTATGGTCAGGTAAGACATAAATGTTATTCACTGTACTGTCTGGTAGTCATTTGTCTTTCATTTCTAGCACGGAATCTTTTTTCAGGGACTACTTCATAATGTATAATTCTCTTGTGTTTACAAGATTCAGATATGCAGGATACCTGCATCACAAAGGCCTGGAGAGGGATGTGTCCAGCTCTCATCCAACATGTTCAATGGTGCTTAGCTCCTAGGGGTATGGGACGCGGTGCCCATCAGATGTGCTTGTCGATGTCAGTCTGTGTCACACATGCCCAAGTTAGTACATTTAGCTGGATCCCATGCAGGGTCCATGATACCAATCTGGAAGAGTGCCTGTGTGTGTACGTGCATGTGTGTGTGGAACTGAATATAAACAAAATGCCCAAGGAGCCTGTATTGCTCACCTGGAACATAGCCATTTTAACTAGAAAGACCATCGCCTACTATAAGTAGAATCCTAATGTTTTGGCCAAAATTGCAACAAGAACTAGGTCATCCTAGATGACTGTCAAGCAAATCGACCCATCAGGTTCTCTTGACAAAACTGAATTGAAATCGGCCCAGGGGTTTTCGAGAAGATATTTTAAATTTCATACAGCTTTAGAATTTTAGCTTTTGGCAGGAAAAAGATTTCAGATGGTCGCCAAAGCATTTATCTGACAGATTAAACAAGAGGACCAAGGGCCTGTGACGCTCACCTGGACCATTAGCATTTGAAGCATTTGCATTTAAATATACATGATTCGTTCAGGATCATTTTAGCCAAGTTTGGTTGAAATTGCTCAAAGTAGTAAGAATAAGCAATTTGACTATTTCCAGTAAATTTGTAATAAAATGTAAGATTTGTACCCAAAAAATTTGATTCTTTTGGCCATATTTGTTTGAAATCAGTTAAGTTGACAAGCAGAAGAAGCAATTTGACAATTTCCAGTAAATTTGTCATAAAATCTAATATTTTCACCCCAAAAATAGCTCAATCAAAATTCTGAATGGAAGATCTGGAGCCTACCACCATAGAACCCATCTAACCAAATCTGGTTGAAATATGTCAAGCAGCTATGGAGGAGTAGCATTTTGACCATTTCCGGTAAATTTTTCATAAAATCTAATATTTCACCCAAAAAATTGACAAACCAAAATTTTGAATGGAAGTTCTAGAGCCCATGAACACAGGATCCTTTCAGCCAAGTTTGGTTGAAATCGCTCAGAATAGTAAAGAGAAGCAATTTGACAATTTCCTGTACATTTTTTTTATAAAACCTAAGCTTTTCACCCGAAAAATTTGACGAATCAAAATTCTGAATAGAAGTTCTGGAACCTACCACCATAGGGCCCTTTCACCCAAATTTGGTTGAAATCGCTCAGAATGGTAAGGAGAAGCAATTTGACAATTTCTGGTAGATTTTTCATCTAAGATTTTCACCCCAAAAAGTAGTGTTTTAAAGCAAAAGTTGACGGACGGATAGTCGCCATGGCATAAGCTCACTTGGCCCTTCGGACCAGGTGAGATAAAAATGACAGTTCAAATCAGAATACCCAAAAACCTATATAAAACCAATTTCGGCATCAAAATCCATCCAATAAAAAAATCCAATATGGCTGCCAAACACACATTTTGATTGGCCCACAGCGGCCATGTTTTTTATGTATCAATTTCGATTGACCTAACTTTAATAATAATAATAATATTTCTTTTTTAAAGATCATTACACACAAATCTCAACAGTCTGTACATGTATAATAAAAACAAGCATATCATATAATATATAACACAAAGCAGTGACACATACGCATTAACTAAAATGTTGTTTAAAAATAAATGTTTTTAGGTTTGATTTAAAATTGGTAAATTTAGTGTAAGATGTCAACTCAAGTGGAAGATTGTTCCACAGTTTCGGTGCCGCTACACCTATGGCGCAGTCGCCGTACTGTTTTGAGGTTTTCTTGCCATTGGATTTATAAGAGAAGGGTGTCAGTTTCACCACAACGCTACTCCTAGTGCGGTATGAAGGCTTTTGAACTTTAATGATATCAGTGAGGTAGCTAGGCGCTGACTCAACATGGCGTATAACCTTGAAAATTATGCACAAAATTTTGAACAGAATCTGCTGTTCGACTGGGAGCCAGTGAAGCTCTTTGAGTACCGGAGTCATATCCGCATGATGATCTAGCTTACGTCTGGTGACCAGTCTAGCAGCAGAATTCTGTATATGCTGAATTCTTTTGATCTTGTAGTACTATTACAGTACTCTAGCTTTGATGTAACAAAACCATGCACTAATTTCTCAGTGCTGGCCTGATCCAAAAGATGACAGATTTTTCCTATACGCCATAGTGAATGAGATGCCCCCGTTACATACTTTCTTGATTTGTTCATCCATGAGTCCAGCCGAGTCCATCATCACCCCCAAGTCCCAAGCCACTTTAATGGCTCTTAGTTCCTAATCTTATCTCCCAACTTTCTGCCCGATCCGTTCAGCAGTTCTGAAGATGTTGTTAGGTCATCCAAGATGGCTGCGGAAGAATCTGCCCAATCACTTTCCCCTGGACAAAATTTGTTCAGCTGTTGACCTAGATGATGCTGTATGAGTTTTAAATCGATCCCCCAAGCGGTTTTGGACAAGATTTAAAATCGGCCAAAATCCAAGATGGCCACCAACCAAGTTGGCCGACCGGCTTCGTTTGAAAAACTTGTATCTCTATCCCCCCATGGATGCTTTCTGCCCAATATACTTGAAATCAGCCCACGGTTCTCGCGAAGACATTTTAAATTTCTTATTGCTTTAGTATGGCAGGATGGCAACCAACCCGTTTATCTGATAGGTTCGAAAATCATAAATCTGAAATCAGAATAGGCCTACCCCAAAACCTACGTAAAACCAATTTCGTCTTCAAAATTCAATATGATCCCACCCCACCACCCTCCCAAGCACACTGCATTTTGATTGTCCCACCTGTGGCCATGATTCTTGGCATTTCAAATTTCCGTGAACAAACTTTTAATGGCCGTTTTGTCCCTAATCATATCTCCCAAATTTCGGCCTGATCCGTTCAGCGGTTCTGAAGAAGTTTTGGCCAAGCAAAACATACTTGTTTCAGCTCTTACGCTATATGCTATTTCCTGAGTTTTGAATTGATCACCCAAGTGGTTTCGAGATTTTTAAAGACATTTCTAAAAATCGGCTAAAGTCCAAGATGGTCACTGGCCAAATTGGCTGATCGGCTTCGTTTGAACAAACTTGGTTCTCCATGCCCTAAGGATGTAATTGTAATTGCCAATTGTAATTGAAATTCAGCCCAGTGATTCTTCTTCAGAACTTGTTTAACCCTTAGCACACTAATGTCAATATTCTATCTTTTACGGTGTCAATAGCAAAGAAACTGGTGTACATTTTTCAATGACAGCACCATCCTCCACCAAATTTGTTGAAAAATAAACACCAGTCCATCTTTTGCTTTAATTTGGAAAATTTAAAACTTTGACATCAGAGTGGTAAGGGTTAAAGTTCATGGACAGAGAGACGCCGCCGCACAATGGATGGACGCCATTTGGCCTTTTAGCAGAGAGAAAGTAAGAAACTTCTACTTCTACTTCCTGGTGTGCTACGTGATGTGTAGAATGACATCATAATTAACAAAGCATTCTGTAATGTCCCCTACCTGGTGATATAAATTTTTAGCGATTGACAGCCAAAAATTTCATTAAAAATTTTCAAAAGCAGCTGAAACTCGAACTTGATCTGTAACTTCTCATAACATAGCGCTAAACCAAGTCTGTCTTCTTCTTCTTCTTTTCGATCGCTGGTATCACACTTGGAGAGCCGTTCTCAAGATGAAATCTGTGGTTTTCTGCAGTTCTTCCACAGGCCCATACAGCTTTTCAAGAATAGAGGTTGACAAAGGCCAGATCTCTTCTCTCAGCAGCTGATACGTACTGCAACATTGAAGTATGTGCTCTGTGGTCTGTTCTGCTTCTCCACAAGGACAAGCGGGCGATGTCGTAAGGTAGAACCGCCTGTACATGTGTTGGTTTAGTCTGTTGTGTCCAGTTCTGAGACGAAAAATGGTCACTTGCTCTGGCCTCGAGAGATGATGGTAGGCATCTTCTGATTGAGGTGTTCTATAGAGGGACTTAATGATAGTCTTCATCTCTGTATGGGTAACCATGTTTTCTGTCTGATTCTCTTCTGCACCCACCTTTGCCATCTTGTCTGCTTCCTCATTTCCTTGGACTCCACAGTGTGAGGGGATCCACTGCAGTGCTATCCGAAAGCATTTGATGGTTTGTAGTGCTTCTTCAAGTTGTGGCAGCTTACCTTTGGTGATAGCCTCAAGGACGGAGCGGGCATCAGATAAAAAGACAATTTGTGCAATAGGGTCCGCTGTTCTGCTGATGGTATTAGCTGCATGAACCAGTGCTTCGACTTCAGCTCTGTAGTTTGTGCAGTGTTTGCCTGTCGGTATTGCAGCTGACTCATGTTGTCCGTTTGGATACTGTATGTGCAGTCCGGCACCTCCGCTCCTAATTGCATCTTTGGCTGATCCATCTGTGTAGATCCTTATCCATGTCTCCTGAGGGTACATTTCTTCCAGCATCGCTAGGGTCAGGGCCTTCTTGCTCACATCACTGTGTTCATTTTTGGTTGTGAGATGAGGTACTGTGGTGCGAATAGCTATGCTCTCTAGTTTGTTTTCCCAGGGTGGAGGATCAAGGGTGTGGTTTGGATCTTCTATTTGTGCTGGCAACATCTCTTGGTGTTTCCTTTGAAGTGCTTTTGTCTCTTTCACAAAACTTGATCTTTTAAGTCTTCCTGATGACAGCTGTGCTTGCCTGATCTTCATCGGGTGGTTATTGAACGATTTGAACTTTGCAGCTTGGATCAGTGCTTTGCATTCCCTTCCTTTGCTAAGTGGGGGAATGCCTGCTATCTGCTCCATTTTTTCTATTGGTGTTGATCTCATTCCACCAGTGATGATGCGCAGTGCCTGGTTTTGTACTCTGTCGAGGTTCTGTTGATGAGATTTAGCTGTTGTCATCCATGAGCTGGATCCATACTCAAGGTGTGGTCGTACGGCACCTAGGTAGATGGTCTTGAGGATCCTTTCATTGGCACCCCACTTTGTTCCTGCCAGCTTCCTCATGATGTTTAGCTTTCTTCTGGCCTTTGCCTCTGCATTCTGGATGTGCTCCTTCCATGTTAATCTTCTGTCATATGTGACTCCCAGGTATGTCTGCTGGTCCTCGTATTCGAGTGGAGTACCGCCCAGTGTCAGATTGCCAACCTTGGTTTTGGTGGACAGTGTGAATAGCATGGCTGATGATTTTTCTTTGTTGATGGTAATACACCAGCGATTGGCCCAAGCTGTAATTCTGTCCAAGGCGAGCTGCATTCTGTACGTGGCAGTCGTTGTGTACTCCTCGGTGCACCAGATTACGAGGTCATCTGCATAGAGGGCTGCTTGGATCCCATTGGGCAGCTCTGCTACAATGTCATTGATGAAGAGTATGAACAGAGTAGGTGATAATACTCCGCCTTGTGGCACCCCTTGTCTCAGCAATACATTCTGTCCAGATTGTCCATCCACCAGCACCCTAGCTCTGCGATTGTGTAGGTATGACTTGGTCCATCGGAACATGTTGCCACCGATGCCTGTGCGCCGGAGCTTCACGAGGAGGCCATCCGTCCACACCTTGTCAAATGCTTTCTGCAGATCGATAAAGGCAGCTAGCATCACCTTCTTGGCTTGAAAAGTGTCCTCTATGACCTGTGCAAGATGTGTTGTTTGATCTTCTGTGCTCCTGTATCTTCTGAATCCGGCCTGCTCTGAAACTATAATGTTCTCTGACTCCAGGTACCACTGCAACCGCTGGTTGATGATGCGCTCCATGGTCTTGCATATGCAGCTTGTAAGACTGATAGGACGGTAGCTCAGCACTTTCGTCTTGTTCTTTCCTTTTTTCAGAATATGAGTCATTCTGGCTTCCTTCCAGCACTGAGGAACCTCTCCATTGGTCCAACTGAGATGTCTAGCAACTTGCGAAGAGATGCATTACCAAGGTGTTGGATCATTTCATTCGTAATGCCATCTGGCCCGGGAGATTTCTTCTTTTTCAGTTGGCGGATAGCCTTCTTCAGTTCTGTTAAACTAATGTCAACTTTCATTGCATCGTGAGTGTTGGTGTCTGTTCTTTCCTTTTGCTCTTTTCTAACCTCCCTTTGACGCATTCGTGGTATAGAAATGTTGCTTTCTTTTGCATATGCCTTCGCAAAGGCATCTGCTGCCATCTTTCCTGTCAGTGTTTGTCCATCTTCTTCAAGAGTAATCTTCTCTCCCCTGACACCCTCATCATTGAGTGCTTTAGTCAGTCTCCATAGTTTTGTGGTGTCTCTCTCTAAATTAAACCCTGCCGTCTTTTCCCTCCAGCTTCTTCTTTTGGCCTCCAGCTTGGTCTTTAGATACCTGGCTTTAGTTTGTTGTAGCGTGAAGTGGTTTTCATGACAGGGATTACCCTCTGCATCTTCTCTGGCCTTGTCTAGTTTATCATGTGCTGCTTGCAGTTCTGTTGTCCAGTAGAGGCGGTAGTTTTTCCTGAACCCTCGAGGAATCGCTTCATTGGCAGCCTTGAGGATACTTGAATTAAATTCCTTGACCACATTGTTGATGTTTCTCCCTTCTACTGCTATATTATGGGTAAGCTCATTGGAACGAATGCCGAACAGACTCCAATTTGCCTTTTTGTAGTTCCACCTTGGATGTTGAGAAATACTTCCAGAAAGAGAGAGGACTGGGCGGTGGTCGCTTCCTCCTAACTGCGATCCGACCACTCTACTGAGGTTTCTGTGAATGTCTTCTGTACAAAATGCCAAGTCCGGCGTTGTTGTCGAGTGCCATCGGCGCGAGTAGAAGGTAGGCTGATCTGTGGGATCGTTGACAAGTAAAAGGTGCTTTTCATCTTGCCATGCTTCAATGTCTTCTCCTCGTTTATCAAGTGTTCTGTATCCCCAGCTCTGGGACTGGCTATTAAAGTCTCCCGCAATGAGGAAGTGGCAGTCCGGGACCTGGATTGTGTCAAGTGAGAGATTCTTGTCATTAGGGCAGTAATAATTGACAATTTCAATCACAGAGTTGCTGGTTGTTACCTTGATCTTGATATATTCTGCCTCTTCCATAAAGGTTTTGATCTGGCTGGCGTTCACGCTGTTTCGGACCAAGGTCATCACCCCACCTTTCTTTCTTCCTCTTCGATCACACCGGAAAATCTGGTAACCTCTGATCTTAAATGGTTTTCCTTCTTGCAGGTGTGTCTCTCGAATGCAGCAGATATCAATGTTGTTTTCGTAAAGGAACTGTTCGAGCTCTGATTTCTTGTTGGTAACCCCTTCTGCATTCCAGTGCATGATGTTGATACTGGGGTTCTCTTTGGGTTTGGTCTTCTCTTTCCGTTGGCCAGTAGCTCTCCATCCTCGTCCCCTGGCTCCACAAGACGAGTTGATGGGACCTCCAGTAGCTGAGGGTGGGCTCCTTCGAGGCATGGAGCCCGGCGCTGCACCTGCCTGGCGGATCCTCACAGGGCGAGCACCATTTCGATTGATTCGATCTCCAAGTGTAATTTCATTAGCGTTGTGCATAATGCTCTGGTTAGCCCCTCCAAATGTCTGGATTGACACCCAGTGGGTTACACCCCTGCGCCACGTTGAGGCCGAGCATATAGTCTTAAACAGGGGAACCAAGTCTGTTATATATGGTGAAGGAGAACGAAAAAGTCTTGAAAGCTGATATGTTTGTATTTGATAAGTCGAAAGGGGACATAACGCCATCAAAAAATGACACAAATGCCTGAAACCCGAACTTGGTCTGTAATTTCTCATATTAAAGTAATGTACCAATTCTCAGTATAATATCTTGAGACTGCGAAAAAAAGTGCGGAAAACTAATATTTTTCGTATTTCATGTCGAAAAGTGGCATAACTCCATGAAAAGTCGACGAAAATGTCTGAAACTCGAACTTGCTCTGTAACTCCTTATACTAAAGCGAAGCACCAATTTTTGCTTAAATATCTTGAAGGAGTGCGAAAAAACGTGCGGAAAGCTGATATTTTTTGTATTTCTTAAGTCGAAAGGGGCATAACTTCATAAAAAACTGACGCATATGCCTGAAACTCGAACTTGGTCTAAAACTTCTCATAACAAAGCAATATACCAATTCTCAGTTGAATACCTTGAACGCCTGCAAAAAAATGTGCGGTAAACCAACTGCGACAGACGGACAGACGGAGTGCAAATCTATAGTCCCCCTGAATGTCAATGTAGCTAAGGTCACGTTGAACATTTAATTGATGACAGACTAAGTGTTGTTGTATGAATTGTATGTCTACTATTTAATAACCATGCTGTTGAATATTGTGAAACTAATTTGACTGTCGGGAGTTCAGGGATCGATCGTTCTCAAGTTTGGATCGATCAATCCCTGCACCCCCTCAATCCCAATTTCCAGAAATCTATACAGATAAACTGTTGAATATTTTGAAACTAATTTAACTGACTGCTGTTGGGATTCGCAACATGGGTGAAATGTGGGTGGAGATTAACTCGGGATAGGCGGGGCATAGCTAAAACTGGATTCCTCCATTGATAGTGGGTCTTATAAGCAAGTAAATCAAACACAGCAACTTGGTAATGTACCATAAGTAAGCTTTTTATATCTTATAAATTTATTTATTAACATATATTTATATAATAACAAATGTACTTGATTGATAACATGAAAAAATATGATTAGATATGTATATGATATAAAATATACACTAGCACTGTGCTAACATAACATATAATCTGATGTTTACAATGCATAGATATTAGCCATTTATGAATGACTGCTGGAGTTAACCCTCCATTTTTTAGAAGTAAAGGTATAAACCTTTTACTAGAGGAACATGAAAGATAATTTCAATCATGACAATAATAAACTCAAATAATCCTAAAATATTTAAACTTAAAAAGGCCAGAGCTATGGTAATAATAATGCCGATTGGCTTCGGCATGGCATGGATGTGATGGAACACTTAGATAAATTTAGAAGAAATTCAGTTAAATAATAAGCCCATTAAAATCAAAACAAAAAATCCATTGATTGAAATGACATAGTTAACGATAATGATGCTGTAATAAGAGGCACATTCTTGCTTTCTGCTACATTAGGAAGAAGAAAATATAACAAAATACCATATTGTAAGAAAGAAGGCTGCAGCAATGGAGGAATCCAGTTTTAGCTATGCCCTGGCCATCTCTAGCTAAGCTCAACCCACACTTTGCCTGTGTTGGGATCGATCGATCCCTGAACTCACTGACTATCAGTTTTCAGAAAACAATACAGGTAAAATGTTGAATATTTTTTAACTACTTCGACTGGGTTTTCAAAATATGCAACAGCATGTTTATTAAAGTGAAGACAAACAATTCGTACAACAGTTCTTAGTCCATCATCAATTAAGTCTTTGTGACAAACTTAGCTACATCATTCAAGCTGTAATTGATTAAGACGTCATGCTACATGTCACCTAGTTAACTATGACGTCATATGATTGACCGAAAAACTGGAATCCTCCATTGGATAAGAACAAAATCAGTTGCCATTATGTACAAGTTGTACTAAGGATAATGCCAGTGTACAAACTAGGCATACAGACACGATAAATTATGGAGAGAATCAGCAAAGAGTGATATGAACTACTGCTTTACATAATAAAGGAAAATTATCAAATCAAAATACAGACAATTTTCTGAGGTTTACCTGGGTGGATTTCCTAAATGTACCTGAATAAAATGGCATTAATTAAATCTATTCATTATCCTTATCCCATAGAGAAAGGATGGTATTGTATTTGTGTATGTATGTTTGTCTGTCTGCAGCCATTTATCGGAAACTATTGAATAAATAGTGTGATCAGGAAAAGTATCCGAAAAGATATGTAATGCTTTAAATAATGTTCTAGAAAATCTAGTGTTTTACTTAGTCAAATTCCATTTGCAGGCCAGAAGACAATTTTTGAAAATTTACTTTACGGTTGGCTTTGCCATTAAAAAGTCAAGAGAACATGACAAGCGTTAACAATCTCTGATCACTCTTGCGCTATTTGTTTTGTATGGCTTCATGTGTCTATTTATTATTCAGATCTCAATATACCCGAATCATCAGGTATAGAAAATAGATTGTGAATACCATACAATAGTAAAACAATTATGGGCATCGACCCACCGCCACCCACCCCATAACATGGACATATCCCGCAACTTTCAGTGGGGGGAGGGGGGGGGGCTACATATATCAACTGCTTATTTTGCTAAATACATTTACATTTGCCAAGCATTCTGCTATCATAGCAATGTCAATGTATGTTAACAATATAATTATAATACGCAACTGTGAGGTGTGAGTTAACCGAGTTGAGGTGGGGTGTGTGTGTGTGTGTGAGGAATGATTCCTCACTAGATTAATGTGGATGCAAACTGAGTTAAATAGCAGTAGACATTTAAATTACTTCCTGGGAACCTTTAAAAAGTCCAAGATGGCTACCTGACAATTTACAGTTATAAAGCCTACCACGACATTCTCATTGCAGCTAAGTTCGATTACGATCCACTACTTAGTTTATATGGTTGATGGATCATAGATGATTGACAAATGGTGTCCATGGCCAAGGTTCAAGTGAACTAATAATGATCCATATTGAGTATAATTTAGTGTTGGATGAAGCAATTCATTGGATCACTGAGATCGTATAAAAAATTTTCAAAATGAAAAGCACTATGCAGTAGGTTTTACGTAACTGGTCACGCCGGTCAAAACAGGCCACTGAAGTGGTCTTGCGGAATGGCTATTTGCAACACAAGAGAAGACTATTTTTGAAAATAGGCTTCTCGTGCCCTGCAAATGGACATTCAAAAGGGAAATATTAAAATTTTCTCGACCAAATTTGACGATTAAAGGGTTGAAGTTATCTCACACCTCACACTATGTATTCAGGTGAGAAATTATGACATACATGTATGTAAACAATAAACATTATTTCCAGATTTAAATTAAGTCATCACAGTAAGATATTCAATGCCAAATTCCAATGTACTCCCCAAGTTTATCAAGGCATCCCTTGCATGACATTTCAACCAATATCCAAGCCAACATTCTAGCTCAAATGTCAGAGTAGAAAAAAACATTCTAGCTCAAATGTCTGAGTAGAACAATATATTATATTGTCATCATAGGGAATAGAGACGACTAGGCTGATACACTTCGCAGCCATAATATTCTTGCACATTGATTTCACCTATGATCGACGATGAAATCCCAACAAACTCAGAACATGAATACTCTATGCGAGCATGGAGCTGGGAAACTATTGAATATGTTGAGGATAAGCTTAATGAAAGTTGTTGCTCTCTTAAAGCAGCAACACTCTTTTGCACAATTAATTTCAAAATATGTAACAGAATAGTTTTTATATTGCACCAAATATGGGCTCTTTAATCATCACAGTAAAATTAGTTTCAAAATAGTCACAGTTTTTCTGTATCATTGTCTTGGAATTTCAAGGCTTAATTAGTATGATACTTAGTAGATCATGTCAAATATATGGCCTATATAACAAAATATACCAATGACTTCCTTGATTCTCAGAACTGTTAATAGCCAGCCTAAAAAAGCCATACACATGCGCACGTGCGCGCATGCACGCACGCACACACTGTTTACTAGCCCTAGTTTTGAGATAATTCAAGCGGTAACTACTGGTAAACATATACAACATATTTTAACCTTTAACCTTGTTCGAGAAAATGTAAATTTAATCATGCATGTCGGTTTTTGAAACTTTACCACTGGAATGACTAGCCCGGTTGGCGAGCCAGTTATTCCAATAGTAAAATTTCAAAAATAGTTTTTCTTGGTCTGTAAATGGACATTTCCCAAGACCACTGCTGAATCTGTTTTGACCAGGTTGCGTGTTAGTGTCCAGCGCAATCTACAACATACAGAATAAGATACGCTAAGTACATAATCATATCTATAAAATATATACATATATCTTTGTACATAATGTCTTTGTAAATAAGTTTTGAATGCCTCAGGGAAGACCAGTAGAACTACTGAATGAGCTTTTATTATTTTTATTATTAATTTAAAAAAAACAAAACCAGAGAACAGTTAATGACATATGGGGGACTCTTTTTCCCCGAAATATTTACTTCAGCATAACAGTAATAGCTGTGATGCTTCCTTAAACCTTTAGTGGTCTTTACAAATGTCCACTTGCATGTCAGGCAGTTTATTTTTGCCTGGCGCAATAGCCCACTAATTCCAGTGTGAAATGTTAAAAAGCAGTTTTCTTTTACCTTACAACGGAGGAATCCTGCCCTGCCCATCTCTAGCTAATCTCCACCCATGCTTTGCCTGTGTTGGGATCGATTCATCACTGCACTCACCAAATCTCAATTTTCAGAAAAATATACAGGCAAGCTGTTCAATATTTTGAAACTAGTTTGACTGGGTGCAGCAGCATGTCAAATTAGTTACAAAATATTCAACAGAATGTTTATTAAATAGTAAAGACATACAATTCGTACAACTTGACAGACTAATAAGCATTTAAAAATGACTAAATCGCGTCAATAATGATGTAATTGATTATGACGAAGCCTACATATGACATAGTTGATTTATGACATCACATGATTGACAGAGAAAATGGATTCCTCCATTGGACATTCAATAAGCAAACAGTTTGATTTTCATGATTCAGGTTGCATTCTCTATCGATGGAGCTGGTTAACCGACAGCACAGGCAAGCTGTTCAATATTTTGAAACTAGTTTGACTGGGTGCAGCAGCATGTCAAATTAGTTACAAAATATTCAACAGAATGTTTATTAAATAGTAAAGCCATACAATTCATACAACCTGACAGACTATTAAGCATTTAAAAATGACTAAATCGCGTCCATAATGATGTAATTGATTATGATGACGCCTACATATGACATAGTTGATTTATGACATCATATGATTGACAGAGAAAATGGATTCTTCCATTGGACATTCAATAAGCAAACAGTTTGATTTTCATAATTCAGGTTGCATTCTCTATCGATGGAGCTGGTTAACCGACAGCACAATTAACCACCTAATGGTCAAACCGGCTAAAACTGACCTATGCAGTGGTCATGAGGAATGTCCATCTGCAGAGCAAGAGAAGACTATTTCTGAATATTGATCACAGGAATTACCAGCTCAATTACCGCGCCCCCTTGGACCTCCAAATGGGCATTCAGAAAGCAAAAATTCCAATTCTTTGTACAACTTTTGACCAGTTAAGGGCTAAATAAAATCAAATAATGTCTCTTGTCTAAGTGTGTTGAGTTTTGTCAGAGTAAAGCCACATTTAAAGGTGCACATTCACACTAGAATGCTTTCTAGTCACTCTTTTACAAATCAATTTTAACATATGATTTCATTCGCATAACTAAATATAATTAATTTTAAGTTGTGCATGTGAATTAGAGACACGTATTCCTAATTCAAATTTACAACTGAAAAAATATATTAATTTATACGGAATGAAATCATCATATGCTAAGATTGATTTCATTTCCTTACATTGGGGTACAGAATTTAAGCTGCTAAAAGTTTATAATTTTAACATTTTTATTTCCAAGCATGGGGTGAATATGTGCCTTTAACATTGAGACATTTATTTAATTTGAATAATATTTTATGAATAGTAAACAATATCTTCTTATAAGACCAATCAACTTTCATACTTTGATTACCATTTTTTCATTTTAATAAATAAGATTTCTTCTGCATTATTATTATTATTATTATTATTATTATTATTATTATTATTATATTGTTGAACGCTGTTTCTAACAGATTCAAAATCATATAATCTATAAGGGGATTCATGAACTCCTCAGATCTGACTATAGCATGGGAGTTATCTCCCTTCCTACATGACGGACACTGCTAGGTTGCAATAAATTTAACCCTGACCACAGCCAAAACTGGCCTTAGTCTTGTGAAATGTCCATTTTCAGGCCAAGAGTAAACTATTTTTGAAAATTCATCACTGGAATGACTGGCTCAATAACCGAGCCAGTCATTCCAGTGGTAAATTGTCAAAGACTTCTTCTGGCCTTAAAATGCACATTTACTAAGCACAGATTTTAATTTTCTTGACAAATCTTGACCATTGAAGAGCTAAGTAAGTGAATAGTATGATTATAACTCTCAGCTCTCACATGACCACAGACTTACCTATCTAGTATGCATAAATAAATTAAAGCAAGCACAATTATTATAACATTTTACAATTGCAGTTATCAACATGTAAATAGATCAAAACAGGAAAGTCACATGTCATTTCTTAGTAAATTTACACTTAACCCCTTAATGACTAAATTTGTTGAAAAAAATAAAATATTTACTTATTGAATGCCCATTTGCAGACCAAGAGAACAATTTTCGAAAATTTACCACTGGAATGACTGGCTCGATAACCGAGCCAGTCATTCCAGTGGTAAATTTTCAAAAGTAGTCTTCTCTTGGTCTGCAAATGGACATTTTCTATGAGAAAATTGAAATTTTCTTGGACAAATTTAAGGGTTAAAGGGTTAATGAAATCATAGGTATCTTTATTTCTGTTGATAATCCATCAAATAGAGGGACACAATCTGTAACTCAAGTATGTGACATCATACTCAATTACGTCATATGTAAGTTGTTGTCATAATATGCAGTGACGTATACAGCTCTGTCATGAACATTAAAAAGTCCATCAACTGTACGAATTGTATGCCTTTGATGGATTTAGTATTTAATAAATATTCTGTTGACTTTTTAAAGTTAAATTATTCAACAACTTAGCTGTATAGAGTTACCTTGAAATTGGGATTCTGGGAAAGCAGGACACAATGTATATAACTTGATTCTAAAAACACGTAAGTTCTCTCAAACTTGAGGAGTGGCAGCAACAAGCTTTTCGGGATGTACGTGCCAAAATTCCATGTTTTTTCTACTACCACAAAATCTGCCATGCATGACAGAACAACAATTTTTTAACACTAGGTACATCTTTGTCGGCTGTACAATCAACCTGTCACATTTCATCCAATTCTCTCTCAAACTATAGGAGTAGCAGCGACAAGATTTTTCGAGATATACATACATACATACATACATACGTCAGTGTGTCAGTATATCAGACATGTGAAAGCTGGTCGGCCAATCCTTGACTTTTAGTCTTGGTGCGGTGGTCCAGTGGAAAGATGCCTGGTTGCTGATGCTATGCGGAGTTGCAGGATGGCGGTTCGATCTCCCGACCGGGAGATGGTGATCAACAAATTAAACTAACGGGTGCAGCACTGTCGGCTAAGTTAGCACATGGAAATTGAAGCCGCACGTTGCCAGTGCGTCAATAAAATAAAAATACATACATGATGGGACGAAACCATAATCACCCCACCCCTATATGCGTATAAGTTGCGCTTCAATAATCTTTAATTCAATATATGAAAACGTACACTTATCAACAAAATCAAGATATTTGAAGACAAGAGGCCTAAGGGGCCTGTATCGCTCACCTGGACCATAGGCATTTCAACTAGAATGCTCATTATCAACAAAATGGCCACCAAACCATTTATCCAACAGTTTCGAAAATCGCACATTTGAGATCAGAATACCCAAAAACACATAAAACCAATTTCGGCTTCAAAATCCATCAAATAAAAAAATCCAATATGGCCGCCAAACATGCTATATTTTGATTGGCCCACGGCGGCCATGTTTTTTGACGGATCAACTTCTCTTAAACAAACTATAATGGCCCTTTAGGCACTAATCATATCTGCCAAATTTTGGCACGACCCCTTCAGCGGTTCTGGAGAAGTCATTTTCATTACAACTAGGTCAACCAAGATGGCCACCAAACCATTTGACCAATCAATTCCCCTTGAACAAACTTGGTTCAGCACTTGCCATAAATCATATTTCATGACGTTTGCATCAATCCCCCAAGCGGTTTCGGAGAAGATTTTTAAAGACGTTTCTAAAAATCGGACAAAATCCAAGATGGCCGCCGGCCCAATTGGACGATCGGCTTTGTTTGAAGAAACTTGAATCTCTATGCCCTAAGGATGCCTCCTGCGAAATATAATTGAAATCGGCCCAGTAGTTCTCGAGAAGAAAACATTAAAAATTTCCCATTGCTTTAGTATGGGAGCTTTTGGCGGGAAAATGATCCAAGATGGCCACCAAACCGTTTATCCAACAGTTTCGAAAATTGCAAATTTGTGATCAGAATACCGCAAAACACATACACAACCAATTTTGGCCTCAAAATCCATCAAATAAAAAAATCCAATATGGCAGCCAAACACGCTATATTTTGATTGGCCCACGGCGACCATTTTTTTGGATGGATCAACTTCTCTTGAACAAACTTTAATGGCCCTTAGGCCCTAATCCTATCTGCCAAATTTCGGCCTGATCCCTTTAGCGGTTCTGGAGAAGAAGTCATTTATGCTACAATTAGGTCAACCAAGATGGCTGCCCAACCATTTGACGAATCAAGTTCCCGTGAACAAACTTGGTTCAGCTCTTGCCCTAGATCATATTTCATGAGATTTGCATCAATCCCCTAAGTGGTTTCGGAGAAGATTTTTAAAGACGTTTCCTAAAATCAGCCTAAATCCAAGATGGCCGCCGGCCAAATTGTCCGATCGGGCTCCTTTGAACAAACTTGGATCCCTATGCCCCAAGGATGCTTCCTGCCATATATAATTGAAATCGGCCCAGTGGTTCTTGAGAAGAAGTCGTTTAAAGGAAAAGTTGACGGACAGTCGCCACGGCATAAGCTCACTTGACCTTTCAGGCCAGGTGAGCTAATAATATACAATCTCTCTGACAGGAAAGACAGAGTTGTGGATATAGGTAGAAATACCACGCATCACAGACAGGGAACACATGAGATCTTGGATAACTAATTAGTTACCATGTACCTTTATGAAATCATCATCAGAAACTAATGTGTTACCACGGCAAGAATGACAAATAGAACGAGAATCTTTCAGGCCTGTGTCACGCAGCTAGGCCATCAGTGTTAGAAGAAAGATATGATCGTTAACCACACAATGAACCCTCACTTGGTCAGTTAGACAAAGTGAGCTAATAACAATGATATTGTTATGCAAATATATTATAATGTACCGCTTTCATTTTGATTCTCTCCTAAGAAGTTATGGAAACCTCTGGAACAGACTACCATTGAACATGAAGATAGCAGATCACAGAATAAATTCAAAGAAAAGTTAAAAACACATCTGTTCATCAGCACCTTTAACCTTTACCACTCTGATGTTAACATTTAAAATTTTCAAATTAAATTAAAAGGTGATCTGGTATTCACAACAGCAACATCGTACACCAAAATTGTTGAAAAATGTACACCAGTTACTTTGTTATTGCCACACTAAAGGACAGAGTATTGTCATCGGAGTGGTAAGGGTTAAAAATGAATGTATTGATAAATGGTGTCTTTAATGGTCAAGCCGGACAAAACTGCCCTTTGCAGTTGTCTTCAGAAATGTCCATTTAGAGGCCAAGATAAATTCTACTACTGGAATGAAAGGCTCGATAACCGAGCCCGTCATTCCAGTGGTAAAGTTTTAAAAATCGTTTTCTCTTGGCCCGCCAAAGAAGTCACTAATCAAATCTTACAATTTCTTGAGAAATCTTGACCAGTAATGGGTTACTACCTATACTGACCACCTTACTGAGCATTAAACCATGGTCAATAAGGACAGGTACTCTCCTAAGAAAAGCCTGTCAAAACATAGGGATCCATTTATAGCTATGCCCTGCCCATTTATAGTTAAGCTCCGCCAATGCTTACACACATTGAAACTGAGGCCTGAATTGACAGAATGCAAATCCCAAGCTAACTATAAGAATAAGCTGTTGAATATTTCGAAACTAATTTGACTAGAGGCTGCTGCAGCCCATGATAGCAGCAGCTCCCAGTCAAATTAGTTTCAAAATGTACCACACAATGTTTACCGAAATTGTAAATTCATATAGAAAAGGCATTTATTTGTGACTACCTCTCTTAGAGGACCAGTATGTTGTGGCCCTATAAGACAGATGACCTGCTGAGCAAATAGTCTGTTATAGGAATGATCATTGATCCATTCAAATATCTGTGGCGTATTCAATATAAAGTCGCTAATCTGAGTCCTCTTCATCTCCGTACTCGTCTGTGTATGCTTTGGGGGAAACTGAAAAGACAATATGATAATTGTTAATATATGCTTCTATCATACAATGAATAATCAAAATAATTAAATACCTTGCTTAGACATGCTAGCATTACAATATTAACATTAGCAAAAGATATGGATTTGTAAAAGATGAATTTTCTAAACAATTTAAATCATGAGACATTTTCTCAAAATCAGCATAATTTATCTCAATTAAAATATTCATGTGTTATGCTCAGAATAACTTACTCATGTGACTATGTTGTTTTTCTATAACATCAACATATTTTATTAAATTGAATTAAATTTCTAACCATTAATCTTTGATACTCCGGTGTACATTAAAAAGATTATTTTATTTTGTTAAAATAAATAAAAATATAATTTTATTTTGTCAGTATCGTCCAATAAGGTGTTTTCGAGGGTCATGTGATTTCGAGGGTACGTACTTTTGACGTTTTCACGTGTGCGTCGCTTAGGTGACGTCAATAAATCATGTGTCATTAAATAGATACAGTAGTTTTAGACCACAAGTGTAAATTTGAAAAAGATGCGCGTAGAACAAGTGATTATTTTATGCATTTTGATGTCAGTGTAGTGAAAAACATGTATTTTCACTATTACTTTTTTACCCATGATAAAAATACTGATAATGCGTAAAGAAGTTTTTGCATCCAATGACATCTGCCAGTTACTGTCCTGGGTAGCATAGCAAATCTGTTGCCCTAGCAATAATTTATTTCTCCAGAAGCATGGAACTTGCATGGGGTGCTTACACAGTTTTCAGATCTAGATTGATTTTTCTCTACCCACAATGGGAATTCAAACAGGACCTAGTTACCACATACAATATAAATTCCAATAATTTCTTTTCTATTTCCGGTAGGCAGAACACTTATGTTCATTTTCAATACCACATTTACCAATTTCCAAAAGAAAAACAGATTTTAACATTTTAAATGTATTGTCTGAAATTTGCTACTACACGGTTATCACGAAAAGTGGAATATAACCTGATCTGGATTTACAACTATAAATTAAGTTGTGTTTGTATCAGACCCGTTTATGGCATTATTGTCGGTGATAGATTCTCCTTTGTTCAAATTATGAAAATGACATCAATTCACCGCCTCACTAGAGTTGAAATTACATGATTACATCACCTTCGAAAACACATGACGCAATACTCGGATTGCATCTGTAGATCAGGTAGTGGATATTTATAAGCAGTAAGTTAATGTTAGGGTTTATTTTTATTTTTATGCATGTTTTATTTCAGTGAATGTTTGCTAGTTACGAAATTGACAAAATTTCTTGATAAAATTCCTACTCTTATATTAAATCGGCGAAAAAGTGCTTACGCCATCAAAACCCATTATCCGATGATACATGTTGTGCTGAAAAATCTTGTCCAATACTGATTTCAACACAATGTAGATTCACACAATAAAAAATTTATATTTGGTTCAACAATGTAAAATAACCCAATATAATTCTGAACTCTCGGAAAACTCATTCAAACCAGCACAATATGAAGTATGTTTGGGATGGAAAGGAGCAGTGCATAAGGGTATAAACGAACATATTCTAAAAGCCTCCATTGAAACATCTGCCTTGAGATATCAATTGTAAGCTTTCCAAACTCATAATTTTTTAGCCAGTTAAAAGATTTGTGTATTGAGGAATTACATCTCGTCTGTCCCTCATAAAGAGTAACATGCTAAAGTGTATGAAAAGAATAAGAATAGTATTCTATAGAGACCTGCTTGCTGCAATAATGCCGCTACTTCAGGATTCTTTGCCAGATCACTTGCTGTCTTCCCATCATTGTTCCTCAAGTGAGGATCAGCACCTGGGCAAAATAAGATTGTTCAACGGTGAAATGATCAATAACTAGAATGCGCACCATCGCAAATCACCACTCTTTCGCCAACTTTGACATTCTGGCACCCCCCCCCCCAACTCAAGATGGAACCTAAAATAAATCTCGCAAGTCTCGCAATCCGCTATCATATGGGTAACTAACATACCAATTTTTTTAAATTTATTCTGCCAAACTTGATTTCTGCACCAACCTACATCCTGTCCTCCACCCACCCCCCCCCCCCCCCACAATTGAATGTTGTCTTGCAGTCCAGAATCTTATGGGTAACTCACATCGAAAATTTGATTGAATTCCATCAAATGGTTTTGGAGAAGATAGCTGGATGGACAGATAGAGACGAGTGCAATAACCCATGTCCTAAATCCTTAACCTTTTAACCCTTGAATTGGTGCAAGAAAATTTCAATTTTCCTAAAGAAAATACCCATTTGCAGACCAACAAAATCCAATTTTTTTAAATTTACCTCTGGAATGATTGGCTCATTCTAGTGCTAAATTATCAAAAATAGTCTTCTCTTGATCTGCAAAAGGATATTTCTCGAGATGACTACAGAAGCCGTTTTTGGCTGATATAAGTGTTAAAGCCTTAAAGATATATACCGGTGTTTTAATTATATACCGTGTGCTATTTACCTTTTTCTATTAACTGCTCTACAACATCGGCATGCCCCTTCCATGCACCAGAGTGAAGCGGCGTGTCACCCAATTTGTTCTGAAACATTCCATAAATAAATAAATAGATAAATATACAATAATGTCGATTGGAGACAAATCCAAAAACTAATAAATCACCAGATACAGCCACAACTAGGGTTGCGCATCGTTCATTTGCAGGGCAAGAGAAGACTATTTTTGAAAATGTATGACTGGAATGACTGGAAATTTCTGCTTATCTCTCACCACTCTCAGTCTGATAACAAAATTAAAAAACTTCAAATTAAATCAAAAGATGAACTGTTGTACATTTTTAAACAAAATTCGTGGACTATGTTCTTGTTGTACCGGTATATTGTAGACATCAACATAGTCCACAAAAATTGTCAGTGCTGTAACTAAAAATTAAAACCGAGTGCCCTCATTGAGATTAGGCTGCCCTCATTCTAATATGTTATATAATAAATATAGAGCTGGGCGGTATACCGGTTTCACACCGTCTCACGGTTTTTTATGGCGACGGTTTAAAAACCATTACGAAAATAAAACCCCAGAAAAACCGCCCATAAGATGGCCATTGCGCAAAATCTGGTGACTGTCCGAAACTAGTTTATTCTTGACTTGTAGTTTAATATTATCATCTAGTGTAACCATTTGTTACTAAAGACAAAAAATACAGTCATCTATAACTATTAGCCGTGGGAAAGCAAGGGTGTTGGTGAAATCCCAACAAATCGGCCGAGGACGATCCTCGGCAAATATGATTTTATTTGCCAGCAATGAATTTTACATGACGTAAGCTCTGCGGGTTCAATGTAAGATTGAATAATTTGAAAATCAGAAGTTCTTCTTCGCAACAAATAATCCTTTTTTCAATTCGAGTTTGTACTATGTTTAATTAGGATTCCAAATGTGACATGATACAAAAAAAGTCAAGAAATGCGCTGCGAAAACAACGTCGCTATACAATGAACTCCCAATCCAAACAAATCATTATTTCCCTTAGATTTCGACAAACATAGAATGATCCATCACGGACTACGAAACGAAAACGATTAAGTCGCTTCTTACGTTGGCGGAGTAGTTACAAGTAAAATACACCTCTTGGCCTCTCAAATACGAGCAGGCGTAATGTGATTGGTTGTTAACAAATTCTTCCGCCGGGATATTCACTACTATCGATTTTATGAATGAAATTCGTAGTATTTTTTATCACGTGACTTTTCTGCTCAATAGGCGTTAGAATCACATCGTTTTGTTTTATGGCCCGGTCTTTTTCGTCTTCGTATATCTTCAAGTACGGAGTGTTGATTTAAGTTAGATTCACGAATCATTGCGTTTATGTTGTCAAATTATCATAATCTCTTTGACATATGAACCTCGAAAAATAGTCAAACACATTTTTTGTGAGAATTCTTGAGGCACGATTTCCGGGAAATGACTACTCTTTAGTTACGTGCTGAATGACATTCACCCGCTTGAACGACAGTTTATTGAGGCGTATTACTAAATACCGAGTACTCGAATACAAACACATGACTTACTAGACTAGATCATACTGTAGGTGCTTATACGAACTCTAACCGTATGTGCGATACTCTACGAGGAGCCTAAAATCGCTCTCATATCCGGGTTCCTACTTACACGCATAAGATTTCACTACGCTTTCGAAAATAGTTACCTAATAACAGTGTTGAAAATCAACATTTTAGTAGTTAGAGTGTTATTTTCACGACATCACGAACCAGACTTTATTGATTTTACTTATTTTAACTACTATTTTGAGATAGATAGTGTCAAAATGTGCAGTCGTACGTAGTTACCATTCTAATTTCGTGGCAATTTACGTCAGTTGTCAAATCGCAAAATACATGTACTGTAGCTAATGAAAACAGCATATTTTCATATTTCAAATTATTTTCGATCATTCTAACCCCGTAAACCGGTATTTCGTTAATACCGGTTTAATTAGTGATACCGTCACCGGTTTTCTTTTAGGCCAAACCGCCCAGCCCTACAGTACACATACTTGCATCATTGTAAAATAATAGTCATTGAATGAAGCTGCTATTTATTAACATTCAAAGTGACAATGATTCTGGAATTGGATTTGTATTATTCCATGATATAAGATAAAAATCAACAAACTAGGGATTTATACAGATTCAAGACACTGATCTTTTTCCCAAGCACGAAAAATTGGCATGATATCCAAATGCCCTCAGTGATTTTCAAGTGCATTGGCATCAGGGCACTCACTAAGTTAGTTAACACTGATTGTTGAAAGATGTACACCATTTATTTTATTTGTTATTGATGCAGGAAAAGATAGAATATTAACAGAGTTGTAGGCGTTAGTTTGTGTCCATTTGTAAGGCAAAAGAGAGACTATTTTTTAACATTTATCACTGGAATTCCTGGCTTGGTCAACCAGTGATTTTTCAAAAACAGTTTCTCTCATGACTTACAAATGGATATTCATAAAGACTACTGTATTGTAGTGGCTGTTTTGCGAGCTTGACTTTTAACCCTTTCACTGATGAATTCCCCATATCTCATTTTCAATGCTACCATACAGGAAAACTGTTGAATATTTTGAAATTAATTTGACTGGAAGCTATTGCTGACTTAGGCAGCAACAGCTTTTAGTCAAATTAATTTTAAAATATTCAACAGAATAAGCTTTATATTGTAAAGAATATACTTTTTCAGGGATTTGTTGGTGAAGGGGTTAAATGGTAAACACTACTATTACAACTTTAAATCTACACTTTATAATAATAGCTCCACTACTCCCTATCATTTTTGATGAACACAGATGATGTATACACCTGTGCAAAAGTTAAGCACCTCCCTATTTTTACGCACATGCGAGGGTATATTCATGTGCTATGAAGAAAGCAATAGCATAAACATTTATGTACCCATCCATCTTAGTGCAAGAGGTAATAATGCAACTAGAGGAATGCTGATTATGATGGTGGGGAAACACTGTATGTTTTTGTTTGAACTTGAAAACGAGGCCTGAATATGGTTACGTTGACACAACTGACAACTATTGCCCTACAGTTGACACACGTGGCTAGATTGTCATTAATGGTGTCTGAAAACGAAGTTTAACATCTGTGCACGAGTTTGAGACTGTCATTATTAATACCGGGTATATCCACCTTGTGCCTGGATGACGGCCTGGACACGACGTCTCATGCTGGTCACCAACCGACTGATACGCCATTGTGGTATTCGTTGCCATTCAAGATGGAGTGCGTCTGTTAATTCCTGTAGGTTCTGCACAGGAGGATCCCTCCTTCTCACCATGTTTCCCAGAATGTCCCAGATATGCTCAATAGGGTTCAAGTCAGGGCTCCTTGCTGGCCATGGTAGGGTTTCGATGGCATTCTGGCGGAGGTATTCATGCACAGCTCTAGCACGATGTGGTCGGGCGTTGTCATCCATGAATATAGGGTGGGTTCCAGGTGCATGATTTACAAAATGAGGGACCACAACTCTATCCAGTATGGAATCTTGATATCTTTGTCCATTTAGTGTTCCAGGTACAGTCAACAGATCCAGCTTACAATCAAATGAGATGCACCCCCATATCATAACGGAACCTCCACCAAATGGAACTTCTTCCATGATGTTACGTTGGTCGTACGCCGTGCGTCTGGACCTCCATACACGAGTTCGACCATCTGTGGCATGAAGCAGGAACCGACTTTCATCGGACCAGTGTACCCGTCTCCAGGATCTCATGTTCCAGTGTCTTCTTTCGTTGCACCACCTCAGACGCTCCTCTTTGTGGTGTGCAGTGAGGAGAGGACGTCTGACAGGTCTCCTTTTGACGGTAGACATTGACACTCTATTGCGCGTTTCCCATTGCTGGCTGAGCACTCTGCTGTTGGTGAATGGAGATCTCCTAACATGGCGTACTAGGGCTCGATCATCACGGGCAGTAGTCTTCTTCGGTCTTCCAGATCTAGGCCTGTCCTTCACCTCGTTAGTTTGCCCATGTTTTGCAATCAAACGACTGATTACAGTATGGTTAATATTCAGCTGTCTGCCAATCTCTCTGCATGACATACCAGTGGTATGCATGCCTATGATTTGCCATTTCACACGATCACTTAACCTTCGTCTTGCCATAGCGGTTCACAATCAAGAGCTAATTCTCTCTGTACAAATAAACCACGGTCATGAACACAAAATTCCTAATCTTGTCGCCTAAATCTGTATGTAATGTTCTACACCTCAAACTGGACTTTTACATAACTGAACACGTGTGCTGTTTCCCGCCACGCACGGACATCAAGCGGCGTGAAGTCATGCATGCATGTGCATTTCGTACTTGGAATTATGTCAGCTAACGCGGGGACAAAAAGTATGGCAGCCTAGTTGTACCATCATGTTTCTACGTTCTATTGTTTTTGCTGGTGCTTAACTTTTGCACAGGTGTATATATATACCTGAACATTAACTTGACTGTTGTGCACAGCAAGAAGGGCAGCTAAGCATTCTATATGCCCACCATGAGCAGCCCAGTGTACTGGCGTCGAGCCCGCTTTGTCTAGTCCATTCACAGACACCTGTTGATCAGAGAAAAGACCATCTTACATTTATGAGTCAGCACTGTGGTAAAAATAAAATTCAATTGGTGATATGCGCAGGTCCGTACACCTTTCTGTATCTGAAGTTCCATTAATTTTCCTGACCAAAATTAACAAATTCCATGAACTCCAAGAATTAATAGATTTGTGTTTATAACGTGGCTCCATAAATAAAATCTGAGTTATTCTGCAAAATGCCTGCAAAACCAAGCCTGTAAACGAAGCCACAGGCTTGTTCTGATGAGCTGTTGCAGTAATTTGTATTGCATAGAAGTGATTTATGCCAACAGATTTTTTTATATTTTACATGATTACCATTTTTCATGACTTACCGGCATGATAAAAGAAACCCTGATTTTCCATGACTTCCCAGGCCTGGAATTTAGATTTTCAAATTCCATGACATTCCATGACCAGTACGAGACCTGTATGCAGTAGACATCAGAGTTCAAGTGATTTTGAAATATAACGTCGACTAGTATATGAAAAGTCCATATCGGACTCGAAAATGTAAATTGACACAATTATTATACATCTATTGTAAAAATACTTTATTGCTAATGGATCTTTCCATTTTCGCTATGCCCCGCCCATCTCTAACTAAGCTCCACCTACGCTTCACACGTGTTGAGATCGATTGATCCCTGAACTCCCTGACTATCAATGTCTAGAAAACTATACAGGTAAGCTGTTGAATATTTTGCAACTAATTTGACTGGGTGCTGTTGCTGTCTTGACAGAATGTTTATTACATAGTAAAGACATACAATTCGCACAATATGTCAGAAATGTCCATTGTCACGATAGAGTCCAATAGAGATCGTTAGCAGAATACAATACAGGTTTTTTTAGTTCAATTCATAAAACTATTGGTAAAAAAGGCAGCTACATTACATATTTACATTGTCTAATATTACCTGTGTATAATAAAACACTATAACAATACAGTCATCACACCTGCTTTATGATTATCACTGCATCAATCACCCACACTTAAACCTAACACCCAAGCGGGTAAAAAATGTCTGAAATGGGTCTTGAGAAATGTCTATTTGCCGACCAAGAGATGAGATTTGAAAATTTACTACTGGAATGACTGGCTAAATAACCAAGCCAGTCATTCCAGTGATAAAATTTCAAAAATAATCTCTTGATCTGCAACTGGGTATGGCTAAGGGGTAATATACTAATATTTATACTTAGTTGTACAGAAAATCAGCGCCCTTACCAGTGATTCATCTTACCCTGTTATTGAGGCACTCTGTGAGAAAGGTTAGATTTCCACGCTTAGCAGCTTCATGAAGAGGATAGTCAATTGATTCTGTATTCTGTTCCACTACAATCAAGCAATATATAATAGACCATTTCTAGTTATGCCCCGCCCATTTTAAGCTAAGCTCCACCCACTTTTTGTCCATGTGGGAATCGATTTGAAACTTTCAGTGAATGTCCATATGCATGCTAAGATCAGCTTATTTCTTAAAAGAGTTACCACTGATATGACTAGCTCAGTTATCATGTTTATGAAGCCAGCCAGTGCAGTGGTAAATTTTCAAATGTACACTTCTCATGTCCACTATAGATGCCCTTTTTGACCAGGAAGTGGAAGTAGCTTTTGCTAAGATAAGTTGTTTTTAACCCTTTAACACTCATATCAACCAAAAACAGCTTTGGCAGTGCTCTTGAAAAATGTCCATTTGCAGACCAACAGAAGACGTAATGACTGGCTCGATAACCGACCCAGTCATTCCAGTGATAAATTTTCAAAAATAGTCTTCTCTTGGTTTGCAAATGGACATTTTCTATGAGAAAATTAAAAAATTTTCGAACAAATTCGAAGGTTAAAGGCACCACCTCTGAACTCTCTTATCATTATTGTAAAAAATGTCAACTCTGTTTCTTCTGAAATGCGCAACAATCTTATAGTATATATATATATATATATATATATATATATATATATATATATATATATATATATATATATATATATATATACACCTGTGCAAAAGTTAAGCACCAGCAAAAACAATAGAACGTAGAAACATGATGGTACAACTAGGCTGCCATACTTTTTGTCCCCGCGTTAGCTGACATAATTCCAAGTACGAAATGCACATGCATGCATGACTTCACGCCGCTTGATGTCCGTGCGTGGCGGGAGACAGCACACGTGTTCAGTTATGTAAAAGTCCAGTTTGAGGTGTAGAACATTACATACAGATTTAGGCGACAAGATTAGGAATTTTGTGTTCATGACCGTGGTTTATTTGTACAGAGAGAATTAGCTCTTGATTGTGAACCGCTATGGCAAGACGAAGGTTAAGTGATCGTGTGAAATGGCAAATCATAGGCATGCATACCACTGGTATGTCATGCAGAGAGATTGGCAGACAGCTGAACATTAACCATACTGTAATCAGTCGTTTGATTGCAAAACATGGGCAAACTAACGAGGTGAAGGACAGGCCTTGATCTGGAAGACCGAAGAAGACTACTGCCCGTGATGATCGAGCCCTAGTACGCCTTGTTAGGAGATCTCCATTCACCAACAGCAGAGTGCTCAGCCAGCAATGGGAAACGCGCAATAGAGTGTCAATGTCTACCGTCAAAAGGAGACTGTATGCTGCTGGCATGAAAGCTAGGAGACCTGTCAGACGTCCTCTCCTCACTGCACACCACAAAGAGGAGCGTCTGAGGTGGTGCAACGAAAGAAGACACTGGAACATGAGATCCTGGAGACGGGTACACTGGTCCGATGAAAGTCGGTTCCTGCTTCATGCCACAGATGGTCGAACTCGTGTATGGAGGTCCAGACACACGGCGTACGACCAACGTAACATCATGGAAGAAGTTCCATTTGGTGGAGGTTCCGTTATGATATGGGGGTGCATCTCATTTGATTGTAAGCTGGATCTGTTGACTGCACCTGGAACACTAAATGGACAAAGATATCAAGATTCCATACTGGATAGAGTTGTGGTCCCTCATTTTGTAAATCATGCACCTGGAACCCACCCTATATTCATGGATGACAACGCCCGACCACATCGTGCTAGAGCTGTGCATGAATACCTCCGCCAGAATGCCATCGAAACCCTACCATGGCCAGCAAGGAGCCCTGACATGAACCCTATTGAGCATATCTGGGACATTCTGGGAAACATGGTGAGAAGGAGGGATCCTCCTGTGCAGAACCTACAGGAATTAACAGACGCACTCCATCTTGAATGGCAACGAATACCACAATGGCGTATCAGTCGGTTGGTGACCAGCATGAGACGTCGTGTCCAGGCCGTCATCCAGGCACAAGGTGGATATACCCGGTATTAATAATGACAGTCTCAAACTCGTGCACAGATGTTAAACTTCGTTTTCAGACACCATTAATGACAATCTAGCCACGTGTGTCAACTGTAGGGCAATAGTTGTCAGTTGTGTCAACGTAACCATATTCAGGCCTCGTTTTCAAGTTCAAACAAAAACATACAGTGTTTCCCCACCATCATAATCAGCATTCCTCTAGTTGCATTATTACCTCTTGCACTAAGATGGATGGGTACATAAATGTTTATGCTATTGCTTTCTTCATAGCACATGAATATACCCTCGCATGTGCGTAAAAATAGGGTGGTGCTTAACTTTTGCACAGGTGTATATATATATATATATATATATATATATATATATATATATATATATATATATATATATACAATGTGTTAGAACATGTTCAAATGCCTATCAAGTACTTACCATAATTACTTGGGATTAGTCCTGTTGAAGTGCCCCTCCTTGCCTTCCACCAGTTCTTGTCTGTCATGTCAAGGAGATACAGGGTATCACCCTCTTCAAATGTCAACTCATCATGCTAGTAAAAAGAACAGACCATTTAAGTCAACCTGTCTATAACAGAGACCAATATTAGAACAAAAATACTGAGTAATTCCAAACTATTTATATCAACAAGCAATGGACCTTTCCAGTTTTAGCTATTCCCTGCCCATCTCTAGCTACGCTCCACCCATATTTTGCCAGTGTTGGGATCTACTGATCCCTGAACTCCCTGACTATCAATCTTCAGACAACTATACAGGTAAGCTGCTGAATATTTTGAAAATAATTTGCCTGGGCATGGTTTAAGACAGACTAAATTGAGTCATTCATGACAATGATTATGACGGCATCCTACACATCACGTAGTTGATTATGACGTCATATGATGGATGGATAAACTGGAATGCAGGAAATGTCAATTTCCCTTTCTCCGAGATCTAACAATACTCACCATTCTGTTACTTCTGATATACAGCTGGCCCTGACAGCGGCTCTAGGATTATAGACTTAGAAAGCTTTACCGACTCCTGGGAACCGGGTACCCGGCTCCCCACTGCCGAGTACCCGTTTACCATAGAGCTCATATTGTTTGCATAGCCACCAAACAAGAGAAAACTATGGCTTGCCTCCGTGGGGCTGGGAGGCTGGGTCCGTAACAGAATGGTGAGTATTGTTAGATCTCGGAGAAAGGGAAATTGACATTTCCTGCATTCTCCTTCGATCAATACTCACCATTCTGTTACTTCTGATATACACCAGATTTGATCAGTAACCTGGTGGGAAGGGGCAAGCCATACATGCTAATTTTGCCCCTTGGAGAAAGATTTTAGACTTCAAACTTGACTAACGGAGACCTAAAAGGACCGTCAAGTTCACGGAACCGAATCACATTCGCGTCACAGCCCCCCCCCCTTTTTCCTCCTAAGAAAAGGGAGAGAACTAACGAACATGTATCTCGCCTGAAACACCAATATGCCAAGAGGGTTAACTACTCCCTGCATATCGTTTGTATTAGCCTGGGAATGAGCATGAATATATAAGATGAATGAACATGATACATATACATAATACAAAAAACTCTCACTTGTTGAATTACCTTATGATAACAGGACTTCAGACGTACCGCCTACAACCATACACCGGTTCGGCCATCAGTGACACAATCTGGTTGACATCCTCTCCATGCCTGCTTTAGGTTCTTTTCTTACCAAAGTGAAAAAAGGGGAAAAGCAGTGTGGTCACTAACTATCGTTTCAAAACAGCTAAAGCGAGTGGATTGGCTGAGTCTGACACATCCCTCATATAGTAATCCGTAAATGAGGACTCACAGTGCCATTGTGCAACGGCCATGATGTCCTCTAACGGAACACCATTGTAAAGGGCGGTCGAGGCGGCTATTCCTCTAACATCGTGTGCCCTTACGCCCTGCACCTGGTGCCCAGTCGCCATCTCATGAGTAGTCTGAATGCATTCGACCACCCAACGAGAGATAGTATCCATGGATGCGGCGCCATAAGGCTTTTTATGGCAGATCCACAGATGTCTATCGTTCGACCGTAACGAGTCAGTCCGTTTCTTGTACTTAGTCAAAGCACGGACCGGGCACCAGACACTGGCATCACGATCAAACCTGGTTAACTTCGGTATAATGATCGGTTTGCCGGGATATCTCAAAGATTGGTTCTTTGACATAAATTCTGCTCTTGGCAGAAGACGCAGACCTTCTCCAGAAACAATAAATCGGTTCCTCTCTGCCGAAAGCGCATGGATCTCACTGCGCCTTCTAGCTGAGGAAGCTGCCAATAGAAAAACCGCCTTTAGAGTCAAATGCTTTAGACTAGCCGAACGCAACGGTTCGAATGGGTGCTTGGCCAGTACATTAAGCACTAAAGATAGACTCCAGGCTGGAATGACTACCGGTTGTCTCGGTCGGAGATTGCTCATTCCCTTCAACATCACGTTTAACTGGGCCACCTCTGGACTATCCCTGTTGGCTAGACAAGGGATAACTGATGCCAAAGCTGACTTGTATCCAGCAATTGTGACGGGAGCTAGTCCTGTAAAGAACAGCTCACAGAGAAAGTCTGCTATTTGCTGAATAGTGGATTGAAAGGTATCAATACCCTTTTCTTCACACCAGTATGCAAATCTGTTAACCTTGTTGTTATATGACTTGAAGGTTGACCTCCTTCTCGCAGCCGCGATGAAATCAGCAGCCTGTCGAGAAAAGCCTTCCGACGTGGAACGTTGTTTGACAACATCCACGCAGTCAATTTGAACATTTCGGGACGCTCGTGTAGGAAGCGTCCCTTGGTCTGGGAGATTATGTTCGGAATCTCGGGCAACTGCACAAGATTTTCCACCAGCAGATCTAGAAGATCCGTGAACCACGCCCTGCTCGGCCAATACGGCGCTATTAGCAGGACCAGACACGGTTCCTCCCTGACCTTCACCAATACCTTCGGTAGAAGAATGGTGGGTGGATACGCGTAAGCGTGCATCCCTCTCCAGCTTATCGCCAGAGCGTCTGTATCGACGGCATTTGGATCTGGAATCGGCGAGACATATGTCATGATTTGAGCATTTTCCTTTGTGGCGAACAAGTCCACGTTGGGTTTGCCCCAATGCTCGAAGATCCGTCGTAGAACTGGAGGGTTGAGGGACCATTCTGTTGGCAGGATTCTCTGTCTGCGAGACAAAGCATCCGCCAGAATGTTCAATCGGCCAGGAATATGAGCTGCTTTCAAAACAACCGAGTAATTCCTGCACCATTGAATCAAGTGCCACACCCTGATGCACAGGGTGGGCGACCTGGTCCCTCCTTGGCGATTTATATATGATACTACTGTCGAATTGTCCGACCGTATCAATATCACCTTGCCCCTGATCATCGGAAGGAACTCTTCCAACGCCAGTTCCACTGCCATCATTTCCAACAGATTGATATGCAGCTGACTCTCCGGGAGAGTCCATGTGCCCGAGACCTGGTGTTCTCCCAGGCAGGCACCCCACCCTTCCAGCGATGCATCCGTGTAAACGGACAGCTGGGGGTGGGGTAGGTGCAGCGAAACCCCTATTAGGAGATTCTGACGCTGTTTCCACCATAGAAGATGCGATATTATCGGCTCCAAAACTGGCACCAGTTTTGACAGGGGTTCTGTTCTCTGTTTCCACAGAGACATCAGATACAACTGGATAGGTCTTCGCATTAGAGCAGCGTACGGGATAACCTGCTCCATGGAGACCATCATGCCCAGCATCTGAAGGAACCGCCTCGCCTGAATGTGGTTTCCCACTCGAAAACTCCCGAGGATGGCTAACAGAGACACCACTCTGGGCTCTGACGGGTAAACCCTGCCCTCCTCGAGGTCGAATCGCATCCCCAAATAAACGAAATGTTGAGTGGGTGTCAACTCGGATTTCTCCTCGTTGACTAACCAGCCTAGATCTGAAAGTAACTTCAGAGTCAGAGCAGTATCCACGTTCAACCTGGCTGCCGAGTCTGCCTTGAGCAGCCAGTCGTCTATGTAGGTGTGTAGCGCCACGTTCTCTTTTCTGAGAAACGCTGTCACCGCAAGGACCACTCTTGTGAAAACCCTCGGAGCTGTCGACAGGCCAAACGGGAGAACTGTAAACTCCCATACTTGATTCTGAAACGCAAATCTCAGAAACCTGTGCCAACTCCGATTGATCGGAATGTGGAAATATGCATCTTTCAGATCGATCGATACACACCACATTCCTTTCCTCAATCCCGCCATTACCGACCTCGGTGTTTCCATCTGGAACCGAGGCGTATGGATAAACCAATTTAATGGCCTGAGATTGAGTATGGGTCTCCATCCCCCCGTGCTCTTGGGGACAAGGAACATGTTTGAATAGAAGCCTGGAGTGTTCCGGTTTGCTGGTTTTATTGCTCCCTTCAGAAGCAAACCCGACACTTCCTTTTGAACGGCTTCTAACTTGTCTGGCTCCCTTGGTACGGGTGTCCAGACTGGTGCCAAAGACAGATTTTGTGGCGGAAAGTCCCACCACTCCGGCATGTAACCCTGGGATAACCATCCCAGGACCAGACTGTCTGACGTCACACCTCGCCAAGCCTCGACGAAACGCATGAGCCTTCCACCCACCATAGACGCCTCGACGTCTAACGGGGTTGTCCGGCTCGCAGTCCGCCCCCCCCCCCCCTTTCTTAACGAGAGAGAGTGAGAACCATTTCGTTCTAGGCACGATGGGTATAACTGGCACCGCAGTTCCTGTCGCACAGGTGCGGTCCAGGCGGATATGAAGGGAGCTTGCGTACCCTCAGGTACGCTTCGGCCCCTTCTGTCCGCCCTTTGAGGCCTTACCCTTACCCTTCCCCTTGCCCTTACCACCTCTAGGGCGGTCCGGAGCAACATTGGGGAGGGTAGGCGCCTCTACAGCCTTCCTGGGTTTCTTCGCCGGCGGCGGCTCCGAAAACCCAGCCGAAACAGACGTCGCAATAGGCCTGGCTTTCGCCTTGCCCTTATGCTTTTTCTGTTTCTTTGAAGGCTGTACTGTTAGCGGCTTACCCACAGCCCCTAGTGCGTGCGCTTGCCGCACTAGCTCTAGCTGTAGATTTACCGCTAACCGATTCTGCGCAATACTGGCGGTGTCCTCTAAGATGGCCCGCGCTTGGCCACCAAAGATGCTAGGCCCTGTCAGGGGCGTCCCAAGAAGACGCTCCTTGACTGCCGTAGCCGGACGCATATGGTCAATGACCATTTGCCTCCTGGACTTCGTCACACGCGCTTGCACCCTTGCCAATGCGTCCATTGACAGCACCAAGCCGTCATTAACGCACGATAGCGCCACAGGTGGCACAGGGTGGCCTGCCCCCGCTTCAGCCCACACCGACTGAAGTAGACGATAGGAGTGATTGACAGCGCTCATGGCTGCCCTCACACCCTCATCGCATAGGGCCAGGACTTCTTCCTGGTGTACCTGGGCCGTATCCACTAGTGCCGGACCGGGACCACCCGAACCGGCACTTTGGACGCCCAGTACCCATCGGTCATCCTCCGTGACCGACGGGACTACACCATACCTGTCGTATTCACCCCGCGGAATACGGCACCTTGCCCGCACCTCCCTGGAGGCCGCAGGGAGCTGACCCTTGGTCATTAGTTGTTTGCTATAAATAGCATCCAACAAATCAATGAACCGTGGATCCAGTCCCACTGACTGGATCCGGGCCGCGGGCAAAATCCCCGTCCTAATCGACGCAACCGACGGACGGGCCGCATCTTCATCGGCCGTGGCCGAAACCACAGACGGGTCAACTCTGGCTAGCCACGCCAGAGCATCAGACCAGTCTAACTCCGAAGAAGATACACCCGCAAACACGTCACCCGTTGACATGCTTACGGGTCTGCCAGCCATGGCCTCCCGGCCAGGAGCCACGGCTGACACGCCAGGCACTCCGCTACCACATGGTTCCGCCGCCACCCCATGAAACACTCCGGTCCATGGGGTAGGTCCGCACGGAAAACCGTACGGACCCGTAACCGTCGCGGAACCATAGCCGGCCACGGGCGCCAACGGCACCCCATGTCCGGCTGCCGGACCAGGCGAGATAGGTGAGTACCACGCCTGGCCCGGCACACCGGTTCCCCTGACGGCTGGTGACAAACCAAGCCGCGCGGAACCGGTGCACGGTAACGGATTGGCCTCAGCCGCAGGCGGAGCCGCTGACCTGGCTTGCGCCAAACCAGCCCTGCATAGCCGGACCAAACCACGCCGGCGGTGCCATCTCCGCCACCTCCAGCTGGGGACGTGGAGCACCCCCACCGGCCGAACCGGGCGCTCCACGATTTCCTCTCGGACCGCCTGACCCCGCGTCAGACCCAGCCAAGTCCTTCTGGGCAAGGAACTTAACCATCGTTTCGACGGACCACACTGCACAAACATTACACCTATGATCTATATTACACAGGGCACACCTAAAACAGACATGGTCCTTGAACATTACACGGACAAACTTATGGCAGTCGTCACATGATGGCGGGGCTGGCTTGGCCTATAAAATAAGCACAAACCTACAATAAACAAGCGGAACGAGACACGGATGGAAGGCAGACAATTAATTTTCAAATATTTTGACTCATAAATTAACCGTAACCTCCCGCACCCCACCCCGCCACGTTACAACAACGATCGCATTGATTATGACGACAAGAACGCGGCGGGCACAACACACCCATAATAGATCCTACAGGATGTGTAACGGCTCCAGGAATCATATCGCATAGCATTCAGGGTATATTTACTAATCAATATAAATTATACTCCTAACGAACGCAGCACGATATGTGAAGAAAACAACAAAATGTATAACAACTGCTGTCCCACACGGTAAAACCGCAGACCACGCATCTACTCAAGAATTTTGAAACCACCGATCATTGCAAACCGATCGTGATTGCACGTAAACTTGATCATTCTAAAGTTTCCGGTACCATTTTTAGTACGCAGCACCCAGAACAAGATGCGCGATTAATGAAAAAAAATTTTCTTCACATAAACATCCGAGCGACCGGGTGTGACGTCACCCGCTCGGATTCTACAGAGAACGACGTCAGCCGATATTCGTGTTAGAAATACCGTAGCAAACACCTATTTTCATATCTGGCGATCGCCTGTTGGGGTTTAAAGAAGGCGATCGTCTGGCATATATCGTTGCTAGCACACGTCCCAGATTCTATGGGGTTAGAAATTGGAACATGCGACACAACGAAATTTAGAGACCTAAGTCTTTTAACTATGGATATAAAGAACAATACAACCTGGTTATCTTGGGCGGTATTCTCCATAGTCCTTAGTTATCCTTTCAGAACACACAAACTATCACTGATTAAAGACTTAGATTCTTTTAAAAAACACTAAAATCCTTAATGCGAAAAGCATGTATTGCACTTGTTGCTATGCAAACAAGAATGAGCTCTATGGTAAACGGGTACTCGGCAGTGGGGAGCCGGGTACCCGGTTCCCAGGAGTCGGTAAAGCTTTCTAAGTCTATAATCCTAGAGCCGCTGTCAGGGCCAGCTGTATATCAGAAGTAACAGAATGGTGAGTATTGATCGAAGGAGAAAGGTCATTTGTCTCTTTGAGTGAGTTGAGGGGGGGGGGGGGTAGAGTTGGTGATGGTACATGTATAGTACTTTTGTTCAATATCACAACCTAATGGTTCTACATGTACCTATAAAAACCTGAGGTAAAACAAATTCTCACACTCTCTTATTTTCCCTGAACTGTTCCTGTTAATGAAGATTCACTGTAGTTATCTCCCTTGAAATACTTATAATTTGTAAAAATTGTCCATGCATTTACTTTCTGCTCAAAAGCATCACTTAGAATGGATGGATTCATTTCAAATTTGGATTGTGTATCACCAAAACTACTCCAGCTTCACCATTGTTATCTCCCTTGAAATACTTAAAATTTGTCCAGAATGTCTGTATTTTGTTTCCATTTCACTACTACCTTCACTCTGTCTACCGACGTATCTGTTTATTTGTTTGTCTATTTGCCTGCCAGTACAATCTCTCTGTCAATCCCATGTTTCATGAATGGCTGCCATTTGCGGCATGAATCATGTGATGTACATCATCTAGTTAACATTAATCGTAGGCTTGTGCTATTATTGCGTTGAGTGATCGCGATTGATTATTTAAAAATAATCGTGATTACTCGATTAATCAGCTTGGATACAAATTACCAAGACATAACAACAAAAGAATATTAATGACAAAAACTGCAATGGTGTTTAGAAGTCCATTTGCTGGACAAGACAAGACTATTTTTGAAAATGTATCACTGGATTTTACATTTGAAAAAATAGTCTTGTCTAATAGGTTTTGAAATATTTTATGCAATAGAAAATACTCAGGATTATTCGATTATTTAATTTATAATCATATAAATTCACAATTTAAAACATAATCACCATTTTCGAATCAATCACATGCTCACGCAAGCTTAATTAATCGTGCTGTTGTATGTTGATATCATGAGGTCAACACAACTACAGCAATACAATTTAAAAAAACACCAGTTCTAGAACTTTTTTCTATTCCCCAGTACTTGAGACATTGATACAATCTTCTTTAATTTTCAGAGGTAAAATAAGTTTTTATGATTATACATTTTGTACCTGCTGAGCAGTATACGCATAGAGTGCACGTACCACCTTCACCATTCCTAGAAAAATATAAATTACAAAATTAATACATATGGCCATCAACAATGGCAAGCTCAATATAATTAACAAATTTATGAAAAAAAATCAAGATGACCAATGGCTTGTGGCATGCACCGGAAATGGGTATATATTAAACCCGTAACACTCATTCCCGCCAAAAACGGTTTCCGTAATGTCCACTTTTGAGAAATGTCCATTTGTAGACCAAGAGAAGACTTTTTGAAAATTTACCATTGAAATGACTGGCGCGCAAACCGAGCTAGTCATTCCAGTGGTAAATTTTCAAAAATAGTCTCGTGGTCTGCAGAAGGACATTTTCTATGAGAAAATTTAGATTTCCTTGAAAATTGAGGGGTAAAGGGTTAATAATGTTTAAATTCTAAATGATTACATAGATCGGTTGACTAATGAATATGCCTAGAAGTTGGAAAGCTTACATTCAGAGGTTGAGTAAAACAATGGTGCTAAAGATTTTGGTCAGAATGAAACACATCTTATCAGGCACAGAGAAATCTAAGTATTCAAATTGAAAATTCTGAAAGTGCAAAAAGTAAAAACTGCAGTGAACAACCAATGGAATGAAGACCTACTGTACAAATGTGAAACCAAAGGGACACTCGAAAACTGCAACACCATCATATAGAAAACCATCATCGACTACCTTGGCAAGAATGGAGGAACCCAGTTTTAGCTACATGTATGCCCCACTTATCTATAGCAAGCCCTACCCATGTGTTTCCCGTATTGGGATCAATCGATAACCTCACTGTCTGAATCTCAATTTCCAGAAAACTATACAGGTAAGCTGTTGAATATTTGAAAAAGGTCATTTAACTTTTTGCAGCGATTCTTACGCTTTTGCCTGATATTTCCGTCAAAACTCACGTGAGATTCACATTCTGTTTACAAGCTTTCTAGTTATTTTCACTGAAGATTGACCGTTGCTAATGTCACACGCTCTAAGATTTGTGTGTCCCTGGCCGATCGTCTTGTGATAGAATAGCATCTGCCACATAATCGCGCTGTTCTTGGCATTTCCAGATTTTCCTTGATTAGATCATGCTGATTATTTTTGTTGTGGTAGTCTATTATTCCCTCAATATCCCCCAGTCCACCCCTTTTCAGTTATGGCTTTACCACATTCCCGTAATACAATGGTTTCTGTGCAGGGTTTGTACACCCTTCAGGATTTGAAATTCCATGACTTTTCCATGACCAAACGTAACAAATTCCATTGACCTCCAAGAATCAACATCTCAGCCAAATTTGAATCAATGGACTATGTCCAGGGGAAAGAAGGGTCAACGTAAATAGAAAACAGATCAAATAAATTATTTAAATTTATTATATAACTTTTTTTAAATGACAGTGTACATAAAGGCACTATAATACTATACAGGGTTTGTACACCTTACAGTGTTTGAAATTCCATGACTTTTCCATGACTAAAATTAAGAAATTCCATGACCTCCAGGAATCAATAGCTAGGTCAAATTTGTTTCAAAATGTTCAACAGCATATAGTGAATCATATGGAATTCACTTTATCTAGGGCAAAGGGTCAACATGTGAGAATTTCCGGTACATTTTTAATAAAATCTGAGATTTTCACATAAAAAATTGACGAATAAAAATTGTGAATGGAAGTTCTAGAGCCTATGATCATGATGATCATACATGTAGCATGCTTTCAGCCTAACTTGGTTTTTAAATCGGTAAAAATGGTAAGATGGTAAGACCATTTCTAGTAAATTTGGTAAAAAAATCTAAGATTTGGACTCAAAAAATGTCCTATTTAACCCTTTAACATTCATATAAGCCAAAGACGGCTTCTGTAGTGGTCTTGAGAGATGTCCATTTCAACTTCTGTAGACCAAGAGAAGACTATTGTTTAAAATTTTTCTAAAATAGTCTTCCCGTGGTCTGAAAATTGATATTTTTTAAAATTTGTTTAAATTGTTTTGAACAAATTTAAGGTTTACGGCCTAAGCTTCTATTTGGACAAGGTGCTCAGGAAAGAACTGAAATCCATTCCCTAAAATGGTTACTTTCACGAATACGTTGCAGACTAATAGATAACACGCAGGGGAAAATTTGATAAAATACGAGTCAAAAAAGCTGTATACAGGTATACAACGTGAAGTCGTAGTTCAGAAATATCGCAAAACATTTTTCCGATGAACAAAAATTGGTAACTTTCCCGCTAGATTCAAAATAATAATAATAATCGCTTATCGACTAAATATCTGGTTATTCTTATTAATATTAACAAATTTATTTCATACTTTAACCGTAATAGAACGCATAAAACCATGCTTGAGCGAGAAATACATTCAGTATACAGGGTAATCTCCATATGCTAGCGAGAGCGTGATATCATCACCATCTAATTATCATAATGTAACCAATTCGTCCAGGACGAAATCACCCAAATGAACAAAAATCTCGCCAATAAATATACTTCTGAATGCATATGCTGAGTAGGAAATAGTGAATTTATTGCTCAAATTGTTTTAAAAACATCTGTACATATTTATTATTAATTTGGGATATTCGCATTCGCGGCATTGCAAAATCTGTTTTTTATTTGGGAGGCCTCCTTCCAGTCCAGATATAGTTCAGTGGAATGTCTCAAAACACAAAAAAAGTTTAATTTGGCCTTCCAACATAAGAAGCGATCTAACCTCATTTTATTTCTTACATTGTTTTGGGTCATTTTATGTTGGTCGGACATACACATGTATGATTTTAATAATGAATGAAATCATGTGATCGCCGCGATAAAGAAATGAAAATGTGTATTTCCGAGCTTTATTTCCCCATTTTACATTTGTATGCCATCAGATTTTAATTTTTATTTATGGAGATGATCATTTTCCATGACTTTTATCAAAATGACAAATTTCCATGACTTTTCCAAGCCTGGAATTTAGATTTTCAAATTCCATGACTTTCCAGGATTTCCATGACCCGTGCGAACCCTGACTAAATAGGGAATATTATTATTAGCATTGGTCATCACAGTTTGAGGTAAATATAACTGATTAACACAGATTCCCATATATCATATTTAATATCCAAGAGTAATTATTTATTAGCATGTCCATTTGCAGAACCAGAACACTCTTTAAAAATATTTACCACTGGAATGACTAGATCGCCTATGAATCCAGTAATTCCAGTGGTAAATTTTCAAAAATAATCTCCTGGTTCTTCTGAGTTTTTCTACTAGACAGATTTGAGCATTATTTAGTGGTCATCAGGCAAATGGTATATATGTATGACTAGAAAAAAGAGCATATTATGTATATATCGAGCACTATATAATAACTCAGGGTATATATGTAGGGCTGTTATCCCTGTAATATACCTTAGGACAAGACAGGTTAAATTTCCAAACAAGCATCTCTGATAAAGGGTGGGTGGGCTTATTTTAAGTATATTTCAATAAAAAGCTTAAATCAATTCTCAAAAATGGTTAAAACTGGTATACAACAACACAAAAGTTTTACAATTTCCCGGAATAAATTATTGCCGTCTTACGACTATGTTTAATATACACCTAAAAACATCATCGCTGAAGTGAAATTATTAAATGGAGCCGCCTTAAATATTGTGCATACTTTAATAAAAGCTGTTTATTACATCAAAATTAATCCAAATTTGATATAATATGTCGTCGAGAAAAAATATAAATCATGTGATATTAGTAATCAGCTCTCTGGTTAAATCAAATTAAGAAGTATCAACAAATTTTAGAGCGAGTACTTGGATATAAATATCCTGGACTCGGCATTCGGATATTTGCTATATACTATCACTGCGCGATGGTAACTGAGTATCATACTTTAAATTTGATCGCGGTAAAATGGGTACCCATTTGATAACATGAAGGGTAATGATAATGCGATCTACCTTCCGTCTCTAACAGTCTAACTCCCGTTAAAGTATGAAATCTCGCGAGAATATGTCATTCGCTTCCCATCGCAAATGAGTTATTTTGTTGCCAACATAAGAAGCGATCTCCCGCATTTTAATTCTGGGGCGTTCAAACAAATTTTCTCGCATGCTTGATTCCACCTTGGATCATTTTATGTTGATCGTTTACATTGGGCTGTCGGTCTAGCCAGATTGTCGATATTGTGTTCGGAATTAGTACTCAAATTATTTACAATAGCATTTCTGAATGCCTATTACTATCTGGCAATAAGACTGGTGGCGGTTTTAGTGCTCAGCGATACAAATTTTCGTTCTTTTAGCATTATGTTAGCAATTCTTGTTCGAAGTATGGTCTTTTCAAATATTATCAATACTAGCAGTCGAACTAAGTCAAAATATTCCCTGTTGGTCGCAAGTCAGAAGTTGGTAACCCAAAAATGGTGGACACATTACAATTTATAAATTTTCCTTGCATTCAAATTCTATTATCTTTTGAAGTATTGCACCTAGAAAAGAAAGCATCATAACACAGCTTATTATCTTCCCCTTCTGATAAGACCATTCCGATGTCATTTGACTTGATAATAAGAGAATTGTGCTCCAATATGTCCACCTATGTAAGAGGTGGACTAGATGGCGGAGGAGGCAGTGGCAGAGTAATTATTTAAACTTAGGCGAACATTGGAGGACAACTCTATTATTATCAATTCAAATGACATGGGAATGGTCTTATCTGAAGGGGAAGATAATAAGCAGAGTAATGTTACCTTACTTTAATTTTTAGGCGCAACCCTTCAAAAAAAGATAATCAAATTTGAACCCAAGAAAAATTTATTAAGGGTAACGAGTCAACAATTTTTTACTTATGACCAGCTATCATTAAAGACAAATCAGATATCACTTCAGATCGGGAATGTGTGCAATTTTTCACTGTGAAAGGGAAAAAACCCATTATGTAGCATCAGTATGTACTGAGTGAAAATCGTACAATAGATTACTTTCCTGCTATTGTTTCCATTGCATACAGGGAAATTAATCGGAATGTTAGAACACCAATTATGTTGAACCTTTTAGTCTAGTTTCGTTCTCAGACCACACTGGTGATGGGGATGGGGGTACCGGTAATAACTAGTGACACAAAGATATTAGAAACAAACACAAACTGAGGCTGTATACAACTCAATGGATGATATGATTTGTAAGGCTGCAAGACCAAATGCTGAATTGATGAGTGCCTATTTTTTGTTTCACAGTGCATCTGATGGTGTAGGTTGTCTTCAAGAAAACGTTACTAGTTCAGGACACAAGTATTCAGAAGAAACCAAAGTTGTTCATGATTATTACTATAATCTCATTAAATCAAACAGGAAAGGTTCGATCTATAAACAGATGGGAGAGGAAGATGTGATTATTCGAGTCATGCCTGTTGGCTGCATTATTTATGTCATGATAGATTTAATTGAGGACAATGACAACTTTGTGCTTAGAGTTCATGACCATGTGCTCTATAGCTACTCTTTAAAGCATTTTTTGTACAGCAAAGTGTTTCATAGTATTGGAAAACTTCTATTTATGGATATATTCATTTAGGTATGACAGAGTTACATAACTTGAGTATTTTGCATTAACGTTCTCTACTTCTGACAAATATGTCAATTAAAAAAAATAAATTTTTTGATGTCAGAATGCTAGAAGTTAATATAACTTCTAGTACTCTGACATCAAAAATTTTATTTTTTTAAATTGTTTTCAACGACAAACTGATGAACATTTTGGAAACAATTATGGTGGAAGATGTTGCTGTGATAGACAACAACACCTTCCACCAAAATTGTTTCCAAATGTACATGCCAGTATGTTCGTTAGTGCCTCAGTAAAAATAGAGGATTTTGACATCAGAGTGGCAAGAGTTAAGATTACCCATGTGTTATTACTGATGTTTCCATATTTTGTAAGTATAATAGAAAATACAGTCTTATGAACACTTTTGCAAAAAACTAGATTCAATTTGGATGGAAAACAAAAAAGTTTACATTTTTTATCACAGAAGGGGTTTTATTGAGAAAACGAAAATAATGTTAAAGCTTTTCAATGTATTCCCAAGGTAATGACACATGTTCACATCCACATATCTTTACAACGATAACAGATAAACACATTTAGTCTATATTTAGTACAAAAATTATTTAAGAATTGACCATTTTGACTATGAAACACTTTTTAGGACCTATTTATGACATGCGACCTGTTACATGTATGTACAGTTATTTGTGTTGAATAAACCTTTGTTTAAGTTACCCACCATAACACAGAATGACATGTACAATATAATCGAAAATCATGATAATTTTTCAAATTGATCGCAATTATGAAAACTGAATAATCGTGCAACCCTAACGAACTGAAGGAAATGTCAATTTCCCTTTCTCCGAGATCTAACAATACTCACCATTCTGTTACTTCTGATATACAGCTGGCCTTGACAGCGGCTCTAGGATTATAGACTTAGAAAGCTTTACCGACTCCTGGGAACCGGGTACTCGGCTCCCAACTGGCGAGTACCCGTTTACCATAGAGCTCATTCTTGTTTGCATAGCAACAAGAGCTATACATGCTTTCTGCAGGGAGAAGATTTTAGTGTCTTTTGTTAAAGAAATCTAAGTCTTTATCTGTAAAGTGATAGTTTGTGCGTTCTTGAAGGATTTAACTGGATACTATGGAGAATACCGCCGATGATAACCAGGTTGTATCATTCCTTATTATCCATAGTTAAAAGACTTAGGTCTCTAAATTTCGCTGTGTCGTATGTTCCAATTTCTGACCCCAAAGAATCTGGGACGTGTGCTAACAACGATATATGCCAGACGATCGCCTTCTTTAAACCCCAACAGGCGATCGGCAGATATGAAAATAGGTGTTTGCTACGGTATTTCTAACACGAATATCGGCTGAGGTCGTTCTCCGTAGGATCCGAGCGGGTGACGTCACACCCGGTCGCTCGGATGTTTATGCGAAGAAAAAATTTTTCATTAATTCGCGCATCTCATTCTGGGTGCTGCGTACTAAAAATGGTACCGGAAACTTTAGAATGGTCAAGTTTACGTGCGATCACGATCGGTTTGCAATGATCGGTGGTTTCAAAATTCTTGAGTAGATGCGTGGTCTGCGGTTTTACCGTGTGATACAGCAGTTTGTTATACATTTTGTTGTTTTCTTCACATATCGTTTGGCTTTCGCTAGGGAGTATAATTTATATTGATTGGTAAATATACCCCGAATGCTATGCGATATGATTCCTGGAGCCGTTACACATCCTGGAGGATCTAATATGGGTGTGTTTAATGCCCGCTTCGTTCTTGTCATCATAATCAATGCGATCTTTGTTGTAAAGTGGCGGGGTGGGGTGCGGGAGGGATACGGTTAATTTATGAGTCAAATTATTTGAAAATTAATCGTCTGCCTTCCATCCGGGTCTCGTTCCGCTTGGTTATTGTAGGTTTGTGCTTATTTTATAGGCCAAGCCAACCCCGCCATCATGTGACGAGTGCCATAAATTTGTACAGGTCGTATTCAAGGACCATGTCTGTTTTAGGTGTTCGCCCTGTAACATAGACCATAGGTGTAATGTGTGCGCAGTGTGGTCCGTGGATATGATGGTTAAGTTCCTTGCCCAGAAGGACTTGGCTGGGTCTGACGCGGTGTCAGGCGGTCCGAGAGTAAATCGTGGAACGCCCGGTTCGGCCGGTGGGGGTGTTCCACGTCCCCAGCTGGAGGTGGCGGAGATGGCACCACCGGCGTGGTTTGGTCCGGCTATGCAGGGTTTTCTGCATAGTGTTCTGCCCACGCTGGTGTCGTCCCTGCTACCAAAGGTTGGGGGGGGGCAGTTTCTCCCCATGCCTGGTATGGACCCTGTCCTTGGACAGGGTTCTGGACTGGTTACCGAGGGGGCCGTCTCGTACGGCCCCCTGGCAGTCCCGTCTGGCTCCGGCCAGACGGGTTCTGTTTCTCTGCGGCCACCTCCGGGTGATCCAGTAGCGGTGGCCGGTCCGTCAGGTGTGGGAGCCGTCCGCCAGGAGGGCTCCACGGTCTACTCGTCTATTGACGACTCTTCGGGGTCTGAAGACGAGGAGGAGAGGTTGCTGCGGCCTGTGATGCCGCAGGTGGAGAATATGGAGGTCGATTCCGTCCTGGACGGAACCGGCCTCCATTTGTCTGGCTTGGCGCAAGCCAGGGCAGCGGCTCCGACTGTGGCTGAGGCCAATATGGTACCGGTTCCGTGACGGTTGGTTTGGCACCAGCCGCCACGGTAACGGGTCTACCGGGCCGGGCGTGGTACTCACCTATCTCGCCTGGTCCGGCAGTCGGACGTGGGGTGCCGTTGGTGCCCGTGTCTGGCTACGGTTCCGCGACTGCTACGGGTCCATACGGTTTTCCGTGCGGACCTACCCCATGGACCGGAGTGTTTCATGGGGTGGCGGCGGAACCGTGTGGTACCGGAGTGCGTGGTGTGTCAGCCGTGGCTCCTTGCCGGGAGGCCATGGCTGGCAGGCCCGTGAACACGTCAACGGGTGACGTGTTTGCGGGTGTGTCTTCATCAGAGATAGATTGGTCAGAGGCTCTGGCATGACTAGCCAGGGTTGACCCGTCTGTGGTTTCGGCCACGGCCGATGAAGATGCGCCTCGTCCGTCGGTTGAGTCGATCAGGACGGGGATTTTGCCCGCGGCCCGGATCCAGTCGGTGGGACTGGATCCACGGTTCATAGAGTTGTTGGAGGCTATTTATATTTATTCCCAGGAGTCGGTAAAGCTTTCTAAGTCTATAATCCTAGAGCCGCTGTCAAGGCCAGCTGTATATCAGAAGTAACAGAATGGTGAGTATTGATCGAAGGAGAAACTAGCCATCTGTAGAATCAGAGGGCTATGATAGAAGAAGTATTTAAGATACTGCACGATGTGTGAGAGCAGAATGCAGGAAATGTCAATTTCCCTTTCTCCGAGATCTAACAATACTCACCATTCTGTTACTTCTGATATACAGCTGGCCTTGACAGCGGCTCTAGGATTATAGACTTAGAAAGCTTTACCGCCTCCTGGGAACCGGGTACTCGGCTCCCAACTGCCGAGTACCCGTTTACCATAGAGCTCATATTGTTTGCATAGCCACCAAACAAGAGAAAACTATGGCTTGCCTCTGTGGGGCTGGGAGGCTGGGTCCGTAACAGAATGGTGAGTATTGTTAGATCTCGGATAAAGGGAAATTGACATTTCCTGCATTCTCCTTCGATCAATACTCACCATTCTGTTACTTCTGATATACACCAGATTTGATCAGTAACCTGGTGGGAAGGGGCAAGCCATACATGCTAATTTTGCCCCTTGGAGAAAGATTTTAGACTTCAAACTTGACTAACGGAGACCTAAAAGGACCGTCAAGTTCACGGAACCGAATCACATTCGCGTCACAGCCCCCCCCCCTTTTTCCTCCTAAGAAAAGGGAGAGAACTAACGAACATGTATCTCGCCTGAAACACCAATATGCCAAGAGGGTTAACTACTCCCTGCATATCGCTTGTATTAGCCTGGGAATGAGCATGAATATATAAGATGAATGAACATGATACATATACATAATACAAAAAACTCTCACTTGTTGAATTACCTTATGATAACAGGACTTCAGACGTACCGCCTCCAACCAATCACCGGTTCGGCCATCAGTGACACAATCTGGTTGACATCCTCTCGCATGACCATGCCTGCTTTAGGTTCTTTTCTTACCGAAGTGAGAAAAGGGTGAAAAGCAGTGTGGTCACTAACTATCGTTTCAAAATAGCTAAAGCGAGTGGATTGGCTGAGTCTGACACATCCCTCATATAGTAATCCGTGAATGAGGACTCACAGTGCCATTGTGCAACGGCCATGATGTCCTATAACGGAACACCATTGTAAAGGGCGGTCGAGGCGGCTATTCCTCTGACATTGTCTGCCCTTACGCCTTGCACCTGGTGCCCAGTTGCCATCTCCTGAGTAGTCTGAATGCATTCGACCACCCAACGAGAGATAGTATCCATGGATGCGGCGCCATAAGACTTTTTATGGCAGATCCACAGATGTCTATCGTTAGACCGTAACGAGTCAGTCCGTTTCTTGTACTTAGTCAAAGCACGGACCGGGCACCAGACAATGGCATCACGATCAAACCTAGTTAACTTCGGTATAATGATCGGTTTGCCGGGATATCCCAAAGATTGGTTCTTTGACATAACCTCTGCTCTTGGCAGAAGACGCAGACCTTCTCCAGAAACAATAAATCGGTTCCTCTCTCCCGAAAGCGCATGGATCTCAGGGCGCCTTCTAGCTGAGGAAGCTGCCAATAGAAAGACCGCCTTTAGAGTCAAATGCTTTAGACTAGCCGAACGCAACGGTTCGAAAGGGTGCTTGGCCAGTACATTAAGCACTAAAGATAGACTCCAGGCTGGAATGCCTACCGGTTGTCTCGGTCGGAGATTGCTCATTCCCTTCAACATCACATTTAACTGGGCCACCTCTGGACTATCCCTGTTGGCTAGACAAGGGATAACTGATACCAAAGCTGACTTGTATCCAGCAACTGTGACGGGAGCTAGTCCTCAAAAGAACAGCTCACAGAGAAAGTCTGCTATTTGCTGATAGTGGATTGAAAGGTATCAATACCCTTTTCTTCACACCAGTCTGCAAATCTGTTAACCTTGTTGTTATATGACTTGAAGGTTGACCTCCTCGCAGCCGCGATGAAATCAGCAGCCTGTCGAGAAAAGCCTTCCGACGTGGAACGTTGTTTGATAACATCCACGCAGTCATTGAACATTTCGGGACACTCGTGTAGGAAGCGTCCCTTGGCCTGGGAGATTATGTTCGGAATCTCGGGCAACTGCACAGGATTTTCCACCAGCAGATCTAGAAGATCCGTGAACCACGCCCTGCTCGGCCAATACGGCTATTAGCAGGACCAGACACGGTTCCTCCCTGACCTTCACCAAAACCTTCGGTAGAAGAATGGTGGGTGGGTACGCGTAAGCGTGCATCCCTCTCCAGCTTATCGCCAGAGCGTCTGTATCGACGGCATTTGGATCTGTAATCGGCGAGACATATGTCATGATTTGAGCATTTTCCTTTGTGGCGAACAAGTCCACGTTGGGTTTGCCCCAATGCTCGAAGATCCGTCGCAGAACTGGAGGGTTGAGGGACCATTCTGTTGGCAGGATTCTCTGTCTGCGAGACAAAGCATCCGCCAGAATGTTCAATCGGCCAGGAATACGAGCTGCTTTCAAAACAACCGAGTAATTCCTGCACCATTGAATCAAGTGCCACACCCTGATACACAGAGTGGGCGACCTGGTCCCGCCTTGGCGATTTATATATGATACTACTGTCGAATCGACCGACCGTATCAATATCACCCTGCCCCTGATCATCGGAAGGAACTCTTCCAACGCCAGTTCCACTGCCATCATTTCCAACAGATTGATATGCAGCTGACTCTCCGGGAGAGTCCATGTGCCCGAGACCTGGTTCTCCCAGGCAGGCACCCCACCCTTCCAGCGATGCATCCGTGTAGACGGACAGCTGGGGGCGGGGTAGGTGCAGCGAAACCCCTAATAGGAGATTCTGACGCTGTTTCCACCATAGAAGATGCGATATTATCGGCTCCAAAACTGGCAACAGTTTTGACAGGGGTTCTGTTCTCTGTTTCCACAGAGACATCAGATACAACTGGATAGGCCTTCGCATTAGAGCATCGTACGGGATAACCTGCTTCATGGAGACCATCATGCCCAGCATCTGAAGGAACCGCCTCGCCTTGAATGTGGTTTCCCACTCGAAAACTCTTGAGGATGGCTAACAGAGACACCACTCTGGGCTCTGATGGGTAAACCCTGCCCTCCTCAAGGTCGAATCGCATCCCCAAATAAACGAAACGTTGAGTGGGCGTCAACTCGGATTTCTCCTCGTTGACTATGCAGCGTAGATCTGAAAGTAACTTCAGAGTCAGAGCAGTATCCACGTTCAACCTGGCTGCCAAGTCTGCCTTAAGCAGCCAGTCGTCTATGTAGGTGTGTAGCGCCACGTTCTCTTTTCTGAGAAACGCTGTCACCGCAAGGACCACTCTTGTGAAAACCCTCGGAGCTGTCGACAGGCCAAACGGGAGACTGTAAACTCCCATACTTGATTCTGAAACGCAAATCTCAGAAACCTGTGCCAACTCCGATTCATAGGAATGTGGAAATATGCATTTTTCAGATTGATCGATACACACCACATTCCTTTCCTCAATCCCGCATTACCGACCTCGGCGTTTCCATCTGGAACCGAGGCGTATGGATAAACCAATTTAATGGCCTGAGATTGAGTATGGGTCTCCATCCCCCTGTGCTCTTGGGGACAAGGAACATGTTTGAATAGAAGCCTGGAGTGTTTCGATTTGCTGGTTTTATTGCTCCCTTCAGAAGCAAACCCGACACTTCCTTTTGAACGGCTTCTAACTTGTCTGGCTCCCTTGGTACGGGTGTCCAGACAGGTGCCAAAGACAGATTTTGTGGTGGAAAGTCCCACCACTCCGGCATGTAACCCTGGGATAACCATCCCAGGACCAGACTGTCTGACGTCACACCTTGCCAGGCCTCGACGAAACGCATGAGCCTTCCACCCACCATAGACGCCTCGACGTCTAACGGGGTTGTCCGGCTCGCAGTCCGCCCCCCCACTCTTTCTTAACGAGAGAGAGAGAGAGAACCATTTCGTTCTAGGCACGACGGGTATAACTGGCACCGCTGTTCCTGTCACACAGGCGCGGTCCAGGCGGATATGAAGGGAGCTTTCGTACCCTCAGGTACGCTTCGGCCCCTTCTGTCCGCCCTTTGAGGCCTTACCCTTACCCTTGCCCTTCCCACCTCTAGGGCGGTCAGGAGCAACATTGGGGAGGGTAGGCGCCTCTACAACCTTCCTGGGCTTCTTCGCCGGTGGCGGCTCTGAAACCCCAGCTGAAGCAGAAGTCGCAACAGGCCTAGCTTTCGCCTTGCCCTTATGCTTCTTCTGCTCCTTTGAAGGTTGTCCCGTTAGCGGTTTCCCCACAGGCCCTAGTGCATGCGCTTGTCGCACTAGCTCTAGCTGTAGGTTTACCGCTAACCGATTCTGTGCGATACTGGCGGTATCCTCTAAGATGGCCCACGCTTGGCCACCGAAGATGCTAGGCCCTGTCAGGGGTGTCCCAAGGAGACGCTCCCTGACTGCCGTAGCCGGACGCATATGGTCAATGACCATTTGCCTCCTGGATTTCGTCACACGCGCTTGCACCCTTGCCAATGCGTCCATCGACAGCACCAGGCCGTCATTGACACATGAAAGCGCCACAGGTGGCACAAGGTGGCCTGCCCCGCTTCAGCCCACACCGACTGAAGGAGACGATAAGAGTGGTTGACAGCGCTCATCGCTGCCCTCACACCCTCATCGCATAGGGACAGGACTTCTTCCTGGTGTACCTGAGACTTGTCCACAAGTGCCGGACCGGGGTGACCCGGCACGGCACTCTGGACGCCCAGTACCCATCGGTCATCCTCCGTGACCGACGGGACTACACCATACCTGTCGTATTCCCCCCGCGGAATACGACATCTTGCCCGCACCTCCCTGGAGGCCGCAGGGAGCTGACCCTTGGTCATCAGTTGTTTGCTATAAATAGCATCCAACCATTCTATGAACCGTGGATCCAGTCCCACTGACTGGATCCGGGCCGCGGGCAAAATCCCCGTCCTGATCGACGCAACCGACGGACGGGGCGCATCTTCATCGGCCGTGGCCGAAACCACAGACGGGTCAACCCTGGCTAGCCACGCCAGAGCATCTGACCAATCTACCTCCGATGAAGACACCCCCGCAAACACGTCACCCGTTGACGTGCTCACGGGTCTGCCAGCCACGGCCTCCCAGCAAGGAGCCACGGCTGACACGCCAGGCACTCCGGTACCACACGGTTCCGCCGCCACCCCATGAAACACTCCGGTCCATGGGGTAGGTCCGCACGGAAAACCGTACGGACCCGTAGCAGTCGCGGAACCATAGCCGGACACGGGCGCCCACGGCACCCCACGTCCGACTACCGGACCAGGCGAGATAGGTGAGTACCACGCCCGGCCCGGCACACCCGTTCCCGTGACGGCTGGTGCCAAACCAAGCCGCACGGAACCGGTGCACGGTAACGGATTTGCCTCAGCCACAGGCGGAGCCGCTGACCTGGCTTGCGCCAAACCAGACAAATGGAGGCCGGTTCCGTCTAGGACGGAATCAACCTCCATATTCTCCACCTGCGGCTTCACGGGCCGCAGCAACCTCTCCTCCTTGGCCTCCTCGTCTTCAGACTCCGAAGAGTCGTCACTAGACGAGTCAACCGTGGAACCGTCCTGGCGGACGGCTCCCACACCTGATGGACCGGCCACCGCTACTGGACCACCCGGAGGTGGCCGCAGAGAAACAGAAACCCGTCTGGCCGAAGCCAGACGGGACTGCCAGGGGGGTCGTACGAGACGGCCCCCTCGGTAACCAGTCCAGAATCCTGTCCGAGGACAGGATCCGTACCAGGCATGGGGAGAAACTGCCCCCCAACCTTTGGTAGCAGGGACGACACCAGCGTGGTCAGAACGCTATGCAGAAAAACCCTGCAGAGCCGGACCAAACCACGCCGGCGGTGCCATCTCCGCCACCTCCAGCTGGGGACGTGGAGCACCCGCACCGGCCGAACCGGGCGCTCCACGATTTACTCTCGGACCGCCTGACCCCGCGTCAGACCCAGCCAAGTCCTTCTGGGCAAGGAACTTAACCATCGTTTCGACGGACCACACTGCACAAACATTACACCTATGATCTATATTACACAGGGCACACATAAAACAGACATGGTCCTTGAACATTACACGGACAAACTTATGGCAGTCGTCACATGATGGCGGGGCTGGCTTGGCCTATAAAATAAGCACAAACCTACAATAAAGAAGCGGAACGAGACCCGGATGGAAGGCAGACAATTAATTTTCAAATAATTTGACTCATAAATTAACCGTAACCTCCCCGCACCCCACCCCGCCACGTTACAACAACGATCGCATTGATTATGACTACAAGTACGCGGCGGGCACAACACACCCATAATAGATCCTCCAGGATGTGTAACGGCTCCAGGAATCATATCGCATAGCATTCAGGGTATATTTACTAATCAATATAAATTATACTCCTAACGAACGCAGCACGATATGTGAAGAAAACAACAAAATGTTGTTATAACAAAACTGTTGTCTCACACGGTAAAACCGCAGACCACACATCTACTCAAGAATTTTGAAACCACCGATCATTGCAAACCGATCGTGATCGCACGTAAACTTGATCATTCTAAAGTTTCCGGTACCATTTTTAGTACGCAGCACCCAGAATAAGATGCGCGAATTAATGAAAAGATTTTTCTTCACATAAACATCCGAGCGACCGGGTGTGACGTCACCCGCTCGGATTCTACGGAGAACGACGTCAGCCGATATTCGTGTTAGAAATACCGTAGCAAACACCTATTTTCATATCTGCCGATCGCCTGTTGGGGTTTAAAGAAGGCGATCGTCTGGCATATATCGTTGTTAGCACACGTCCCAGATTCTATGGGGACAGAAATTGGAACATGCGACACAACGAAATTTAGAGACCTAAGTCTTTTAACTATGGATAATAAAGAACAATACAACCTGGTTGTCTTGGGCGGTATTCTCCATAGTCCTTAGTTAATCCTTTCAGAACACACAAACTATCACTGATTAAAGACTTAGATTATTTTAAAACACTAAAATCCTTAATGCAAAAAGCATGTATTGCTCTTGTCGCTATGCAAACAAGAAATGAGCTCTATGGTAAACGGGTACTCGGCAGTTGGGAGCCGAGTACCCGGTTCCCAGGAGTCGGTAAAGCTTTCTAAGTCTATAATCCTAGAGCCGCTGTCAAGGCCAGCTGTATATCAGAAGTAACAGAATGGTGAGTATTGATCGAAGGAGAACTGGAAATGTCTTCACTTAAGATTTATTTAACATGCTTGGTCAAAATAGGCTCCAAAGTACAGAACGTTACATTATCTGCTAATATATATATACAATCACACATGTAGTGAAGGATAGTTTATAGTTTAGACAAAATTGATTAAGCATGTGCAATGCGGTTCTCCTTGAAAGGTCAAGATTGCATACAAGATCTTTCAGGCCAAGGAAGGATGTGCACCTCAGAGAAGATGGAGGAGAGGCCATAGCAAAATGCTTTTTATGCCTAGAGCTAGGTTGGAGATCCGGAAGAAATCATTTTCCATTACAGTGGTGAAGACATGGAACAGCTTGCCATCACACCTTGTGACCGCCCCATCTGTGAATGGCTTTAAAGCCTGGCATCATAAATTCTGGAAGATTCAGCCACCGATGTATAATTATACTGTGCCACTGGAGATGGGAAGTCACATCAGTGTACATCAGGGGTCCGTTCAGGAGAGCGAATATTTTGCGCCCGCCAAACAATTGTTAGGTCACGTTGTACGTTCGCCCTCCTGAACGGGCTGTTCGTCGAATGTTCACGGTGAACGTTTTGTGGCGAGGCGAACAACTTTATAGGTGACTCGCCATGATTTGCCGTGGAAACAAAGACGGCGGCAAAATATACAGCATCGTTAATTGAGACATGTTGATTGTCAACTTAACCATAAATAATGCATACCAATTAGAGCTGGGCGGTCTGACGGTAGTACCGTGAGGACCGCGGTATACCGTGAACCGATACCATTTCCAAATACCGTGAATACCGTCCATAATGTTTGAGCAATATTTGAGAAATATATTCATAAAATCTGACTTGACCAAGGGTAAATAAGTGCTAATAGTCCCAAAAATACAGGCATCCCAAACTATTAGCCGAGTTGAGGTGAAAGGGTCGTTGTAAAAACAAACACCAAGACGTCAATTACAAAATAATGACAGGCAGAATTGTATGTCAAACGTACGTCTTGAAAGTCTAACGGTAAAATTGCTTTATTTAAAACATCTAACATTCTCTGGCCGTCAGCCGGTAGTAATTACACTATAATATATTCCGTATTCCCGTTTCTATTATTTGTAATTTATTGCTCCAAGCATTTTGTCACCGAACAAACACGCTAGAATAACAAAATAACATACAAACTGCGTGCTATTCAAACACAACAGCAACCTCGCAAAGACGTATCTGATTGGTTGGTCATGAACTAGACAGTGGGAAAATACATTACTACGCTGAATTTATCAATGAAAATTTACTAAAACATAGTATTTGCTTGCACCGTTTTGATCACGTGCTAATTTATTAACAACAAGCAGCGTTGAAGTCGTTATTTTTTTTTTTCTGGCTTGTTTTAAGAAATTTCTTTACGGATTAAATCCAGTTTAAATAACGACACCCAAAAATTATAGTGTTTTAGTTTTTGTAATTCATTTTTCGACTGGCTACACGTCGGAAGTTCGCGGAAATAGCTTTTTACACGCATTGTTCACGTGAAGCATGGCAAGTAACAAGTCTGCACATCAGGTACTCGGCAATTATCAGAAGCATTGGAATCGGCTATATTCAATGTCGTGTTATATGTATGTGTATAGGCGTGTTTTCACGAGTAACAGAATATACAACTCCAACAGAAATAAAAGAGTACAACACTCGTCCCGTTTAAATACTCGCAGATTTTGTCTGGACTCTGTTTATCAAAGCGCTCGACTGCCAAGATAAAATTTACCGTTCGCTGGTCGCACGCATTAATAGCAACAACACTCCAGACTGAAAATAGTGCACCCCAATGCCTCAAACAGCGGGTTAAAGTTAGCGAGTCGACTACACCCTTTGACCGATATTCCCGTGAATGATATTACGTCAATAAAAATAGTGACCTAATAAAATCATGAAACTAAACAGTCGCAATAGCCATGTTTTTCTTCTCTAAATCAGGAAGCCGATTTATTTATTTTACCTATATTTACCGTTGATTGGAGATGGAAGTGAAAAGGAAATAGGAAAAATTGTTCTAATTTCGTGGCATGCCTCAAGCTCAGATGACAGTATACCGTGGTATTTTTTCATGGTACCGATACCGTCATGTAAATATCAATACCGCCCAGCTCTAATACCAATGCATTCTTAGCTATCGTGGTATTATGTTAGTCTTCACCCAATATGTGTATGCTTGTAGATTGTTTCTGAGACCCCGACATTCATTATGACTTACATAATGCATCGGATCTGTCAAAAAGTTAACCCTTAAGTCCGTCACTATGATGATTGATTGATAACTAAGTACATGGAGCCCACCACCACTAAATTGGCAGCATGGTTACGGTATATATGTACATAACCTGCAACTATGACACGTGTATTCATGATCCATTTTGGAAAGACAAGCTTCCTGATCTGCACATGCAACCAACATATTGATTTGTATCCTGACCAGGATGTTTCAATTATCCTGTAGAAGTAGAATATTGAAAACGGGAGTATCTTTTTCACCCTCACCCTGTGGCTGTTGTGTCTAAAACAGGAGAAATTGTCATAAGTACTTTTCACAGGCTTCTCCAAATGTCAAGACCTGTTTAACGCAAATGACAAAATGTAAGCACTTTCCATAATTCCGTGGTAATAAGGGGTAAATAACCACAGTTGTCTAAACTGTGTATTACCACGAAACTAGAACATTACCACGAAATTATAACTTTTGTAAATATTCTTGGAAATGGAAATATACGTGCCTGGTTTTGGTACAAGAGGAGGTGGCCTCCTTGGCACCGGTATGTCTGTCATGATTTTAAACGCCTACGGTGTGAACACACTATTGTGTTATTACAAATTGTTCCTTTCGATTTTGTTCAAGGAAGTGAATTCATTGAATTGATATGCGCATGCGCATCGGTCTAGTTAGCGTGAGATTTCGCTTTCGGTTTTGAGTAAAGTAAAAAAGTAATTTATAATTTGGAGCAAAACATTGTACAAATTAATTGACTAAGGTAAGTTGTTGGAGTCTGTACACGGATTATCGGTCTATCCAAATATAGAATAATAAGTTTATCATATGTCATTATGTGTAACTGTTAATTTACCAAGAGAATAAGTCAAATTCAATTAATTTTATCATTCTTTATCATGATGATGATTATGATAATGAAAAAATTTGTTTAAATTTTTTTTACATTGTACCTTTTCGAATAGTAGTTTTGTGATGCACGTTCATGAACCAGATTTCTTATTCTAATGGGTAATTACGGTATTTATGTGATGTTACATGAAGCCAGAAACTTCACGAATTGCAGACCGCATTAGATTTTCACACTGACACTATGTGCAAAAAAATGAACACGAAAGATTACCACCCTGATAATGCAAATTACTGGGCCGATATTTAATCGGCACCGTATCGGCCCAGCATTGGCCCAGTCAGCTGCGTTATCTGGGCAGTCCAATACATATTTGACAAAAACCTAACACGATCTAATTGTGAAGTTTCGTGCTTTATGTTCACAAAACTCCAAGTCCAATTGTCCTAGTGATGTGAGCATGGTTTAATAAGTAATTCTGGACTCGATGTCAGGGGCGCCGGAAGCACAGGGGCAGCTGACCCCATTGGCTTTTGGGGAAGGGGGGGGTGGAGGTGGGGGGGGGGGGGGGGGTGGTGGCAGCTGTGCCATTTACCCATTTATATATACAAAATTTAGTTTAGAACTTAAAAAAATTATTTTTAGAATATTCAGAGCAGATTGAGCAGTTATATTAAACTTCGATTGTAACGTGTTTTGGCATTCCGCCCATGACGTAATATGGGAGTGCTTTTAAGCTAGGATTCCATTAATGCTTATGTGTATGCATATCCAAAATCTTTTTCGCTCCCATTACAAATAGATAGTATGATTCCATATGTCCGTGTGCATATGCGAAACCTGTCCATATCCGAATCGAATCGCTACATGTAGCAATTTTATTCGGATACGGACAGCATTCGGATGTGGGATTCCTTGAAAATTATGTTTTCATTACGTCATTCATGGGCTTTCCCCAAATCGGCACTATTATTCTGTACATGTGCTCCAATATATAAGTTAAATTCATAGTAAGGGCGCTGGAATGTGAAACTCACTGAAAGGCTGATAGACTATTTTACAACATATTCATGCTAGCAGTAGTAGTAGTAGTAGTAGTAGTAGTAGTAGTAGTAGTAGTAGTAGTAGTAGTAACAACAGCCGCAGCAGTGGCAGCAGCGGTTGTGGTGGTGGTAGTAGTAGTAGTTCGGATACGGATACGCATACGCATTAATGGAATCCTGGCTTTAGGCTGGAGATATCTTTTTTTTCTTGCATAAAATGGTTCTACACCAGAGAGAAAATACAAAAACCTTTCTCTCCCAGCAGCTCAAGACGTGTAGACAAATATAATGCCAGCATTTCTCCACCCTGACTATCACGTTCTACTTAGAAGTCTAATATGGGCATGTAATTACTATGTGTACCCAGGTTGTCACATTCAATTTCTATTTTCAATTAACAACGCTATAAGTCGTAATTTATGTAGTGGTAGTTACATGTGACATATTCACTACTTTATTATTGATGTGTTTTGTATATTATCATTCTTGTGATACTTCAAATCTGAACACGTTCCACGCATTTTGCAGGTAAAGGTAAAATAGGAATATGTCATAATAGTGTCCCACCCTCCCTTAATACCTGAGTGGGTATAGGATAGAATATATGTGTGGTGATGGGTGGCTGGGTGCAACCATGTGCATGGTAGCTCGTACACAGGGACTATCCACGGCAACACTCATGGAATACTAAATTGACAATAGCTCTCAAAATCACATTTTTAAGTTGACGCGTAATGCATATGCTGTATGCAAAGGTAGAAAGAATGTGTATACACATGGCCCTAGTGCGGGCTCGATGTCTGTGGGGAAAGTTGAGGAATGGTTATAAGATTTGTTGTCTCCCCCCCCTCAGGTGTGGTCGTGGGGGGGGGGCTCTCTAGCAAGAATGTGGATATTAGATGCGCCTAGAAGCCATTTTCTGCATTCTGAGTAATAAATATCATTCTCTTGGACTTTTGAATACTGTAATTTGTGTATGACTATGAGCACTCGAGTTGACTTGCGGCCGTCTTCGATAACCTATTTTTTTTACAAAAACACTTCTTCTGAAACCGCTGAAGTTATTGGGCCACAATAAACCTTTCCCAGATTGACGTATTTTGGGAAAACACCTTCCCATAAAGCATCGCTCGCAAATCTTCAGGCTGGCAAACTGGATGGGAGATGCTCGAACAGTAGTACTTGGGTAATCACTACTAGGTTCAGATAGAACGCACTTACAGCATTTATATGAAAAAGTATAATTATAGGATCATAATAGTATTGAAGTCATACATCATTGGAAAGCTTATCCAATTTTTTAAACATTTATGTATTATTTCTTACATTTAACAAAAAATTTTGTGAAGTTAATTATAATTTTGAAATACACCCTATTGGTCACATGATTTACTAAATCTAGGGACAATGTTTATTTTATATACGCTAATAACTCTGAAAATTAAAAAAAATACATAAATGTTTAGAAAATTGAATGAGCTTTGCAATGGTGCATGACTTCAATAATTTTGTTATTGTAGTTTAGGAACTCTTTAAGATGTCCTTTAGTGCAATACTCATCCAATGACGGCCCTCTGCTGGCTGAGCAATTTATCTGTGAAAGATGAATTTAGCAAATATAATTAGGAACTAGGGGTCAAGCAAACTGTGCAGGTCCACCTTGTAGACATGCATGAATGCACGCACACACACACTTACAGACGCAATGGCCCGCTCACTCACACCAACCACCACGCTCTACCCACGCCCGCTCGCTCAGTGTCGCACTCGCTCGCTCACTTACTCTCTTACACACACGCACGCACTCACCCATATGTCACATTGTGACCTGGGAGTAAAAAAACCTTGAAATCCACACATTCCGTGTATGCATGCACAGTACACACCTAGGGAGATCATTAAACTTCGCTTAGTCACAGTTTCCACGTGACTAGAAGCAGGCATCACATGATCATTGTCCACTAAATATTTATATATTGATCATAGGAAACTCAGAATGCAGGAAGACGATTCGCGGAGCCTGCACCTTTCAATGTTTTTTCTTGTGTTGCTTGGGTGGGTGGGTTTGGTATCCCCGAACACCCTTTCATGAGAGGTGGTAGCACCATTTCAAATCTTTGTGCCCTTTTTGTGGAACCTGCCCCCACCCCTCAAATTTGGGTCCGGCGCCCCTGCTCGATCTACACTAAGATCAGCATCAGGAGTAAACCAGCCATTGAGTTCTACCAGAGGAGTAAAGAGTTAATAGTTTAATAAATGCTCTACAAAAACTGCCAACGACCACCTGAATAGGCCATTAGGCCCATTCTTGATATGTGTGATAGGTGCGGTGTTAGTTAAGAAACATCATATACAGGTTCTCTATTTTCCAGCAGCCATGCCTAAAGCAATTCCTGCATCAATGTTCAGATCATTGGGAGTTGTTTGAGGTGGGGGAGAGATCAGAGCCTAATTTAAACATTATCTCGCTATCCACAGGCATATGGGTGTCTCATGTGAACAATTTGGTTGAATTCCGTCATCTTTGACGTTTAGTCTCCCCTACACACATGCACTAATGCACGCACATTCTACTTCGAGTAATACTTACCAGATGTACTGTTATGATAATGTCTATTATCTAGTCTAGCTCAAAATAAACAATTAAAACTCCGCACTCTCCTGGTCCTGCCCATACTGTGTCCGGGAATTACCATAGCCCCAGGTACCGAGTCAATTCCCAATCACAGTCAGATTCGTCTATTTTGCTGACTTATTCAGTCGCATGTTCTAGGCTCTAAAATCTTTGCAAATTTAAACAGAATTAGTGTTCTTTCAAGATATCCATTGCTGGCATCATGGAGGACAAAGGAAAATCATCTCAGGAGCAGGTTGTATCAATCTAGAATTTATACATTTGTGCCATAATGAATGATTGAATTTTCCTTAAATTGGCACATTGTTTTAAAATGGTAGCCATTGTTGGAGTCGGCCCGGTACCCTTTACTGTTTAAGCCTTATGCGGGTACTCGGGTAATTTCTCTTGCGACTCGGTTCCTTTCAAGATGGATGCGCTCTAAGCCAAGATGGCGGTGCCCATGAATTAGGTTTGCCTTCGGCTTGGCGTATCTATGCACTCTGTTGGTGCCGATCTTTAGTCTTCACGTCATTGATGAAGGTGTTTGTAGCGATCAGTACGTCTTTCTTGGTTATTTTAACGATTAGTTAATTATCCAAGCCATGTTTATTAATTTTCACTCTATAAAATTTCAAATATTTCCTGCCTTAAAACTTGATTATCATTAATTTAAGAGAAAGTTAATGTTTTAAGTAATTCTATGATTACAATCAAGTCGTTGTGCGTATTTGCTCGTCACTCATGTCATGTGCAGCATTTTAATTCTTGCTTTGTGTTCGCAGAGGCCTAAAGGTCTGGGCACCTTATGTACCAAATGCAATCAGTTCATGAAGCGGAGATTTGTTGGTCACCACTGCGTAGCTTGCGTGAAGTACAAGGTGGGAAGCCTGTGCGATGTTTGCGTGAAGTGGTCGTCAGAGTTGGTGGCGGAGTTCGACCGTGATCGGCGTGCGCATCTGGACCGAATCGTGAGGTACAAGGCGGCCAAGGCAGATCAGGCGGCCAACAGAGGTTTGGAGGATCGCCTGAATGAGAGGATGGACTCGGCTTTGGGTGTCTGGGCGGCCCAGTTTAAAGCCATGTTTGAGTCCCTGCAATCCATGATCCCGTTGATGCAGACTGGTGCAGGACTACCTTTTTTTGGTGGTCCGATCAGTACTGCGGAGGGTGTTGCACCTACTCTTACGTTGGCTCAAGAGCCGATGGCAGAGGAGGAGGAGGAGCGTTTGCTCATGGAGGATTCCGGCATGCCGGATCTTTCCGTTATGGCTGTAGCCAGTACGTCCCAAGGTTCTCCTTCAGGTTACGTACATGTTTGCCAGCCGGGTGGTGATGTCGACGTTCCGTCGGGAATTTTCCATCCGGATTTTGTTCAGCCCGTGCTGCCGTTGGAGTCGTGTTTGACGGCTTCGGACAGTATCCCGGCGCCGGTGGCTATGGGCTCTGTCGGGTTTCCGTTGGCCACTGTTAGTAATGCGGCTGTGATCATGGCTCCCGTGCTGGAGCCGATGGATCTCAGTGAGTCTGTATCCGGCGAGTCACTGGATACTGGAGCCGCAAGTGCACGGTCGGCGGGCATGGTTTACACTAGTAAACAGGTTCGCAGTCCTCAGCATGGATCGTTGGTGTCTGCCTCGTCCAAGGGCGAGAAAGAAAATGAAAACAGCAGTCCCTTGTTGGATGAGTCGTCATTTTCCACCGAGGCTGAATGGGTGCATGTCCTTGAATGGATGTCCGGCCATCTAGGGTTGGCATCAGATCAGGGATCTCAGCGCGATCCGGCGATGGAGCGGATGTCAGAGCGAGCGGCTAACACTCTGTCCAGTAGCTCTTCGGCCATGCCTGCTCTGCCTTTGGATACGTTGACCTCTGACGTGTTGGAGGTAGCGGCGTACCATATGGTCTAGCCAGACTTTACGTTACTGAAGGCCCCCAAAAGGGATTAGGAGTAGGGTCCGTTTTCCGGAGCTTGCCTATCACCAGTATGCCCGGGTCCCACGGCTTTCTGTCGGGGAGAGGGAGGCGCTGAATAGGCCGTTGGCTGGCAAGGCTAAGGGACGTTCTCGTCCGTTAGTTTCCCAGACTAACAAAGATCCGTTCAATGAGCTGAGCCTCATTGAGGATGCAGTGAGGGCTGCCATGGTGGCCCTCTCGCACGGTTGTACCGTCCTGCAGGGTATGCTGACCTGCGCGGCGGAAGGTGGGGTAGTGCCAGAGGCTGCTCCCGGAATTATCCGGGACACCATGCGCCTATCTCAAGATTGCCTGGCCAGGGTGATCACGAGATCATTGGCTGAGCGACGGAGAATGGTTCTCGATTTTGTAGAACCAGGACCTGAGATGAGGGCTGCGTTATCTTCCGCGCCATTCATTGGTCCAGGCTTGTTCGGCGGCTCGGCACGGCAAGCCTTATCCAAGGTCGCTTCAATGGTCGCGGAGCAGGAAGTAGTCGGCAAGTCGTGGAAGTCGACGAAAAAGACTCAACCGCAACAGTCCTACGGACAGCATCGCCAGGAGCAGCAGAGGCAGCGCCAAAGATCGCCCTTCCGTCCTTCTGGCCGTGATGCCCATTGGCCATCCGGCTCTCAAGGTCTTGGTCGTTCCTCTTCATACAAGTCCTCTAGTAAGAGGCCGTATGAGGAGGACAGGAAGGGTGGCGGTTCGGGCCATGGTGGCTACCGTAAGGATAGCCGTGGCGGCGGTTCCGGACCGTCATGTGCCAAGAAACCACGGGGTGGCCATGCGGGACGGTCGTGATGGGTTTCCGGCGGGATCCGCTCCGGTAACAACAGGAACGAAGGGAGTTGAAGATCTTCACCTAGGCGAATTAGCGTCGTCTCATACAACATCGATCGCGAGTTGTGTGCAGATTCCTTCCGTCGGAGGCAGACTGCATCTGTTCTCAGACAAATGGGAACAGGTCGTGCAAGATTATTTGGTCTGTCAATTGTTGAGAAACGGCTACGCTCTGGACTGGCTCATCCGTTAGTTCCGTTAACTTTGACTCCAGTATGGACATAGGAGCCTATCTGATGGCGCACCAATTTCTCAGGATACTGGGTTTACTAGTGTCTCTGGAGAAAGTGGTGCCTTATGCCGATTCAGATGTATTTAATGTCGTTGTGGTCTCAGTAAATGGATCCGTTGTCTCTGAGAATTCCAGTAAAAGAACCATTGATATTCCATCTTCAGTGGTGGTTATCAGAACAGAATCTCCTGCAAGGTGTTCCTCTACAACCTCCTCAACCACAGATGTCCATCTTCACAGATGCATCGACGATGGGTTGGGGAGTGGTATTGGACAATCGATCAGTGTCAGGGGAATGGGATCGGACCAATGCGCAGAAACATATCAATGTTCTCGAACTATTAGCGGTGGTATTAGCACTTCGAAAGTTCGAGAATTTAATTCAAGACAAGATTGTCCTAATAAGGACAGACAACTCAACAGTGGTGTCTTATTTGAACCGCCAAGGTGGAACGAGGTCACCAGAGTTGTGCATGATGATTTGGAACCTTCTGCTGTGGTGCCAAGAGAGGAATATTATTCTTCGGGCAGCACACATTCCAGGAAGACTGAACATCTTAGCAGATGCACTCAGTCGAAGGATGGTTTGTCATCCGACGGAATGGCAGCTCAACCAATCGGTAGCGGAGGTTCTATTCAAACATTGGGGCAAACGAAATGTGGATCTATTTGCGATGAAACAGAACGCAAAGATGGTCACATACGTGTCACCGATCCTGGACCTGCTAGCCTTGGCAGTAGATGCACTGGCGATGAGTTGAAAAGGAATGTCCGCGTATGCGTATCCTCCAACGATTCTCATCCCAAAAGTTCTGGCAAAGATAAGAGAAGGGGTATGCCAAGTACTAATGATCGCCCCTCATTGGCAAGGCCGATCTTGGTTTATGGATCTGCTGGACCTTCTGGTCTGCAATCCAATCCCTCTTCCAGAACGAAGGGATCTAATCACTCAGAACAAGGGTCTGTGTCTTCACTACAGACCGGAAATGTTCAAATTGACTGCATGGATGTTGTCAAGCAGCGTGCAATTGAGGGTGGCTTTTCTGAGCAAGCAGCGAAGTTTGTCGCTTCAGCCAGAAGCGGGTCAACGACCAAAACATATAATTATAGAATCAACAAATTTGCAGAATGGTGCCAGGGAAGAGATATTAATCCGTTGTCTGCATCTGTTCAACACGTAGCAGATTTTATCTGTCATTTATATGAAGTTGACAAACCTGTACCTTCAACCCTAGCAGCATATAAGTCTGCGTTAGCTTCAGTCGTTCCCAGTCTGGCCATTGAAGGAGTGGAGAATGACACTGAATGAAGTTATTAAAGGAATGAGCAATCTGCGACCTAGACAGCCAATTCCTATCCTAGCATGGAATCTATCTCTTGTTCTACAGGTTTTAGGGCATGCTCCCTTTGAACCGATTAGATCTATAGATATTAAACTGTTAACTATTAAATCAGTTTTCTTGGTTGCAGCAGCGTCGGCGAGAAGGAGAAGCGAAATACATGCACTTTCTGCCGAACAAGACCAGTTTGTCGTCACAGGTGAAAGGTTAAGACTACTTCCACGTCTTCATTTCCTGGCAAAGAATCAGTCACTTAAATATCCAGGTCAACCGATCAATTTGCCAAGTTTAGTCAGACATGACCCAAACTCTTCTGCTTGGTGTCCTGTCAGATGTCTGAAAATGTATAAGAAATGTACTGAGGAGTGGAGAGATGACCCAAAATCTCTGTGGTTATGTCTCAAAGTTCCTCATTTGCGCGCCTCGAAGGATACTATTTCTCGTTGGATAGTTGACGCTATTCAGATGTCTCACAAAATTGCTACAGGAAAGCAGATTGATCGTGCGAACGCCTATCAGGTCCGAGCATTAGCAGCATCATCGGCCCTTTTTAAGGGTGTCTCATTAGAGGAGGTGTCTGTAGCACAATGGCATGCCGAGTCATCATTTACTGATTTGTACCTTCGCGACCAGTGTACAACCGTGGATTGGGCCGAGCTCCTGTAATGATCAAGAAAGATCAAGCACTCAAAATGGTGAGTGTTTACATTAATTAAGTGACTAAGAATATATTAATATTTACTTACAGTCGAAATATCAGACTGCTTAAGTAAATAGTCTGATATAAGAGTATACTTATCCTCTCAAACAGACATTAGACTCATTCCAATTTGAAAACTTAATCGATATACTGATATTTTTTCAAAATTAGAAGTTGTACTAGCTTCTTTGCACTCTACTGGACTGAACTAGCTGAGACTTGGGGATGACACGGGTCTGGTTGGTGTTGCATCCCCATTGACAGCCCTCTGGATTTTGTATGGACAAAAAAGAGGGGGGGGGGGGAGAGCGCGGTCTAGACCATGGAAGTTTAGCACTCTATGAGTCAGATGGCAGAACCCAAGCGTATGCCAGGGTTCTAGTCTCTACACAACCTTCTCTGTTGGATGGTAGATGAGTGCTGGTTCAAGCCTCACCTCCTCCCACCGGTATTTCTTGGCTGTTGAAATCCGGAGTTTATCATAATAGTACATCTGGTAAGTATTATTCGAAGTAGAATCAAAAAAGCATCCGCTTTTGTTTCTACGAGAATTCTTAATACTTACCAGATGTACTATGGCCCTGCCTCAGCTGCCCCGCTGAGGTGAGGCTGAGCTGCCTTCGCTGTTTGTCAAGGCAAATATAAGACGAATCTGACTATGATTGGGAATTGACTCGGTACCTGGGGCTATGGTAATTCCCGGACACAGTATGGGCAGGACCAGGAGAGTGCGGAGTTTTAATTGTTTATTTTGAGCTAGACTATAGATAATAGACATTATCATAATAGTACATCTGGTAAGTATTAAGAATTCTCGTAGAAACAAAAATGGATGCTTTTTTGATGCACACACACGTTGATCGTGGAGCCTTTTGCAAACAGTGTATCACAATCCACAATCATATGAGTAACTTACATACCAAATTTGGTTGAAAGTCTGACGTTGCTAAACTGTCCCACCACCTCATCTAGTAGACAGACCCTATGTAGACATTGGCTCCACCCCCCCCCCCCCCCCCCCCCACCCCCCCCCCCCCACCCCCCCCTGTCCCTCTTCTCTGCCCCACACCCCCACCCTGGATGACGTGTGGGGATAACTAATTAATTTGCCGTAGTGTGGGATTTCATTTTGAAAATGGTGTTTCTGCAAAAATATTTTCCTGCAGACGAGTTACTAATATCGTTACCTATGATAAGTTTGATAACATCCTTAGCAGCCATAATACTGAATTGCTACATTCTCTGATATTCTGTCTTTTTATTTCACAGTGAGCTATGACTCATAGACATCATTTATGGACCAGAATACAGCAATTACACAAAGCACTCTTAGCGAAAGATTGCACAGCTATTCATGTGACCAGCATTTCTGTTTTATACTTGGACATTCCATATGTTCATGCAAATACAAAGCATGAAGGATTGTTGAAGATTCCACACAGAAATGAAGCTAGTGACTTTGACCATTGTCATGTGTTGCTCAAGGTTACAACATTACTTACCTTGTTCAGAGTCGCACACGAGGAACAGCACTTCAGTGAGCATGTTCATCATTGGGTAGCATGTGATGAACATAGAAATATACATAATCTGGTATGGTCTAATCTTTTTGTCATCAAGCCAGCCAAAACTGGCTTCTGTAGTTTTATTGCATGGTGCCCATTTGCAGATCAAGAGAAGATAATCTTTAAAAATTTATGACGACTGACTGGTTCGGTAACAGAGCCAATCATTCCAGTGTTAAATCTTCATAAATTGTCTGATCTTGTCCCGCAAATACACATTGACTAACCAAAGCTCTTGGCTTTCTTGCCGATTCTTGACCATTAACTGTCTGCCTAGTGCCTGCTGTATATTTTGAAATAAGCCACCAACAACTTTCAGTCAAATTGTTTTCAAAATATTCTGCAGGTCCAGCGTTATTGCCTATTTAAATTATGTTCTTGTACAGCCTGGCAGTTAACGGGTTAAATCTGACCTTAGTGCCCATGTTCTGGAGATGCGATCAGTTCACTAACAAGAACACAATAAAACCTTTGTAGTCGTCTGGACAGATGGCTATTTGGAGGCCAAGAGAAGACTATGTTTTAAATTTTACCACTGGAATGAATTGGCTCAATAGTCAAATCAGTCATTCCAGTACTAAATTTTCTAAAATATTTTTCCCCTGGCCTGCAGATGTGGATTGACAAAGCAGAAATGTGAAATTTCTTGACAAACCTTGAGCGTTAAAGGGTTAAGACAGGCTATCCACCAGGCAGCTGTTTTAATAAATTTAATTGACCATCTTACAAATGTTTGACAACATTTAGTCAATTTTTTTTATGAGAGCAAAACCAGAGTTGCAAGTAAATTACATATTGGTCTCTCAATTATCTACATGTAATCTGAATTTAAATAATATTTCAGTAATAAATTGATAAACAATAATAGTATAGAATATATGTACATTACTCTCCTGCAAGCAATGTCTTGTTGAAGTAGTGGATGAATAACAGATGTCCGTTTATGATGTCTTTGGCAGCTTGATGTCTGGTCATGATATCTCTCTTTGCCACCATCTCGTGTGATTATATCCTTTGATCTGTATTCACAATATCTTACATCCATTGATGTGTATCTGCCACATGTTATCTCCCTTGATCTGTATCTGTTTTCTGTTATCATCCTTGATCAGTACTTGTGTTGTGTTGTCCCTCTTACTCTGTATCAACCTCCAGTTGTCACTGTTGATCTGCATATGCTCTGTATCTGAAATGTATTACCTCCCTTGATCTGTATCTGCTATGAATTATCACCCTTGATCTGTATCTGCCACATGTTACCTCCCTTGATCTGTGTCTGCTACGCTATCTCACCTGATCTGTATCTACTATGAGTTACCTACCATGATCTGTATTTGAAATGTATTATCCCCTTGATCTGTATCTGCAATGTTTAATTGTCTCCTCTTATCAATGTCTACCGCATAGCCACTGTGCTATTGATAATAATGTTCCATGAATTGTGGTCTTCAAAATAAACTTTCACTTATCTAGCTGGAGGGGAACAAATAATTGAATTAAATTTGGCAGCAAAATAAAATATTTTGTACTTTCTGATTGATTACTAAACGTAATATTTCAGCACTTACTGTAACATACTATATACATATATGTGATGATGTTATCTGAATTTCAGATTCTTCTGAGCAACAAGCATGAAGACAAATACATCAGATACATTTCAGGAAAATGTCTGCTTGCCCTTTTTCAGCTTCCACTGGAATTTGTGAGTAACACTTTATATAATGAATGATCATGACACACTTTAGAGGAACTCTCAACAATCATACAAGTAAACTACCAGATACCTTTAAATAAGTCTGGCTGGAGACTGAACAACAGCCTTTAGTCACATTTATTTTACACCATAACCATTTTATTTAACCATTTCATAGTGAACCTTGTCAGATCTGCCTCTGTGGAGGTCTTGAGGAATATCCATTTGCAGACTAAGAGAAGAGCATTTTTGAAAATTTATCGGTTGAAGAATACCTGGCTTTGTCCTGCAATCTATGGATGCTCAGGCCAGACCAATTTAATGTTCTGTTTTATGAAAATTCCCACTGAAAATATGTTCTTAGATGGGGGAAAAATCAAAATAATGTACAATTTGAAGCTCAGAAGACTTAAGCTATTACAGTATTAATCCTTTCATCAGGTTAATTGTCAAGATTGATCACGAAAATTCAAAACTTTCTTAGTGAGTGTCGATTTGCAGGCCAAGAGAAGACTAATTTTGAAAATTATTCAAAAATAGTTTTCTCTTGGCCTGCAAATGGACATTCCTCATGACCCTTGTAACACCATTTTGACTGGCTTGACCATTAAGGGGTTAACAAAGCTACAGAGAACAAAGCGTTACAAAAAATTCTGACAGGGTTCGTACGCAGGTATGGAAGTCTGGAAAAAGTCTGGAAAATTAAGAAACCCTTTTCCAGGGCTTGAAAAAGTATGGAAAATTTGCTATTATGTGTTACCGCTATGGAAAAGGTATGGAAAATTAAAATATTGGCATTTGTAATTCTCGCGATGGCCATTTTCTCATAAAATGTCACCAAACACAGTCTCAGAAAATCTTATCAATTTTTTCAATCAGAGTTTATATTGGGTTCCGGGCACCAGTCACCACTAGACTTATATCACTAATCTGGGTCCATGTTCCCGAAGCTATCGTTAGCTAGCAATATCGTTAGTATGCTGTAACGATATCACTAACATAACGGGATCTTCGGGAACATGGGCCCTGCCTTGTTAACCATACCTACATTTGGGACCTAGTCATGATTGAGTAATATGCCTCTGAACATATCAATCATGAAAATCCATTGCTTGCGTGAATTTCAAACATTGACTCACTCAAATTTTAGACAGCTGTCATGAAAACATCATCCACGGAAATGTAATTACATGTATGTTTGTTAAGTGTGTTAAATTTCGTTTAAGAATTCCCGAATGCTGCGACCATGGCAAAGTGCAAAATATATGTTTACCAAAACTGACTGCAATGGGTATGTGCGTGTGCATTAATTGAGATGACTATTTTTGACAATTTACCAATTGAATGACTGGCCCATTAACCAAGCCAGTCATTCCAGTGGTAAATTTTCCAAAATTGTCTTCTCTTAAAAAAAAGAATTTTCCTGAGAATTTGTGTGGGGGGGGGGGGGGGGGTGGAGTTATCAATCATGTAAGATATTCAAATCTTTGGGGGGTGGGGGGTGTCTTTGGTTTGTGAATAGGGTTCAGCAGGTTGGAACCTAGCAATGACTTAAGGTGTTAAAGTTCTGTTAATTGAGCCACTCATTACAGAGGAAAATTGCCAAAAATAGTTTTCCCTGAGAAGACTGTTTTGAAAATGTATCACTGGAATGACAGGTTCGCTTAAAACGAGTCTGGTATTCCAGTGGTAAGTCTTAAAAAATAATCATCTCTAGGTCTGCAAATTGACATTATCTATGAGAAAATTAAAAGATTTTAGAACAAATTTAGGGTTAAGTGGTATTCATAAATATTGTATCATTAATCGCTAATTATTAGTAATAGTCGGTCTGGAATTTCGAAATATAGGTCTGGAAAAAGTATGGAATTTTATCCTGCCCATGGTGTATGAACCCTGTTCTGAGGAATTCTGAGTGATAAAGATTTGGCTGTCAAATATTGTTAGATGGAAAAAATGTTGAAAATAATGTCTTAAAATCCCAGCATTATTTTTTTCTTATATATGGAATAATTATGTTAGGAGGGTTTGTAAAACAAAAAATAAAGTAGTATGGCCTCAGTAAATATTCTAATTTTCTAAATTTAAGGTTAATATCTACCTTATATTCTGTAAATGCTGCAAAAAATAGTTTCAAAACATCACTGTTAGAGTGGTCTCTAACAAAACTATTCTATACCGAATGATAATGTTTCAACAGAACACGATTTCCCCGGCATCCTTTGCGGGATATACTTATGACGTAGTATATGTCTATGTGAAGTATGACTTTGTTTCGCGTGCAATTGCATCACAGATTAAAAACAATGTTTTGTTTTCACGAGTCACCTACAAACATGTTTCGCAAAATAGCAGAGTGCTCTAACAAAAGTGTTCTAACAAAACATATCGTTCCATAGGAGAAACTTTTTCTGCTCTGCTAATTTAGTAGAATGTCATGGAAAGTTTTTCTTAGGAAAGGTTGGTACATGTTTGATTGAAAGATGTGACTACTGGTAAAGAATGAATGAATGAATGAATTTAATTTATTATTACTCAACCTTGAGCCAGTTGCTCTTTCAGCGTTATGAACATTTTGCCAATCACATGGTGGATAACAGTTTTCCATTAACATAATACTTAAATAAGCACTAATACATAATTAGTATAACAGATTGCCATTCACTAATCCAAAATGTCAGTTTTAACCATCGGAGGATTAACTGTGTACCTGCTGAATATCTGCAGAGTACATGTATATTTTCCATGGAGTTTAACTCTGGACCGGGGGAATATTTTGAAAACAATTTCACTGAAAATTGTTGGTGATTAAGCCACGAACAACTTTCTGTCAAATTGTTTTCAAAATATCCATCTGGTCCAGAGTTATTGTCCATGGAAGTTATTGTCTGGTGGCTTGCAGCGGTCAGACAGTTAGACTTGAATGTGTGTATGTGCATATATTTAACAGGATATAATCCATATGTGGCTTCTGACTGCTGACAGAATAATGATGGACATCACTTCATGCTTTCCAGTTCTTCATTTACTAGAAAAGATGTTTTCTCACAGTTTTACAAGCGCAACAGTTAAACATTCCTGTGTGAAGTACCTTGTACAAAGATGGAATCAGTTGTGTGATAATATAATTTTCGCAGATAATTTGAGCAAGGTTGATAATACGACCGACGCTAAAGATACAAAATTCAACTATGATGATGTTTTGTATACGTTTCTTAGATTGTGGAAGAAATTGGTCAAGTATACGTTCATTAATTTCAAGGAGATTAAGGATGAACAGTGTGACAAAATAGCAGCAGATGGTTATGTTTTTATTGAGAGCATCAGTAAATTATTCAAGCTATTAATCTTTAAAAATATGTGTTCAAATGTACTGAAAAATGTTTTTAATGTAATGTGGTCAGCGTTGCCATATGGACAATGCTTGTGTGTGAATAAGGCTATACCAGACGTTTTCATGATCGTGTCACATCTTGTTTTGAAAGCATGGACAGAAAATCTACAGGAGCTATTGAAGTCGATAATGCAGTGTTTGATTGACACTGGAAGCGAGAATATTTCTAGCTCTTTTATTGGAAATAATACACGTAGGCTACAAAGAGAGTATTACAATAGAGTCATGATGATGACACCTACGGACCAAACTCCTGTACCATCAAGAGAACTTTCAGAGACCTGTGGTGGTGACGTCAGTGGCAATCTACAAACCATCAGACAGTTAGAGCACGCAGCATCGTCAGGCGCTCATGGTACTCCATTTTATACCAGCACGGATACATGTGAATCTCCCATATTAAGCAGAGATACATTCGTGTGGAGTGGTACCACTGACATGGTACTTCTAAGGAGACTAGTCCTCGTGATTCTCAAGGGATGTGCAGTGTATTCACGAGGTCATACTGTTAAATGTGGTGACCGTGAAACTCATAACAGTCACGGTATCTATCACAATCGGTTTGAAATATAAACTAGTTTTCTTGTATTTGCAAATTAAAATGTTCTTGGAATAAGTGCAATTTTTAAATATTTAATTTATTTATACTAGTGATATAAAACCTGTCGTAACCCTTCAAGCCAGATCAGTTACTGTCGCAGTGATCGGTTACTGATCCGTCCTACAGATCATAGGACCAGTGGTTAATTTCTAGCTCTGATTTTATACCCACCAGGATAATAGACAAGAGGCCCAAGGGCCTGTGGCGCTCACCTGGACCATTGGCATTTAAACCATTTGCATATAAATAGACATAGATGGTTTTCGGAAAATCCAAAATGGCCAACAAAAAATTGACCAATCAAGACTCTCGTTTAATATGTTGAAGCCTACCCTCATAGGATAGTTCCACCCAAGTTTTGCTGAAATCGGGTTATTGATTAAGGGAGTACCGTTTTTAAATGGTTCCGGAAAACTTTCAGAAAATCAGATTGCTGCCAAAACATTGACCTATCAAAATTCTGAATAGAATTTCTAGAGGCTACGACAATAGGATCCTTCCAGCCAGAATTGGTTGAAATTGCCCAAGCGATTAATGAGGAGTAGCATTTTATATGAATTCCCAAGATGTCCAGCATCAAAATCAAGCCATCAAAATTCTGTATACAAGTTCTGAAGCGTACAGGCCTAGGGTTCTTCCAGCTGAGTTTGGTTGAAATCGGCCAAGCGCTTAATGAGGAGTAGCCTTTTAAATGATTTCCCAAAATATTCAGAAAATGCAAAATGGCCGCCGGAAAAATTGACCTATCAAAATTCTATATGCATCTTCTAAAGTCAACCGCCCTAGGCTCGTTCCAGCCAGTCTGGTTGAAATCGACCAAGTAGTTAATGAGATGATTTTCAGGCATTTTTCGGAAAATTGAAGATGGCCACGGAATAAATTGAAAATTCTATATACAAGCTCTGAAGCATAGCACTTTAAGGTCCTTCCAGCCGAGTTTGCTTGATCTCGTTCAAGCGGTTAATGAGGAGTAGCCTTTTAACTGATTTCCCAAAATTTTCAGAAAATTCAAGATGGCGGCCAGAAAAATGGACCAATCAAAATTCTGTATACAAGTTCTGAAATCTACCAGCCTAGTATCCTACCAGCCAAGTCTGGTTGAAATTGCTTAAGCAGTTAATGAGTAGCGTTTTAAATGACTTCCCACAATTTTTCAGAAAATCCAAGATGGTTGCCAGAAAAACTGACCAATCAAAATTCTGTACATATGTTCTGAAGCATACTAGGCTAGGGTTCTTCCATTCGTTTGATTGAAACCTACCAGCCTAGTATCCTTCCAGCCATGTATGGTTGAAATTGCACAAGCAGTTAATGAGGAGTAGCATTTTAAATGATATCCCGCCATTTTTTGGAAAATTCAAGATGGCCACCGGAAAAATGGACCAATCCAAATTCTGTATACAAGTTCTGAAGAATTCTATGCTATGGTTCTTTCATCCAAATTTGATTGAAATCGGCCTAGTGGTTATCGAGGAGTAGGCTTTTAAGTGATTTCCAGAAATTTTCAGAAAATCAAAGATGGCCACCAGAAAAATTGACCAATAAAAATTCTGTATACAAGTTCTGAAACATACCAGCATACTGTCCTCCCAGTTCTGAAGCATACTAGGCTAGGGTTCTTGCATCCAGGTTTGATTGAAATTGTCCAAACAGTTAATGAGTAGCGTTTTAAACGATTTCGCGCAATTTTTTCAGAAAATTCAAGATGGCCGGCAAAAAAATTTACCAATAAAAATTCTGTATACAAGTTCTGAAGTCTACCCCCATAGGGTCCTTCCAGCCAAATTAGGTTGAAATCCGCTAAGCGGTTAATGACGAGTAGCGTTTTTTAAAGCAAAAGTTGACGGATGGCAGCCGACAGACAGACGACGAATGGTCGCCATACCATAAACTCACTTGGCCATTCTGGCCAGGTGAGCTAATAATGATGATGGCATCTGTTTTAGAACTTTTAATCATTTCATCACAGCAGATTATGTTTGAAATATAAGTAGCTTGACTGGAAGATGTTGATGTCTGATGGCAGTAGCATCTCCCATTCAAATTATGTTCAAAATATTCAGCTATTTATACCATTTACTGGTCAAGACTGGACAAGCAAATTAAAATGTTTGCTCAGAGAATGTCCATTTGCAGGCCAAGAGAAGACTGTTTTGAAAGATTTGCCACTGACATAACTGTCTCAGCTATTGAGCCAGCCATTCTGGGTCAATTTAAAAACAATATCTTGAGCTACAAATGGACATTTCTCAAGATCTCTACAGACGTCGGTTCTGGTCAACTTGACCATTAACCCTTTAACACTTAAACTTTTTCAAGAAAATCTCGATTTTTTTTTTCATTCAAAATGTCCAAATTTTACCACTGGAATGATTGGCGCGATGACTGAGCCAGTCATTCCAGTGGTAAATTAAAAAAAAAACTTCTCTTGGTCTGTAAATGGACATTTCTCAAGACCACTGCAGAAGCCATTTTTGGCTGATATGAGTTTTAAAGGGTTAAAGGATTAAGATGCTGGGATTTCCAGAATGAAAGGGTACTGTTTTTCTTTTCAGAATACGATGTGATGTCGTGTTTGAGAGATCTAGACAAGATCATTACCGCTACAAAATCTCACTCACCTATGAAATATCACTCGCATGCATGTGGCGGTTTCTCTTGGGCTAGTCACATGTTTTCTGATCAGGATGATGATTGGATGGAGGCACTGCTCTGCTTGCTTGATATACAACTACTGAACAGCATGGCGTGGTAAGTCTATTTTGGTAATGTATTTAAGTAATTGTAATCCGTGACCCATCAAACTGTCTTGACCACTGAGAGACATTTGCGTCACAAGATGGTGTATGTGCATGCGTGCATGCATGTGTGTGTGTGTGTGTGTGTGTGTGTGTGTGTATGCATGTGGAAAATTGATTGTAACGCAACTCCTTCGAAATTGGTGGATGGAATTCAACCACATTTGGTGTGTGATTTACCCATTTGAGTGTGGAATGCGAGAGCTCATTTACATTTGGCCCAGCCCCAGGGGTGGGAGTGCATGACAAACGATCAAGAAATTGACTGTAATGCAACTCCTCCAAAACCATTGGACGGAATTCAACCAAATTTGGTATGTGAGTTACTCATATGATTGCGGAGTGTGAACGGAGATTTACATTCGGCTCAACCCCCAGGTGGGTGAGGGGGTGGTGGTCAAAAGGTCAAATTTTAATGTGCAAATGTTGATTGTAGCACAACTCCTGAACCTGTTGAACGGAATTCGCCAAATGCGTTATGTGAGTTACCCAATGGGCATATAATTGTGGAGTGCAAGAGCACCTTTACATTTGGCTCCAACCCCCAAGGGTAGGGAGGGGTCAAAAGGTCAAATTGTTTGTAATGCAACTCATTTAAAACCAGTGGATGGAATTCAACCAAATTTGCTATGTGAGTTAAGCAATGGCATACGATTGCACAGTGCAAGAAGACATTTGACTCCACCGCAGGCAGTGGGGAACAGGTCAAAAGGTCAAATTTTAATTATTTTTTTTCCAAATTTCTTTTCAATTGTTGTAGAACAACTCCGAAACCATTTGATGGAATTCAACCAAATTTGGTATGTGAGTTACCAATATGATTGAGGTGTGCAAGATGACAGTAAGATTTGGCTCCGACCCAGCGCAGAGTTGGGGTGTCAAAAGTTCATGAAATTGATTATAATGCAACTCCTTCGAAGCCGTAGGATGGAATTCATCGACATTTTATCTGCAAGTTAACAATTTGATTGCAGAGTGCAAGGACATTTACCTATGTTTTCGTCAACAGGGGGGGGGGGGGAAGAGGGGGGGGGGGGGTTGTTGCAAAAGGTAAAGAAATTGACTGTAACGCAACTCCTCCGAAACTGTTAGATGGGATTCAACCAAATTTGGTATGTGATTTAACATGTGATTATAGAGTGGAGGACACATTCACATTTGGCTCCGGCCGGGGGGGGGGGGGGGTGAGCACAAAGCACTGAATGTGGGGATTTGCGATAATCGACTAAGTAATCTAGTTTCTGGGTACAATGCAATGCATAATATTCTGCTATATGTGTGGGATAAACATATCAACCTAAGTAAAATATTTAGTGAATTATGCTATTTGGCATTATGTGGTAAAAGAAAAATCAAATTTTCTGACGAAGCTTGACCATCAATAAGTGAAGAGCTCATAAAATTATCGTACATCTGATATCATGTGTATAATCCCCACCAATTGTGCTATAAGTATACCAAATCTCAACCACCGCCTACACATCAAGATAATGGAGGAATCCAGTTTTAGCTATGGCCTGCCAATCTCCACCCACATTACCCATGTTGGGATCAATCGATCCCTGCACTCTCTGAATCACAATTTTCAGAAAACTATACAGCTAAGCTGTTGAATATTTTGAAACTAATTTGACTGGGCGCTGTTGCGCTGTTTCAAAATATTCAACAGAATGTTTATTAAATAGGACCCAGCCCTATACGTCAGATACATAGACGACATCTTCATGATCTGGGAACATGGGAGATCCGCCCTAGATGAGTTTGTGACATACATGAACTCATCACATGACTCCATCAAATTCACCATGGAATACTCCACGTCACAGGTCTCCTTCCTGCACACACTAGTGATCCTAACAAAAGAAAGGGATATCATCTTCAATCTCTACACCAAACCCACTGACACGCATGGCTACTTCCACTATGAATCAGCACACCAAGCATCTTGCAAAGACGCAAGCCCCTATGGCCAATTTCTCCAACTTAGACGCATCTGTACACGCCTACAGGACTATGACCACAATAGTCTAGTCCTGCAGGGTCATTTTGAGAAAAGAGGATACCCCATAAACATCCTCACTACAGCAAGGGCCAGGCACCAAAAGAGACACACCCTTCTGAATTCGACATGCAGGACCAACCACGCACAAAAACGCAGAGGCCCATCTTCATGTGTGAATTCACCCGCATGGGCATTTTCCTAATAAAGGTTATCGCTAAATATTGGCCTATCCTGGAAGCCATCCAAAGATGTAGAACAGCTTTCCCAGAGAAGCCACTATTCGGCTTTAGGAAAAATAAGACAATCAAGGACACCATCGTCAGAGCCCGATTATCACCTCACACAGAAACCCTTTCAAGCCCTGTCCAACCAAGAATTGCAACATCTGCAACTACATGGACAACCAATGGTCCTTCACCAGCAGCCACACATCATTTTCATACAACTCCAAGATCATTAGTAACTGCCAGACCAGAAACATCATCTATCTCATCACTTGTAATGTCTGCCACAAACAATATGTAGGAGAGACATTACGCACATTCAAAATATGCATACAAGAACACCTACATTCCATCAGCAATCTATATATGAGTGAGAGATACGACACACCTGTATCTAGGCATTTCAACAAAAAAGACCACTCCAGGAGCGACATGCGTTTCAGAATCATCCAAGTCCTCACATCGGACCTAGATGACGTCAACTGGACCAAATGGAGAAGACTAAAAGAAAGTTATTGGATCCACCATTTGCACACCATGGAGCCAAACAGGCAATCAACCAGTCAGGATAAAGGCCTCCACTTTCCTGACATATGGCACAATTCAGCCATCCAGTCAGTATATTAAATAGGAGACATACAATTCGTACAACAATGCTTAGGCCGTCATCAATTACACGTTTGTGACGAACTTATCTACATCATTTATGACGTATTTGATTATGATGTCATCCTATATGCCACGTAGTTGATTATGTCATATGATTGATGGATAAACTGGAATCCTCCATTATGTACCAAGTTTCAGAAAAATCTGCGCTGGTGAAGTGAGAGGTTCCAGGTGATTTGACATGGAATGATCTGGTATGATTTGGCTCATGATTTAGCACTAGAAAGCTGGTGACTGAACAGTATGATTCAACAATGCTGGTTGTAATCCATAGAGAATATGTGAAAATAACAAAAGTGTGGGTGATGGGCTACAATCTATGATTGTCATTTTTGTTCTTATTGTACTTACAGTTGTGTGACAAGTGGACACCATTCTGGACCGTACAGTCTTCCGCATAATTTGTATCATCAAGGGACATTTTTGAATGGTCATGCATTGTTTTTACAGTTTCTACATAGTATTGACTTTGACCACAGTGTTCTGATGGATCTACTCTGTTCTCCTGAAACCTGCTGTTTACTATACCTGACTAAATACATCAAACATGTGCTACAGGAGTGGCAACAATTTCTATTTTTCTTTGAAATTATAAATGCAGAAATAACAAAATGTAAAAACAATGACCAACCTGTTTCTACTTGCGATCATGAACACGGTATAAATAGCGATGAAGAAACCACTAATATTGATCAAGTAGAAAGCTTTGCTTTGTCTAGTTTGAACAAATATTACAGTAGCGATTCAGACTCCAGTGATATTTATGAGTCTCCCTCCAGTTTGCCTGATACACCTAATCCAATACAGGTGACTACAGTAGCTGGTTGCAGTTATCCGATGAGTCTCTCTGTGTATGAAGACTCTGTTCTCGATACAGTAATGTCTACTTTAATCCGTGTAAGGATAACACTTGAAAGAGTTGAGGGGACAGGTTTAGCTGTGTTTAATATAAAGCCATTACTTCGACTAATGAACAGTTTAGAATCTGCATATGAAGCCTTTGGTAATAAAAGCTGACAAATACTGTCACTAGTAAATAGATTTTCTTTATTTTGTGGTATTGGTGTAATTTACCTTTCCAGAGTATTCATCCATCATCTGACCTCGTATGACATCATAATCAGCTTAGAGCTTGTATGATGATGTCACAATCATTACGTCACAAAGGGTTCCATATAGATCGTCATCAAATCTCAAACATTCCGACACGTTGTATGAATTGTATGTCTTTGTAATTGTTTGCTATTTAATAATCATGCCGTTGAATATTTTGAAACTAATTTGACCGGGCGCTGTTGTTTCCATAGGCAGTAACAGCACCCAGTCAAATTAGTTTCAAAATATTCAACAGCTTACCGGTACCTGTATAGTTCTTGAAATCGATAGTCAGGGAGTTCAGAGATCGATTGATCTCAACATGAACGAGGTGTGGGTGGAGCTTAGCTAGAGATGGGCGGGGCATAGCTAGAGATGGAAAGTCCATTAACTCTTAATTAGCCACTTGTATCACTGCAACCAATCTCTTAATAATGAAAAATTAGTTGCCTCTCTAGGATGTAGAAATTGTTAAGAGTGTAGATATCATGATCATCTTGGTCACTTCTTCAACGCTAACTAAAATTAATGCTGAAGTAGTGATCCACATGGTCATGAAAGCTACACTCAAACAAATACTACATCCCAGAGAGGTACCGTATTTCGCTTAATTGAAGCCTATGGTCTAATAGAAGCCGACCCCCTAACTTTGACATATGAACTCCAATGATTTTTTAGCAGTTTCAAAATGGCAAAACTCTGTATTAGAAGCCCACCTCCTAACTCAGCAGATTGTATAGGAACAATTTTTTTAAGAACAAATTTGTAAAAATTGCGTGTATAATAATAACAGTTGTGTCACAGGGTGTCTACTTAACACTGATCTCTGCCCGGATACATTTTCGGCCCCTCTAGATGTCAATACAGGCCTCGGATTTGTAAATCTCGACCACCTATTAGATTAATACTAATAGTAGGCCACGTATGTTCAAGACATAATAAAGTTTATTCCACACTTTTGTAGTCAAAATGCGCGTAAAACAGTCTTGGCGTGATTAAATACCTTCCTTATAAATATATGTTAAGACCAAATTTATGTACCAAACAAGCAGTATTGCGCCTCAATTTTGTAATGCCGATCAACATTAAATGATCCAAAATGAATTATTACGAACGACAATATAGCCGGCTTCTTAAGTTGGCGAGCCAGCGGCTCTTTTGCGATGGGAGTCGAAGTGTTCTCGCGAGATATTATACGCTAACGCGAGTTTATCAAATGGGTACCCGTTATTCAGATCAGTATGATACTCAATTCCTTTCACGCAATGATGATATATAGAAATTCCCGAGTTCCGAGTCCCCGATTCCAGAATATTTATATCTGAGTACTCGCTCTAAATTTTGATGTAATCAATGACCTTTATTAAGGATACGCAATATTTAGGCGCTCAAATCAAATAATTTCACTTCCTCGGTGATGTTTTGAGGTATACATTAAACATACTAGGTGTAGGCCGTGGGAATGTTGACGGGAGAAAATGCGTTGAATCTCCGTGTAATCAGTTTTAGAAAACTTTTTTGGGAAAACTCTCTAATATAAGCCCACCCCCTTTCTGAGAGATGTTGGGTTAGAAATTGAACACCTCTTGTCCTAATAGAAGCCTAGGCTTCAATTAAGCGAAATCCGTTAACTAATTTTTCCTTATTCATGTGTTATTATGAATCATCCTGGAATCTGGACCAACACTTGGAAATAACCAATTTCTTGCTAATACAGGTCTATTTAGAGTAGAAGAGGAAAAAAAGACAAACATCTCGGGTGTGTGCTATGAGGAAGTGGCAGGTTTGAAAGCCAGTAGATGGATCCATGTGTAGCTATGCCTGCCCATTTCTAGCGAAGATCTTGCCACTTTCCTATGCGTGTTGAAATCGATTTGAAACCGAAACCTTAATTCCCACAATCTAATTTCAAGGTAACTATACAGTGAAGCTGTTGAATATTTCGAAAATAAATTGACTGAGGGATATTGTTGTCTGTTTCGAAAGTATTTAGAATTTTATTAGATTCTAATTTCCTGAAAGATATACAATTCATATACATTGTGAGACTTCGATTTCCCTCATGGAGCTATACATTATTATGATTGTGATGTCAGCTATTATGTGACGTCTTTGATTATGCCATCAGATACTTGAGTGACAGATAGCATCCCTCTATTATCATAGCTGTTTGATGCTGATAGTCTGTGATTTAGAGTTGATGGATCCAGTCTCTATTCTTCTGACTTAGAGTAGGGTCATTCCATGTCAAGACAACCGATGGGTGTTGCATGACCGATTCAGATTTCCAAGATTCTTTGTGTAGTGGTACAGTAGTATGTTCTAGGAAATCCTGCACAATTTCACTATCCAAATCCCAATATTTTTGGAGATATGGATGCTAGAACAGCAAGGGGTCCACCACATGTGATGCAATTGTCATTTTGTAGCATTTTCAAGGATCTGCAAATTCTTAACCTGACATCCAATTCCAATAAAACTTTCAGTGCTTGGTCACATGTAGGTACCTTCTTGAAATGTGCAGGGCATAATAATTTTTGTGCTCGTGCTGGTAACCTAGGTAACATTAAAAAATGAAGATTTATTCAGTGACAAATTTTCAGACCCACTTATGATTACAATTATGTTAAAACTATTAGAGTTACAAACTTAATACTTGATGGGTCAATTACATATATATTTGTTAGTTTATACATAAAAGAAAAAATGTGCTTCTTAACATTTTTGAAATATAGGCCCTTGAAATTGGCCCAACCTGAAAATGATCCCATATTCAACTGTCAGGATGACCATGTGGGATAGGTGGAAGAAACTTGTGCTTTACTGACTATAAAGCATTAGGTGTGCTCTACAACATATCCAAAATTCTATTTTCCATTCTCCCTTCCATAAATTTTTTTGGGACAAAATGGGATATTTTTGCCATTTGTGATTATATTTTTATGTAATAAGCTGCTACAAATATGTACATGTATAAACAGGCTACAGTTTTATATATACCCTCCATAGATGATACAGAATGAAGTACATGCACGAGAACCAGAACCAGAACCGACAGTCTGGCTCATGCCCTCGAAACAAATTTGGCAGCAACAGTACCCTGTCAAATTAGTTTCAGAATATTCATCAGCTTACCTGCATAGTTTTCTGTAAACTGAGGTTCAGAGAGTGCAGGGTCTTGATCTCAACACTGGCCAAGCGTGGGTGGTGCTAAGCTAGAGATTGATGGGCATAGCTAAAACTGGATTCCTCCATAGCATAACATTCTGAGTTGAAAAGTTGTTACACTCCACCTGCGCAATCAGTCATGGCCTCAGCCCTCAGTCAGTGCTATCAAGCGTCCACAGTTGGAACAAGTCCAGGGATCATTTGGAAAAGAAAATGTTTCAGGGCATTGAAATTTGCAGAGCCTAAAAAATCTGGCTTTGACACTATTTCACATAAGCAGCACAACAATAGAAACATTGGCAAGTAGACAGGTGACAGAACGTCTCCGAGGTAATCAAGATAACACAGCTCCAAGCACATCAGTCAGGAAGAATTTGTAGTTAAACTCCCCCACCACTTATGATGAAATTGTACATATGATATACAGTTGACAATAAGTAAAATAGACATGATGTATACAACACGCACGCACGCACAAGATGACATCCACAAATTAAGGCTGATGGCTCTGTTATCAAATTAAGTGGTTATATACACCTGTGCAAAAGTTAAGCACCAGCAAAAACAATAGAACGTAGAAACATGATGGTACAACTAGGCTGCCATACTTTTTGTCCCCGCGTTAGCTGACATAATTCCAAGTACGAAATGCACATGCATGCATGACTTCACGCCGCTTGATGTCCGTGCGTGGCGGGAAACAGCACACGTGTTCAGTTATGTAAAAGTCCAGTTTGAGGTGTAGAACATTACATACAGATTTAGGCGACAAGATTAGGAATTTTGTGTTCATGACCGTGGTTTATTTGTACAGAGAGAATTAGCTCTTGATTGTGAACCGCTATGGCAAGACGAAGGTTAAGTGATCGTGTGAAATGGCAAATCATAGGCATGCATACCACTGGTATGTCATGCAGAGAGATTGGCAGACAGCTGAACATTAACCATACTGTAATCAGTCGTTTGATTGCAAAACATGGGCAAACTAACGAGGTGAAGGACAGGCCTAGATCTGGAAGACCGAAGAAGACTACTGCCCGTGATGATCGAGCCCTAGTACGCCTTGTTAGGAGATCTCCATTCACCAACAGCAGAGTGCTCAGCCAGCAATGGGAAACGCGCAATAGAGTGTCAATGTCTACCATCAAAAGGAGACTGTATGTGGCTGGCATGAAAGCTAGGAGACCTGTCAGACGTCCTCTCCTCACTGCACACCACAAAGAGGAGCGTCTGAGGTGGTGCAACGAAAGAAGACACTGGAACATGAGATCCTGGAGACGGGTACACTGGTCTGATGAAAGTCGGTTCCTGCTTCATGCCACAGATGGTCGAACTCGTGTATTGAGGTCCAGACGCACGGCGTACGACCAACGTAACATCATGGAAGAAGTTCCATTTGGTGGAGGTTCCGTTATGATATGGGGGTGCATCTCATTTGATTGTAAGCTGGATCTGTTGACTGTACCTGGAACACTAAATGGACAAAGATATCAAGATTCCATACTGGATAGAGTTGTGGTCCCTCATTTTGTAAATCATGCACCTGGAACCCACCCTATATTCATGGATGACAACGCCCGACCACATCGTGCTAGAGCTGTGCATGAATACCTCCGCCAGAATGCCATCGAAACCCTACCATGGCCAGCAAGGAGCCCTGACATGAACCCTATTGAGCATATCTGGGATATTCTGGGAAACATGGTGAGGAGGGATCCTCCTGTGCAGAACCTACAGGAATTAACAGACGCACTCCATCTTGAATGGCAACGAATACCACAATGGCGTATCAGTCGGTTGGTGACCAGCATGAGACGTCGTGTCCAGGCCGTCATCCAGGCACAAGGTGGATATACCCGGTATTAATAATGACAGTCTCAAACTCGTGCACAGATGTTAAACTTCGTTTTCAGACACCATTAATGACAATCTAGCCACGTGTGTCAACTGTACGGCAATAGTTGTCAGTTGTGTCAACGTAACCATATTCAGGCCTCGTTTTCAAGTTCAAACAAAAACATACAGTGTTTCCCCACCATCATAATCAGCATTCCTCTAGTTGCATTATTACCTCTTGCACTAAGATGGATGGGTACATAAATGTTTATGCTATTGCTTTCTTCATAGCACATGAATATACCCTCGCATGTGCGTAAAAATAGGGTGGTGCTTAACTTTTGCACAGGTGTATATTAATATATGAGCAGAAACTACATATTCATAGTAAGTGTAAATTTGAAGTTAATGTTGAAGTTATTAATGTTCTGCTAGGTACTGTGCATTAGTTACAGTGAAAACTTCACTGACTGTTGCCAGAAACTCCACCAGGATCACTGAATAAAGCAGCAGCATCACCACTCGCGATATCTCAATATCCTGTGACAGTTTTATCACCATGAGATTTTATGACACAGAAGATAACGATGTCACCTCTTCAACCAGCTATAATATAAAAGGGCGATAAGGATACATGTAATGTACCTACAGCAAAATTTGTTGCCGATCTGATCAGCTATATTACAATTACTAGTGACGGTGGTGGGTTAGTGGATTGTTTCGAACACAACGCATTCTGCCTTTCATGAGACAATCGGTGACATATTTAGCTCAACTGGCCAGAATGGCCAAGTGAGCTTATGCCATGGCGACCATCCGTCGTCTGTCCGGCATCCGTCAACTTTTTTCTTTAAGTGACTTCTCAAGAACCACTGGGCCGATTTCAATTATATTTGGCAGGAAGTATCCTTAGGGCATAGGGATCCAAGCTTGTTCAAACAAAGCCGATCAGCCAATTTGGCCGGTGGCCATCTGGGATTTTGGCCGATTTTAGGAAATGTCTAAAAATCTTCTCCGAAACTGCTTGGTGGATCGATTCAAAACTCATGAAATATCATATAGGGCAAGAGCTGAACCAAGTTTGTACGAAGGAACTTGATTGGCCAAATGGTTCGGCGGCCATCTTTGATGACCTAGTTTTCGTGAAAACGACTTCTGCAGAACTGCTGAACGGATCTGGCTGAAATTTTGGGGATATGATTATGGACTAAGGGCCATTAAAGTTTGTTCATGGGAAGTTGATAGGTAAAAAAACATGGCCGCCGTGGACCAATCAAATTTTAGCGTGTTTGGCTGCCATATTCAATTTTTTTATTTGATGGATTTTGAAGCTGAAATTGGTTTTCTTAACTCAGCTTACTTGTCAATCAGCTGTCGTATAACGATGACCCCCATCCGTCTTCTATATGTCTGTCCATCCATCTGTCTGTCCGTCACCAACAATGGCGGCTCACTTTGTTATTTCTTGACGGATTGACACCAAACTTGGTCACAATGTTAATGTCGGCATCTAATATCTGTATTGTGAAAATGAAACTGATAGGACATCAAATGTCAGAATTATCACTCCTTAAATATTTGCAGTCTCACTTTCACAGGGCAAATACAGGTTTGTTCCCACCGTCCACTGATTTATCACCATCTTAGATTTTATTGCCAAAGTAGATATTAAATTCCAATTAACAGATTAACCTTTCCAATACTGCCGAAATATTTAAGATATGTATTATGTGCTCTGACATCTATGCTCTTAAAAATATTTTGAAATGTATTTGATTGAAAGTTGCCTTAGGCAGCAATGACTTTCAATCAAATTATTTTCTATATCAACTCCAGCTCACCCTACCCCTGCTGCTAACTCGATGATTCAGCCAGATGCGCATGTGTTAAATGGATTGTGTGGTGGTGGGGAATAACCTGCTATAAAGACCACCTACCTGCCTTTAGAGACCATTTTCTTCAATTGTATTTAAATCTCTAGTAACCGTCTGACTGCTGAGTTTTTGCAGACTATTTATTCCAAAGGTTATATCTCTGAACCTGATAAATATTTTGATAACAATTGGACTGAAAGTTGTTGGTGGCTAAGCCGCCAACAACTTTCAGTTCAATTGTTTTCAAAATATTCAACAAGTCAAGAGCTTTTGAAAATTGAAATTATTGGCTGCACTGGCTTGCAGCAGTGAGACAGTTAAGAAACCAGCTGTAGTTAGCACTGATATCATCTATTTTCACTTACACATTGTTCAAAATCACTAATGCAAAAAACAGTCCAGAGATTGTTGTCAATATCTCGAAAACTAAACCATTTGACTGATAGTCATTGGAAGTGACACCGATGGATGTAAAACTTAAGTAAGATTAGTTGAAATGCCAATGTTCCAGGTGAGCGATACAGGCCCATTGGGCCTCTTGTTTAGTACCGGTTTGCAGACCTCAGTGTCACCATTATAGTAGGACATTATGAACACAAATGAGGGAAGCAAAATTTACAAAAACATTAAGGTAATTAAATAGCAATTGTCTTTCACTATGGTAAAATGGACATTTTAGAATAAAATGTCTCTCATCCTCAACTGCTTGAATGTTACATAGCGAACATACTATCACAATAGAAGATCCCAGAACTGGCATCTGTACAGTCGTCTTGTTAAAATATTCAATGTTAAACCCCACCTGCAACAATTTTATCAACAAATTTCCATTTTCGGTGAGCCTATTATTAGAGAAAGTATTGATATTTTAAACAAGACCCGCGTAGCATATCACTTGGAATATGGCAGCAGATGATGGCATGAGCTTGGAGGGTTCCATTTCTAGCTATGCCACTCTCATTTCTAGATAAGCTCTGCTCACTTAATAGAGGAATCCAGTTTATCGATCAATCATATTACCTCATAATCTACTGTCACATGTAGGCTGATGTCATAATAAATTACGTTGTGAATGACATGATTTAGTCCGTCATAAGTGCTTAATAGTCCATCAAGTTGTACGAATTGATTGTCTTTACTATTTAATAAACATTCTGTTGAATATTTTGAAACTAATTTAACTGCGCCCAGTCAAATTATTTTTAAAATATTCAACAGCTTACAGGTCTGTATAGTTTTCTGGAAATTGATAGTCATGGAGTAAAGGGATCAGTCGATCCCAACACAGGCAAAGTGTGGGTGGAGCTTAGCTAGAGATGGGCAGGGCATAGCTATAACTGACTTCCTCCAATACGTGTGTTGGGATTGAGTTATATACTTTGAAACCTGAATTCCCAGAATCCTAATTTCGAGGTAATTATACAGGTGTGGTTGCATATTTCTAAAACTAATTTGACTGGGTTAACTATTATCAAACACATACAATTTGTACACTAGTGACAGACTGAGTTTCATGACGTCAGCTAACTCGTGACGTAATTAATTATCACATCATATTGATTGACAGTTCAGATCCCTCCATTCTGCACAATATTATAATCACGATTGACCAGAATGCAGAATCCAATATGGTCACCAGGTGGATGAAGTCAATCTACATGATTGCCTACAAATGGGTGAAGTAGAACTAATTTCATCTGTAGATTCTCGGTCAAGCAGTGAATGTTCATGAAAATTGGACTGAATGGCCTTAGCACGTGGACAAAATTCCAATAATCACCAGTCGCCAGTCAGTGAGGTTTGGTCATGATATCAGGGAATGTGGTGACATGGGATGGCAGATTCTGGATGATATAGGATGGGCTCCGGGAATAGGACTGTTAAAATTCAGTTTTCAAACAAGATCTAAATCAAGTGCACATTCTGACCGTAAAGCGTGTGTTATTGAGCATCTCTATTCTATCCTCAGTGATGAACGTGTTTGTATTTTCCTTGACATCTATGCATCTCAGCTGCTGAGTGTCGATGTATAGATGTTAAAATAATGCCAATGGATTATTCATTTGATCACACGTGTTAACATTTATAGGAAATTTATATGCCTTCCGTTCCTTTTGATATCGTTGATGTCAGGAAGTCGGGTTAATACAGTCTGTCAAACACCACCCAGTATGAGTCATTATTTCAGGCTGCTGAACATTATGTTTAGTTAGAAAATAGATGCCACCGTTTTCTGCTACCACACACCTGTATCATAGGTCACACAAGATGTCAAAAATGGTCTTGAAATTCAAAGCCTTGTAAAAAATTCCACCCAACAAGGATCGATGGGGATTTTTAGTATACGATACTGTAGGACTTTATGCGTGAAAATGATACACACAAAAACTGTGTGAGAATTTTGTCATGGTTCAACAGTTTACAGCAACTATGCTAATAGTGTCTAAACCAGGAAATAGTTGAAATAACAGGTGATTCAAGTGTAGATGGAAGCTTTATATTATTTTATTAAGCACCCAGTATAACAGAAGGCAACTTTACCTTCAAATCTGATTAATGAAATTCAATAGCCTTGGATCCTTAATCAGCAATTAATTTGGAGGAGGTAAAATCTGATTTCAAAGGCAATGGTAGGTAATGGACCTTTACAGTTTTAGCTATGCCCCGCCCATCTCTATCTAAAATCCACCCACACCTCGCTCGTTTTGGGATCGATCGATCTCCGAACTTCTTGACTATCATTTTCCACAAAACTATATCTGTAGGTAAGCTGTTGAATATTTTGAAACTAATTTGACTGTGCTATTGCTGCCTATGGAGCAAGTGCCAGTCAAATTAGTTTCAAAATACTCAACAGCATGTTTCTTAAATAGCAAAAACATACAATTCGTATGTGTCAGACTATTAAGCGTTAAAGACTGGCTTAATCGAATCATTCAAGACATCATGATTATTACGTCAGCATACACGTAGCGTAGTTGATTATAGCGTCATATGATTGAGTGAGGAAATGGATTCATGAATTCTGACAGAAACATACAACTTTCACATCATAACTACACTTACAGTTGTAAATGTACAACGAGAATGCAGGTTTTGTTGGATTATATGTTTGCAATATTTAATTCAAAATGTGCAACTATCTATATTCCTGAATCTGATTTATTCACATTAATATAAAAACAATTCATGGATTGTTTTAAGACTTCATTCAAGCATATTTTGCAGACATATATCTAACTCTTTCAGCCACAAACACCAGATGCTACAAATTCTTTGATGTAAGCTAATTGGTACAAAATATTTAACACCTGGTTGTTGTTGTTGAGTAAGGATTATCCTCCAATAGTTTGGAGCACCCACAGCAGTGGTACAAATTTGATTTGTTAAAACTAGTAAAACTACTAGTGGGTTAGGGGTATGACTGTCTGAAATTGAAACACTGGGATATCTGACACCATTCCCCCCCCCCCCCCCCCCCCCCCCCCCCCCCCATTAACAGAACAGAGGATCTGTGAAAGAGGCCTTTCCTGACTTTGGCCGTGATTCGGACAAAACACCCGGATCCAGATTGGATCAGTTTTTGGATCAATGGATATTGCGGAAACTGCTAGTCCGAGTTGACTCGAATTTTAACACAAGAAAGGTAAAATACGATTTTACAACTTTGGTCATGAGTGGAAAACTCTAACAATTTTACCATGTGACAAAAACAGGAAGATGAGGGTTTGCAAGCTCATTCCTCATGTTAATATTTAAAATACTATAAGACGGCCAAAACCGTCCTCTGTTGTGGTCTGGAGGAATGTCCATTTGCAGGCCAAAAGGCTATTTTTGAAAATTTATCACTGGAATGACTGGCTCGAATATCGAGCCAGTTATTCCAGTTGTAAATTTCCAAAAATAGCCTGTTTGGCCTGCAAATGGACATTCAATTAACAAATATTTTGATTTTCTTGACCAAATTTGACAATTATAGGGTTGATTCTACTTATTTAATCAACAGATAATCAACCATCTTATGTACACAAACTAGGACTAGTAGGTACCTTGGTGTGTATGAGTGTGAGTACGTATATGCATTTGGGCTTTTCTGGAGATTCATTCTGATATATCTGCTAAGCATATAGTACATTTATATGCGGCATAGTATAGTTAACATTATTGCTTTTAGTTTAATCCCTTCTATAAGAAGTCACTATATTAAGACTTAGAGAGCACACCTCTGTAGTGACTAATTGTTTGTATTCCATACAGTGGTCACTTAACACCCTTACATGGTGAAGTCCGCTAAGACCGGACTCGGCAGTGGTCTTGAGGAATATCCATTTGCGGGTTAAGAGAAAATTTTTTTTTGCAAATTTATCACTGGGATGACAGACTCGATATCTGAACCAGTCATTCCTGTGATAAATTTAAAACTATTTTCTCTTGGTCACCAAATAGACATTTTCTATGGGAAAATGGAGATTTTCTTGAACAAATTTGATGATTAAATAGTTAATTGATACCATTTCCATCACACATAATAATGGAAATTTCCACAGAAATCTTGTTCTGATATGTATGTGTTGTATCTCTGAGCCTTTCTCTGCATAGTCTCAGTTCAATCTTCATGCTTTCCTTTCTCACAGAAAACAAAAAACTTACCAATAAAACTGTTAGAAATATTATTTTCTGGAGAAAAGATCCGAAAAACGTCTGCATCTTTGTCACACGTGCAATGTCCAATCTCTCCACAGTCCAACGCACAATATTCAATTTCATCACACAATGCCAGCATCATTCATTACACGCACAATATTCAGTGTCTGCACACAGACACATAGACTTCAGTTTTTAACAGAGCTAGATGTAGATGTCCATTCTGTCTGATCAGGTGTATAACTTTGCATAAGAACTTTTCAATGTCTTTCAGCATTGTTGGGCATACCTACAGTACACATATTTTCTCGCGGTCAGCACCTACAGAACTGGAGACTTAGTCACAGCAACAGCAGCATCATGATAATAGAAATTATCATTTATGTCAATGAAGGAATCCATTTCTAGCTATGCCACGCCCACTTCTAGCTATGCCACGCCCACTTCTATCGATGTCATGCCCATTTCTAGCGATGACACGCCCATTTCTAGCTAGGCTCCACCCACTTTTTACAGGTGTTGGAATGAATTTGAAGCTTTGAAACCTGAATTCCTGGAATCCAAATTTCAAGGTATGTATTTGAGTATTTTGAAACTAATTTGACTGGCAGCTGTTGCTGCCACAGACAGCTACACCTCCCAGTCAAATTAGTTTCAAAATATTCAACAGAATGTTTATTAAATTGTAGATTCATTAGACATAAAATTTGTGCAATTTTGTGACAAACCTTTTATGAATGCGCTACAAATGTATATAATTGTGATTATGATGTCAGCTAACATGTGACAATTGATTATGACATCGGATGCTTGAGTGACAGCCTGGTCCACATAATTTACATAGAAATGTACATTTACTACATGTGCATAGCTTCATCTTCTGTATCGAAATCGTTTGAAGTGAAACCACAGCTGAAAAATATTGTTCTGAAACTGACACCGGAAACCACGCTTCCAGGAATACTCCCACTCACGATTGACGATCTTGAAGGCAATATCCTGAAAACAGATACACAAAGAATACAGGATAAACTATCAGTATGCTACATCATATTAACACTGCCTCACCTATCCCCAACCCACTCACCATGTGCATAATAATCAACACTTACTACCTTTACCTAAAATAGATATACAGTTGAAACAGCTCTAACGACCACCTAGATCAAGAGACCTCTTGTAAGCAATCAACTGCAGCTCCCCTGAGTAAAATTAATAGTAAACGTTCTTACTTAAATGACCACTTGTTTAATGTAAGTATCAACCACTTTTTGTATCCAAGATTCAACTTTTACGAGCACTAAACGAGCAAATGGACCTTTCCAGTTTATCCATCAATCATGACGTCATAATTACCTACATGATGTGCAGGATGATGTCATAATCAATGACATCATGAATGACATAGATAAGTTTGTCATGAATGCTTAATTGATGACGGACTATGCGTTGTACGAATTGTATGTATTTACTATTTAACCCTTTAATGGTCAAATTTGGTCAAGAGAATCTAAATATTTGCTTATTAAGTGTCCATTTGTAGGCCAAGAGGACTATGTTTGAAAATTTATCACTGGAATGACTGGCTCGTTTATCGAGTCAGGCAATCCAGTGGTAAATTTTCTAACACAGTCATCTCTTGGCCTGCAAATGGACATTTCTCAAGATCACTGCAGAGGCTGGTTGTGTCTGGCTTGACCATTAAAGGGTTAATAAACATGCTGTTGAATCAGCACCAAGTTAAATTAGTTTCAAAATAATCAACAGCTTACCTGTATAGTTTTCTGGACATTGATAGTCAGGAAGTTCAGGGATCGATCAATGCCAATGCTGGCGAAGTGTGGGTGGGCTTAGCTAGAGATGGGCAGGGCATAGCTAAAACTGGATTCCTCCATTATGACAATTGGTATGAATTTTTTACACAAGACACTTTGGGGAAAGTGAGTCACAAAAGTTGTAAAATGGCAGAAAAATGTGTGAGCGCTTGACTGGCTTAAAGTTCTCATGTCCCATTAAATATAGACACTTTTACATGAGATATGAGATGCCTGTTGATTTCTGTTCAATTTACTCAGCATGCAATGCTACCCAGCATGCAATGCCATGGCTCCATAATCGTTGTAACTATTGGACGCCATATTTGTTTAGTCTTGTCTGTACAGGCCAGTATTTTGCAAACAAAACCAACATGCTCAAAAATAGAATTCTGTTGTCTTACAAATGGGAATTCACAGAGTAAAGATTCAAATTTTCTTGCAAAATCTTAAACGTTAAATGCTTAAGACTAACTTTGTAAATTTTGATGCACTTTCATTAGCAAATGTTGCTTCATCAGTGGAGGAATCCAGTTTTAGCTATGGCCCACCCACCTTTAGCTAAGCTCCACCCACACATTTTCCCATGCTGGGTAAATCGATCCTTGAACTCTCTGAATATCAAATTCCAGAAAACTATACAGGAAGACTGTTGAATATTTTGAAACTAATTTGACTGGGTGCTGTTGCTGCCTATGGCAGCAACAGCGTGTCAGCAACAGCGCCCAGTAAAACTAGTATCAAAATATTCAACATCATGTTTATTAAATAGTAGACATACAATTTGTACAACACATAGTCTGTCACCAATGATGCATTCGTAATGTACTTATTTACGTCATTCATGACATCATTGATTATGACATCATCTTACATCTCACATAGTTGATTATGACATCATATGATGGATGGATAAACGGGAAAGGTCCATTGGCTTCGTTGTTCTAGTAACTGTTACTTTTGTTGTCATATGATACATTTCATGTTCATCCTTTTATGGTGCTATCTGGTATGGATACCGCCATTTTGAAACTAAACACTATGATACCGCCATTTTGAAACTAAACACTATGATACCACCATTTTGAAACTAAAAACTATGATACCGCCATTTTGAAACTAAAAACTATGATACCGCCATTTTGAAACTAAACACTTATAACATGTTTATGGTTTTAGCAATATATATATATACTTAGGATATATATGTATGATGTATGCTCTATACAATCGAATGCATTTTTGTGATTGTTTATGGCAATAAACATAATATTATCTTATAGAACAGCTACACTGCTAATGAAGGCTACTGGGCCGATACCGAGGCAATACGTCCCAGTAACATGCATTATCATGGTAGTAGTGTAACCCAATGGCTAGTAATACTATTTAACCCTTTAATGGTCAAGCCACTGAAGCCAGGCAAAAATGGCCTGTGTACTGGTCTATTTGCCGGTTAGAAGATTAATTTTTGAAATTTTACAACATAAGGCCCAAGGGCCCGAGATGCTCACCTGGACTATTAGCATTTGAACGATTTTCCTTTAAATAGATTTGATGGAATAATTTCCCAAAAATCCAAGATGACGCCAAAGAAATTGACCAATCAAAATGCTCATTTGATTTCGTGAAACCTTTCATCATAGGATTGTTCCAGCCAAGTTTGGTTGAAATCTAGCCATTGATTAAGAAGAAGTAGCGATTTAAATGCTGCTGGAAAATGTGTGGAAAATCCAAGATGCCTGCGGAAAAAAAATAGACCAATCAGTATTCTCATTAGAACTCATGAAGTCGATCACCATAGTATCATCCCATTTTTATTGAGTTTCATTGAAATCGGCCCATTGATTAAAGGTACTGTGTCACACCAATTAGTCTTAAATGAAAAATAATAGCAAAGTAAAAATATTCCAGGCGTATTTAGTGTATTTTTATGCAATCTAATGGAATATGAAATGAGTTTCCATGTTGAGCACCCTATCATTAAAATTGTATTGTGCATGAAAACTATGTAACGTGGATGAGTTTTATTTAAAATGTGTAGGTTGTGCCTCGTGAAATGGTGGCACAGACATTCAATAAGAAGGGTTTCCCCAGTCGCAAAGTATGTCACAACGTATAAACAAATCTCTGGTGATAGCGACAAGGTTGCGAGTGTTACGCTATGTATTTTCCTTCCACTCGCGTGTTTTAGCATGTTCTCAAGCATCAACTTCTTGGTGACAGCTTGATATCGAATTATATGAAGATATTTGTATGTTAGAATAAGAAAATATAACAAAATTTACGCAATTGGAAGCGGGAAAACAATCCCATCAAGGGGCGTTTGCCTCAGTGCCATTTCGCCAAAATTGTTGTTAGTATTGTACAATTGTAATACGCTGGCAGCTTATTTTACAGTCCAGGTGTGATTTCAGAGATTTTACGTGATATTGTACACACCTACGGGAGGGAGTTCCATATTCCTATTCTATGCATTGGGCATAACACAATGTAGGATATAGGTCGTCTATTCATGTTTTACGTGTAGGATACGCGTACACAAGTCGTACAGCTTCATTTGTGGCTAAGTTAGTCATCCACACCGGCAGTCGGTCAGTGGGTTGGTCAATCGATGGGTGGGTGATTCGTTCTGTCAGCCTGTTTGTCCATCAGTTACTCATGCAGTCATCTGACCTGTCACTCATGCAGTTTGTCTGTCAGTCTGTTGATCAATCATGCAGTCATCCAATCTGTCACCAATACAGTCTAGCCTGTCAGTCTCTATTCCTTGCGCAGTCATCCGATCCGTCATTCATGCAGTCTGTCACTCATGCAGTCATCCAATCTGTCACTCATACAGTCATCTGATCTGTCACACATGCAGTCATCCGATTTGTCACTCATGCAGTCGGTCGGTTGGTCACTCGATCAGTCAGTGGGTGGGTGGTTTGGTCTATCAGTCTGTCTGATTTGTCACTCATGCAGTCCATCAGTCTATCACCCATGCAGTCATCCTATCTGTCATTCATGCAGTCATCCCATATGTCACTCATGCAGTCCATAAGTCTGTCACTCATGCAGTCATGCTATTTGTCACTCATGCAGTCATCCGATATGTCACTGATGCATTCCACCAGTCTGTCACTCATGCAGTCATCTGATCTGTCAATCATGCAGTCACCTGATCTGTCACTCATGCAGTCTGTCAGGCTGTCGATCACTCGTGCAGTCATCCAATCTGCCACCCATGCAGTCTAGACTGTCCGTCTATTCCTCATGCAGTGATCCGATCTGTTACTCATGCAGTCCGTCAGTCTGCCAATCATGCAATCATCTGATCTGTCACTCATGCAGTCATCTGAGCTGTCACTCACGCAGTCACCCGATATGTCACTCATGCAGTCGGTGCTCCATGCAGTTGGTCGGGCGGGCAGTCAGTCGGTTTGTCATTTAGTCGGTTGATCAGTCGGTGGGTGGTTTGGTCTGTCAGTCAGTCCATCAATCATGCAGTCATCCGATCTGTCACTGATGCAGTCCATCCGCCATGCAGTCATCCACACAGGCAGTTGGTCGGTCGTTCAGTGGGTTGGTCAATCGATGGGAGGGTGATTCGTTCTATCAACCTGTTTGTCCATCAGTTACTCATGCAGTCATCTGACCTGTCACTCATGCAGTCTGTCGATCAATCATGCAGTCATCCAATCTGTCACCAATGCAGTCTAGCCTGTCAGACTTTAATCCTTGTGCAGTCATCCGATCTGTCATTCATGCAGTCCATCAGTCTGTCACTCATGCAGTCATCCGATCTGTCACTCATGCAGTCATCTGATCTGTCACTCATGCAGCCATCCGATCTGTCACTCACGCAGTCATCCGATCTGTCACTCATGCAGTCGGTCAGTTGGTCACTCGGTCAGTGGGATGGTCAGTCGGTGGGTTGGGGGTTTGGTATATCAGTCCATCTGATCTGTCACTCATGCAGTCCGTCAGTCTATCACCCATGCAGTCATCCTATCTGTCACTCATGCAGTCATCCCATATGTCACTCATGCAGTCCATAAGTCTGTCACTCATGCAGTCATGCTATTTGTCACTCATGCAGACATCCGATCTGCCACTCATGCAATCCGCCAGTCCGTCACTCATGCAGTGATCCGATCTGACACTCATGCAGTCCATCTGTCTGCCAATCATGCAGTCATCTGATCTGTCACTCATGCAGTCATCCGATCTGTCACTCATGCAGTCGGTCAGTTGGTCACTCGGTCAGTGGGATGGTCAGTCGGTGGGTTGGGGGTTTGGTATATCAGTCCATCTGATCTGTCACTCATGCAGTCCGTCAGTCTATCACCCATGCAGTCATCCTATCTGCAGTCTAGACTGTCCGTCTCTATTCCTCATGCAGTGATCCGATCTGACACTCATGCAGTCCATCTGTCTGCCAATCATGCAGTCATCTGATCTGTCACTCATGCAGTCATCTGATCTGTCACTCATGCAGTCGGTGACCCATGCATTTGGTCTGGCGGGCAGTCAGTCAGGTTGTCATTTAGTCGGTTGATCAGGCGGTGGGTGTGTGGTTTGGTCTGTCAGTCTGTCCATCAGCCCATTAATCACGCAGTCATCCGATCTGTCACTGATGCAGCCCATCAGTCATGCAGTCATCCGCTCGGTCACTCAGTTACCCAATGGGTTGGTCAGTCTGTGGGTGGGTGGTTTGGTCTCTCAGGATGTCCATCACTCATGCAGTCCTCCGTCTGTCAGTCATGCAGTCCGCCAGTTTGTCACTCATGCAGTCATCCAATTTGTCGGTGACTCATATAGTCCATCGCTCATGTGGTCGGTTAGTTGGCCACGCGTGCAAGCAGCCGATCTGTCACTCATGCAATCGGTCAGTCTGTCCATCGTTCATGCGGTCGGTTGGGTGGCTGAAGGGTAGTTTGGTCTGTCAGCCTGTCCACTTATGCAGTCATCCGATCCATCCCTTATGCAGACATCCGATCTGTCACTCAAGTGGTCGCTCCGCCAGTCTGTCACACATAGTCAACCGATCTGTCACCCATGTACTCATAAGATCTGTCACACATGCAGTCATCCGATCGGTCACTCATCCAGTCATCCTATCTGTCACACGCAGTTATCCGATATGTCACACAGGCAGTCCATCAGTTTGTCACTGATGCGGTCCATCACTCAGTCACTCATGCAGTCATCCAATCTGTCACCCATGCAGTTATCCGATCTGTTACTCATGCAGTCATCTGATCTGTCACTCATGCAGTCATCCAATCTGTTACTCATGCAGGCAGTTGGTCAGTGGCTGGTTTGGTCTGTCAGCATGTCCGTCAGTCTGTCACTTATGCAGTTATCCATTCCGTGACTTATGCAGTCCTCCATCCCGTCACTGAGGCAGTCACCCCATCTATCACTCATCCAGTCAACCGATTAGTCACTCATGCAGTCCGTATGCAGTTATCCTATTTGTGACTCAGGCAGTCATCCGATATGTCACACATACAATCCATCAGTCTATCACTGATGTGACCCATCAGTCTGTCACTCATGCAGTAATCCCATCTGTCAATCATCCGATATTCCACTTATGCAGTCCATCAGTCTGTCACTCATGGAGTCATCCTATCTGATACTCATGTAGTCATCCCATATTCCACTCATGCAGTCTGTCACGCATGCAGGCATCTGATCTGTCACTCATGCAGTCATCTGATCTGTCATACATGCAGGCATCCAATCTGTCACTCAATCGGTCACTCATGCAGTTGGCCGGGCGGTTGGTTGGTCGTACAGTGGGTTTGTCAGTCACTCATGCAGTCATCTGATATGCCACTCATGCAGTCTGTCAGTCTGTATCTTATGCAATCATCCTATCTGTCACTCATGCAGTCAGTCGATATGTTACTCACGCAGTTCGTCAGGTTGTCACTTATGCAGTCATCTGATCTGTCATTCATGCAGTCAGTCAGTCCATCAATCATCTGATCTGTCACTCAAGCGGTCAGTCGGTCAGTTTATCAGTGGGTTGGTGAATCTGTGGTGGGTGGTTTGGTCTCATGCCGTTCTCCGATCTGATACTCATGCATTCTGTTAGTTTGTCACTCCTGCAGTCTAGACTGTCAATCTCTATTCCTCGTGCAGCCCTCCACTCTGTCTCTCATGCAGGCAGCCAAGCAGCCCGTCAGTCCACAGTTATGCAGTCATCATGTGATCAGTCGGTCAGTTGCTCAGCGGGTTGGTCAATTTGTGGGTGGGTGGTTCGGTCTATCAGCATCTCATGCAATCACCCGATCTGTCACTCATGTAGTCTGTCACGCATGCAGTTATCCAATTTTTTACTCTTGCAGTCATCCGATCTGTGACCCATGCAGTCATCATTCTGTCACTGATGCGGTCTGTCAGTCTGTCACTCATGCAGTCATCCGATATGTCACTCATGCAGTCATTCGATATGTTACTCACGCAGTTCATCAGGCTGTCACTTATGCAGTCATCCGATCTGTCAGTCATGCAGTCAGCCAGTCCATCAGTCATCCGATCTGTCACTCAAGCGGTCAGTCGGTCAGTTTATCAGTGGGTTGGCGAATCTGTGGTGGGTGGTTTGGTCTCATTCCGTTCTCTGATCTGTCACTCATGTAGTCATCCGATGTTCAACTCATGCAGTCCGTCACGCATGCAGGCATCCGATCTGTCACTCGTGCAGTCATCTGATCTGTCACTCATGCAGTCATCTGATCCGTCACTCAGTCGGTTACTCATGCAGTTGGTCGGGTGGTCGGTTGGCCGCTTAGTTAGTCGTACAGTGGGTTTGTCAGTCAGTGGGTGGGTGGTTTGGTCTGTCTGTCAGTTCGTCACTCATGTAGTCCTCCAAGCTGTCACTCATGCAGTCCGCCACTCATGTAGTCAACCAATTTGTCAGTCATGCAGTCTGTCACTCATATAGTCAGTAGGTTGGTCACTCATGTCGTCAGTCAGTCCATCAGGCATGCAGTCAGTCGATCTGTCATTGATGCAGTCCATCAGTCTGTCACTCATGCAGTCATCCGATCCCTCACTCATGCAGTCAGCCGATATGCCACTTATGCAGACCCTCAGTCTATCACTCATGCAGTCATCCTATCTGTCACTCATGTAGTCATCTGATATGCCACTCATGCAGTCATCTGATCTGTCACTCAGTCAGTCACTCATGCAGTTGGTCGGCTGGATGGTCACTCAGTTGGTTTGTCAGTTGGTGGGTGGGTGGTTTTGTCTGTCTGTCAGTCTGTCACTCATGCAGTTCTCCAATCTGTCACTCATTCAGTCTGCCACTGATGTAGTTAGCCAATTTGTCAGACATGCAGTTAGTCACTCATATAGTCAGTAGGTCGGTCGCTCATGTGGTCAGTCAGTCCATCACGTATGCAGTCAGCCGATCTGTCACTCATGCATTCGGTCGGTCGGCCTCTCCGTCAGTCTCTCACTTATGCAGTCCGTCAGTCTGTCACTCATTCAGTCCGTCAGTCATCCGATCTGTCACTCATCTGTCACTCATGCAGTCAGTCAGTCAGTCGACAAATCGGTCAAATGACCGTTCGTCATGCCCGTTATTCAGCCGATCTGTCACTCATGCAGTCAGTCAGTCGGTCATGTGCACCGTCACTCATGCAATCAGTTGGTCAGTCAGTCGGCCTGCTAGCCTGTCCATCAGTCTGTCAGTCCATCACTCATGCAGTCGGTCATCTGATCTTTTACTCATGAAGTCAGTCGCTCATCCGATCTATCACTCATGCAGTTGGTTAGTCAGTCGGTTGGCCTGTCCGTCAGTCTATCACTCATACAGCTATCCATGCTGTCAATAATGCAGTCGGTCAGTCCGTCACTCATGCAGTTGGTCATGCAATCTGTCAATCATTCGGTCGGTCTGCCTGTCTGTCAGTCCATCACTCATGCAATCATCCGCTATGTCACTTATGCATTCCATCCATCCATCACTCAGTCGGTCAGTCATCCGATATGTCATTCATGCTGTCGGTCTATCGGCTGGTCATCAAGGCTGTCAGTCCATCATTCAACCGATCTGTCGCTCATGCAGTCCAACACTCATGCAGTCAGTCATCTGCTCTATTACTCATGCAGTCGTTTGGTCGATCATTAAGTCAGTTGGGCAGCCTGTCAGTCTGTCTATCAGTCCATCATGCATGTAGTCATCCGATCTGTCACTCATGCAGGCAGTCATCTCATCTGACACTCATGCAGTCAATCGGTCATCCGATCTGTCACTCATGTAGTTGGTCTGTCGGTTGGCCTGTCCGTTAGGCCGTCACTCATACAGCTATCCGAACTATCACTCATGCAGCCAGTCAGTCTGTCACTCATGCAGTCAGTCATACAGTCTGTCAGTCCATCACTCATGTAGTTGGACATTCCATTTGTCACCCATGCAGTCAGTCGTTCATCCAATAGATCTGTCACTCATGCAGTCGGTCGGTCATCCGATGTCCCTCATGCAATTGGTCGATCATCCGATCGGTCACTCATGCGGTGAGTCGAAAATTGTCGAAAGGCCACCCCTCTATTTCTCCTCCCATATCCATACTGCATCTATTTGTAATTGCAAGGTAGTCTGAGCCAAGTTCACGAAAAATCAGGATATGATTGCGTTTTTTTCATAATGAGTCCCATAACGAAAATATTGCAATACTGCTATGACACACTTATGAATGAACGTGGGTTGCACTGCCCATTTTCGTAATAACTGCAATAGTTTCCAAATTATTGTGAACGTGTTACGAAAACTGATAACGCAAGCCACCTTCACTTATACGCAGTACGCGTTACCAGTATTGTTGGCCTGTTTACACCTAATTCACCTATTTTAGTCTAGCCTTTCATTTAATCTAGTCGTTAATAGTATTTAGTAATGATGTGTCCATCTAATAACAATAGCTGATTGACATCAGTTGAAACCGAAAGCGAAACAAAAAATATGTCATGTGATAAGAGGGATTTCCCTGCATGAATATTTATGAGATGAATACAATATAAACTAGATGGATAAGATCGGTAATTTTTGTAAAAAAATGTGCTATTTAACAATCGCGGTAACGGTAGAATTACATCGTTTTATGTTTTATTGGTGCCAAATATGAACTTCTCTTCCCACAATGAAATGGTGTATATATAGGCTAGAGACTGATTTGCAATAATAAAATACTGTGACATAGCAGCTTTAGGGAAGAGTAACATTTTAAAGGATTTCTGGAAAATCCAAGATGGTCACCAGAAAAATTGACCAATCGAACATCTGTATAAAAGATCTGAAGCCTACCACCCTACGGTCCTTTTAGCCAAGTCTGGTTGAAATCACCCAAGTAGTTAATGAGTAGCTTTTTAAAAGATTTCCTGTCATTTTTTCGGAAAATTCAACATGGCCACCAAAAAAATTAACCAATCAAAATTCTTTACACAAGTTCTGAAGCCTAGACCCATAGAGTATTTCCTGTCAAATTAAGTTGAAATCCACTGAGTGGTTAATGAAGAGTAGCGTTTTGACTATTTCCCGTAAATTTCTAATAAAATCTAAAATTTTCACCCAAAAAATGGACACATTAAAATTCTGTGTACATGTTCTAAAGCCCAACCACATAGGCCCCTTCTTGCCAATTTAAATTGAAATCCACTGAGTAGTTAATGAAGAGTAGCGTTTTAACAATTTCTTTTTCACCCAAAATATTGATGAATCATAAAATTGTGAATAAACCTTTTAGAACCTACCACCATAGAATCTGTCTATTTAAATTTTGAATTATGTCAAGAAACTAAGGAAAAGCATTTTGACAATTTCTGGTATTTGACGGACGGATGAGGGGAAGCCGCCATGGCATAAGCTCACGAAGGGTCAGGTGAGCTAAAAATGAAATGGCTGGCTCCATAAATGAGCCATTCATTCCTGTAGTAAATTTTCAGAAATAGAATTCTACAAATAGGCATTCACTGAGCAAAGATTCCAATTTTCTTAATCATTAAATGTTTAAGACCACCTTTGTAAATTCTGATGCACTTTCATTAGCAAATGTTGCTTCATCAGTAGCCTGATGTAGCACATTGAAATGGGAAAGTTTGTCACGGCTATCATAATTACCTTTAAATCATGTGATCAAATGTTATTGAAATGAAGTTTACTCACCTCATAAGGTGGGCCGGTTTTGAAGCGCAATGTAGAGAAATCTGGCTGACCTTCGATAGGTGTCTGTAGAAAACAGGAAATGAGAGAAAGTTAGCCGAGGGCTGGCATACTCCCCATGCCCCAACATGAGTATATCACCAACATGAGGGTTTGTCAATACAATTCATAGATTATAAGTGAATTCAAATCAGTCATGCATGACTGATCCAAGAACTTTTAACATTGGCACATCTTTGTGAAGAGTACAAACATATCATACTGTGAAGTTTCATCCAATTCTCTGACAAACCATAGGAGTTGCAGTGACTAGATTTTCAGGACCTATGTACCGAAACCGTATGCTTTTTGCCCCCACCACACACAAACCACCCCACACCCCCAAACTAAATCAGTTATGCATGTGCGATGCAAAAACATTATACACATCTGTTGGTGGTGTATAATCATTCTGTAAAGTTTCATCCAGTTCTCTCTCAAACTGTAAAAGTTGCAGCAATAAAATTTTTGGGACATATGTACGGATGAACAGGGTGAAAACATATATCCTGCTATGAGTAGCCAGGTGTATAATAATTTTAACGCTTTTCTGTGTGTTGGAATCGACTTGAAACTTTGAAACCTGAATTCCCAGAATTTAAATTTCAAGTTAACTATACAAATAAGCTGTTGAATATTTTGAAACTAATCAGATTGGGGGTGGGGTGGGTGGGTGGGTGGGTGGTTGCTGCCTAGCTTCCAGCCAAATTAGTGTAAAAATATTCAACAAAATGTTTATTAAATAAATTATTGTAAATTTATCCAAGACATACAATTCATACACATTCGTGACTAGTGTTGTTCCGATTAATCGATTTGATTGATGATTGATTGGTTTGCATGTTCAACCAACTGATCGATCAGAATTTCAGAAATCAATTTTGGTTGTTTATAAATTGACTTTATTAATATATTTTAACTGGTCAAGCTAGAAAACGAATAATTTTTGGAAAAGAATTTAAATTTAATTGTTACAACTATATAGTATTACTCCTTAGTCTAAAACATTAATTCTTTCAGCACTAACATAGTATGTTAATTTCAAAGCAACCAAACCAATAACATGGTGAATATTTTGAAACTTATTTGACTGGAAGCTGCTGCTGCCTAAGGCAGTAACAGCTTCCAGTAAAATTAGTTTCAAAATATTCAACAGCTTATTTCTTAAATTATTAAGAATCTGTCATACCTGCGAATTGGTTTGAAAAGGGTAATTATCCTTGAATGTTATAATTACTGCATTCAAAATGAGAACCTGTTATGATCAATCATTAATCGATCATCGGTTAGTATATAAAACCAATCATTGATCACAAAAATAGTACCAATTCCCAACACTATTCGTGACAGACTTTTCGATTTTCGTGCCAGAGCTACATCATTTCTACAAATCCCTCCATAGCTACAATATAATCATTACAGCCAGCCACAATTTCCTGGTAATGTGCACGCCTTGTAAAGTTAAGCAAAATCATGTCCTTAGCCAGAGTACTCACCAAAGTGTATTCAGGCGTTTTTCTTTTGTCAATCAGGTCTGGGTAGAATATCTGGAGAATACACAAGAAGGTGGCTGTGAGTGAATCAAAAAAGCATCCGCTTTTGTTTCTACGAGAATTGATAATACTTACAAGTATTACAATTAATCCTCCGCACTCTCCATGGTCCTGCCCATACTGTGTCCGGGAATTACCATTAGCCTCCAGGTACCGAGTCAATTCCCAACTACAGTCAGATTTGTCTTATATTTGTCTTGACAAACAGCGAAAGCAGCTCAGCCTCACCTCAGCAAGCCATAGTACATCGGGTAAGTATTATCAATTTTCGTAGAAACAAAAGCAGATGCTTTTTTGATTCTACTTCAAATAATACTTACCAGATGTACTATTATGATAAACTCCAGATTTTGACAGCCAAGAAACTCCGGTGGGAGGAGGTGAGGCTCGAAACATCGCTCATCTACCATCCAACAGACAAGGTTGTGAAGAGACAGGGAACCCTGGGATGCACTTGGGTCCCGCCATCTGACTCATAGTGCTATACTTCTATGGTCTAGACCGCGCTCCGCCACCCCCCCCCCCCCCCCCCCCCCCCCCACCCCCCCCACCCCCCACCTCATTTGTCCGCACAAATTCTAGAGGGCTGTCAAAAAGGAAAGCAACACCCACCAAACCCGTGTCAACAACAAGTCTCAGCTAGGCCAGCCCAGGAGAGTGCACTGAAGCTACTACAACTTCTAATTTTGAGAAAAACTATCAGTATTTTGATTAGATTTTCAAATTTGAATGAGTTTATTGTCTGTTGCAATGAATAAGATATTCTTGAACCAGACATTTCACTTAATCAGTCTGGGAATTGGACTAATAATATTAGTCACTTAAACCAAGAAAACACTCATCATTCCGAGTGCTTGGTCTTTCTTGATCATCGCAGGAGCTTCGCCCAATCCACGGTTGTTCACAGTCCATATGCATCACCAGTGTCAGTGCCTGTGGGAAAACCCTACGATGTATGTGATAAGAGTGGTCGGACGTGGCTTTAACTGTGATTTGACAAATTGGTGACGGCTACCGGATTAAGTGCGCTGGAGATATCGCGAAGGTAGAAATCAGTAAATGACGACTCGGCATGCCATTGTGCTACAGACATCACCTCCTCTAAAGAGACACCCTTATAAAGGGCCGATGCTGCTGCTCGGATGGGCGTTCGCACGATCAATTTGCTTTCCTGTTGTGATTTTATGCGACACCTGAATAGCATCGACTATCCAACGAGAAATAGTGTCTTTCAAGGAGCGAAGATGAGGAGCTTTGAGACATAACCACAGAGATTTCAGGCCATCTCTCCACTCCTCAGTACGTTTCTTATACATCTTCAGACATCTGACAGGACCCCAAGCAGAAGAGCTTGGGTCACGACTAACTAGACTTGGCAAATTGATCGGCTGTCCTGGATATTTAAGTGACTGATTCTTTTCCAGGAAACAAAGACGTGGTAATAGTCTTAAACCTTCACCCGTAACGACAAAATGGTCTTGTTTGGCAGAAAGGCATGAATTTCGCTTCTCCTCTCCGACGCTGCTGCAACCAAGAAAACTGAATTAGTACTCAACAGTTTAATATCTATGGATCTAATTGGTTCAAAGGGAGCATGCCCTAAAACCTGTAGAACAGGAGATAGATTCCATGCTGGGATAGGAATTGGCTGTCTAGGTCGCAGATTGCTTATTCCTTTAATAACTTCATTCAAGGTATCATTCTCCACTCCTACTAAGGCCAGTCTGGGAATGACTGAAGCTAATGCAGACCTATATGCTGCTAGGGTTGAAGGTACAAGTTTGTCAACCTCGTATAAATGACAGATAAAATCTGCTATGTGTTGAACAGATGTAGAAAAGGGATTAATATCTCTTCTCTTGCACTATTCTGCAAATTTGTTGATTCTATAATTATATGGTCTGGTGGTTGACCCTCTTCTAGCTGAACCGACAAATTTCGCTGCTTGCTCAGAAAAGCCACCCTCAATTGCTCGCTGCTTGATAACATCCAGGCAGTCAAGTGGAACATCTCTGTCTGTCGTGGAGATACAGACCCTTGTTCTGAAAAAGCAGATCCCTTTTGTCTGGAAGAGGGATTGGATTGCAGACCAGAAGGTCCAGCAGATCCATAAAATATGATCAGCCTGGCCAATGAGGGGCGATCAGTAGTACTTGGCAAATGCTGTCTCTTATCTTTGTCAGAACTTTTGGGATGAGAATCGTTGGAGGATACGCGTACGCGTACATTCCTTTCCAACTTATCACCAGTGTGTCTACTGCTAGAGCTAGTGGGTCTGGGATCGATGACACGTATGTGACCATCTTTGCATTTCCTTTCATCGCAAATAGATCCACATTTGGCTTTCCCCCCTGTTTGAATAGAACCTCTGCTACCGACTGGTTGAGCGGCCATTCCGTTGGACGACAAACCATCCTTTGACTGAGAGCATCCGCCAGGATGTTCAATCTTCCTGGAATGTGTGCTACCCATAATAATATTCCTCTCTTGGCCCCACAACAGAAGGTTCCATATCATCATGCACAACTCTGGTGACTTTATCCCGCCTTGGTGGTTCAGATAAGACACCACTGTGGAGTTGTCTGTCCTTATTAGGACAATCTTGTCTCAGATTAAGCTCTCAAATTTTCGAAGTGCTAATGCCATCGCTAATAAATCGAGAACATTTATATGTTTCTGCACATTGATCTCATCCCATTCCCCTGACACTAACAGACCATCCAATACTGCTCCCCAACCCGTCGTCGATGCATCTGTGAAGATGAACATCTGCAGTTGAGGTTGTAGAGGAACACCGTGCAGGAGATTCTGTTCTGATAACCACCACTGAAGATGGAATATCAACGGTTCTTTTACTGGAATCCTCAGAGATAAGGGATCCATTCTCTGAGACCAGAATGACATCAAATACATCTGAATCGGTCTGCACCTGAGTGCCGCATAAGGTACCATTTTCTCCAGAGACACTAGCAAACCCAGTATCCTGAGAAATTGACACGCCATCAGATAAGCTCCTAGAGATATTGACCCCAGAACCGCAAGCAAACTCCTGACTCTGCTCTCTGCCAGAAAAGCCACACCGTCCCAGAGATTGAAAAGAATACCCAGGTACACTAACTCCTGGCATGGAGTCAACTCTGATTTCTCTAGAATCACAATCCATTCTAGGTCCTTTAGTAAGGACACAACTACCTGAAGATTGTTGCGCAGAGTGACTGGATTCCCCACCTTCAGCAGCCAGTCATCTATGTAAGTATGAACAGCTATGTTTCTCCTGCAAAGATAAGAAGTCATGACGAGATCCACTTTGGTGAAGCCCCTCGGGGTTGTGGTCAGACAGAACGGTAACGCATTGAACTCCCAGACATTGTCTTGGAACGCAAAGCGAAGGTATTTCTGAAAAGGAATTGATATTGGAATATGAAAATATGCGTCCTTCAGATCTATCGATACTGCCCACATGACTTTTCTCAGCCCTGTCATCTCCGCTGCTACAGTCTCCATCTGAAATTTTGATTTCGTTACAGTAGCCACGGCGTCCCGAACTGCCACCCTTCCTGTCAACTCCATACGGCCTCTTATTAGAGGACTTGTATGAAGACGAACGGCCAGGTCCCTGAGAACAGGATGGCCGATGGGCATTATGGCCAGACGGACGGAAGGGCGATCTCTGTCATTGCCTTTGCTGCTCCTGTCAGTGCTGTTTATAGGACTGTTGCGGCTGAGTCCTTTTAGTCGACTTCCATGACTTGCCGACAACCATGGACGCAACCGTGGAGAGCTTGTTTTTCCGAGCCGCCAAACAAGCCTGGACCAATGAAGGGTGCAGAAGACAATGCAGCCCTCATCTCTTGTCCTGGTTCTACACAATTGAGAATCATTCTTCTCCGCTCCACCAATGATTTGGTGATCATCCTGACCAGGCAATCTTTGGATAAGCACACGGTGTCCCGGAAAACTCCGGCAGCAGCCTCTGGCACTTCCCCACCTTCCGCCGCGCATGTCAGCATCCCCTGCAGGATGGTACAGCCATGCGAGAGCAGCCATAGCCGCTCTTGCCGCATCTTCAATAAGCGTTAGCTCATTGAACGCATCCGTGTTAGTTTGCGAAACCAAGGGTCTAGAACGACCCTTAGATTTCCCAGCTAACGGCCTATTCAGTGCTTCAGGTTCCCTGACTGAAAGCCGAGGAACATGGGCATACTGATGGTAGGCCTGCTCCGGAAAATGAACCCTACTCCTTATCCCATTAGGGGCCTTTGGTAGTGTGTATTCCGGCTGAACCAAATGGTACGCCGCGACTTCCAACATGTCAGAAGACTGAGTATCCAACGGAAGGAGAGGCATGGCTGAAGAGCCACTTGACAGAGTGCTAGCCGCATGCTCTGACATCCGTTCCATCGGCGGATTGCGCTATGATCCTTGGTCACATGCCAACCAGAGACGGTCAGACATCCAGCCAAGAAGCTGGGCCCATTCAGCCTCGGTGCAGAACAATGATTCGTCCATTAAAGGACTACCCTTTAAATCCTCCTCACCCTTGGATGAAAAAGCCACAGATGATCCATGCTGAGAGCTAGGGACCAAACTTCCAATTCGAAGTGGGTCCGAGGCTCGACTACTCACAGCTCCAGTGTCTAGCGAATTGCCAGACACTGAATCACCGCAATCCATAGGCTCCAGCACGGGAGCCGGGACTATGTCCGCTAAATCGGCAGGGCATGTGACTCCGAGAGGATCTGGCATACCCACATCCGCGAGGCCGACGGGAGCTGTAAAAGATGGCTCTGACGGCACTCCGGGTAGAGCGAAATCTGGGCGAAAGATGCCCGATGGAACGTCGACCTCTCCACCCAGCTGACAGACCCGAACAAAATCTGGGGGTGACCTGCGGGAAAGTCTGGAATCCATCATCTGAGAAAGCTCTGGCATGCCAGTCTTCCATCAGAAGAATATCCTCTTCCTCCACCGTCAGCTCTTGAGCTGGCACGAGAGAAAGGTCAAGTGCATGTCCCTCTGCAGAACTGGCCGGACCACCGATTGGTTGTCCTGTACCAGACTGCATTGATAGGACCGTGGACTGGAACAACTCGAACATCGCCTTAAATTGGGCCGCCCAAACACCCAAGGCCGACTCCATCCGCTAATTTAGGCGCTCCTCCAATCCTTTAATGGACGCCTGATCCACCTTGGCCGCCTTGTCCTTCACGATCATCTCAGCTCGCGCACATCAATCACGATCAAACTTAGCCACTAAGTCCGAAGATCACGTTACAGATACATCGCAAGGACTTCCAACCTTACACTTAGCACAGGCGACACAGTGATGCCCTGCGAACTTCTGCTTCATGAAGTGATTACTGCGAGAACAGAGGGTATCTGGCGGGGCCTTGCCCTGCCCCTTCACTTTCTGTGAACACAGAATAAGAATTAAAACGCTTCACATGGTAACATGAAGACGAGCAACACGCACAATGACTTGATTGCAATCATTAAATTACTCTTAGATTAATGTTAATCAAGTTTTAGGCAGGAAATATTTGAAAATTTTTAGAGTGAAAATTTTATATACTCAACTTGGAAATTAACTAATGTTAAAATAACCAAGAAAATAAGACCGATTGCTACAAACACCCTGAACATGAAGCGAGAGCTAATGTTTGGCTTAAAACTGAGTGCATAGACATGCCACGCCAAAACAAAACGATATCATGGGCGCCGCCATCTTGGCTATGGGCCCATCCATCTTGGAACGAACCGAGTCGCAAGAGAAATTAACCGAGTACTCGGATAAGATTAAACAGTTAACGGGTAACGGAGCGACTCCCAACAATGGCTACCATTTTAAAACAATGTGCCAATTTAAGGAAAGTTCAAACAGCAATTATGGCACGAATGTATAAATTCTAGATTGATACAACCTGCCCCTGCGACGATTTCCCTTTTCCTTCTATTAAGCCAACGATCAAATCTTGCGCAAAGAGTTCTAACCGCAAAAAATCAAGCTAATTAGACTATTGAAAAAACGCAACTGTATAGTCAAGCAAAATAGACGAATCTGACTGTAGTTGGGAATTGACTCGGTACTTGGAGGCTAATGGTAATTCCCGGACACAGTATGGGCAGGACCATGGATAGTGCGGAGTTTTAATTGTTTATTTTGAGCTAGACTAGATAATAGACATTATCATAATAGTACATCTGGTAAGTATTATTCGAAGTAGAATGTTTGTTCTCAAATATGATAATCATGTTCAACTAATTAACCATTTAATGGTCAAATTTGAAGAAAATCTAAAAATGTTCTTATTTAATGACCATTTGAAGGCCAAGAAAAGATTATTTTTGAGAATTTAACACTGGAATGACTGGCTTGGTCTAGAAAGTCTTCTCTTGGCCTGCAAATGGACATTCTTCAAGACCACTCCAAAGGCTGTTTTTGGCTGGCTTGACCATTAAAGGGTTAATAGAACAATACATTTCTAGATGACTGCTCATTTCTAGCCAGGTTTTGCCCAGTTTCAAGGTAATTATACAGGTAAGCTGTTGAATATTTTGAAGCTAATTTGACTGGGTGACACCATCACCCAGTGAAATTAGTTTCAAAATATTCAACAGAATGTTTATTAATTTGTAAATTCGAGAAAGACATAGCTCCAAGTAAAATTAGTTTCAAGATATTTAACAGAATGTTTATAAATTGTAAATTCGCAAAAGAGTAGCAAGTGACAGTTGATTAAGGCATCAGCTTTTTGAATGACATGGGATACCTCCATTTACCACAGGAAGAATATTATGTACTATGTATCAATGTACAATGTACTTACATTAAACTTATACCCCTGAACAATCTTAGGCGGTGGATTATCGATGTCATAATGTGTCTGATTGTACTTATTCCACTCAAAGCCCTAAGAAAAAAATGAAACATAATAATAAATAACAAACTCAGATAGTGAAATAATATTTATGCAAATATTAAGAAATCTATAGATATTAGGTTCTGTCTTTGTGGATGCTTGAATCTTGGGTATAATGAGGAGCCATTGTGTAGTAATTTCCCCCTGAATTTGGGGGATAAAGAGAAGTGAATCGTGAAAGGACACGAGAACTACCCTATTCAAACAAGAGAATATTATGTCACTTATAACAAGATAATATGAAGCTCATTGTTTTCGTATAAAAAATAGTTAACTTGAAAATATTCCCCATTAATTCCACTTAAAATTCAAAACAGGCGCACACAAAATGAGAACAAGAATTTGTTGACACTGCGTAGATGCTGATATCACATTAACCACTGCATGGATCAGAGGGATTTTACTGTCTATATCAAGCTACTGATACAGGGGTTAACCTTTAACCCTCATATCAGCCAGAAACAGCTTCTGAAGTGGTCTTGAAAAATGTCTATTTGCAGACCAAGAACGATTTTGAAAATTTATCACTTGAATGACTGGCTCGATAACCGAGCCAGTCATTCCAGTGGTAAACTTTAAAAAATATGAGGGTTAAAGGGTTAAGATGGTATCAAAAGCAACACGGCCCACTGTGTGGTGTGTACAGTGATAGACTGGTTCTGACCTGTCTGATCTCTGGAGTGGAGTAATAGTTCAGTCATTTTGATGAAATAACAAGATGGCCAGTCAATATGTTAGAGGCGGTTTCTCTGTACAAAGTAACACCTCTATTTTTAGATTTATACTTGATTGAGTCTTTCCAGCAGAAATTGAATGCACTGTATCTATCATTGGGTCAGGTGACCTAAAATGCTTTCTAGGCATTATGAAGAAATAAGGAAACAAATCATCTGAAATGAAGGTGTGAGATCATTAGCAGAAATTATTACAACATCAGTTCAATAACAAGAGTAAAATTTCTCCAACAAATAGAACAAAATCATAGCAGCAAAAGGGATACGTTGTAAACAGAATGAGCAGTATTCCATAAATGGTTTCTAAATGTAGGTTATGATGGATGGAATCTAGTTTGTACCAAATAGACTCAAGACATGCAGCATTGGGGTGTTTAGTTTTGCCAGACCATGAAACCAAGAATCCATAAAAATTGGACTCCCAATGGTTTTTGGTGTTTTTTGAACATGAAACCCTACTGATTAAGAATCTGGATGATGCCCCGCTGGCACCTTTGAGGAATTTGAAAAATCCAAGATGGCCACCAAAATACATTATCAGCTATATCTTGCTATCCTGAACAGGTAGAATGATTTTGGTGTCGAAATGTAGGTTTTCATGGTCACAGAATCGGATTATGTACAATAAAACTAGTTTGGGTGGTCACATATACCAAGGGAGATAACTTTTAATTTAAAAATGGCCAAGATGGCTGTCAAAATACATGATAAGTACTATATACTTTAGGAATTATGAATGATGTCTGTAAAATGCATCCTCCTCAATGTCATACAGCACTGTCAAATGCAGCAATGTTTCAACATCACAGTTGTAGAACACAATGTTGTGCCGTGACAGTGCCGAAAACAAATATTCCCGTGGAATGCACGGGAATAAACTATCCACACCAGAATAAACGATCTACACACGAATAAACTAGCCATACATGAATAAACTAGCTACACACGGATATACTATCCACACCCGAATACACTATCTATGGTGAATGAACAGCATAATTCAAATCCAGACAGCATTGATTGTCTATTTCTCGCAAACAATCCGGACATACAGCCTTCAATAATATGGCAATCCTGACACATTTAATAGTCATGGACTGTTCATTCATTTAGCTTAACACTTCCTCTTCTTCCTCCTCATTATTGCCACTATTATCATTTTCTGTTTGTTGCTCTAAATGTTTTGACCATATGTTATGGCATGATATGTCCTCACTCGTCATACAATTACAAAATGGTGTGCATGAGAGTTGAGAAGATGTACATCCACACTTTGAGGAGGAACATGCATCTTCAGCGCCACAAACACATCGTATCATCTTAAGAATTTCAGATGGTGCTGGATCTACTCCTGGTGGAACTGTTATTGGAAACAGTGACAATGAGGAATCATCTTTGCTCCACCCAAATTTTGTAACATCCAAATTAGGTGGGCTAGGCATAATAGCAGATTTCCAAACACTTGTTTGATAATGAGCGCATTTCACGTGCATTGTAAATGATTCTGTTGTTGGCGGCAGCGTTTTCAGCTTGGGCATTGATGTAAATGTTTTTTCTAGCAGTCTTTGAATCTCTGACATGGAGGCGTTGCCTTTTCAACCATAGGCTGCACCAATAAATGATGTAGTTTCAAGCATCACGTCTTCAAAGTCTGCATTGACATTGCTAAGTCTTTCTAGATAGTAGCCTTCTATGAGATACTTAAGTGCTCTTGCTTTGCCGATCTTGTACATATGTGCCACTGTATCACACGCCGTAATTGCGTGCATACCTAATATACTAGATATATTTCATTGTGTTGTGATGTTGCACCAATATCTATCAGAGTTCTATTGAAACTAGTGGTCTCCATGAACACTGCAGGTGACTCCATTGAACGTGCAATGATATATCAAAAGGATAAAAACATCTGTATCATCTGATATTATCTTGATACATTCAAGTTCTTGGGTGGCTTCAATATTTACCATTTGCTGAACCAAGATGACATCTGCCTCCTCATGTGTTGTGTTCATGTCACTTCTCTCAATCACAATACTGACCACCTTAGGGACAGATGCTGATCCTGTAACCACTAAGCCGTGACCGCCATCTGACTGCATATAGCAATCTTTGACTTTCCTGATAAGTTGATCATAAATAATGTCTATAAGCTGTACTTTGTTTGCAGTGACAGTTAACATCACTTGCTGTGGCGGTAGCGGTGTATCAAGTGTGATCTTGTAAACCCTACAAGCATGTTTTCCAGCTCGAGATGTCCTGGTACCACCCTTGAAATTGTAGGCATAATAACGATCAAATACCAGATACACATTCGCCTGGCGAAGTATCTCCAGAATGTAGCTCAGGAAGCCATCCACGTATGTTTGAACTGTTCCTTGTGCAGGTCAGTGTATAACCCAAAGTATGGCACACCTATCAATTATGAGTGTCAGGTTGTTGTAGCAATCAAGCAGATTGTGCAACCTCGAGCTTCTTCTTCAATGTGGATTTTGACGTCGTTACTCACATGTCACCGCCATCGTCAAATATAGAAGTAGGGATAGGCGCAAGTTCATGATCAAATATGTTCACAATATCCAAGTTATGCGAGTGCATCAGACCCATCACCCGGGAATATATTAGTTCAATGTCATAAACACGATCCGATCCTACCTTCACATGTTTTTTGGCAATGTTCATTGTAACTTACTCAATGGAGCATGAAAACCACCAGGCCACGTAGCTTGATACTTATTCATTTGTCTTTGACCTATGGCTAATGCATTGTCAACGTTAACTGTATCATGAGATATCCTGCCTGTCAGTATATTTATACCATCACGGTGCTCAGACGTGTTCAGGGGATCAATGCAAAGTTGCAGCTTTTTGCGGATCATTTCTTTATCTTTTGTGTCAGCATACAATTTAGCAGATTTTTCTTCTTTGCGTTCTGTGATCTCTTCCCGTTGTGATGCATCTCGCATATCTGAAATGTCTTTGGTGAGACGACTGAATATATGCAGACTAAGTGTCCATTGTGTAACTTCACTTGGATTTAGTGTTATTCCTACAATTCCTCCCGGACCATGTCCATATCGCATGAACGTTGTTTCAATAAACATGTCAGACCACATGCTATTCCATATTCCACGCTTATGCCGCATCAGCTGTTCACCTTTGAGAAACCGTTCAAACAAATTAGATTCCAAGCGTTCCATAGACCGGAGATAATAGTCCATATCTTGCATAATTCACATGGCCTCCAGCAAAGAAATAGGGTATCATATGTTTTACTGCTACAAGGTGCAAGGGCCAATCACATTCTCTTTCCGCTCTGACATACAGAAGGATTATAAGAATAGGAACAATCAGACATTCTATCCAGAGCTTGGAAGTTCTACTCTGGTTAGCTCTCTTCTGAAGCAAATCCATTACATCTTGTCCCTGTTCAGCTCCTACTACCACATTATGCAGGAGCTCTTCAATCACCATCCTCAGAGCCATTATTTTCTGCGGGTACTTCTTCCCAGTGAGCATACGGGCTACGCCAGCAAATGCAGCTTTCATAATTTCTTCCAGACCATTGTTTGCCATTAACACGCCTATACAGCCCACGAAGCTCATAAGCATATGGATACAACCTAGTCGTGGAATGAAATTAGTGAACATTTCTGGATAAACCCAAACTATGTTTACCATCACGCAGTATAACTGCTGATCAGTTGTAAACACTATATACCTTTCCTGTTTCATCAGTAAGTCTTTTTGCTTCCAGCATTGCAGTCATCATTGCTGTTGGATCAGAGGATGCCATATCAATCAGTGGTATACACCGCCTTGGTGGCGGGCCTTAATCACGCGATATTATGGTGTTAAATCCTCCATATTCTGTGGATAATGGAACTTCAGCAATGTTCTTCAGAAAAATGAAGTCCAGATCACTTGCACGCCTTTGGGAAATATTTTGCTGTGTCAGTACCTTTCTGGTTTTTAGGACCGGTATAATATTTGACTGGTACAGCATCAGCGGGTCCAGCTTTCATTTCTGCCTTCTTCAATCGATGGATGATCTATCATTAGAAGCTTCATTACTGGACTGCGCTTGTGTCAAAAGTAAAGCTAGAGCGTGTGTGGACTGGAGACCATTTTGTGACAATATACATGTATTGGCGTCAAAGTTGTCGGCTACTGCTTGAATGAGTGAGCCATCAGAATCAAAATGTTCACGTAGATGCTTGTGTTTTCCAGCAGCTGCTGCAGGAGACGCCTTAAACCTAAGCACTTCATAGTATGAGCATGTAATACCAAAGTCATAGAACTGTTCAATAAGGCTTTTTTCTCTCAAAAGTACACCAAGAGTGATGTGAAGGTTTGTTGCTCTGCTGGTGATAACAGAAGTTATAATATTGCCTATTAAAATGGCAGGCAGTGTAGAATCTAATTCTTCAGAAATGTTGCGTATTAATGACATCAGGGTTAAACTTACAGATTGCAATGCAATGCATTTATTTATCCTGGTTTAATAAACCAGCTTGTCAGGTAAAGGTTCCTTAGACTCTTTGACAATTATTTTCACGACTTTGGAAACGGATCTCGACGTATCACCGTCTTCCTCCTCCATAATTCTAACTAGATCTGAGGCTCTGCTTCGGAACAAATGTATAGTTGCTAGTCCAGTGGCTGACAACACCAAAAGGTCATTCCCAAAACGTTCAGACAGGGCCTTTACAAGATTTAAACGGCACAGTTTATCACCTCCATTGTCACGGTAGAGATTATCAACATCTACTGATGTCCAAATGTATAATCTGTCAGCGTCCATGGTACACAAAACAAGATTAAATGCAGTCACTTTGCTCAGTTTCCTTCTTACTATGTGTTGCTTTTTCTATTGATGTTGGCGCCATAAATCTACATCGACAGTCATCGTGGTAACGTGCATCAACAGCATGCAAATCACTGATTGCGCCCTGTATTCTAACCTGAATTTCTTTGGCCCATCTGTCTCTCTTCTTAGAAGACGCTTCTAGAATTACCGCTTTAAATGTTTTCTGGCCATAACCCCTGTGTGCTGTTCTACAAAGTTTAGATTTAAACGCTTTGGATTTCTATGGTCTGGCTCTATCTCACATGACTCTCCACAAAATAATTTCCAGGAAATTGAAAGTTACTACACTAGAGCTCCTTGTCCGTTTTGAAGGTGATGGTGCACTTAAGGAATTCTCTAGGCATTTACCGTGTAATTTCAAATGTTTCTGTATATGTGAAGATGAAGTGTATGTTGAGACACAAGATCGATGGCACTTAATAATTAGATTGCAATTCTTATCTAATAGTTCCTGAAGTTGGATGTGTTTCTGATCACAACATTGTATACTGGACTGGATGATCAATTTTATTCGAACTGAACTGGCTGAAGTAAGCAGCTTATCAGAAATACCACAATTGAAAGAGCATAAAAAAAGCATCGGCTTTTGTTTCTACGAGAATTGTTAATACTTACCAGATATACTATTATGATAATGTCTATTATCTAGTCTAGCTCAAAATAAACAATTAAAACTCCGCACTCTCCATGGTCCTGCCCATACTGTGTCTGGGAATTAACATAACCCCAGGTATCGAGTCAATTCCCAATCACAGTCAGATTCATCTTATATTAGTCTTGACAAACAGCGAAAGCAGCTCAGCCTCACCTCAGCGGGGCGGCTGAGGGAAGTCATAGTACATCTGGTAAGTATGAACAATTCTCGTCGAAACAAAAGCGGATGCTTTTTTTTATTCTACTTTGATTAATACTTACCAGATGTACTATTATGATAAACTCCGGATTTTGACAGCCAAGAAACTCTGGTGGGAGGTGAGGCTCGAACCAGCTCTCATCTACCATCCGACAAAGACGGTTGTGAAGAGACTAGAACCCTGGCATACGCTTGGGTTCCTCCATCTGACTCATAGAGTGCTAAACTTCCATGGTCTAGACCGTGCTACCCCACCCCCACCACCCCCATTTGTCCGCACAACTATCAGAGGGCTGTCAAAAGGGGAGGCAACACCAACCAGACCCGTGTCAGCCCCAAGTCTCACCTAGGGCAGTCCAGGAGAGTGCAAAAGAAGCTACTACAACTTCTAATTTTGAAAAAACCTATCAGTATATCGAACAGATTTTCAAATTTGAATGAGTCTAATGTTTGTTGCAATGAATAAGATACCCTTGAACCATACCTTTACTTAATCAGTCTGGGAATTTGACTGTAAGTAAATTAATATTTGTCACTTAATTTAAGAAAGCACTCACCATTTTGTGAGTGCTTAGCCTTTCTTGATCATCACAGGAGCTCCGCCCAATCCACAGTCATTTAGACATCATGTGCATCACCATTGCTCAGTGCATGTGGAAGAACCTTGCAATGTATGTGTAAATAGTGGTCGGCATAATTGGTGACGGCTACCGGATTAAGTGCGCTGGAGATATCACGAAGGTAGAAATCAGTAAATGACGACATGCATGTGTGCTACAGACATCACCTCCTCTAAAGAGACACCCTTATAAAGGGCCGATGCTGCTGCTAGTGCTCGGACTTGATGGATGTTCGCACAATCAATCTGTTTTCCTGTTGCGATTTTATGCGACATCTGAATAGCATCGACTATCCAACGAGAAATGGTGTCTTTCGAGGCGCGAAGATGAGGTGCTTTGAGACATAACCAGAGATTTCGGGTCATCTCTCCACTCCTCAGTACGTTTTTAATACATTTTCAGACATCTGACAGTTTGGATCATGGCTAATTAAACTTGGCAAATTGATCGGCTGTCCTGGATATTTAAGTGACCGATTCTTTGCCAGGAAACAAAGACGTGGTAGTAGTCTTAAACCTTCACCCGTAACGACAAAACGGTCTTGTTCGACAGAAAGCGCATGAATTTAGCTTCTCCTCGCTGATGCTGCTGCAACCAAGAAAACTGACTTAATAGGTAACAGTTTAATATCTATGGATCTAATTGGTTCAAAGGGAGCATGCCCTAAAACCTGTAGAACAAGAGATAGATTCCATCCTGGGATAGGAACTGGCTGTCTAGGTCGCAAATTGCTCATTCCTTTAATAACTTCATTTAAAGTGTTGTTCTCCACTCCTACAATGGCCAGACTGGGAACAACTGAAGCTAATGCAGACTTATATGCTGCTATGGTTGAATGTACGAGTTTGTCAACTTCCTATAAATGACAGATAAAAAGGGATTAATATCTCTTCCCTTACACCACTCTGCAAATTTGTTCTATAATTATATGTCTTGGTGGTTGGCCCTCTTCTGGCTGAAGCGACAAACTTCGCTGCTTGCTCAGAAAAGCCACCTTTAATTGCACGCTGCTTGATAACATCCATGCAATCAATTGGAACATCTCCGGTCTGTCGTGGAGATACAGACCTTTGTTTTGAGAGATCAGATCCCTTCTGTCTGGAAGAGGGATTGGATTGCAGACCAGAAGGTCCAGCAGATCCATAAACCATGATCGGCCTGGTCAATGAGGGCCGATCAGTAGTACTTGGCACATGCCCTCTCTTATCTTTGCCAGAACGTTTGGCCTGACAATCGTTGGAGGATACGCATACGCGTACATTCCCTTCCAACTTATTGCCAGTGCGTCTACTGCTAGAGCTAGCGGGTCCGGGATCGGTGACACGTATGTGACCATCTTTGTGTTTTCTTTCATCGCAAATAGATCCACATTTGGCTTGCCCCAATGTTTGAAAAGAACCTCCGCTACCGATTGGTTGAGCTGCCACTCCGTCGAACGGCAAACTGTCCTTCGACTGAGAGTATCTGCAAGGATGTTCAATCTTCCAGAATGTGTGCTGCCCGAAGAATAATATTCCTCTCTTGGCACCACAGGAGAACCTTCCATATCATCATACACAACTCTGGTGATCTCGTCCCGCCTAGGCGGTTCAGATGACACCACTGTTGAGTTGTCTGTCCTTACTAGGACAATCTTGTCTAGGAGTAAGTTATCGAATTTTCGAAGTGCTAATGCCACCTCTAATAATTCGAGAACATTGACGTGTTTCTGCGCATTGGTCGGATCCCATTCCCCTGACACTGACAGATCATCCAATATTGATTCCCAACTGTAGTCGATGCATCTGTGAAGATGAACATCTGCGGTTGAGGAGGCTGTAGAGGAACACCTCGCAGGAGATTCTGTTCTGATAACCACCACTGAAGATGGAATATCAATGGTTCTTTTACTGGAATCGTAAGGACAATCTTGTCTAGGAGTAAGTTATCAAATTTTCGAAGTGCTAATGCCACCTCTAATAATTCGAGAACATTGACGTGTTTCTGCGCATTGGTCGGATCCCATTCCCCTGACACTGACAGATCATCCAATATTGATTCCCAACCGTAGTCGATGCATCTGTGAAGATGAACATCTGCGGTTGAGGAGGTTGTAGAGGAACACCTCGCAGGAGATTCTGTTCTGATAACCACCACTGAAGATGGAATATCAATGGTTCTTTTACTGGAATCCGCAAAGACAACGGATCCGTTCTCCGAGACCAGAATGACATTACAAATACCTCTGAATCGGCCTGCGCCCGAGTGCCGCATAAGGTACCACCTTCTCCAGAGAGACTAGTAAACCCAGTATTCTCAGAAATTGATGCGCCGTCAGATAGGCTCCTAGAGAAACTGCCTCCAGTACTGAAATTAAACTCTTGACTCTACTCTCCGCCGGAAAAGCTACACCGTCCCCGAGATTGAAAAGAATTCCCAGATACACAAACTCCTGGGATAGAGTCAATTCTGATTTCTCTAGATTCACAATCCACCCTAGGTCCTTTAGTAAGGCCAGGACTAGCTGAAGATTGTTGCACAGAGTGACTGGATTCCCCGCCTTCAGCAGCCAGTCATCTATGTAAGTATGAACACTTATTTTTCTCCCGCGAAGATAAGAAGTCACGGCGACAACCACTTTGGTGAAGACGCTCAGGGCTGTGGTCAGACCGAACGGAAGCGCATTGAATTCCTAAACATTGTCTTGGAACGCAAAGCGAAGGCATTACTGAAAAGGAATTGATATTGGAATATGAAAATATGCATCCTTCAGATCTATCGATGCCTTTTCTCAGCCCTGTCATCACCGCTGCTACAGTCCCCATCTGAAATTTTGGTGTGGAATGAATTTGTTCAGTGGTTTGAGGTTGAGAATCGGTCTCCAACTTCCGGTGCATTTCGGAACGAGGAAAATTATCGAATAGAAGCCAAGGAGCAAATGGCATCTAGACGATCGGATTCCCTTGGAACGCGAGTCCATACTGGAGTCGATGTTAACAGAACTAACGATTGACGGATTAGCCAGTCCGGTTCATAGCCGTTTCTTAGCCAATGACAGACTAAACAATCTTGGACGACCTGTTCCCACTGGTTTGAGAACAGCTGAAGTCTGCCTCCGACAGTAGGATTCCGCGCACAGTCAATATTGCACGATAAGACATTAATTCGCTTGGGTTAAGATTCTCAACTCACTTCATTCCTGGAGTCACCGGAACGGGTGTCACCAGAAACCCGTCAGGACCGTCCCACACGGCCACCTCGTGCCTTCTTGTAATATGATGGCCCGGGACCGCTGCCACCCTTCCTATCATCTTCATACGGCCTCTTATTAGAGTACTTGTATGAGGATGAACGGCCAGGTCCCTTTGAACCGGATGCCCGATGGGCATCATGGCCAGGACGGAAGGGCGATGTCTGGTGCTGCCTCTGTTGCTCATGCCGATGCTGCTTGTAGGACTGCTGCGGCCAAATCTTCTTCATCGACTTCCACGACTTGCCGCCGCCTACTTCCTGCTCTGTGACCATTGACGCAACCTTGGAAAGAGCTTGTCATGCCGAGCCGACAAACAAGCCCAGACCAATGAAGGGCGCAGAAGATAATGCAACTCTTATCTCTGGTCCTGGTTCCACGCAATCGAGAACCATTCTCCTCCACTTCGCCAATGATCTAGTGATCACCCTGGCCAGGCACTCCTGGGATAAGCGCATGGTGTTCCAGATAACTCTGGGAGCAGCCTCTGCCACTTCCCCACCTTCCGCCATGCAGGTCAGCATACCCTGCAGGACGGTACATCCATGCGAGAGAGCAGCCATAGATGCTCACGCCGCATCCTCAATGAGTCAACTCATTGAAAGGATCTTTGTTAGCTTGGGAAACCAAGGGTTGAGAACGACCCATGGATTTCCCAGCTAACGGCCAATTCAGGAACATGAGCATACTGATGATAGGCCTGCTCCGGAAAGCGTACCATACTCCTTATCCCCTTAGGGGCCTTGGGCAACAAATACTCCGGCTGAACCAGACGGTACGTCGCAACTTCCAACATGTCAGTAGTCTGGGTGTCAAAGGGAAGAGTCGGCATGGCCGAAGAGCCACTCGACAGAGTGCTAGCCGCATGCTCTGACATCCGCTCCATCGCCGGATCGCGCAGTGATCCTTGAACCGATGCCAACCCGAGATGGTCGGACATACAGTCAAGGACCTGCACCCATTCAGCTTCGATGCAAAATGATGATTCATCCATTAATGGACTACCATTCTCATCCTCCTTCTCACCCTTGGATGAGCAGACCACTGACGATCCATGCTGAGAGCTGCGGACCAAACTTCCAATACGAAGCGGATCCGTGGCTCGAATACTTGCGGCTCCGGTATCTAGCGAATCGCCAGATACGGATTCCCCGCAATCCATCGGCTCTAGCACAGGAGCCGGGACTATGGCCGCTACTACGGCTGGAGATGGAACTCCGAGAGGAGCCGTCATAACCGCCTCCGTGATGCCGACGGAACCCATAAAACATGGCTCTAGCGGCAACACGGACTGAGCGAAATCTTGGTGAAAGATGCCTGACGGAATGTCGACATCTCCACCCGGCTGGCAAACCCATACAAAACCCGTGGGTGACCCGCGGGAAGTCCCGGCATCTGCCACCTGAGAAAGCTCAGGCATGCCAGAGTCTTCCATCAGGAGGATATCCTCCTCCGCCGTCGGCTCTTGAGCCAAAGCAAGAGATGGGACAGGTGCTTGTCCCTCCGCAGAACTGGCCGGACCACTGACAGGTAATCCTGCACCAGCCTGCATCATCGGGATCATGGACTGGAATGACTCGAACATCGCCTTGAATTGGGCCGCCCAAACACCCAAGGCCAAGCCCAACCGCTCGTTCAGATGCTCTTCTAGACCATTGACTGACGCCTGATAAACTTTGGCCGCCTTGTCTCTTGTGATCCTCTCCAAACGCGCACGCCTATTACGATCGAATTCTGCCACCAACTCTGACGACCACTTCACACATACATCGCAGACTCCCAAGCTTGCACTTCGTGCAGGCAACACAGTGGTGGCCATTGAACTTCCGCTTCATGAAGCGGTTGCAGCGAGAGCATAACGTATCACGAGGGGCTTTCCTTGCCCCTTCACCTTCTGCGAATACAGAATAAGAATTAAAACGCTGCACATGATAAGATGATGACGAGAAACACACACAATTTACTTGATTGTAATTCAAAAAATTGGTTACAAACATTAACTTTCTCTTAAATTAATGATCATCAAGAATTAGGCATGAAACATTTGAAAATTTTTTGAGTGAAAATTTTATAAACACGACTTGGTAATTAACTAACGTTAAAATAGCCAGGAAATAAAGACTCATCGCTACATACACCCTCGTCAATGAAGCGAGAGCTAAAGAACGGCTTAAAACAGAGTGCATAGACATGTCAAGGCAAAACAAAATGTTAATCATGGGCGCCGCCATCTTGGCTACGGGCGCATCCACCTTGGAAGGAACCGAGTCGCAAGAGAAATCAACCGAGTACCCGGATAAGATTAAAAAGTTACCGGGTACAGGAGCAACTCCAACAATGACTACCATTTTAAAACAATGTGCCAAATTTCAAACAGTCATTATGGTACGAATGTATAAATTCTAGATTGATACAACCTGCCAATGTGACGATTTTCCTTTCCCTTCAATGCTTCCAGGAACGATTCACACAGAAACTGCTTAACTCCGTAGAAAATAGAAAAATTTTAAGAGCTCAAAAATGCAACTAGCAAGGAGAGCAAAATAGACGAATCTGACTGTGATTGGGAATTGACTCGGTACCTGGGGCTATGGTAATTCCCGGACACAGTATGGGCAGGACCATGGAGAGTGCAGAGATTTAATTGTTTATTTTGAACTAGACTAGATAATAGACATTATCATAATAGTACATCTGGTAAGTACATGTATTATTCGAAGTAGAATTCGCTTTCAGTCATAGTTGCTGTATTTTGAAGTCATCTGAAAGAGAAAATAATGACAGTGTTAAATCAAATTAGGCAAATTAACTCTTGGTCAGCCATACATAAATGGTTTAGAAATATTCCGACTGCCAGACCATGAACCCATAAAGATTACACTCCCAATAGCTTTCTGTGTTGTTTAAACCATGAAATCCTACTGATTAAGAATCTGGACAATGCCTAACTCGAATTAACTCCTTTGTCAAACGCAAATTAATAACCTAGAGAAAAGGAAAACATATTTATAAAAAACAGACCATTGATATCACTGGCTAGCTTTTGACAATTAAGCCAGTTGTATCAATGAAACCTTTTTAAAAATGCATTTTCCTCTTATAATTTACCCTCGATAAATTGAGAGTTCTCTCCCTTGGTCTGTTGCGGCCACCAAAATAACCTTTAATACACACAGGCCGACTCAATGTCACTGAAAACCTACATTTATGCACCAAAATCATTATTCTAGTTCTAGGAAGTGAAATATACCTGATTATACATTTTTGCAGTCATCTTTTGCAAGTTTTAAATTAAAAGTTACCTCCCTTTGTGTATATGACCGGCCAAACTAGTTTTACTGTACATAATCCGACTCTGTGACCATGAAAACCTACATTTTGACACCAAAATCAGTATTCTAGCTGTTCAGGAAAGCAAGATGCATTTTGGCAGCCATCTTGGCTATCATCTTGGATTTTTCAAATTCCTCAAGGGTGCCTGAGGGGCATCATGCAGATTCGTAATCAGTATGGTCTCAAGACTTAAAAAACACAAAAAAACATTGGGAGTCCAAAATATTTGGGTCAGATGTAAAATCCAGGTTTGGCAACCAGACAAGCCACTAGAATGTGGTAAAATTTTCAAAAATATCTTCTCTGGGTCTGCAAATGGGCATTCAGTAAGCAAATATTTTGATTTTCTTGTCCAATTTTTACCATAAAAGGGTTAAAGAACAGTATTAAAGTTACAAAGGCTCTCCCATGTGTAATATAGGCATCAATTTCAGCAACATCTCGCAGTCAAATTAGGCTCAAATTATTCCACAGAATGTTTATTCATCGGTAAATTGATCAAAAACACAATTTGTACACCTTCATGATGGCCTTTTCAATATTTCGTGACACATTTCCAATATTTCGTGACAGAGCATCAGATTGACATCAGTGACTAAACGAAATCACAGATTTCTTTTTTCATGAGAGAGCTGATACTTATCACCCTGATACCCTATGATATTTCCTAAATATCAACCTAGCTTCAATAATACTCAGAATTAATAAGAAACTGCCCCCACTGGGCAGGTTACAGAACTGACAGTCCAGCGGATGTGCAGAGGTCTGAGGTTGAGAATTGGTCTCCACCCTCCAGTGCTTTTTGTCACTAGGAACACGGTTGAATAATAACACGGACATTTTTTTGCCGGTTGAATAACGTGTTTTAGTATGAGGGATGGAATTTCTTCCTCTACACATCCATTGATCTGGATCTCTTGGATTTTGAGTCCAGATCGGAACCAGAGATAGGCGCGATGGCTGATTTGAAATCCAGTCGGGATGGTAACCGACTGAAAGCCATCACAAGACTGAGCGGTCCCGAGTAATTCGCTCTCACTCTTACATGTGGAAGGCCAGACAGCCTCCCACGGGTGCACCTAAGGATTGAGCTGGACCCAAGAAGTGCAAGAGAAGCCCTGTCTCTGGTGGCTGGCCTAGCAGCACTGGTGTGATCTTTGTGAGAGCCGACCCATCAGATTCAGCTCCCACGACTAGAACCCTGCGCTTCCCTACCAGCGCCACACACACCTCGGTACGCGGCCTATCTGGCGGGTTGCGCTGGAGGAGTCTGCGCTCCCCCTAGCTGGCTTACCTTGGTGTTGCCATGGCCGACGCTGCGTAGGTGGTTGGCCTCTGAGAAGGCCACCACCACCTCTAGCCTGCTGAGGGTGGAAGGCAAGGGGCACTGCTCGAACATGCTCCCTGCGGAGCACTTCAAACTGCTCTTGCAGTGCCCTCTGGTTGTTCACCAGGTTTACGGTTTGTTGGAGGTGCAGGCATCCTTCGCCTCCTGGACCGGCCATCGGCGTCTGAAGAAGCCGAGTGTACAGGTCCTGCGAGGGGCACAAATTGCCAAGGGCAAATGTGCACCTTGCCCGTAAACTCCTGGCAACGGATCTCATCATGCAGTCCAGAGCCAGGTTAATGCCATCCTGGATGGCTCTCTGGACTGAAAGAGGAGAAGTTTGGAGGGCCACGGATGCTGCTACTACCCCCTGCAGCAGCTGGGAAACATGTGAGAGAGCCGAGATGGCTCCTCTTGTACTTTCCTCCATGTCCTGCAGCACGGAGTTAGCGTTGCACAGGGCGCTAGCACACAAGGGTCCTGTGTCAGACTGGGACCCAGGCTGCGTGTCTTCGCCCAAAGCTGCACGGTCATCCGTGCAAGGCTTTGGGACGACGCCGTACTTCTGATACAGATCGGCTGAATGGACGTCTCTGCTGCAGCTAACATATCACCGATATGCTCCGCATACGGCGGAGATGGCATGGTGCTCGTCACCGGTTTCCCTCCCAACCACGGGCACTGGTCCCGCTGGGAGGCCGGTGGATCCACCTGGAGTTCTGGATTGATGCTCACCAGCCATTGGCAAGCATCCAGCCAGTCCTCCTCGGTGGCCACCTGTGAATGTTCGATGAGCCTAGGGCCTTCGCTGTCCTCAACCACATTCACTGGTGGGGTAATGGGCGGAGCTGAAGATACTCCTGGATAGCCAGGGAAGCCATATGGACCCACAAGGGCGGCATGGCTTGAGCCGTGACTATTCCAGGAGCCAGATCTATGGCGTCATGGGGGATAAATGCATGACGTCATAGTCCAGGCCTTCCTCATGGTAACTCTCGGCAAGCCGAGGGATACGGTATGGACGGCCATCGGCTCCTAGCCGTTGGGCCGTGAAACCTACTCCTGAAGTAGTCCATGGAAAAGGTTACCAATGGGCCCCTGTGGGAGCCCATGGATATCCATTTCCGTGGCAATCGGCTCATGGGTTGGCCATAACAGTGTCCTCTTCTTCCTCCCCAGAAAGATTAGATGCCAAGCTCGAAAAGGGATCAAGTTCGGCCTGGGCAGGAGGGGTATCGCGTGAGACGCTGATACCCTTACCCTTAGACTGCTCTAGACTGCTCGATAAGCGAGCGCTCGAGGCCATGGCTTTCGCTCCCGGGTCCATGGGCGAGGCAAGCCTCAGCGCCGGACCAACGGGAGTCATCTCTGGGTCTATAACGAAAACTGGTTTGCTAAGAGAACCGGACCCAGAGACGGGAACACTCTGTCCCGGAGCAAATGAAGAAGACAATGACGAACTTGAACCGGGAAGCAAGCTGCGAAGCAACTGCGGGACAAGATCCATGATCGTCTTCTTCATTTCTCCCATCATTTCATGATGGAAGGCCTCCATGTCTGGCATGGATGCCTTCCTCTTCTTACCACACTCTTTTCCCAGACACCTCTTCTGCCGCCCGGTCTTTCACCTGCTGATTTAAAAAATCAGTCATAACCTCCACCGGCCACGACTCACACACATGGCAATTTAGAAGGGGCCCGCACGTACTGCACCTAGTGCAGTTATGAGGGAAAAAGCGGGCCTTCACGAAACAGTGGCAGGAAGGGCATTTGTTCTCAATTACTCTCTGAAATGACACAAAACAGAAACAATTAGTTTTTAGTTATGACGAACCAAAAAACCAATTGCAGAAGGCTAATAAGATCCATAAGGAAACTTTGAATCATCAAATGAAAAGATAAGCCAGGGCCATACAAATAACTATAGGCCTGATAAAAGGTAAACAAATCCTAAAAACTTCTTATACTTCTTTAAGAAGACAAGGGAGACATTAGAATTTGAACTTGAATACTTGAAACGCGAATTTTTAGACTTCACAGCTCAAAACAAAGATTCATTAGTAATTGAAGTTTATAAACACAATGAACCTATGCAAACCATTAAGAGAGATAAATAACTCAACACTCAGTCAAAAAAAATTTCTAAAAATAAAATGACTGAAAATTTTCTCTCCTAAATAAACCTCATAAGATGACTTCTGAGGATGAGTGAAGTCTGATGGACAACAACAGGAATACATGATCCTGAATCCAAAACCCTGTGGTGGGGGGAGAATGCGGAAAAATTACTTCTTATGGTAATAATTCCCTCTGCAAACTCATAATATAATTAGAAGGACCCAGAAACCAAGTATAAATATTGTTCAAAATAAAGGATACACTTCAAATATTAGCTCATGTGTCTGAAAAACAAAGCACAACATGCATTAAACGAAATCACGGATTTCTTTTTTCACGAGAGAGTAGATACTTACCTCCCTAATACTCTTTGATATTGCTAAATATCGGATTTCACTCAATAAAACACTCAGATTAAAAAAGTAAGGTGCCCCTACTGGGCAGGTAGTCAGAAGACAGTCCGGCGGATGCCAGCCCCACCACCGTGCATGCGCCGACTAGTACTTCCTCTTTGCTAATTTATTGGCAGAGGGTTCCCATGCAATTTTTTGCTCTAAAGTTTTCTGCTAGTTTTCTGAAAAGTTGTATTGAAATCTACCTAGTGAATGATGTTTGATCTTCATAAAGGCGCTATGTCTCCACAGGAGGGCCCAGGACCTATTCATCAGGTGACTTCAATTATATTTTAACGAGTTTGTCCCGTTGTAATGTGGTTCCGGGACTCGCATTTATTGTGATAAGCGCCTAAAATAACTGGTTTATTTAGATGGTTTATTTCTAAATGGCACTATGAAATACTAATCTCTCTTTGTGTTTATGTCCACAGGTATCTATCTATGATTGAAAAGGACAGCACATCGTCAGAGGGTTTGTTTTTCTCTCCACCAAGGTTCCATTTCCTACTAACATTGTTAGGTTATCTAACCAAAAATTCTATGCCCAGTGGGTTGGAAGGCCTCGGCAGGTCTTCTCACTTTGCCCTCTTGGTCCACTTCCTTCCCTTTAAAGGTGGAGAGAATAGAGAATGAGTCAGCCCCGCGCATGTGTGACTTTGGACTGTCAGTTGTGTTACCTGCCCAGTGGGGGCAGTTTCTTTTTACTTCTGAGTATTATTGAAGCAAGGTCGATAGTTAGGAAATATCATAGAGTATCAGGGTGGTAAGTATACTCCTGACGTGAAAAGAATGGATCCCTCCATTGCTAACTGAAGTAGAGAGATGCTATAATAAGCTAAGCTTACTGTATGAACTCTGTTGAAGAAGCGTGGCTTTCTTGGACGGTACTTGTCCGACCATAAAAATGCCTGCTGATCAAGCGGTACTTCCACACTAAACTGTGCCTCCTCGTCGTTCATTCCTTCTCGCGCCTTTTTGATAAACTCTGTTTCACCATCCAACTGATAATAGAAAGAAAAGGTAATTAAATTTCAATGACGACCATAGAATGTGTCCGAAAACTTTAACGATCAAGCCAGCCAAAAATACCCTCTACAATGCTCTTCATAAATTTCTATATGTGGAACAAGAAAACCATTTTTTAAATTTACCACTGGAATGAATGGCTTGGTTACCAAGCCAGTCATTCCAGTGGTAAATTCTAAAAAATAGCCTTCTCTTGGTCTGGAAATTGACATTTTCTATGAAAAAATTAAAATTTACGTGAACAAAATTTGAGAATTAAAGGGTTATGAGACAAACTTATGGGCCACAGACAGTCACTTAATACTAATGACTAGTAAGCATGTTGGTGACAAAGGACAGCAGTTCCTTAAAATGATCAAATTCAGTTAGATTTTCAAACTTCTACAAAATATCCACTTGCACATCAAGACTATTTTAACAAATTTACTATTGGAATGACTGGCTCCATTATTGAACCAATAGTAAATTTTCAAAAATAGTTTTCTCTTGGTCTGAAAATTGATATTTCTCGGGAACAATGTAGAAGCTATTTTGGGAGTTTGACCAGTAAATGTTTATAACAGATGGTTCAAACATCTGACTTAATGAACCACCTGTCTTCATAAGCCACCTGCCTTAAAGAACCACCATCATTTAGCTCCAAGTGAATATTGAATTAACAAATAGAAAGATTAGCAAATGCATATAGTTTAAAATTGTACATATGGAACATATTTTAATGGATCTTTCCAGTTTATCCATCAATTATATGACATCATAATCAACTATGCGATGTATAGGATGACATCATAATCAATGACATCATTTAGATACATTCGTCACAAACGCTTAATTGATGACGGAATAAGCCTTGTTGCACACAAACATGCTGTTGAATATTTTGAAACTAATTTTACTGGGCACTGTTTAAACGAAATCTAGGATTTCTTTTTTCACGAGAGAGTTGATACTTACCTCCCTAATACTTTTGATATTGCTAAATATCGGCTTTCACTCAATAAAACACTCAGATTAAAAACAGTTAGGTGCCCCTACTGGGCAGGGAGTCAGAGGTAGTCCGGCGGATGCTCGCCCCACCACCGCGCATGCGCCGACTACTACTTCCTCTGGCTCATTTATTGGCTAACACATGCAACTACCAAGAGCCTGAAGACCGAGCCTCTGTGGGGCGGAGAGGCCGGGTCCGTATCTAGGGAGGTAAGTATCAACTCTCTCGTGAAAAAAGAAATCCTAGATTTCGTTTATTTCACATCAAGAGTATACTTACCTCCCTAATACTTTTGATATTGCCAGAATTCGAAAGTGAATCTGGCGGGAGGGAGGCGAGGTCAAAAGACCAGCTCTTCCCTATACGCTTTCAAGCGTTTAAGGCACTTATGACGTCTGAAACTGTGTGAAAACACAGTCAGGATTTGATAAACCATCGGATAACACAACCGATGCCTGAGAGATGACCGATTTGTCATATGCGCTTTCCCCCCCCCCCCCCCCCCCCCCTTGGGAGGAAGATTAAATGACCTCAATGTCCTACACGCTCTCTTCGTACTAGTGCCAAGTACTATAGGACAGAGACGAAAAGGCTCCATTTTCGTATACTCTCTCTAAAGAACCACAACCCACATAAACCATCACCATATTAATAACACTGGGTAACGTGACAATACAAAACAATGAACAACACATGAACAAGACTGACCTTGTTGTACTAGGAAGCTGTCATCACGATTCCAGTAGAGAAGGATGATACAGTCCCGACAAGTGGTTGTCACCGTCGCTGAATGGCGAAGTATATAAGCAATGCGGAAGCACTCTTCACAACATAAAGCGGTTATTGTTTCAAAATCGACAAGGCGAGAGGGTTAGAGGTGTCACGGAGGTAATGGTCTGTAAAACTTGACTCACAGTGCCACTGAGCCACTGACATAATATCATCCACAGGGACCCCATTAAACAGGGCAGTGGATGTCACGACACCGCGGACACTGTGAGCCTTGGCCACGTCAACCTGTCGCCCGGTGGCGGATTTGTGACAAAATTGAATACATTCCACAATCCACCTAGAAATGGTGTCCTTAGACGCCCTACCATGGGGTTCAATATATGACAACCATAACGCCGACTGGTCGGTACGCCACTCCGAAGTACGCTGTTTGTACCGGAGCAGCGCCCGTACGGGGCACCATACTTTAGAATTAGGATCATATCTAGTTAAAGATGGCAAAAAAATAGGCTGACCTGGATATTTCAATGAGTGATTTTTAGACAAGAAATTAATCCTAGGTAGAAGCTTAAGGCCTTCCCCTGTAACCACAAAACGGTCAACCTCGGCTGATAAGGCGTGAATTTCACTCCTACGCCTCGCCGAGGCCGCAGCAATTAAAAATACAGTTTTAAGAGTTAACATTTTCATAGAAATGGAACTAAGTGGTTCAAAAGGCTTATCACCTAGCACCTGGAGCACCAGTGATAAACTCCAAGACGGAATCAGTGGAGGATTCCTTGGTCTTAGATTGCCCATGCCTTTAATTAATACATTTAATGTACTTACTTCATCACTCCCCCTATTAGCCAAGCAAGGAATAACAGTCATTAAAGCTGATTTATAACCAGCAATAGAGTTAGGCTTGAGGCTATAGGCATCATATAGGTGACAGAGGAAATCAGCCACTACCTGAATAGATGATTCCATTGGATCAATACATCTTTTTGAGCACCACTCTGCAAATCTGTTGATTTTATAATTATATGCTCTGGAGGTTGACCCCCTCCTGGCTTTGGCCATAAACATGGCCGCTTGCTCAGAAAAGCCCTCCTTAATTCTAGATTCCTTGACAACATCCACGCAGTCAATCGGAACATTGACGGATTGTCGTGAAGGGCCTTGCCCTGGAAGATAAGGTCGTCCATCAGAGGCAGCGGAACCGGATTGCAGACCAGAAGGTCCAGCAGATCGGTATACCATGATCGGCTTGGCCAATCCGGGGCGATCAGAAGCACTTGGCACTCCTGCTGCCTGATTTTCTGAAGCACCTTTGGAATCAGGATTGCTGGGGGGAATACGTATGCATACATTCCCTCCCAGCTGATAGCTAACGCATCTGTTGCGAAAGCGCTTGGGTCTGGAATCGGAGAGACGTACGTCGTCATCTTCGCATTCTTCTTCGTTGCGAACAAATCTATGTTGGGTTTCCCCCAATGGTCGAACAGACGATCCGCCACACATTTATTTAGTTGCCATTCCGTGGGTAAAACACTCATCCTTCGGCTCAATGAGTCTGCTAGCAGATTTAACCTCCCCGGAATATGAACTGCCTTCAAGGTGATCCCATGATCCAGGCACCAACAAAGCAGTTTCCATGTCATCATACAGAGACTGGGCGACTTCGTTCCGCCCTGGCGGTTTATGTAAGTCACAACTGTTGAGTTGTCTGAACGAATTAGAACAATCTTGCCCTGAACTTTCTGTAAGAAATGTTCCAGGCCCAGGACTACTGCTCTTAGCTCTAGTAGATTGATATGTTCCTTGGACTGATCCAGATCCCAAAGCCCTGATACTGTGGACTCTTCCAGACAAGCTCCCCACCCCTCCATCGATGCATCTGTATACACAGTCACCTGAGGGTGGGGAGGGGTTAGCAAAACCCCCGGCAAGAGATTCTCTGTATTCAACCACCATTGCAGGTGGTGAATCAGAGGCGCCAACACTGACACGTTCGAGTCCAGCGAACCTGAACTCTGGGTCCACTGTGTCATGAGAAACAACTGGATCGGGCGCCTGCGCAAGGCGGCCTGCGGAATGACTGGTTCCAAAGAAACCATCAATCCCAGCATTCTCAAGTAAACCCGCGCCAGGACATGACGACTGTCGCACACCGACTGTATTACCGAGATGAGTATTTGAACCCTCTCCTGAGTGGGGTAGACATACCCCGTCTCCAGATCGAAGAACATGCCCAGGTAAACAAACTTCTGGGATGGAGTTAGCTCTGATTTCGGGAAATTGATCATCCAGCCCAAGTCCGAGAGAGTTTTCAAAACAATCTCCAGATTGGCTGACAACGATTCCCGGGTGTGTGCTTTCAACAGCCAGTCGTCTATGTACGTGTGGACTGCTATGCTTCTCCTGCGGAGGTATGCAGTGATCGCGAGAACCACACGGGTGAAGACCCGAGGAGCCGTGGAAATCCCGAAGGGTAACACCCTGAATTCCCACCGCCGGCCCTGAAATGCGAATCTCAGGAAGCGACGGAAACTCCTCTCTATGGGAATGTGGAAATACGCATCCTTCAAATCTATGGAAGCGGTCCACATTCCTCGCTCCAACCCCGCCAATACCGAGCGCACAGTCTCCATCTTGAAACTGGGCGTCTCTAAGAACTTGTTCAAAGGCTTGAGGTTGAGAATCGGCCTCCACCCTCCGGTGTTTTTCTTCACTAAGAAGAGGGTTGAATAGAAGCCCGGGCACCTCTGTGCCGGCTGAATGGCTTCTTTTAGTATGAGGGAATTTATTTCCTCCTCTATACACAACCTCTGATCCGGATCCCGTGGAATAGGAGTCCAGATCGGCGCGAGAGACAGTCGCGATGGCGGGCCTGTCAACCAGTCGGGACGATACCCGACGGAAAGCCATCGCAAGACTAAACGGTCCTGAGTCAACCGCTTCCACTCTGGCAAGTGGCCGGCCAAACGGCCGCCCACCGGTCCACCTAGGGATAGAGGTGGACATAAGGAGTGCCAGAGTGGCACTGTCCTCTCGGCGTGAAACACCGGAGTGGTTCCCACCGCGGTAACCAGGCCATCAGGCCCGATTGCCGCGACCAGATCCCCGCGCGCCCCGTCCAGCGCCGCGCGCACCACGGTGCGCGGGCGGCTGTCTGGCTGGGTGCGGCTGGGGAGCCTGCGCCCCCCTCGCTGCTGGCCGAATCGCACGTGGCCTAGGCCTACGTTGCGACGGTGGCTGGCCTCTGACCTGGCCAGCACCACCTCGAGCCTGCAGAGGACGATACGCAGGGGGTGCCGCGCGAACACGCTCCCGCCGGAGCACCTCAAATTGTTCACGCAGCGCCCTCTGGTTGTTAACCAGAGTGACCGTCTCCTGGAGGTGCCTGCATCCCTCACCTCCAAAGAGACCAGGACCTGTCATAGGCGTCCGCAGCAGCCTATTATACAGGTCCTGGGATGGGCACAGATTGTCAAGCGCAAACGTGCGCCTCGCCCGGACACTTCTGGTCACCGCCCGCGTCAAACAGTCCAAAGCCAGGTTGATACCATCCTGGATGGCTCTCTGGACTGTTACCGGGCTTGGCTGGCGTGATGCGGAGGCCGCTACCACCCCCTGTAGCAGCTGGGAGACGTGGGACAGAGCGGCAATCGACGCCCTCCCACTCTCCTCCGCATCACGCAGCGCGGCATTCGCCGAACGCAACGCGTTCGAGCACAAGACTCCCGTGTCAGAACGGGAGCCCGGCCGCGCATCTTCGCCTAAAGCCGCGCGATCATCCACGCTTGGCTTTGGCACCACACCGTACCGCTGGTATTCCAGGGGCACGATGCGGCAATGCTTCGCCACCTCGCGAGGGGCCTTCGCGAGACGTCCATTAACCTTAATGGACGCCTCCGCCGCTTCGAACATGTCCACGACATGCTCAGCCAGCGGCAGAGATGGCATAGCGGTAGCCGCCGGCCTACCAGCTAACCACGGCCTATGGTCACGCTGGCTAGCCGGCAGCTCCACGGGTAGATCGGGCCGAACACTTACCAGCCACTGGCAAGCGTCCGACCAATCCTCCTCCGTGGCTAACTGCGAGCGCTCTACTAGACGAGGGCCTTCGTCTTCCTCCAGAGCACTCGCAGTTGACGTCGACGGCGGATAAGCTGTTACCCCTGGCAAGCCCGGAAAAGCATGCGGGCCCGAGAGAGCAGGCATGCTAAACTCTGCGGCTTGACCAGGAGCAGGTGCCGTGGCAGAGCGTGGGGTAAACACCGCCCTACCGCGGCCCTGACCAGCACCAGCGACACCATCGGCAAGCCGAGGTATGCGGTATCCGTGGTCAACAGCACCGCCCGGGGACACCTTCTGGACCGTGAAATCTACTCCTGCGAGAGTAGAGCCACGGAACACGTCGTCTGTATTCCCCGCGAGGGGTGCACAGACGTCGTATTCCATGGTCACGTCCTCAGAAGGCGACCCTAGCAGGAGATCCTCTTCCTCCTGGCCAGAAAGATTAGACTCCGGGTCAGCAAAGAGAGCTAACCCGGACTGGCCAGGAAAGGTGCCATAGGAGGCTTTGACACCCGCGGCGCGCGGATACCCAGGGTCTGATGAGCAGACCGCGGGTCCCAGCAACAACCGTTGTCCACGGCCCCTCGGCGCGGCGCCATGCCTGCTGCCAGGGTCTTGGACTGCCCCCAACAAAGGGGCCACCTCTGAATCCACAAACGGACCGGACCTAAAGAGACCGGATTCAGAGGCGGGGATCACCTGCTCGTAAGCAGATGCCGAGGACAACAAAGGAGCTGGCCCAGGGAGCATGCTGCGAAGCAACTCTGGGACCAAATCCTTTATTGTCCTCTGCATCTCTTGCAACATTTCGGACCTGAAGGCCTCCATATCCACCGCGGATGAGGCCTTCTTCTTACCCTTCTTACTACCCTCCTTCTTCTTCTTCCTCTCTTCCTCCATCACCTTCTCCCTTGCCTGCAATGAGAGAAAATCAGACATTAGATCTCCCCCCCACTGCTTACATACATCGCACTTCAGCAACGGTCCACAGGGACTGCAGCTGAAGCACAAGTGCGGTACGAATCGATTTTTCAGAAACCTCCCGCAGGACGGGCAACCAGGTCTCTGAAACAGGACAAGGACAAGGACAATGAGCAAGATAGTTAAGGTTAGCGAACTCAAAACCAACTAAAAAGAGAGGGACAGGATCCTCAAGATCACAAGTCAAGAAGAACCAGCCGTGGACAAAACGTTAAATGTTAATAAAGGCCAAGGCCGATTATGACGTCATCAATCCCGTGACCAAAATAATCGATCCGCCACAAGCACCAAGTGCAAGAACGAATTGTATAAGTAACCGGAACATTTCCGTTGAATTGGCATTTCGAGTACACAACAATCAGATATACAGAGATAACTCCTTCCAATTCTAGCATTGGCAAAAAAGGAAATTATCTCCCCTTTTGTTTATCAATAATTAGATACCTGACACTTGTACAGACAAACCATCCAACGTGATGAACCGGAGAACTCCACCATAGTACGCCTCTACATTCTCTCCACCGAAGGGGAAGGAATTGGATCAAGAGGGCAAAGTGAGAAGACCTTTATAATAGGCCTCCAACTCACTGCACATAGATTTTTTGGTTAGATAACCTAACAGTATTAGTAGGAAATGGACCCGTGGTGGAGAGAAACATATCCTCTTGTGCCGAGAAGTCCATCAAAGCTTCTACGTGATACCTGTGGACAAAAACACAAAGAGAAATGAGACTTATGAAGCACCATGTTGTAAAAAACAAACATAAACAGGCGCTAATCACGGTAAGCGCGAGTCCCGGAAACACATTAAACCGGGACAAAACACGCTAGCATATCAAAGAAGTCACCTGATAAAGCGATCCAGCTCCTTCCAAAGGTGAGTCCTCTCTATCCGACATGCCACAAACGTACAACAATCGTCAAATCAGTGAAAAACAAGGTAAACGCGCAGAAAATGTATAGTAGCACAAAACCGCATGTAACCATTAGCCAATAAATGAGCAAAGAGGAAGTAGTAGTCGGCGCATGCGCGGTGGTGGGGCGAGCATCCGCCGGACTACCTCTGACTCCCTGCCCAGTAGGGGCACCTAACTGTTTTTAATCTGAGTGTTTTATTGAGTGAAAGCCGATATTTAGCAATATCAAAAGTATTAGGGAGGTAAGTATACTCTTGATGTGAAAGATACTATCACCCAGTCAAATTAGTTTCAAAATATACAACAGCTTACCTGTATACTTCTCTGGAAATCGATAGTCAATTGGGGTGAAGTGTGGGTGGAGCTTATCTAGAGATGGGAGGGGCATTGCTTAAACTGGATTCATCCATTCGGGAGAAGGTGAATGCACTTTGCCACCCTGTTGTACTCACCCTAACTTTTCCACCCTGTCGTACTTGATCACGGGCAAAGTCAAGCTTCTTGATGTCATCCTCAACATCATAGATAATGGCGTCAATATCGAGGTCAGTAGGATTAATGAGTCGTGGTGAATATTTCCCTGCTTGGTAGTCAATGATTCCCTGATCATCGAGGTCATCCTCAGTAATCAATGGCGTGTTACTGTAGTAAAACAATTACCATGACTACGTTAACCCTTGCACTGATGAATTCCCCATATCTCATTTTCAAGGTAACTATACAGGAAAACTGTTGAATATTTTGAAATTAATTTGACTGGAACCCAGTTGGGCAGCAACAGCTTTCAGTCAAATTAATTTCAAAATATTCAACTGAATATGTTTTATATCGTAAAGAATTAACTTTTTCAGGGATTCATTGTTGAAAAGGTTAATCTGTTTACCATTGAGAAAACACATGCTGTTATAACTAAGCCAGAGGGCAGAGTGCCTGTGTCACTCACTTCTAATTCCTTAATTCATTATCAATTAAAGGTGCATATTCACACCAGAATGATTGAAAATAAGTGTTAATATTGCATACTTTTATAACCTTAAATTATGTGCATATGTGTAATGAAACGAAATAAATCTTAACATATGATGATTCCATTCCATATAAATTAATATAATTTTTTAAGTTGCGAAATTGAAATAGAGGCCCGTAGAATCATCGTATGTTAAGATTTATTTCGTTTCATTACATACAGGCTCACAGTTTAAGCCTCTAAAAGTGTATAATATAAACAATTTTATTTTCAGAGATTTTACTGTGACTATGAAGCTTTAAAATAGCAAATTTTTCTGAAAAGATTATAAATGATTGGGTATGAAATCTGTAAAATTGTATGCACTTTCGGAGAGTATTTTCACAAATTAAATTAACGAACACATTCTGGTTATTTATATGCAAAAATAATGAGGTACCGCAATGGATTTTATAATTCTGTGGATTTCGTACGTATAAATGTTACTAACTACATCTACATTTTGAATGCTGCCTGAAGCATATTTTGGCCACTAAGTTTGTAACAGGAATTCTGCGGAATTAAATGTCTTGCATGTCTCCTCTTTGTCATAGTGACCTTGACCTTTGACCTTGTGACCGTAATGCCATCGTGCTGCTTCCTAACATTATAGGCAACCATGTAATTATCCAAGTTTAGCCCCATAGATTAACCAATCTTGAAATATAACTGTAAATCATTTGCCAAACATTTAGTTCATACTATTAACCAATCTTGAAATATAACTGTAAATCATTTGCTAAACATTTAGTTCATACTATTAACCAATCTTGAAATATAACTGTAAATCATTTGCTAAACATTTAGTTCATACATGTAGAATTAAGCAACCATAAAATATAGGCTAAGATGATTTGCTAAATGCAACACATAGGGAACAGATAGGTCAGTTAAAAAAAAAATCTTTAGTAGAACTTCAGTTATCATTTGGAAACACAACACTATATCATTAGGTGTGACCCTGATATTGACTATTCAACACCAAAATTACTAGGGTTATTCGAATCCCCAAATGCCAACACACAGGCCAAGTTTGGTGATGACTTCTTCAGAAAAACCTTGTTATCATCCGGAAACGCAATCCAATTTCATTAATTGTATCACTGTCACCTTGATGTTTCGACTACAAAATTAAGGTCTTCACGCCCGCATGGGCAACACACAGACCAAGTTTTTTGACAATCCCTACAGTAGAACTTGAGCTATCCCACAGAAATGAAAGTGGACAAATGGACCAACAAACAAATGGAGAAAAACCAAATGCTATATACCCCTATATATTTATACGGGGTAGGGATCAAAAAGTCGATCCAGCTTTAGTAAATTAGTTTCGTTGAAACCAGGCAAGCAGTTCATGTGAAGTAATCTTTTTACAGATTTCCTAGACATTGTTGGAAAATACAGAATAACTTTAACAAGAGGGCCCAGGGCCTGTATCGCTCACCTGGACCATAGGCATCTCAACTAGAATGGTCATTAACAATAAGTATGACTCTCATGAGTTGAGCAGACTTGTAACAAGAAAACAGAGGCCATGTTTCTTTATGTATCAACTTCTCTTGAACAAACTTTAATGGCCCTTAGTCATCAATATCATATCTCCCAAATTTCAGCCCAATCTAAACGAAATCTAGGATTTCTTTTTTCACGAGAGTTGATACTTACCTCCCTAATACTTTTGATATTGCTAAATATTGGCGTTCACTCAATAAACACTCAGATTAAAAACAGTTAGGTGCCCCTACTGGGCAGGTAGACAGAGGGTAGTCCGGCGGATGCCAGCCCCACCACCGCGCATGCGCCGACTACTACTTCCTCTGACTAATTTATTGGCTGACACACATGCAACTAATAAGAGCCTGAAGACTGAGCCTCTGTGGGGTGGAGAGGCCGGGTCCGTATCTAGGGAGGTAAGTATCAACCCCCTCGTGAAAAAAGAAATCCTAGATTTCGTTTATTTCACATCAAGAGTATACTTAGCTCCCTAATACTTTTGATATTGCCAGAATTCGACAGGGAATTCGGCGGGAGGGAGGCGAGGTCAAAAGACCAGCTCTTCCCTATGCACTTTCACGTGTTCAAGGCACTTAAACGTCTGAAACTGTGTGAAAACACAGTCAGGATTTGATGAAACATCGGCTAACACCAACCGATGGATGAGATAACCGATGTCATATGCGCTCCCCACCCCCCCCCCCCCCCCCCCATTCCTGGGAGGAAGACTAGCATGACCTCAATGTCCTATACGCTCTCTAGGTACCAGTGCCATGTACTATAGGACAGAGACGAAAAAGGCTCCATTTTCGTATACTCTCAATGATGAACCACATCAAAATACAAACCATCACCATATTAATAAAAACAGGTAACGTGACAATACAATCAACAATGAACAACACATGAACAAGACTGACCTTGTTGAACTTGGCAGCTGTCATCCTCTTCCCAGTGGAGAAGACCGATGCAGTCCCAAAAAGTGGATGTTTCCATTGATTAATTGTGAAGTATATAAGCAATGAGGAAACCCTCCTCAAAAACATATAAGCGATTATTTTTTCAAAATCGACAAGGCGAGAGGATTCGAGGTGTCACGGAGATAATGGTCTGTAAAACTTGACTCACAGTGCCACTGAGCCACGGACATAATGTCATCCACAGGGACCCCATTAAATAGGGCAGTGGAAGTCACTACGCCGCGGACACTGTGAGCCTTGGCTATGTCAACCTGCTTACCAGTGGCGGATTGGTGACAAAATTGGATACACTCTACAATCCACCTGGAAATGGTGTCCTTAGACGCCCTGCCATGGGGTTCAATATATGACAACCATAACGCTGACTGATCGGTCCGCCACTCCGAAGTACACTGTTTGTACCGAAGTAGCGCCCGAACGGGACACCATGCTTTAGAATTAGGATCATATCTAGTTAAAACAGGCAAAAAAATAGGTTGACCTGGATATTTCAAAGACTGATTTTTAGCTAAGAAATTAATCCTAGGTAGTAACTTAAGGCCTTCCCCTGTAACCACAAAACGGTCATCCTCGGCTGATAAGGCATGAATCTCACTCCTACGCCTAGCCGAGGCCGCAGCAATTAAAAATACAGTTTTAAGAGTTAACATTTTCATAGAAATGGAACTAAGTGGTTCAAAAGGCTTATCTCCTAGTACTTGAAGCACTAGCGATAAACTCCAAGACGGAATCACCGGGGGATTCCTTGGTCTTAGATTGCCCATGCCTTTAATTAATACATTTAATGTACTTACTTCATCACTTCCCCTCCTAGCCAAGCAAGGAATAACAGTCATTAAAGCTGACTTATAACCAGCAATAGAGTTAGGCTTGAGGCTATAGGCATCATACAGGTGACAGAGGAAATCAGCTACTACCTGAATAGATGAATCCATTGGATTAATACATCTTTTTGAGCACCACTCTGCAAATCTGTTGATTTTATAGTTATATGCTCTGGAGGTTGACCCCCTCCTGGCTTTGGCCATAAACATGGCTGCTTGCTCAGAAAAGCCCTCCTTAATTCTAGATTCCTTGACAACATCCATGCAGTCAATCTGAACATTGACGGATTGTTGTGAAGGGCCTTGCCCTGGAAGATAATGTCGTCCATCAGAGATAGAGGAACCGGATTGCAGACCAGAAGGTCCAGCAGATCCGTAGACCATGATCGGCTTGGCCAATCCGGGGCGATCAGAAGCACTTGGCATTCCTCCTGTCTGATTTTCTGAAGAATTTTTGGAATCAGGATTGCTGGAGGGAATGCGTATGCATACATTCTCCCCCAGCTGATAGCTAACGCATCTGTTGCGAAAGCGCTTGGATCTGGAATCGGAGAGATGTACGTCGTCATCTTCGCATTCTTCCTCGTTGCGAACAAATCGATGTTGGGTTTCCCCCAATGGTCGAACAGACGATCCGCCACACATTGATTTAGTTGCCATTCCGTCGGTAAAACACTCATCCTTCGGCTCAATGCGTCTGCTAGCAGATTCAACCTTCCCGGAATATGCACTGCTTTCAAGGTAATCCTGTGATCCAGGCACCAACAAAGCAGTCTCCATGTCATCATACAGAGACTGGGCGACTTCGTTCCGCCCTGGCGGTTTATGTAAGTCACAACTGTTGAGTTGTCTGAACGAATAAGAACAATCTTGCCCTGAACTTTCTCTAAGAAATGTTCCAGGCCCAGGACTACTGCTCTTAGCTCGAGTAGATTGATATGTTCTTTTGACTGTTCCAGATTCCAAAGCCCTGATATTGTGGATTTTCCAGGCAAGATCCCCACCCCTCCATCGATGCATCTGCATACACAGTTACCTGAGGGTGGGGAGGAGTTAGCATAACCCCCACCAAGAGATTCTCCGTGTTCAACCACCATTGCAGGTGGTGAATCAGAGGCGCCAACACTGACACGTTCGAGTCCAGCGAACCTGTACTCTGGGTCCATTGTGTCATGAGAAATAACTGGATCGGCCGCCTGCGTAAGGCAGCCTGAGGAATGACTGGTCCCAATGAAACCATCAACCCCAGCATTCTCAAGTAAACCCGTGCCAGGACATGACGACTGTCGCACACTGACTGAATTACTGAGATGAGTTTCTGAACTCTCTCCTGAGTAGGATAAACATATCCTGTCTCTAGATCGAAGAACATCCCCAGGTAAACAAACTTCTGGGATGGAGTCAGCTCTGACTTCTGGAAATTGATTATCCAGCCCAAGTCTGTGAGTCTTCAAAACAATCTCCAGATTGGCCGATACACTTTCCTGGGTGTGTGCTTTTAACAGCCAGTCGTCTATGTACGTGTGGACTGCTATGCTTCTCCTGCGGAGGTATGCGGTGATCGCGAGAACCACATGGGTGAAAACCTGAGGAGCCGTGGAAATTCCGACGGGTAACACCCTGAATTCCCACTGTCTGCCCTGGAATGCAAATCTCAGGAAGCGACGGAAACTCCTGGCTATGGGGATGTGGAAATAAGCATCCTTCAAATCTATCGACGCTGTCCACATTCCCCTCTCTAACCCCGCCAACACCGAGCGCACAGTCTCCATCTTGAAACTGGGCGTCTCTATGAACTTGTTCAATGGCTTGAGGTTGAGAATTGGTCTCCCCCCTCCGGTGTCTTTTGTTACTAAGAACACGGTTGAATAGAAGCCCGGACACCTTTGTGCCAGCTGAATAGCTCCTTTTTGTATGAGGGAAGTTATCTCCTCCTCGATACACAACCTTTGATCTGGATCGCTCGGATTCGGAATCCAGATCGGCACGAGACAGTCACGACGGCGGGCCTGTCATCGAATCGGGATGATACCCGACTGAAAGCCATCGCAAGACTAAACGGTCCTGAGTCAACAGTTCCCACTCTTGCATGTGGGCGGCCAGCCGGCCTCCCACCGGTCCACCTAGGGAGAGAGGTGGACATAAGGAGTGCAAGAGTGGCACTGTCTCCTCCGCCAGAAACACCAGAGTGGTTCTCACCGTGGCAATCGGCCCATCAGGCACGATTACCACGACCAGATCCCCGCGCGCCACGCCCAGCACCACGCGCACCTCGGTGCGCGGGTGGCTGCCTGGCTGGCTGCGCCTGGGGAGCCTGCCCCCCCCTCACTGCTGGCCGAAGCGCACGCGGCCTAGGCCGACGCTGCGATGGCGGGTGGCCTCTGACTTGGCCACCTCCACCTCGAGCCTGCAGTAGGGCTGCGCGATATACCGATACCATATTTAAAACCGATATCCTGCACTGACGGTTTCATAACCGATTATAAAAAATAAATATCGAAAAACCGAATATGAACATATTTTCGGTTTTTCGTATCAGGATTGTTAAAAATAAAAGATACTAACAAGCATGAAAAGCGTAATGAATAATAATGGCCATACTTTCCATTAAGCTACGTTCGGGGTAACTAATAATTGAACGTGGCCCCAATTGCGCATATTGTGTAACTCCATGTAACTCGCTGTGCGCCGAGAGAAATCAAGCAGCGAATTAATTAAATAAATATCCACTTGTCTTTTATCTGGTAGTCTCAGATAAATTTGCAATATAAAACACAATACTAAGGCGGGAATTTGTCATTGAAATTTGTATCGGGGAAAACATTTCTAAACAACGGCATCCATTTTATTTACGTCACCGGCTAATTAACATAATGCAAAGTCGTCCCAAAACTAAATCGCCCGAATGCATAAAAATCTCACCAATAAATATAATGCTGAATACATTTTGCTGATTAGGATATAATTTTAAATAAAATTATTACTCAAACCGTTTTTAAAACGTTATCTTCTATACACAATATCATATTAACTTATGAAATTCGCGTTCGCAATATTACAGTTAATATTTTCTTCAAGGCATGATTTCGTCCTCTGGCCGAATTGGAAATGAAAGAAGAAAGGGAGATAATTACATCATAATTAATTACAATCACGTGATTTACGTCTTTTCGCAACCTGTTTTGCTGATTTATGATTAATTTTGACAAAATAAACGATGTTTATTTAACTGTGCGTAATACGGTCTAATTAATAATTTCACTCCCGCGATGATGGCTATTATAAGGTATATTAAGCTTTAAACGCGTAAATTGTTACGAATGTATCAGGGCGTGAAAATACGTTCTGTTTTCGTGCTATTTTTATCATTTAAATTTTTTGTTTCATGTCCATAAAACCGATATTTGGTTAAAACCGATATGAAAAGTCATATCGAAACCGATATGGCTGTAAGCCAAACCGCGCAGCCCTAGCCTGCAGGGGACGATACGCAGGGGGTGCGGCGTGAACGCTCGCATGGCGGAGCACTTCAAACTGCTCACGCAGCGCCCTCTGGTTATTGACCAGGGTCACCATCTCCTGGAGGTGCCTGCATCCCTCACCTCCAAAGAGACCAGGACCTGTCATAGGCGTACGCAGTAGCCTATTGTACAGGTCCTGGGACAGGCACAGATTGTCCAAGGCAAACGTGCGTCTCGCCCGGACACTCCTGGTCACCGCCCGCGTCATGCAGTCCAGAGCCAGGTTGATACCATCCTGGATGGCTCTCTGGACTGTGGCCGGGCTCGGCTGACGCAATGCGGATGCTGTTACCACCCCTTGTAACAGCTGGGAGACGTGGGACAGAGCAGCAATCGAAGCCCTCCCACTCTCCTCCGCATCACGCAGTGCAGTATTTGCCGAACGCAACGCGTTCGAACACAGCACACCCGTGTCAGAACGGGCGCCTGGCCGTGCATCTTCACCCAAAGCCGCGCGGTCATCCACGCTCGGCTTGGGTACCACACCGTACCGCTGGTAGTCCAGGGGCACGATGCGGCAACGCCTGGTCACCTCGCGAGGGGCCTTCGCGAGACGCCCATTCGCCTTAATGGACGACTCCGCCGCCTCGAACATGTCAACGAGATGTTCAGCCAGCGGCAGAGATGGCATGGCGTTAGCAGTAGCCTTACCAGCTAACCACGGCCTGTGGTCACGCTGGCTAGCCGACTGCTCCACGGGCAGATCTGGCCGAACACTTACTAGCCATTGGCAAGCGTCCGACCAATCCTCCTCCGTGGCTAGCTGCGAGCGCTCTACAAGACGGGGGCCTTCGTCTTCCTCCTGAGCGCACGCAGCAGAGCTTGACGGCGGATATGCTGATACCCCTGGCAAGCCAGGGAAAGCATGCGGGCCCGAAAGGACAGGCATGCTAAACTCCCTGGCTTGACCAGGAGCAGGCGCCGTGGTAGAGCGCGGGGCAGACACCACCCCACCACGGTCCCGGCCAGCACCAGCGACACGCTCGGCAAGCCGAGGTATGCGGTAACCCTGGCCATCAGCACCGCCCAGGGCCACCTTCTGGACCGTGAATTCTACTCCTGCGTGAGTAGATCCCTGGAATACGTCGCCCGTATCCCCCGCGAGGGGTGCACAGACGTCGTACTCCATGGTCACGTCCCCAGACGGCGACCCTAGCAGGAAATCCTCTTCCTCCTGGCCAGAAAGATTAGACTCTGGGTCAGCAAAGAGAGCTAACCCGGACTGGCCAGGGAAGGTGCCATAGGAGGTACTGGCACCCGCGGCGTGCGGATCCCCCTGGACTGATAAGCAGCCCGCGGGTTCCTGCGACAGCCGTCCACGGCCCCTCGGCGCGGCACCAAGCCTGCTGCCAGGGTCGTGGATCGCCCCCACTAATGGGGCCACCTCTGAATCGTCGAACAACGTAACCGACCTATGGAAAAGTGACTCAGAGGTGGGGATCACCTGCTCTGAAGCAGACGTCCAGGACAACAAAGGATCTGGTCCAGGAAGCATGCTACGAAGCAACACTGGGACCAAATCCTTTATCGTCCTCTTCATCTCTCCCAACATTTCGGACCGGAAGGCCTCCATATCCACCGCGGACGAGGCCTTCCTCTTACCCTTCTTACTGACACCCTCTCTCTTCTGCTTCCTCTCCTCCTCCACCACCTTGTCCTTAGACTGTAAACACAGAAACTCAGACATTAGCTCGCCCCCCCCCCATTGCTTACAGACCTCACACATAAGCATTAAGCAGTGGTCCACAGGGACTACAGCTAAAGCATAAGTGGGGGACGAAACGATCCTTAAGGAACTGGCCACAGGACGGACAACCAGGTCTCTGAAACAGGACACAGGACAAGGACAATGAGCAAGTTAGTCAAGGTTAGAAAAAACTCAAAACCAACTAAAGAGAGGGAAAAGATCATAAAGATCAGTAACCATAAGAAACCAGCATTGGACAAAACTTTAAATGTAAATAAAGAGCAAGGCTGATTATGACGTCATCAATCCCATGACAGAAATTAAATCGGTCCGCAACAAGCATCTAAGTGCAAGAACGAATTGTATTCCTAACATAATGTCCTCACCTGGATATTCAGACTACACACCATCAGATACACAATGATAACAATGGTAAATACAGTCATTATTTTTTCAAATAATTAACATCACCTCATATCATTAGTTAGATACCTGATACCTGGTATAGACAAACCATCCACCTGATGCACTGAATCACTCCACCAAGACCACGCCTCTTAACTCTCTCCACCTTAGGGGAAGGAATTGGATCAAGAGGGCAAAGTTAGAAGACCTTTATACTAGGCCTCCGACTCACTGGACATAGACTTCTTGGTTAGATAACCTAACAGTATTAGTAGGAAATGGAACCAAGGTGGAGAAAAACAAACTCTCTGATGCTGTGATGTCCCTTACATCTCCTCACCTAGACCTGTGGACATAAACACAAAGAGAGATTAGTATTATATAGCACCCAGTTGAAATAAACCAACTAAACAAGGCGCTTATCACGGTAAACGCGAGTCCCGGAAACACATTACAACGGGAAAAACTCGCTAGAATATATTTGAAATCACCTGATATAAGGATCCTGCGCCTTCCTCCGGCGAAGTAAACGAAATCAAGGATTTCTTTTTTCACGAGAGAGTTGATACTTACCTCCCTAATACTTTTGATATTGCTAAATATCGGCTTTCACTCAATAAACACTCAGATTAAAACAGTTAGGTGCCCCTACTGGGCATGGAGTCAGAGTGTGGTCTGGCGGATGCCAGCCCCACCACCGCGCATGCGCAGACTAGCACTTCCTCTGACTAATTTATTGGCTGATACACATGCAACTATTAAGAGCCTGAAGACCGAGCCTCTGTGGGGTGGAGAGGCAGGGTCCGTATCTAGGGAGGTAAGTATCAACTCTCGTGAAAAAAGAAATCCTTGATTTCGTTTATTTCACATCAAGAGTATACTTACCTCCCTAATACTTTTGATATTGCCAGAATTCGACAGTGAATTCGGCGGGAGGGAGGCGAGGTCAAAAGACCAGCTCATCCCTATACGCTTTTCTGCGTTTAAGGCACTTAAACTTCTGAAACTGTATGAAAAAACAGTCAGGATTTGACTAACCATCGGATAACACCACCAATGTATGAGAGATGACCGAATGTCATATGCGCTCCCCCCCCCCCCCCCCCCCCTCCTTCCTGGGAGGAAGAGTCGAATGACCTCAATGTCCTATACGCTCTCTACGTACAAGTGCCATGTACTACAGGACAGAGACGAAAAAGCTCCATTTTCGTATACTCTCAACAATGAACCACATAAATACACAAAACCATCATCATATTAATAACGGGTAACGTGACAAGACAATCAACAATGGACAACCCATGCACAAGACTGACCTTGTTGAAATGGCTGCTGACATCATCTTCCCATTGGTGAAGAACGATGCAGTCCCAAAAAAGTGGTTGTTTCCATAAATTAATTGTGAAATATATAAGCAATGAGGAAACCTCATCAAAAATATAAGCCTAGTTATTTTTTCAAAATCGACAAGGCGAGAGGATTAGAGGTGTCACGGAGATAATGGTCTGTAAAACTTGACTCACAGTGCTACTGAGCCACCGACATAATATCATCCACAGGGACCCCATTGTTTGTACCGGAGAAGCGCCCGGACGGGACACCATGTTTTAGAATTAGGATCATATCTAGTTAAAGCAGGCAAAACAATAGGTTGACCTGGATATTTCAACGACTGATTCTTAGCCAAGAAATTAATCCTAGGTAGCAGCTTAAGGCCTTCCCCTGAAACCACAAAACGGTCATCCTCGGCTGATAAGGCATGAATTTCACTTCTACGCCTAGCCGAGGCCGCAGCAATTAAAAACACAGTCTTCAGTGTTAATAGTTTCATAGAAATGGAACTAAGTGATTCAAAAGGCTTATCACCTAGTACTTGAAGCACTAGCGATAAACTCCAAGACGGAATCACAGGGGGATTCCTTGGTCTTAGATTGCCCATGCCTTTAATTAATACATTTAATGTACTTACTTCATCACTTCCCCTCTTAGCCAAGCAAGGAATAACAGACATTAAAGCTGACTTATAACCAGCAATAGAGTTAGGCTTGAGGCTATAGGCATCATACAGGTGACGGAGGAAATCAGCTACTACCTGAATAGATGAATCCATTGGATCAATACATCTTTTTGAGCACCATTCTGCAAATCTGTTGATTTTATAATTATATGCTCTGGAGGTTGACCCCCTCCTGGCTTTGGCCATAAACATGGCTGCTTGCTCAGAAAAGCCCTCCTTAATTCTAGATTCCTTGACAACATCCACGCAGTCAATCTGAACATTGACGGATTGTTGTGAAGGGCCTTGCCCTGGAAGATAATGTCGTCCATCAGAGGCAGAGGAACCGGATTGCAGACCAGAAGGTCCAGCAGATCCGTACACCATGATCGGCTTGGCCAATCCGGGGCGATCAGAAGCACTTGGCATTCCTCCTGTCTGATTTTCTGAAGAATTTTTGGAATCAGGATTGCTGGAGGGAATGCGTATGCATACATTCTCCCCCAGCTGATAGCTAACGCATCTGTTGCGAAAGCGCTTGGATCCGGAATCGGAGAGACGTACGTCGTCATCTTCGCATTCTTCTTCGTTGCGAACAAATCGATGTTGGGTTTTCCCCAATGGTCGAACAGACGATCCGCCACACATTGATTTAGTTGCCATTCCGTGGGTAAAACACTCATCCTTCGGCTCAATGAGTCTGCTAGCAGATTTAACCTTCCCGGAATATGAACTGCTTTCAAGGTAATCTGGTGATCCAGGCACCAACAAAGCAGTCTCCATGTCATCATACAGAGACTGGGCGACTTCGTTCCGCCCTGGCGGTTTATGTAAGTCACAACTGTTGAGTTGTCTGAACGAATAAGAACAATCTTGCCCTGAACTTTCTGTAAGAAATGTTCCAGGCCCAGGACTACTGCTCTTAGCTCCAGTAGATTTATATGTTCCTTTGACTGTTCCAGATTCCAAAGCCCTGATATCGTGGATTCTTCCAGGCAAGCTCCCCAGCCCTCCATCGATGCATCTGTATACACAGTCACCTGAGGGTGGGGAGGGGTTAGCACAACCCCCACCAAGAGATTCTCTGTGTCCAACCACCATTGCAGGTGATGAATCAGAGGCGCCAACACTGACACGTTCGAGTCCAGCGAACCTGTACTCTGGGTCCATTGTGTCATGAGAAATAACTGGATCGGCCGCCTGCGTAAGGCGGCCTGAGGAATGACTGGTTCCAATGAAACCATCAACCCCAGCATTCTCAAGTAAACCCGTGCCAGGACATGACGACTGTCGCACACTGACTGAATCAATGAGATGAGTTTCTGAACTCTCTCCTGAGTAGGAAAAACATATCCTGTCTCTAGATCGAAGAACATCCCCAGGTAAACAAACTTCTGGGATGGAGTCAGCTCTGATTTTGGGAAATTGATCATCCAGCCCAAGTCTGTGAGAGTCTTCAAAACAATCTCCAGACTGGCCGATAAACTTTCCTGGGTGTGCGTTTTCAACAGCCAGTCGTCTATGTACGTGTGGACTGCAATGCTTCTCCTGCGGAGGTATGCGGTGATCGCAAGAACCACACGGGTGAAAACCCGAGGAGCCGTGGAAATTCCGAAGGGTAACACCCTGAATTCCCACTGTCTGCCCTGGAATGCAAATCTCAGGAAGCGACGGAAACTCCTGTGTATGGGGATGTGTAAATAAGCGTCCTTCAAATCTATCGACGCTGTCCACATTCCCCTCTCTAACCCCGCCAACACCGAACGCACAGTCTCCATCTTGAAACTGGGCGTCTCTATGAACTTGTTCAATGGCTTGAGGTTGAGAATTGGTCTCCACCCTCCGGTGTTTTTTGTTACTAAGAACAGGGTTGAATAGAAGCCCGGACACCTTTGTGCCGGCTGAATAGCTCCTTTTTGTATGAGGGAATTTATTTCCTCCTCGATACACAACCTTTGCTCTGGATCTCTCGGATTTGGAGTCCAGATCGGCACTAGAGACAGTCGCGATGGCGGGCCTGTCATCCAATCGGGATGATACCCGACTGAAAGCCATCGCAAGACTAAACGGTCCTGAGTTAACCGTTCCCACTCTTGCATGTGGTCGGCTAGCCGGCCTCCCACCGGTCCACCTAGGGATAGAGGTGGACATAAGGAGTGCAAGAGCGGCACTGTCTCCTTTGCCAGAAACACCAGAGCGGTTCTCACCGCGGTAACTGTCCCATCAGGAACGATTACCACGCCCAGATCCTCACGCGCCACGACCAGCACCGCGCGCACCTCGGTGCGCGGGCGGCTGCCTGGCTGACTGCGCCTGAGGAGCCTGCGCCCCCCTCGCTGCTGGCCGAATCGCATGCGGCCGAGGCCGACGCTGCGATGGTGGTTGGCCTCTGACTTGGCCAGCACCACCTCGAGCCTGCAGGGGACGATACGCAGGGGGTGCGGCGCGAACGTTAGCACGACGAAGCACCTCAAACTGCTCGCGCAGCGCCCTCTGGTTATTTACCAGAGTAACCGTCTCCTGGAGGTGTCGACATCCCTCACCTCCAAAGAGACCAGGACCTGTCATAGGCGTACGCAGTAGCCTATTGTACAGGTCCTGGGACGGGCACAGATTGTCCAGGGCAAATGTGCGCCTTGCCCGGACACTCCTGGTCACCGCCCGAGTTATACAGTCCAGCGCCAGGTTGATACCATCCTGGATGGCTCGCTGGACTGTGACCGGACTTGGCCGGCGTGACGCGGATGCTGTTACTACCCCTTGTAACAGCTGGGAGACGTGGGACAGAGCGGCAATCGAAGCCCTCCCACTCTCCTCCGCATCACGCAACGCGGTATTTGCTGAACGCAACGCGTTCGAACACAAGACTCCCGTGTCAGAACGGGAGCCTGGCCGCGCATCCTCACCCAAAGCCGCGCGGTCATCCACGCTCGGCTTAGGTACCACACCGTACCGCTGGTAATCCAGGGGCACGATGCGGCAACGCCTGGCCACCTCGCGCGGGGCCTTCGCGAGACGTCCACTCAACTTAATGGACGTCTCCGCCGCCTCGAACATGTCAACGACATGCGCTGCCAGCGGCAGAGTAGGCATAGCGTTAGCAGTAGGCTTACCAGCTAACCACGGCCTGTGGTCACGCTGGCTAGCCGACTGCTCCCCGGGCAGATCTGGCCTAACACTCACCAACCACTGGCAAGCGTCAGACCAATCCTCCTCCGTGGCTAGCTGCGAGCGCTCTACAAGACGGGGGCCTTCGTCTTCCTCCTGAGCGCAATCAACAGAGCTTGACGGCGGATACGCTGATACCCCTGGCAAGCCAGGGAGAGCATGCGGGCCTGACAACACCGGCATGCTAATCTCACTGGCTTGACCAGGAGCAGTCGCCGTGGTAGAGCGTGGGGCACATAACGCCCCACCACGGCCCCGGCCAGCACCAGCGACACTCTCGGCAAGCCGAGGTATGCGGTAACGCTGGCCATCAGCGCCCAGGGCCACAGTCTGAACCGTGGATTCTACCCCTGCGTGAGTAGAACCGTGGAATAAGTCGCCTGTATTCCCCGCGAGGGGTGCAGAGACGTCATAATCCATGGCCACGTCCTCAGACGGCGACCCCAACAGGTAATCCTCATCCTCCTGGCCAGACAGATTAGACTCCGGGTCAGCAAAGAGAGCTAACCCGGACTGGCCAGGGAAGGTGCCATAGGAGGTACTGGCACCCGCGGCGTGCGGATACCCCTGGACTGATAAGCAGCCCGTGGGTTCCAGCGACAACCGTCCACGGCCCCTCGGCGCGGCACTAAGCCTGCTGCCAGGGTCGTGGAACGCCCCCTCTAATGGGGACACCTCTGAATCTTCGAACAACGGAAGCGTACTAAGGAAAGGTGATTCAGAGGTGGGGATTACCTGCTCCGAAGCAGATGATGAGGACAGCAAAGGATTTGGTCCAGGAAGCATGCCACGAAGCAACTCTGGAACCAAATCCTTTATTGTCCTCCTCATCTCTCCCAACATCTCGGTCCGGAAGGCCTCCATGTCCACCGCGGACGAGGCCTTCCTCTTACCCTTCTTACTCACACCCTCTCTTTTCTGCTTCTTCTTCTCCTCCTCCACCACCTTGTCCTTCGCCTGCAAGCACAAGAATTCGGACATTAGCTCGCCCCCCCAGTGCTTACATATCTCGCAATTAAGCAAGGGACCACAGGGGCTACACTGATAACAGAGATGAGGCACAAACTTGTCCTTCAAAAATCGTCCACAGGACGCACAACCAGGTCTCTGAAAAAGGGCAAAGGACGAGGAGTATGAGCAATCTAGTTAAGCTCAGAAACTCAACCAACTCAAGAGAAGGAAATGATCATAAAGATCAATATTCATCAGAAAACCAGCTTTGGACAAACTTTAATTGTTAATAAAGAGCAAGGCTGATTATGACGTCATTAATCCTATGACAGGAAAAAATCGATCCCCAACAAACATCCAAGTGCAAGGACGAATTGTATCTTTAACCAGAACATGTGCAGAATGGACATTTCGACTACACAACCATCAGATATATACTGATAACAATGGCAAATACTGTTAATTATCTCCCTTTCCTCTCTAAATAATTAACATCACCTCATATCAATAATTAGATACCTGACACTTTGTATAGACAAACCATCCAACGTGATGAACTGGAGCACTCCACCAACTGAACGCCTCTTAACTCTCTCCACCGCTAGGGGAAGGAATTGGATCAAGAGGGCAAAGTGAGAAGACCTTTATACTAGGCCTCCGACTCACTGGACATAGAATTTTTGGTTAGATAACCTAACAGTATTAGTAGGAAATGGAACCATGGTGGAGAGAAACAAACCCTCTGCTGATGTGATGTCCATTACATATCGTCACACAGACCTGTGGACATAAACACAAAGAGAGATTAGTATTATATAGCACCTAGTTGAAATAAACCAACTAAACAAGGCGCTTATCACGGTAAACGCGAGTCCCGGAAACACATTACACCGGGTAAAAAACTCAGTCACCTGATTTAAAGGTCCTGGGCCCTCCTGTGGCGAAGTCATCCTTTCTGCCATCTATATCAGGGATTATCACTTCCAAAATTCACACAAAAAGACTATGAATTGAGTTAGAAAAGCTCTAGCACAAAAACATGTGTAGACTCTCTGCCAATAAATTAGCAAAGAGGAAGTGCTAGTCTGCGCATGCGCGGTGGTGGGGCTGGCATCCGCCAGACTACACTCTGACTCCCTGCCCAGTAGGGGCACCTAACTGTTTTAATCTGAGTGTTTATTGAGTGAAAGCCGATATTTAGCAATATCAAAAGTATTAGGGAGGTAAGTATACTCTTGATGTGAAATACCCTCTGTCTACCTGCCCAGTAGGGGCACCTAACTGTTTTTAATCTGAGTGTTTATTGAGTGAACGCCAATATTTAGCAATATTAAAAGTATTAGGGAGGTAAGTATACTCTTGATGTGAAATGTTCAGTGCCTCTGGAGACGAAGTTGCTTTCATGAAAACCACGCCATCTAAGATGGCCACCCAACCATTTGGCAAAAGTTTCCTTGAACAAACGTGGTTCAGTTCGTGCCCTAAATGATATTTTATGAGTTTTGAATCAATCGCTCAAACAGTTTCAGCGAAGATTATTAAAGACATTTCTAAAAATCGACCAAAATCCATGATGACCGCCAGCCAAATTAGCCGATCAGCTTCGTTTGAACAAACTTAAATCTCCATGTCCTAAGGATGTTTCCTGCCCAATATAATTGAAATTGACCTGGCAGTTCTCGAGAACACATTTTAAATTTCCCATTGCTTTAGTATTGGAGCTTTTTGCGGGAAAATTATCCAAGATGGCTGGCAACCCGTTTATCCGAGTACCCAAAAATATATATAAAACCAATTTCGCCACAAAATTTATCAAATAAAAAAACCCAATATGGGCGCCAAACATGCTATATTTTGATTGACCCACGGGGCCATGTTTTTTGACGGATCAACTTACCTTGAACAAACTTTAATGGCCCTTAGTCCCCAATCGTATCTCCCAAATTTCGGCCAGATCCCTTCAGCAGTTCTGGAGAAGTCGTTTTCGGGAAAACTAGGTCATCCAAGATGGTCACCGAACCATTCTGTCAATCATGTCTTCTTGAATAAACTTGGCTTACCTCTTTCCCTAGATGATGTTTCATGAGTTTTGAAGTGAAGTCCACCAGTGGTTTTGGAGAAGATTTTTAAACCCGTTTCCTAAAATCGGGTGAAATCCAAGATGGACGCCGGCCAAATTGGCCGATCAGCTTCCTTTGAACAAACTTGGATCCGTATGCCCTACGGATGCTTCCTGCCAAATATAATTGAAATCGGCCCAGTGGTTCTTGAGAAGTCGTTTAAAGGAAAGGTTGACGGACGGCGGACACACGATGGATGGTCGCCACGGCATAAGCTCACTTGGCCTTTTAGGCCAGGTGAGCTAAAAATGTGAAGTTTCTCACACAAAATAAGGTTAACACATTCACTGCTAAATTCGCTGTATCTCAATCTCATGGCAAACAAACAGGAAAACTGTTGAATATTTTGAGATTAATATGACTGGAAACCATTGCTGCCTAAGGCAGCAATGGCTTCCAGTCATATTAATTTCAAAATATTCAACAGAATATGTTATACAATATACATCATAAAGAGTTTACTTTTTCAGGGATTTTATGTTGAAAGGGTTAAATCAACAAACCCGACCTGTGTAAATATGAATATTCATGAAACTAGATGTACTCATTTATAATATCCTACCCATCATCCTCGTCATCCTGCTCACTGGCATCACCCTCATTCTTCCCTGCAATATCTTTACTGCTAGAACTCTGATCCACCTGATTCTCCTCTCTACCCGATGTGCCCGGCTCTATGGAGTCTGCCTGTTGAGGTTGGCGTAAATCATCCTCCTCCGTTTTCATAATAGGAAACAAAGGCTCAGACTGGATGCCTTGCTGTAAATTTAAGATTTCACATTTAATATTTATTTAATTTTATGGTATTAATTAGAATTTAGAATTAAATTCCATTCGGGTGTCATTACCTACGAGGTCTAACCAATGGCGTGCCCTCCTACTATCCGATGGGAAGGATTCTAATATCTCGTAGCCGTCATAGTGACATACATATCTGGAAGACAAGCAATTTCAGCAATGGAGGAACTTTTACTGCATTTGTACTTTGATTATTTTAGGGCTGATTTGCATTCAGGTTATGCTTATTATGTGGTGGTTAAGGACTTAATGACTGAAAGACCACATGAGCTCATGCCATGGCAACCGTCCATTGTCCGTTTGTCATACATCCGTTATCAAGCCCATCATTCAAGTGGCAAATTTTCAAAATTAGTTTTACGTTGTTTACTAAGTGGACATTTCTCAAGACCACTACAGAAGTCCCTTTTTGGTCAGTATGTGTGTTAAACTTATCAGTCAGTTATTTCATTAGTAAATTTTCAAAAATAGTCTTCTCTCGGCCTGCAAATAGACATTTACTATGAGAAAATGGAAATATTCTCTATCAAATTTTGACCATTAAAGGGTTAACATGGTCACTCATTATATGTTTTGCAGTGAATACCATCTTTCCTTCACAATGGTCTGATGTGATTTGAATTCCAAGCAAAACAAACAGTATGTCTTTTGCTAACATGACAAATAATTTATACTGTAGCCTTCAATTTGAAGATTTAATAACCCGTTATCTAGTTTTCTTCCTTGGTCACTGTGAGTGAAAGGGAGGTAATGAAGAGCTTCATACCTCTTACTTTAGCAAAGGGAGGTAATTAACTGCTTCATACCGCTGTCTTTAATAAAGGTAGTTAAGAGGCGTGTTAAGTGATGACATACTTCCAGGTTTTAAATTGATGATGTCATAAACACACAATTATGACGAAATAAAAGAAAACTACACACTTCCGCCATTCATGACACACGTGCATGGCATCAGGCTTAACAAGCTTATAGCGTTTCATACCTCTTGCATTCGTAAAAACGGAAGTAATATAAGTGCTTCATACCTTGTGATTTAGTAAAAGGGGTTAATAATAGCATTCCAAAATTCCTGCATTAATAAAGGGAGGTAAGAAAATCATTCATACCTCTTGTTTTAGTTTGAAGAGCTTTTGTCTTAAAACATCCTGATGCCGCTCACGAAGCCTCGTTCTGGCCATATGCGCTTTCAGTTCCGCGAGTAGAGATTCCCAATATCCGATGTCGACTCCTTCACCACCACATAACTTCTGCTTAATCTGCTTCTGAAGCAAAATCAACTGATTGGTAGTTTTCTCCCTAAATATTCCACTAACCTCTGAGGCCACAGCTTGATTGACACCCTCACGCCGATCACCTGGATGATCTGAAGTGAAAGATATAATGCCTTTGTACTTTACTTAGCATCTCAATAATAAATAAATGCAAATATAGATTGGACACTTATTCCGGCGCCTGATGAATTGAGCCAACTTCAACTAACAAGACATTCTTCATATACAAGTAAGGTTGATCAATGGAGGAATCCAGTTTTAGCAATGCACTGCCCATCTCTAGCTAAGCTCCATGCATGCTTTGCCCATGTTGGGGTCAATTGATCCCTGCACTACCTGAATCTTAATTTCCAGAAAACTATACAGGTGTGCTGTTGAATATTTTGAAATTAATTTTACTGGGTGCTGTTGCTGCCAGCATGTGTATTAAATAGTGAAGACATACAATTCATACAACAACGCTTAGTGCATCATCAATTAAGCGTTCGTAACGAACTTAGCTACATCATTCATGACGTAATTGATTATGACGTCAGCCTACATGTCATGTGCTTGATTATGACGCCATATGATTGGTGAATAAATTGGCATCCTCCTTTGAGCCAAACTTCAACTAGCATAAGATATCCATTATATAGTGACCAGTGAAGAGTTGACCATTCAATTAACGATTACGAGACCTAAAGCTGGTACCCTTAAACCTTTAATGGTCAAATGTGATCAAGAAAATTAATTTTCTTATTGATGATACCCATTTGCAGACAAAGAGATTATTTTTGAAAATTTTAATACTGGAATCACTGACTCGATAAATGAGCTAGCCAATCCAGAGGTAAATTTTAAAAAGTCTCCTCATTGCATACAAACGGATATTCACTGACAAAATCAGCAAGATTACCAGATGACCTTCATCCAATTAAGATACAAGCACTAGTAGAAAGCATAACCGCTTAGTGCTGTAACGAACATTCCTTGGTTTGAAAAATCGCAAACTGAGAGAAGACGAACCATGGTTCTGTTCGCTTGCATGGGATTCATGTGGTTCATGAAGCATCATACATAAGCTAATGCTTTCACCGATGAATTCCAATATCTAATTTTAGGAAAACCATACAGGAAAACTGTTGAATATTTTGAAATTAATTTGACTAGAATATGTTGCTGCCTTAGGCAGCAACAGCTTCCAGTCAAATTAATTCCAAAATAGTCAACAGAGTAAGTTTTATATCATAAAGAATTAATTTTTTCAGGGATTTGTCTGTGAAAGCGCTAATAGACAAGCAATCTCGGAACGTCCTCTAAGTGTGATTTACAAATATGACCATGAATTGGACTATTAATCTTATATTTTTTTCGGACATTTGTTGTAAAAACTTGTCATTTGTGGCTTTCTACCATTTAGCCAGTAAAGCCACTTTCCTTTAAATGTTATTTTCTGTTAGGAGTAATTTCTCTCATACAATAGCATATTAAAAAGGTTCGTGAACCTGTTTGTGGTTCGGACATCTGTATCGCGAACCAGTTCGGGTCATGAAAATCCCCACGAACCTCAGCCCTATAAATGCTACTGTACCTTTAGATCATGCAATCAAAATACATGTACATATAAAAGCAGACACATTTAGTATACCTTTAGATGAAGGATCAATTTTCTTGAGTTTTTCCAGTTCATCCTTCGTCACAATGATAATATCACGCCAATAATCTGCATTCTTCCCTTCTTCTAACTCCAGGTATACCTTAATATCTTCTAACAAGTCGTCGAGATCATTGATCGTCATGCCCTGAACAAGAAATAACAGAAAGAGATACGCTATGTGCTGACATAAATCCATAGCTAATAGACTAGCTAATTAAATTAATTAAGATTTATCAAGAAAACTGAAATTTTTGCTTTGTGAATATCCATTAGCAAGCCAAGAAAAAACTATTTATCTAACTTAACTAATGGGATGAGTGGCTCGGTTACTGAACCAGTAATTCTAGTTATTCAATTTTAAACAGTCTTCTATTGGCTTTATGACCAACCTCAAGACCAATGTAGAAGCCAGTTTTGCCATCAAATGATTAATTACTTTCTTTAATCTTGTCAAATAATCATGATTAATTGCACTAAGAGTTGTGAATAGGCAAGCATGATTATTCAGTTTTCATAAGCGCGATAATTTTGAAAAAATACTCGCGATTTTTTTAGTATATCGTACATGTCATTGTGCGTTAGGCTGGGGAACTTAAAAAAAATGTTTTATTCAACACAAATAACTATGTAAACAGAAATATTTCGACTAGTTCGACCATTACGTCCATTAGTATTGATAATATCTGAAAAGACCTACAAACTTTACTTTGAATGAGAATTGTTAACATAACGTTAAAAGAATGAAAACTGATATCGCTGACCACTAATAGTAATAGGCGTTTGGAAATGCAATTATAAAGAATTAGAGTACTAATTCCGAACACAATACTGATACAATCTGGCAAGATACAAACATCTCAAGGCAAGTGACCAACATAAAATGATCCAAAGCTAAATCAATCGTGCGACGAAATTTCCTTGAAGACCCGAGAATTAAAATTCAGTAGATCACTTCTTGTGTTAGTGAGCCAACAACAAAACTCTTTTGTGATTTGAGGCGCATGACATGTTCTAGTGCGATCTCATACGCTAACGTGAGTTTGAGACAGGGAGGTTAGATTGCATTGATCTATAACCCTTCTTGTTAACAAACGGGTACCCGAGTACTCGCTCTAAAAATTGTTGATACTTCTAAATTTGATTTAACCTGAGCGGATTGCTAATATCACGTGATTTATACTTTTTCACGACATTTTCTTACATTTTGGAGTAATTTTTATGCAATAAACGGTCTTTATTAAAGGATTCACAACATTTAGGCTGAAGCATTTAATAATTTCAATTCCGCGATAATGTATTTGAGGTGTACCTTAAACATAGACTTAAGGAGGCAACAATTTATAGCACGAAATTGTTCAATTTTCGTGGTAGTTTCTCAGTTTAACCATTTTAGAGAATCGATTTCAGCTTTTTCTTGAAATATACCTAAAATAAGACCCGCCCTCTTTCTCAGAGACTTTTCTTTCGAAATTGAACAGCTCTTGTTCTAATAGAGGCCTAGGCTATTAATAGGCAATTATGTTATTTACATTTTTGAAAAAACACTATCCTTGAGATTGAAAATCTTCGATTATTATCGTCCACGATCATTTTCTCAAGAATAATCGCGATTAATCGAATAATTGTACAAGCCTAGTTGTGATAACCATCTTATTCAGGCAATAATGCTACTGTTATCAACATTCAGCACTAGACAATTAAATTGCTAGAAAAATTGGTACATTAAGCTTGAAAATGGACATACTTCAAGCCAGATCACTGCAGAGGCTGATTTTGGATGACTTAGTCATGATACAAATAGGGTTAACCAATGATATTGCTAGAGCTTTGAAAAACATGGTGTATTAACCTGCATTAACATCTCATTAACGGTGCATTTTCCTGACATCTAGCCACATAATTTAAGCCTCTAAAAGTACATAATTTTAACAATTTAGTTTTGAAGGATTTTGGTGTGAATATGATAATTGGTTCTCATCTTGGAAACAATGTTGTTAGTCGAGAGTTCTAAGCAGCGTTGTTTCCAAAATCTAAACCAATCCTTCTGCCGACTCATCCCATGTCCCTTCACACACGAATTTCTTCAAGAAAATTTTAATTTTCTCATAAAAAATGTCCCTTTACAGACCAACAGGAGACTATTTTTGAAAATTTACCAGTGGAATGACTGTAAATTTTCAAAGTAGTCTTCTCTTGGTCTGCAAATGGACATTTCTCAAGACCACTGCAGAAGCTGTTTTTGGCTGACCTGAGTGCTAAAGGGTTTTAATAATCTAGCTGGCCAAAACGGCTTCTGCAGTGGACTTAAGAAGTGTCCATTTGCAGACCAAGAGAAGAGTAACTTTCAAAATTTGCCACTAGAATAACTGGCTCGATAATGGAGCCAGCCTTTCCAATAGAAAAAATTTCTCTAATAAAATCAGCATTTTCTATGAGAAAGTTAAAATTTTATTGAATAAATCCAAGGGGCAAACTTACATAGCCATGAATTGTTAATTAGTAAGTAAGGTGGAAACAAAATTAATAATAACACTTCAATACATCAAATTTTTTCAAAAAGGTTTCATGTGCAATTGTAGACCAAGAAAAGGTTATTTTTGTAAATTTATCATTGGAATGACTGGCTCTGTCATCAAGCACGTCATTCCATTGGTAAATTTTCAAACAATGCCTTCTCATGGCATGCAAATGGACATTTCTCAAGACTCCTGCGAAGCTCTTTTTAGCCAACTTTAATGTCAAAGGGTTAACAACATACTGTTTGAGAAGTTATGAACTTACATCAAGATATGAATATGGCTCGTGCATTTCAATTGCAAGTTCATCATCTTCAGCAGATATATATTTGGCCAGTAAATCAATAGGCTTAGCTGTAATGGAAGAAAGCAACATAGCAAATAAAACAGCGGATCTCAGCACATGTTCCCTGACATTAATTCAAATTGAAATAATTTAACGAATATGAGAGTTAACTCTGGTAAACATGTATGGATTTCGCTGAAATGCAATCTCAATTGAGAGATCCGATCTGCCACTCATATGGTATATGAAGTCATAATCAATTACGACAGATATAGGCTTTCGTAACAAAAATTGCATAATCAATGATGTATCTAGGGTACAAATTTAAGTCTTTGATGGATTTACTATCTAATAAACATTCTGTTGAATATTTTGAAACTAATAGGCAGCAACAGACCCAGTCAAATTAATTTTAAAATAGTAAAAATCTTACCTGAATAGTTACCTTGAAATTGGGATTCTGTGAATTCAGGGTTTAAATTATATAAATCGATTCCAACGTGCAGAAAGCATGGGCGGAGCCAAGCTGGAAATGGGTGCGGAATGGCTAGAAATAGATCCCTCTAATAATGTCTTCTCATGATGTATTGCTTATCAAATTTTATTCAATCCAAATAACTATTCTAAAGTTATCCTCCTGAATTGAATTTTATTTTAACTTTTTAATAGTCAATACTGGTCACGAAAATTACAATCTTTCCTTAATGGAATGAGCCAGTCATTCCCGTGTTAAATATTAAAGTGAAACCATGCATGCATTCTAGAGTTACACTCTGGAAAACAGCTCTTTCATGAATTAAAAATATATTAGGGAAGATAACTTTGGCATACATTGACAGAATTCACTGTTCAAAAATAATCCAAATGGATTGCTGGTCACAAGACAAATCTTGAATCTGTGCAAGCATTCTAAATTTATGCATAAATCTACATGGGTGGATGGGCAGAAAGATGGATGGCACCTATTTCTGATGTCCCCCATTGATGCAGCACCTATTTCTGATGTCCCCATTGATGCAGCACCTATTTCTGATGTCCCCATTGATGCAGCACCTATTTCTGATGTCCCCATTGATGCAGCGCCTATTTCTGATGTCCCCCCATTGATGCAGCACCTATTTCTGATATCCGCCCCCACCCTTGATGCAGCACCTACTTCTGATGTCCCCATTGATGCAGCACCTATTTCTGATGTCCCCCATTGATACAGCACCTATTTCTGATGTCCCCATTGATGCAGCACCTATTTCTGATGTCCCCATTGATGCAGCACCTATTTCTGATGTCCCCATTGATGCAGCGCCTATTTCTGATGTCCCCATTGATGCAGCACCTATTTTTGATGTCCCCCATTGATGCAGCACCTATTTCTGATGTCCGGCACACCCACCCTTGATGCAGCACATATTTCTGATGTCCCCATTGATGCAGCACCTATTTCTGATGTTCCCCATTGATGCAGCACCTATTTCTGATGTCCCCCCCCTTGACACGGCACCTATTTCTGATGTTCCCCATTGATGCAGCACCTATTTCTGATGTCCCCCCTTGACACGGCACCTATTTCTGATGTCCCCATTGATGCAGCACCTATTTCTGATGTCCCCCATTGATGAAGCACCTATTTCTGATGTCCCCCCTTGACACGGCACCTATTTCTGATGTCCCCCATTGATGCAGCACCTATTTCTGATGTCCCCCCTTGACACGGCACCTATTTCTGATGTCCCCCATTGATGCAGCACATATTTCTGATGTCCCCCATTGATGCAGCACCTATTTCTGAGCAGTTTTCCTGTATGGTTGCCTTGAAAATGAGATGTGATGAATTCATCAGTGAAAGGGTTAAAGAGAGTACCTCTGCCATCATGAATCCTGATCTCTGATCTCAGCTTAGCTTGGTGCAAGTGAAACTGGAAATAAAAATTTTAAAAATTAAAATATTTAAAGCACAATTATATATCAAGCAATTTTATTCTAGCCATGTATTTTCATCATTTCAAAACTGCTAGACGCTTTAAATTCAATTTGTTTCAAAATATTAAACAGCATAATTTTACATGCACGGTTTTGGATTATTTTGAAAACAATTTGACTGTAATGTGATGTTTTATAAGCCAGCAATTAGGATCAGTCAAATGTTTCTTAACCATTTACCCCTCACAGACTAGAAATGGCAGTCAAATTAGTTTCCCAATATTCAAGTTTTCCTTCATGGTTGACTTGACATTGAGATACAAGTATTTCAAGACTTAAGAGTTAAAATAATTACAAACAGTACAAAGATATACAGTTATTGCATGAAAAATGATTTTTGACCCTTTCTTGATGAAGCCGGCTGAAACCTGCCTCTGCAGTTGTCTTGAGGAATGCCTATAAATTGCAGACCAAGAGAAGACTTGAAAATTTACCACTGAATAATCGGCTCGGTAAAATAAAAATAAACTGCCTTCTCTTGGCCTGCAAATAGACATTCAATAAGTAAATATTTTTATTTTGTAAACAAAATTTAGTCAATTAAATGGTTAAAGATGGTATCCGGTGCTGGCCAGCCATTTTGAGATTTTGGATGATCATTTACTCATCGACAAGAAGTTTGTTTCTCATACGAAGGACAGTACACCAACAACATTTGAAACCAATCAGACAGCCATAATAGATGACAGTTTATATTTAATTTTGCCTGAGGCTACAGTGTAAGACATAGTAAGAAACTTGCAAATAAATCAGGTTTCCATCTCGCTTCTAAGGTTTTGCACTTACACAATCAATCATGTAATGATCAGGATTTAGCATATTGCTGTAGAGCACCATAACCACGACAGTAAATGAGTCAGAGCAGCAGCAGTTGATACTGTACAATATAATACCCAAACAAGAGGCTCAAGGGCCTGTGGCACTCACCTGGACCATTCGCATTTGAACCATTTGCATCTAAATAGATATGATGAATCATTTCCGGAAAATCCAAGATGGCCACCCAAACAAATGACCAATTACAATTCTGAATAGATTTTCTAGTCTACTATGATAGGGTCATTCTAGCCAAATTTGGTTGAAATATGTCAAGCGATTTCTGGTAAATTTTTCATAAAATCTAAGATTTTCACCAAAAAATTTCTCAATCAAAATTCTGAATAGATTTTCTAGAGCCTACTACCATAGAATCCATCTAGTGAAATTTGTTTGAAATATGTCAAGCAGCTAAGGGGGCATAGCAATTTGACAATTTCCGGTAAATTTTTCATAATATCTAAGCTTTTCACCCAAAAGATTGATCAATCAAAATTTTGAAAACATGTTCTAGAGCCTACCACCATAGAATGCATTTAGTCAAATTTGGTTGAAATATGTCAAGCAGCTAAGGAGGAATACCAGTTTGATCATTTCCGGTAGATTTTTCATAAAATCTTAGATTTTTACCCAAAAAATTGATCAATCAAAATTCTGAAAAAATAGTCTGGAGGATCATCAGGTTAGGATCATTCCAGCCAAATTTGGTTGAAATTGGTCAAACCGTTAAGGAGAAGACACGATTTGACAGAGGGACGGACGGACAGACGATGTCCATGGCATCAGCTCACTTGGTCTTTCAAGCCAGGTGAGCTAATAATATATTTTTATGCTCCATGTTTTAGTGACATTTTTTGGAGGTCAGCACTGTGTAAATGTGATAACTAGATAAAACAGGAAATTAATAGGAAAGGATACAATAAGTATTTAACTGTCTGCCTGCTTTATTGTTGCCGACCACATTTTCCATGGGATTTAACTCTGGATATGCCGAGTCAAATTGTTTTCAAAATATTCAGCAGGTCCAGAGATATTCCCCAATGAAATTATTGTCTGGTGGCTTGCAGTAGCTAGACAGTTAACAATAGCAGATCAAAGACAGGGCTGCAGATAGTTTTTATCTTCCTAACTTGCTTGGTGCATCAATTACAACTAAGTTAATTTACATTTCTGTACTGTTTGGAAATGAAATGTAACTTGTGCACTTACATTATCCTCTTGTTTCTCCCATTCTCTGAAGTAATCAAGCTCTTTCTCTCTCTGCATGTTTTCCTAGAAAATAATACAAGATAACGATATTAATCATAGAACGTTTAATGGCAAAAACAGACCTTTGTAGTGGTCTTGACACATGTCTATTTGCAGACCAATAGAAGGCTATTTTTGAAAATTTACAACTGGAATGACTGAGTCGATAAGACGAGCCAGTAATTCCAGTTGTACATTTTCAACATTAGCCTTCTCTGGCCTTGAACATGGGCATTCACTAAGCAGAAATAGATCTTGACTACTAACCCTTTTGTGACTACGTTTTTTCATGTAAATGTTCTGTGGGAACTATTCTTTTTCCAAGAATTTTTGTAAATTTGACACTTCAACAGAATAAATAGTTACATTCAAATGCTTATTTATACAAAAAAAATAACGTGTCCACTCAGAACTACACTGGCGATGGACGGCTTATGCATTAGTAATAGGGTTTCTGATAACGCTGTATTGTCGCTGTGAGGTCGCCAAAATTCTGCACATTTGTAGGTGGTGGTGTACTTTCTTAATACAGCATCTATGCCTACACTGATGACGCGACATAAGGCAGAATTTAGGCTCGTTATTGTGTGCGTCTAACAGCTACAGGGAGATAACTATGTAAGGCAAAATTTTCCTAGCAATGACATTTTAGAGTGTAGGCTGTATTATGCACTGCTAAATCACTTGAAGTATAAGACAACCTGTCTATTGTAACAAATAAACGACTCCATTTCTACTCTATGCTCCGCCCATTTTGTACATATGTTGGAATCAATATGAAACTTTGAAAACTAAATACCGAGAATCTCAATTTCAAGGTAATTATACAGATGTGCTGTTGAATATTTTGAAACTAATTTGACTGGGAAAAGCTATTGCCAACGGCAACAATGGCTCCAAGTCTAATTAGTCTCAAAATAGTCAACAGAATATTGATTAAACTGGATATTCACGAAAGACATACATTTAAGATGCCAACTCTCAAGATATTTGCCATTTCATGATGGATCTACATCATTTAATTGTGACATTAGCTAACAAATGATGTATACTGATTATGACTTCAGATACTTGAGTGACAATGGATCGCTCCATTGTTTGTGCTCCATAAGGTGGTCACTTAAGACAGATTTTACTATATTATTCTGTTAACACATTAACCCTCAGTTCTTATAGAAAATGTAAATTTTCCGACCAAGAGAAGACTATTTTTGAAAATATACTACTTGAATGATTGTCTCGGTTATTGAGCCAGTCATTCCAGTTGCAAATTTCAAAAATAGTTTTCTCTTGGTCGGCAAATGGACATTTCCAAAGGCCACTGTAGAAGCCATTTATGGCCGGCTTAAGTGCTAATGTGTTAATAAATACCCGCTCCATCTCTCTCTCCTCTTGTTCGCGTTCCCGCTCCAGTCGACGCTTCTTCACCTTCTCTAATTCTATCTGTGAAAATAAAGATAAGCTAATATGCTTGTAACATTGACAGTAACGGAGGAATCCAGTCTTAGCTATGCCCCGCCCACTTCTAGTTAAACTCCACCCACGTATTGCCCGTGTTGGGATCAATTGATCCACGTACTCTCTGAATCTCAAATTCCAGAAAACTATACTGGTAAGCTGTTGAATAATTTGAAACTAATTTGACTGGGTGTTGTTGCTGCCTATGGCACCAATAGCACCAAGTCAAGTTAATTTCAAAATATTCAACAGAATGCTTATTAAATAGTAGACATACCATACAATTCGTATGACTTGACAGACTATTAAGCATTATCATTCATGATGCAATTGATTATGACATTAGCCTACATGTGATGTGGTTGATTATGACATAATATGATTGACTGAGAATCTGAATTCATTAATTCCAATATACAAGTATCTAACATCAAATATGAGGTTCCACAACGAATTCTGCAACAAGAGCAATCAAAGCGTGCAAACACACATTTCTCACTTTTTCAAAATGCATAAAATCTATTCAGATTTTCAAATAATAATAATATGATCAAATTCAAACCTGGATGCAGACTTTTAGAATCTGAATCATGATCAAAGCATGGAAATCCTAGTGCCGTAATAATAGTCAAGATTGCTAAAGAAAATCCAAATTTTTGCTCATTGAACGTCAATTTGTTGGCCAAGAGAAAACAATTTTGGAAAATTTACCACTAGAATGATTGGCTTGATTATCGAGCCAGTCATTCCAATGGTCAATTTTCAAAAATAGTCTTCTCTTAGCCCACAATTGGACATTTCCCAAGACCACTGCAGGTCAGTTTTGGCCGGATTGACCATTACTACACAAATCAGACAGGTAGTTTCCAAGAAAAAAATTGATCTGTAATATGAGCCAAATCCAGATCCCGGTTTTAAATTCAGTAACATGACCAAAGATTGAACAGCCTAGTTTATTGTAACAACCGTTTTTGTATTAATATTTGAGTGAAGACAGATTAGTAGTTTCTGAGATGTAGAGAGAATGTGAATTGACAGTAGAGCTGGGCGGTCTGACGGTAGTACGGTGAGGACCGCGGTATACCGTGAACCGATACCATGACCGTTTATATTTCCAAATACCGTGAATACCATCCATAATGTTTGAGCAATATTTGAGAAGTAGATCCATAAAATCTGACTTGACCAAGGGTAAATAGGTGCTAATAGTGCCAAAAATATAGGCATCCATAACTATTAGCCGAGTCGAGACGTCAATTACAAAATAATGACAGGCAGAATTGTATGTCAAACGTACGTCTTGAAAGTCTCACGGTAAAATTGCTTTATTTAAAACATCTAAACTCATTCTCTGGCCGTCCGCCGGTAGTAATTACACTATAATATATTCTCTATTCCCGTTTCTATTATTTGCAATTTATTGCTCCAAGCATTTTGTCACCGAACAAACATGCTAGAATAACAAAATAACATACAAACCGCATGCTATTCAAACAGAACAGCAACCTCGCAAAGATGTATCTGATTGGTTGTTCATGAACTAGACCGTGGGAAAATACATTACTATGCTGAATTTATCAATGAAAATTTACTAAAATGTATTTGTTCGCGCCATTTTGATCACGTGCTAATTTATTAACAACGAGCAGCTTTGAAGTCGTTATTTTTTATTTTTCTGGCTTGTTTTAAGAAATTTCTTTAAGGATTAAATCCAGTTTAAGTAATGACACCTAAAAATTATAGTGTTTTAGTTTTTGTAATTCATTTTTCAACTGGCTACATGTCGGAAGTTCGCGGAAATAGCCTTTTACATGCATTGTTCACGTGAAGCATGGCGAGTAACGAGTCTGCACATCGGGTACTCGGTAATTATCAGAAGCTTTGGAATCAGCTATATTCAATGTCGTGTTATATGCATGTGCATAGGCCTGTTTTTGCGAGTAACCGAATATACGACTCCAACAGAAATAAAAGAGTACAACACTGGCCTCGTTTAAATACTCACAGATTTTGTCTGGACTCTGTTTATCAATGCGCTCAACTGCCAAAATAAAATTTACCGTTTGCTGGTCGCACGCATTAATAGCAAGAACAATCCAGATTGAAAATAGAGCGCTCCAATGTCTCAAACAGCGGGTTACAGTTAGCGAGTCGACCACACACTTTGACCGATATTCCCGCGAATGATATTATGTCAATAAAAATAGTGACCTAATAAAGTCGTGAAACTAAACAGTCGCAATAGCCATAATGTTTTTCTTCTCTAAATCAGAAAGCCAATTTATTTATTTTACCTACATTTACCATTGATTGGAGATGGAAATGAAAATGAAATGAAAAAAATTGTTCAAATTTCGTGGCATGCCTCAACCTTAGATGACGGTATACCGTGGTACCGCGCTATTTTTTCATGGTACCGATACCGTCATGTAAATGTCAATACCGCCCAGCTCTAGTTGACAGGAATTGCGATAAATAGAATATCACACTCGTTGGCATTTAGTATTAACCCTTTAATGGTTAAGCCAGCAAAAAACAGCCTCTGCAGTGGTCTTGAGGAATGTCCATTTGCAGGCCAAGAGATTATTTTTGAAAATTCAACACTGGAATGCCTGGCTCGATAACCGTGCCAGGCATTCCAGTGGTAAATTTTCAACAATAGTCCTCTCTTGGGCTGAAAATGGACATTCAACAAGCAAATATTTTGATTTTCTTGACCAAATTTTACCATTCAAGGGTTAAACTTACCACAAGAGTTTAGTAATATCTAATTTGGAATGAGCTTAAATAGCGAGTTCCAAATGAGATCTTACTAAACTCGTGTGATAAATTTGATACAAAATGGGAACGAGTGTGAGATTCTATGTATCGCATAAGCTTTTAATTTGAATATTCACACCGATTCTGGCTATTTCCCTGCCATTGTACAATATTCTTTGCTATCACTGTAGCGCTTCACTACTGAGAGTTCTGACAAATATGCAACAAAATATACTTACCAACACAACATCCTACTATCTAGTCTTACATTATTTTTAATTGATCGTTTTAGAATTTCCAAGCTTTCTAATAAAAGTAGTCAAAATGTTTCATTCTACAGCATTTTAACAGCAGTAAAATAACGTCACAAGCAGTATTATTACAACATCGCTGCCAGGCATCAACTGCATAACAATATACTCCTCGTGAAGTAAATGTATGTCATAGCTGGTGACTGTATTACACTAGTGTGATATAAAATGATATGTAATGGTTTAATGAAGGTTATGCAATGCAATACAAGCTTGCTTATGTGATAAATCAATTATTAGTGCTCATTTTTGTTTTCACATTTGTACATCTTAATTTAAATTAGGATCTTAGTTTAAATTAGATCTAGCATTTATGAACACGATGGCATTTTAGATTAGGCCATTGTTAGGAAATAAACTGAGTATACTTGAAATTTGGTACACCGATGGGTTATGAACCATTGTTAGGAAATAGGTAGTTTAGCATAACCATGTCCTAAAATATAGACATGCTACATGTACATGCGATAATTACTGAATATTAATTATAGTTATTAACACAAAAGTTGTTTATATAGTAGCATAGTTAGGCACACTATAATAGAATCAACCTCATGTTTATCATATTTCCATACATCACTGAATGAGTATAACGTTTCATTTAGTTGGTGGAATTTAAGTTGAAAAATTATTTTTATTTTTATTAGGTCCTGAAACCAATAATTAAAATACATGAGTAATTATTTCACCCAAAAACATAGATGTGAGCGGGACATGCTAAACAAACAATTTCCTAACAATGGTACCATCCAGCATTTAACAAATTTGTTCACCTGAGACTTTGTGTCCTGCTTAACTAAATAAAGGCTAAATTATAAGTCTATAACTTGTCCACAAATTGTTCAGTTAATGGAGAATGCAGAGGCACAAATAATGAAAGAAACATTGAAGGGAGCTTAGCCTTACCCTGCTTTCAATCATTTTTTGTGTTTGTTGTCGTTCAATTTCCCCCACTTGCAGACTTTTCTTGCCTTCTTTTTCCAACTTTTTTCCCCAGACAAAATGACTGAGCAGATTCTCGTCACCAAAAGGGTTGTCAACATTCGAGTAGCCCTGAAACAGATACAATGCTCTTTACAATTTCATGGTGAAGCTCTGCAGTTGTCTTTAGCAATGTCAATTTGCAGGTCAAGAGAAAACAATTTTGGAAAATTTACCACTGGAATGACTGGCTCAACAACTGAGCCAGTCATTCCAGTGGTCAATTTTCAAAAATAGTCTTCGCTTGGCTTGCAAATGGACATTCAATAAGTAAATATTCTGATATTTTGGACAAAATTTAGCCATGAAAGGGTAATACTGTATATAGTATTACTATGATTTTATGACTGCACAGCAAATGTCAAAATGGATACCAGTCATCAATTCACAGGACCCTTTTTTGAACATCTTTCAGCAACAATAGTTTCAATCAGGAACTGGTGAAGGGAACCAATTAAATTTTGGAAATACTGTTGCTGCAGACAAAACAGGGATCCTGTCACTCCAGTATCGGATATCATATTTAAAATATGTCACTTGATTTTCAATGTCTGGAAATAGGTTTTAAAAATTTCCAGACTTTTTCCAGGCTTCCCGACTTGCGCATGAACATGATGAACTATGTAAATATGGATAAATAACGCTTTGCGTGATACAGATTTTATTATTACCGACATGACCAATGTAGATACATGTATGCAAACACATAATACATGTATATGGCTAATGGCTGACATATTATCATTGAGTATTTAGTTGTGGTTTACAAGATATAAAAACATGTTAGTTTTAAATGCCGCTGTTGAAAGCCATAAAAAATGTAAATGATAGAATATTTTTTACGCTATTTCCTCCTTTTTAAATTTTAAATTTAAATTTAATTACATAAAAGAACAACAAAGACGCATACTCACAGAGTTGTTGTGCTTCTTTATTTTATTAATTTTTTATTTTTCAAAACAAATTTTGAAACACAACTTTTTTACATAACTTCAATATCTAACCAGTTTTGATTTTGACTTTGTGAAACCGTGATACATATTTCATCGTTGAATACACCAAACCATTTAAACTAGCCAAGGACATCCTACACACACCATGTCTATCAATCCAAGCACCCACACCATACCAGAAAAAAGTGGAGCCCAAAAATGCCCACTCCCAGTTGACAAAACTTTGCCTCTGATGAGTTCCACTCAAGGACTGAAACGCCATGAAGTCTGAATCAAAAACAGTGATGACTACACATGATCATTACCCATACAACAGCCAAAAAATCTTCACTAAGGGAGCAATACCTCTGCGAGCTTGACCTACAGAAACCCTTACAAATTCATCACTAAAATGACCTAAACCGGTAAAAAACCTAAACCGCCAAGTTTTTCTAGCCAGCAAAATGGACACAACCGGTAAAAAATTCACAACCGGTAAAAATGACCACAACCGCCAAAAAAGTTGCCCAACTGCCAAAAATGGCAGAACGGGCAAACAACATACAACTGGCAAAAAATATCACTACTGCCAAAAAACGGTCACAACCGCCAAAAAAGGCACAACTGGTAAAAAAGTTACAACCGGTAAACTTGACCCCAATCCGTAAAATGTTTGACCATACCGCCAAACCTCCAAAAATTTCAAATGGGGAAAACTGTCAATCTGGTTCTTTTCTGCCCATATATAGTCAAGATCGACTCAATCCACAGGTTCGCTCAGGAAGGGTATAAAAGGGACAAAAATTCCAGTCCAGATCATTCAGACTTTTGGTCTCACATCGTGACCAAGCATCAGGCTAAACAACCTTCTACAAGTAGCTCATATTACTGACTACGTTGTTATTCACTGTCATTAAACAATGGAGTTTGTTTGTCCCGCAAACCGTTGCCACGGGAAACGGAGATAGTCACAATACCTCCGCTGTCCACACTGAGCCTAAACTCAGTAGACTCGGACACTCGTTACCAGATCTAACACAGACCTGAATGTCACCATAAAACCACCACGGCTAACACCACCTGCAACTGAAGGAGTGGCAAGCTATTCAACAGTGGATCCTCCAAGACCACAGGCTGTTAGAGCACAGAAACAGAGAAGGCCAGCTCACATACCGGCCTAACATACAGATCCAAGATCATAGGCAACTGTCAGACGAGGAACATCGTCTACCTACTAACTTGCAACAAATGTAAGAAACAGTATGTAGGAGAAACTCTACACACCTTCAAAATCAGAATCTAAGAACATCTGAGATCAATATCGAACCGCCATAGGAATGAACGATACGACACACCCGTATCCAGACATTTCAATAAACATGGACATTCTAGGACTGACATGCAGTCCAGAATTATGGAGGTACTCTCATCAGGCAGGGAATGTTTTGTTGGAAAAAAATTGCGTAGCAGTCACTGCTAAACAAATCGAATAATGCATAGCAGTTCATAGCACTTGCATAGCAAACAAACTGTGTTGAAACTGGTTGGTGTTCCAACGGGGAAACCTTTCAAAACATGTTTGCATGATCAAAAACAGCTTCTTTCGTCTACACACGCTATGAGCAAGTGAATCCGAAAACAAACCGAAAAGCATAATTTTCCGATTTCGCAAAACGTTTTCGCTATGGAATTCATAACATATGTTAGATTCAGAATATGCATGTACTGCCTCTGGCCAAGGTCAGGGAGTATAGGAAACCTAAAATAATACGTATGGGAAGATTTGGCAATTACAATGATTGGAAGCTGTTGCTGCTTAAGGCAGCAACACATCCCAGTCAAATTATTTTCAAAAAAATCATTAATGTACCTCCCATGAATACTGTGATTTCATTGACTATGGTTAACATATATTTTGTAACTTACCAAGCTACATGTACATCACATATCCCTTTGAACTGGTAGGCTAAACAAAGTACACATCATTCAATACATGTAAGAAGGCTGAATAGTGTTAGTGCTTAACTGGAAGCCGTTGCAGGCTATGGCAGCTGTGAGCAACAGGTCCCCCTTAAAAACTTGCAACATATTCAACAGCTTATTAAGATGAAATTGAGTTTCTGCGCTATTATGACTTCAGTTGAGAGTTAACCATTTTTATTTAAAAATTACTAATGGTTGCTTTCTCTGACTTAAATAGTGAATGATAAAAAGTTTTACTGTGATTAGCGTGTATCAATCGGCCCACGTGTTACTAGTTTTACTACGAATACTACGAATGCTATATATATATATATATATATATATATATATATATATATATATATATATATATACTACGTCATTCTTAAAATTACCGCGTAAAACATTGTTTATTTTCTTTACCATCTGTGGTTTCCTTGCAATTCATTGGTTGCTCCCTATATAGTTATATTTATTAACCAATAATCTTGCGAGAAAGTATGTTCCCGACTTTGGAGAAGAGTACTCGAGAACACTCTCGCGCATGCGTCGATCTTGGCGATATGCCATTCTAAATCTATCGCTTACGCGAATCAAGTGCGACATGCCGCCATAGCATGGCTAACTATACTGTGTCGGCCTTGATTTGGGGATGCGCTACCAGGAGTTTAGCATTCGCGATGATATAACTCAGTTTCCGAGACAAACATTGTCTAAATCGACCAGAATCAGCCTACACATGTAGATAAACCTATATTTTTAAAGTTTATCATAACTAACTAATGATGAGGCAATGATCAATAGCCATAACCCCCTATAGGAGAATTTAGATTTACAAGTCTATTACGAGCAATATGTCGATGACTGTGAATACCCTGCGATACATATTGCGAGTTTCCGACTGGTGTCCAAACTCAGAACTGAAGTCTGTAACAGTTTATTATTATACCAGAAAAAGAAAGCTGCTAACGCATGCGCGCATCGCTAGCTTTTAGAATTTTGATCTATAGAGCGCTTACTGAACTCGCTTCACCGGGGGTCATTTGTCCCATAGTGAAGGAAGGTACAACATGTATGAAGATATTTCAAAATTAAGTGAATTGACTGAATTTTATATCAAAATTATGTATCGCAGCAAATAGCTAAGCGAAGTTGTAAATGTGTAGCAACAGGTACTCATTTGCATCGCATTGCGATACCGCTCAAAATATTCCCTGCATCAGACCCAGACGATGAAAACTCCACCCCATGGAGAAAACAGAAAGAATGTCATTGGATACACCAGCTCCACACAATGGAGCCTATAGGCATACACCTAGCAGGATAAGGGACGCCTCTTCCCTGAGACCAACACGCCCACCACGGGCGGACACGCCCAGTATGTTGTTATTAATATTGCATAGTCAATTATGTCAGTAGTTATCTGGCATCACAATCATAATGATGTATAACTCTGCTACGAAAGAAGTCTATCCATAGTGTATGAATTTTATGCCCTTGATAATTTAACAATTTAATAAATAATCTGTGGAGTATTTTGAAACTAATTTGACTATGACCAGTTGCTGCCATATGGCCAAGTCAAATTAGTTTCAAGATATTGAACAGCTTACCTGTATAATTACCTTGAAATTTAGTCTGTGAGTTCAAGTTTAAAGTTTCAAATCAATTCCAACTCCGACAATAAAATGTGGGTGGAGCTTAGCTATGAATGGACGGGGGCATACTTAGCTAGAAATGGATCTCTCTATTTACGTTTGTCCTGAACTGACCATTCCTCAGAATGACAAAATGTAACTATAATTGCAATACCTACCATATATTCTTTATCCCAGCCCATTTTCGCTTTCTGCTTTCGTTCCTTGGCATCCTAATAAAAGAAACAATGACAAGAAAGACGTCACGAACGAATAATTGATGATGGACTAAGCATTGTTGTACGAATTGTATGTCTTTATTATTTAATAAACATGCTGTTGAATATTTTTAGACTAATTTGACTGGGTGCTGTTGCTGCGATAGGCAGCAGCAGCACAGCACCCAGTCAAATTACATAATGTAGTTTTAAAATATTCAACAGCTTATCTGTATAGCTTTCTGGAAATTGATAATCAGAGTTCAGGGATCGATCAATCCCAACACGAGCGAGGTGTGGGTGCAGCCTAGCTAGAGATGGGTGGGGCATAGCTAAGACTGGAAAGGTTCATTTATTCAAACAAAGTCAAGGACATTAAAATTTTCACACATCAACCAACCATGAAGAGAGGTGAGGGCTATGATATACCAGTGGTTTATAAATCTATGTTGTAACCCGACTTCACAAATACCGACCAGTGTGATGTAACCAGCAACCACTAGTTACAATGGACTCTTGCCCCATAAGGAGAATAGCATATTGTGATCCGGTCTGTCTGTCTGTCTGCGTGTGTGTATTAACCCTTTAATGGTCAAATTTGGTCAAGAAAATTTTAATATTTTTTTTATTGAATGTCCATTTACAGGCTGAGAGAATACAATTTTTGAAAATTTATCACTGGAATGACTGGCTCGGTTATCACTGGTATATCATAGCCCTCATCTCTCTTATTAAAGGGTTAACACAATGAGACATTGCTGGACAAGAGGATTTCCAGACTTTGACTGTGATCTGGATAAGAGAACACATATCTGGAGTGGATCAAATTCTGGATATGTGGATATCTCTGAAACTTCTTGTCCAATTTGGCTCAAACTTTAACACAGGAAAGGGTGTGCATGTCTACTAGGATGCCACAACTATGGACATGATCCAAAATATCTGGAATTATAAAATCCGGAAAATCCAAAAACGCTTTACAATGTGACAAAAACCTGAGGTTTGAGGGTCTGCAATCCCTGCTTGCTCTTGTTAGTACTGAATAAATGACAGAGATGGTCATAAAAGCTTTACTCGTGAGGAAGTAACATACCAACATTTTGGAATGATCTATACAGTGAGTCGCTGCTCAATAGAAGAACATGCTTACCTTTTTAGCCAATCGTCTTGCTCTCTTTTCTTCCGGAGTTTCTGTTGCTTTCATCAATTCTTTCTGGCGTCTATAAGATAAGAAATTCAGAGCAAATTCAAAACTAAAATGAAATATCCAACACCACTGCAAAACTTGAACCTCTTCTCCTTATCGAATTGCCTGCCCCATAACCGTTAATGAATCTCCCTCACCGTCAAACTAGAAGAATTCCTCAGTGACGTAAACATACCGGACCATTTCGGCCCATTCCTTAGTAACCCATCCCAAATTGAGTGTGGAAATTCAATGATGCTACATGGCTAAGTATATATGTGATGATCATCACCAAAGAAGCACTGGAAAAGCCATGGAAATATGCATATTACCCCAGACACACTTCTCTAAAATACTACTGTTGTATAGGAGGGATGGAATCTCTGGATCCGATAGACATATTACCATCATAAGTATGCATTGGCGTGACTCCATGTAGCCAGCCCCCTCTTCAACTAATGTCCAGTTATGTGGTGCTAAAGGCTACCAGCTTGGCATATGGAAAAATGGAAAATCTGCACGACATACAGAAGATAGTCGTGGCTGACATCTCAAACGAGATGCGAAATTGCGAATCCATTATGCACTGCGGGAGCTTGGAATGGAGAAATCCAGTTTTAGCTATGCCCTGCCCATCTCTAAGCTAAGCTCCACCACCGATTTGCATGTGTTCGGATCAATCGATCGCTGCACTCTCTGAATCTCAATTTCCAGAAAACCATACGGGCACGCTGTTGAATATTTTGAAACTAATTTGATTGGGTGCTGTTGCTGTCATCGCCCAATAAAATTAGTTTCAAAATATTCATCAGAATGTTTATTAAATAGTAAAGACATACAATTCATACAACTTGATGGACTATAAGCATTTGTGACAGACTTTATCGCATCATCCATGATGTAATTGATTACAACATCAGCCTACATGTACATGTGGCATGGTTGCTTATGGAGTCACATGATTGACTGAGAACCTGGATTCATCCATTGGAAATTGCTGGATCCATGTCAAAAAGGAAAATTATTGGACAGTTATGTATGACCCATTTCATTGGCTAATATTATAAAAGTGGATAATTAATAATTATAGATACACTGTATACAGTTTGGGTCAATTCGGATTGGAATTGGAATTGATCAGTCAACGAGGGAGCCCGCTGACTTGTATCATGTGGAAGAGAGATGGCTGTAATCTCCCATAGGTTTTTGTTGCCAGTGACTGATGACAGCTTTTCGGACATCTTTGTTCCACCTACCCTTCTCTGGTGTGATAACTAGCAGTGTATGTGCACGTGGGATTCCATATTCTTGTAGCCTCTTATCAATATGAACGAATCCGCTGGAGGAGGTGTGGTGTTTGGTTGCTAACTGCCACCTAGCGACCCTGAATTCTGCTGAGTTCTTATCTTCGATGAGGTTTCTAAATAGACATATGGCTCTGATGTCAATTTCTGCATTAACAGGGATGATACCCACAAGACCGAGAATTACTATCTTTGCTGTCCGTTCAGGGAGATTTTGGATTTGGTGTAGCTTCTCTCGCTGGGAAGACTCTAAGCAGTCCTGCTGTTTCTTGTTTAATATCCAGAGCTCACATCCATGCAGTAAGATAGCGAGAATATATACAGGCCATATTTTGCAGCATACTGCAGGGTTTAATCCATTACAGCCCTGTCGTCCCACTCCCAATAAGGCATACATGATTTTTGTGGCAGATTCCATTCTTTCGTCAATCAGTCTCGTATTAATATTCCTGTCCTCATCAGTTCCTTGCAAGATGCCTAGGTGGGTTGCTGTATGAACAAATGGATGGGCTCGCCATTAACTTGGAGAAATAGGGCGCCTTTATTGCTACCGGAGTTGTTGAAGTGAATAGCCTGCATCTTCCCTACATTGATTTTGATTCGATCTCGGTTCAGCTGCTCGCCTACTACCGTAGTGACCACCTGATCTTCAAAGGCTGAGCAAGGTGAAGCTACGGCGACGTCATCTGTGCAGGCTATAACTGCCACAAATTCTGTGCCTATGGTTGCTCCTATGTGTTTGTCTGTTATGGCGTATAACATGTCCTTAATGTAAGCCTTAAAGTAGTGGGGTGAAATCGTGCCCCCTCTTTCTGAGGAAGGTTAGGGAAAAACGCTGCTCTAAATGACTACCACGTTCTCGAATACTTGAAATAAGTATTACTAGACATTGGAAAAAGGAGAATTGCTTCATTTTCAAAAACTCTGAAAGAACCACAATTAAGAGACATTAACAAGCATTCTGTAAGTATTGTTTTGCAATACATGTCCCCTACCTGGTGATATAAATCTTTAGAGATTGACAGTCAAAAATTTCATTAAAAATCGTCAAAAGCAACTGAAGCTCGAACTTGATCTGTAACTTCACATAACATATCAATAAACCAAGTCTCAGTTATATATGGTGAAGGAGAAGGAAAAAGTCTTGAAAGCTGATATGCTTGTATTTCATAAGTCGTTAGGGGACATAAGTCCATAAAAAAATGACGCAAACGTCTGAAACCCGAAGTTGATCTGTAGTTTCTCATAATAAAGTAATGTACCAATTCTCAGTTGAATATCTTGAAAGACTGCGAGAAAAAGGGCGGAAAGTTGATATTTTTCATATTTCTTAAGTCGAAAGGGGGCAATAACTACCATAAAAATTTACGCATACACCTGAAACTCGAACTTGGTCTGTAACTTCTCATAAAAAAGCTATGTAGCAATTTTCAGCATAATATTTTGAAAGACTGCGAAAAAAGGTGCAGAAAACTAATATTTTTCATATTTCATAAGTCGAAAGGGGGCATAACTCCATGAAAAATTGACGAAAATGTCTGAAAGGCCAACTTGCTCTGTAACTCCTTATACAAAAGCGATGCACCGATTTACGCTTAAATATCTTAAAGGAGTGCGAAAAAAGTGCGGAAAGCTGATATTTTTCGTATTTCTGAAGACGAAAGGGGGCATAACTCCATCAAAAAAGTTTACGCATACACCTGAAACTCCAACTTGGTCTATATCTTCTCATAACAAAGCAATGTAGCAGTTCTCACTATAATATCTTGAAAGACTGCGAAGAAAAAGTGTGGAAAACTAATATTTTTCGTATTGCATAAGATGAAAGGGGGCATAAATGAAAAATTGACAAAAATGTCTGAAACTCGAACTTGCTCTGTAACTCCTTATACTAAAGCGATGCACCGATTTTCGCTTAAATATCTTGGAGTGCGAAAAAAAGTGCGGAAAGCTGATATTTTTCGTATTTCTGAAGACGAAAGGGGGCATAACTCCATCAAAAAAGTTTACGCATACACCTGAAACTCCAACTTGGTCTGTATCTTCTCATAACAAAGCAATGTAGCAGTTCTCACTATAATATCTTGAAAGACTGCGAAGAAAAAGTGTGGAAAACTAATATTTTTCGTATTGCATAACATGAAAGGGGGCATAAATGAAAAATTGACAAAAATGTCTGAAACTCGAACTTGCTCTGTAACTCCTTATACTAAAGCGATGCACCGATTTTCGCTTAAATATCTTGAAGGAGTGCGAAAAAAAGTGCGGAAAGCTGATATTTTTCGTATTTCTTAACTCGAAATGGGCATAACTCCATCAGAAATTGACGTATACGCCTGAAAATCTAACTTGGTCTGTAACTTCTCACAACAAAGCAATAAACCAATTCTCAGTTGAATACCTTGAAGGACTGCGAAAAAAAGTGCGGAAAACCAACTGCGACAGATGGACGGACAGACAGAGTGCCAACCTATATTCCCCCAGATTTTACCGGTAGGGGACTAATAATAACATAACACAACTAACAAGACAAAAACAAAATGGTCACATATACTGACCTGTGATGTCTTGAGCGCGGAAATCACCTCTTCCCCCCATATGGATGAAGAGAATGTAACCAGAAACAGTAGGGATTCCCCTACTAGCAAATGTGATATTTGTAAATAGCAGAGGAGGAAAACTAATTACAAATAAATACCTCTGCAGTACTTTCTGAGGGCTGAGACGGCGAGCAGGTTGGAAGTGTCACAGAGATAATGGTCGGTGCCACTGGGCTACTGACATGTCTTCAACAGAAACACCATTAAATAATGCCGCGGAAGTTACCACACCACGGACACTATGAGCCTTGGCTCTATCTACTTGTCTTCCAGTGGCTGTCTTATGACAGAATTGAATGCATTCTATTATCCATCTGGAAATAGTGTCTCTTGACGCCCTACCATGGGGTTCAATACATGATAACCATAGGGAGCATGGGTCTGCCGCCAAACCCAAGTCCTTTTCTTGTACTTATTTAAGGCACGGACAGGACACCATGCTTTAGCACCAGGATCATATCTGGTTAAGGAAGGTAAAATTATAGGTTGACCCAGATATTTTAGATTGATTGTTAGCCAAGAAATTCAATCTAGGTAGAAGATTAAGGCCTTCACCTGTAACTATATAACAGTCAAGCTCGGCAGACAAGGCATGAATTTCACTTCTGCGTCTGGCTGATGTTGCCACAGTTAAAAATAGTTTTAAGTGTCAATAATTTTATAGAAACAGCACTAAGTGGTTCAAAAGGTTTATCACTCAAAACTTGAAGAACCAGAGAGACTCCATGATGGTGTCTGTGGAGGATTTCTCAGTCTAAGATCGCCCATGCCTTTGATAAGAGTATTTAGAACACTGCCAAGCAAGGAATAACAGTCATTAATGCTGATTTATATCCAGCAATAGAATTAGACTTAAGACTATACCCATCATACAGGTGACAGAAAATCAGCTACTACCTGAATAGATATATCGCCTTGAGCACCATTTACAATTATATGCTCTGGAGGTTGACCCTCTTCTGGCTCTGGCCATGAAATCGCCTGCTTGCTCAGAAAAGCGCTCCTTAACTGCCGATTTTTTACAACATCCATGCAGTCAACTGAAACATTGACGGATTGTTGTGAAGGGTCTTGCTTTGGAAGATAATGTCCATCAGAGGCAGAGGAACCGGATTGCAGACCAGAAGGTCCAGCAGATCCATAAACCATGATCGGCGTGGCCAATTCTGGGTGATCAGAAGCACTTGGCATTCTTCCTGTTTGATTTTCTGAAGAATCCTTGGAATCAGGATTGTTGGATGGTATCCGTATGCATACATTCCCTTCCAACTGATAGCTAGCGCATCTATTGCGATAGTGCTTGGATCTGGAATCGGAGAAATGTACATCGTCATCTTCGCATTCTTCTTGATTGCGAATAAATCTATGTTAGGCTTTCCCCAATGATAGAACAGATGATCTGTCACACATCGATTTAGCTGCCATTCCGTAGGCAGAATGCTCATCTTTCGGCTCAATGAGTCTGCTAACAGATTCAGCCTTCCCGGAATATGAACTGCTTTCAAGGTGATCATATGATCCATGCACCAGCAAAGCAGCTTCCATGTCATCATACAGAGACTGGGCGACTTCTTTCCGCCCTAGCGGTTTATGTAACTCACTATTGTAGAGTTGTCTGAACGTATCATCACAAATTTTCCCTCCACTTCTTTTAAGAAGTGTTCCAGGCCTAGAATTACAGCCTGCAATTCTAGCATGTTGATATGTTCCTCTGATTGTTCCAGATTCCAAGGCCCTGATATAGTGGCTTCTTCCAGGCAAGCTCCCCATCCCTCCATCGATGCATCCGTAAACATCGTTACTTGAGGGTGGGGAGGGTCAGCATGACCCCCGCCAGGAGATTTCTTCTCTCCATCCACCAATGAAGGTGATGAATGAGAGGGTCCAACACTTGAATGCGCGAGTCCAGGGATCCTGAACTCTGTGTCCACTGAGCCATGAGAAAAAATTGAATCGGCCGCCTGTGTAAGGCTGCCTGGTTCCATTGAAACCATCAGACCTAGCATTCTCAGATAGACTTGTGCTAGAATATAATGACAGCTGCAAACCAATTGAATGTATGAGAGGAGATTCTCCACTTTTTCTTGGGATGGATAAACATATAGCTATCTCCAGATTGAAGACCATACCCAGGTAAACAAACTTCTGGGATGGAGTCAGCTCTGATTTTTGAAAGTTGATTATCCACCCTAAATCTGTGAGAGTTTTGAAAACTATCTCCAGATTTGCTGTCAAGCTTTCTGGGTTGTGTGCCTTTAGAAACTAGTTGTCTATGTAAGTGTGGACCGCAATATTTCTCCTGCAGAGGAAAACTGTGATAGCAAGGACAACTCGAGTGAAGACCCTCAGAGCCGTCGAAATTCTGAATTGGAGAACTTTGAATTCCCATTGGCGTCCCTCAAAAGCAAATCTCAGGAACCGACGAAAACTCCTTGCAATGGGAATGTGGAAATAAGTGTCTTTCAGATCTATGGAAGTCGTCCACATCCCCTTCTCTAACCCCAACGACACCAATTTTATTGTTTCCATTTTGAAACTCGGTGTGTCTATAAACATGTTTAGAGGTTTGAGGTTGAGAATTGGTCTCCAAACACCCCCCCCCCCCCCCCCCCCCCCGGTGTTCTTTGTCACAAGAAACACAGTTAAATAGAAGCCTGGGCAATCTTGCGCCAGTTGAATTGCTTCTTTTAGAACTGGATATTCTATCTCCTCTTCTATGCACAACCGCTTGTCTGGAACTCTTGGAATTTGAGTCCAGGCCAGTACCAGACAGATGCAATGGCGGACCTATTATCCACTCTGGACTGTGTCCGCACGAAAGCCATTGCAAGACTAAGCGGTCCTGAATTAACCACTCCCACTTCTGAATGTGGAAAGTCAATCGACCTCCCACTGGTGCACATAAAATTTAGAAGTGGGTGTGTCTCTGGTACGTGTGATAACACCAGAGTCGTACCTGCGGTAAACAAAAATTATTTTATGCCATCAGACCCGGTACCACGCGTTGCCCAGCGCACGTGCACCTCGGTGTGCGGGCTACTGCCTGGCTGGCTGCGCTTGGAATGCTGGCTGACGTACAGCAGCATGCTGCTGTTGGCATGGCCGGTGAGGTTTCTGAACCCGGCCGGCCTGCTGGCCTTTGACACTGCCACGAATGTACTGCTGCCGATCAGCCGAGGGCTGAACACGCACGTGTTGGACTGAATATGCACATGTCCTCTGCGCAACACTTCAAATTGTGCGTGCAGCGCCATCTGGTTGTTGACCAAGTTCACTGTCTCTTGGAGGTGCCGACTGCCTGGGGAATGCATACGGGCCCGCGAGGGCTGGCATGACATTCTCTATGGGCAGGCCGCGCACCGGGGGGGGGGGGGGGGGGGGGGCTGCGCTCGTGTGAGGGGCATAAGCCACACTAGCGCACTCCGAGTCATCCATATAAGATTCCACGGCTAAGCGTGGTATCTTATACAGGCGGCCGTCTGCTCCAAATCGGCCTACAGGTTCAATCATGAAGCCCGCTCCCGAGGGAACTGTACCATAGGTGCGAGTGGCTTGCATCCATTGCTTCATGTTCGTCCCGTAGGCCGAGCAGGTAGTCTTCAGTCATCTTCCTCGTCAGGAAAGTTAGACTTCGGGTTAGCAAAGAAAGCTAACCCAGACTGACCGCGAGTGATCGTGGGCAGGCCCGCTGGTCGGGTCCCGCTTGATGCTACTCGCGCCACTGGATCACCAGGTAATGCGAACATCAAGCCCGGGTCCAAGTCGGCCGCCCCTAGATCACTGAAAACTTTGTCCGAACTAGGAGGGCATGATCCCAGGACGGGGGCTACCTGCACCGAGGTCGATGCGCAGGAAGTTGAAACACCTGTGCCCGGCAACATGCCGTGAAGCATGTCAGGTATCAGGTCCTTCAACGCCCTGCGCATCTCACTCACTAACTCTACCTTGAAGGCCTCCAGCTCACCCTTCTTCTTACCATTCTCCTCCTTCCTCACCCTCTTGCCGTCCTCTATCATCACCTTCGCCTGAGACCAGAAGAATTCAGAGGTTAGATTCCACCACCCTCACCTCTCCCCATCCACCACCACCACTCTTTACAAATAGCACATTTGTCAGACAGCCTACAATCAGTACAAGATGGGCAGAGGTGGGGGAAGAATCTAGCCTTAAGATACTTCAAACAAGACAGACATGATGACTTCTGAAAGGTAGACATATGAAGAGAATGAGTATTTTAGTTTGTTAATTTTGTTAAAGAAATAAAAAACAAACTCGAGAGAGAAGACAACCACTTTTATTACTGACAACCCCGCAGGGACAGATGTCTTCATAAAAAAAATAAGGAATAAAAACACAGCCAGGGATAACATGCGAATGTTAGAAAAGATGAGAGACTGATCATGACACCCAGTTATCTCTACACATTCATAACATAAGATGATAATGACATCATGTGCCATATAAATAAACAACAAGATAATGACGTCAAGGAAAAATCTGGCCGATTATGACATCAAACCTCAATGCAAAAGCCCCTTCAAGGGGGGGGGGGGGGGGGGGGAGATATCAGATTCTGAATGCAAGAAATATCTAGGACTACATACATTCATCACTCAAGAATTATATAATACTATAATTATATATCTGAGAACTCATGCACAACCAAAAAAGAGAATACAGTCCAATAAAGATGGCAGCAAAAATTGAAAAAAATTTCAAATAATTATTTGCCTTAACTAATAAACTCCCTTATCCTGAACACAGGTAAACCATCCGCTTGTGCAGAAAATCACGTCCATACCATCCGCCGATTCTATAGAGTCTGATAAAGGGGATGCAACAAAAGGAGGGTGATATTTTTAGTTTTATATTGCCGACCCTTAGACATAATCATTTGATAAGTCAGAAAAAAGGAGACGTGATCAACCTCCGAGTGAAGAACAGGAGCTCTACCATCATAAGATGAGCCCGTGGACGCAAAGACAAGGGATTAGAAGAATTTAGGCGCTGGGATAATTTAACAAGGATTCCCAGCGCCTAAAAATGCGCTAACGCCAGATCGGCCGCGAACGAAAAACAGTAACATATAAATGTTACAAGTCTTAAATAATATATATAACAATATCACCTTAATGGATGATGAGGTAGACTCCTCTGATGCTTTAGATTCAGCGATAGTGAATAATGGATGAATGAAATGATTGAAAATTCTACAAAACGGAGCCTGAAATTGTTTTCAATGTTGCTTATAAGCCAATTTATTAGAAAATGTAAGTACCAGTATGCGCATGCGCAGAGATGGGGTCTGACATGTGCATGTCTGTGTACATTCCAACTGACCAGTAGGGCACCTAACTTTTTATAATTCTGAATATTATTGAATTTAGAGCAGATATACTAGTATATCAAGAGTATTAGGGAGGTAAGCATGTTCTCATGATGTGAAAGGGCATTTGCTAATGATAAATCTAGTTTTTGTTGGCCAATCTTGGGCACTAAAGGGTTAAAATATAACAATGTTGATCTCTAGTAAATATTGGTATGGAATTGGAATTGATAACATGAATTGATGTGGAAACGGGAATTGGAATTGATAAAATGAATTGAGGTGGAATTGGAATTGGAATTTATAAAATGGAATTGACCCCATCCCTGACTGTATAAAAGAATGGCAGATTGGATGTTTGATCAAGGAGTAGTTCCTTGTTTGGAGTGCAGTATTAACATCTGCAATAGGTCACAATGAAATATTGCACTACATCACTTATCTACTCTACTTTTTCATTTATATCTTGTTAAATCGATCTGTAATTGATACTTGAGTGATAACAACGTAACATCGGCATAATTATCATGCTAAATGTTGGCTTCATTTTGAACTTACCTGAAAATAATACAAAGAGTGCTGTTAAGACTTACTTGTAAAAGAAAGATTAACCATTTTATTGTTGTTGGGTTATTTTGCTCTTTTACTCCCTTTCTAAAACAAACCGTTGCATAAATTCTCTGCAAATGGGCTATGGAATGATACAACAGAAATGATCTTTGTAAATAGGTAAGTATTTTCTTGATATGTTATTGGGAAAGACCAGCGTTCTGAGGGGCAGCACACCTGCATTTTGGGAACATCAAGGGAAACAGAAACATTTAAATTTTAACTTGAAGTGTTTCAAAATAGTGAGCCATGCACAATTTTAAATCTGTTTTCTGTAACCGGGAAAGTTTTGCTGGGCAGAGAAAGTGTAACCAGATTTTTTTGTAACCATTGATTTGGGTTTTTTGACGGTTACAAAAAACTAATTCACTGTTACACCCAACCAACAAAAAAACCAAATCAATGGTTACAAAAAACAAATTCCCAGTTTTAAAACCGATTTTAACGGTTACACACAACCAACAAACATTTTAACGGTTATGCCATTAAAAATGCTGTTCATCTTTCAACAAATTTGGTGGAAGATGGTGCTGTCGTAGTAAAGTAAAAGATAGAATATTGACATCAGAGTGGCAAGAGTTAAAGAAGCACAGCATTCTGAAGGGCATCTACATGTACGTGTAGTTAATGCCCAATTATAGAACAGGATAAAACTATTTATCACCAGTGTGACTTATTGGTTAATTGAGCCATTATTCCAGTGATAAATTTTTAAAAATATTCTTCCTGGCCTGCAAATGGACATTTGACAAGACGAGACAATGGACCGTTCCGGTTTTAGCTATGCCCCGCCCACCTCTAGCTAAGCTCCACCCACACCTCTCTCGTGTTGGATCGATCGATCTCTGAACACCCTGATTACATTTGTTTGTATCAATTTCCCAAAAAATACACAGGTAAGCTGTTGAATATTTTGCTGTTGCGCCCAGTCAAATTAGTTTCAAAATATTCAACAGCATGTTTATTAAATAGTAAAGAATTACAAAGACACACAATTAATACAATGTGTCGGCCCATTTGAGATTTGATGATGGGACTATGGAACCCTTTGTGACGTAACGATTATGACATCATCATACACATGCTGAGATGATTATGACATCATACGAGGTCTGATGATGGATGGATACTCTGGAAAGGTGTATTGCAGAAGCTGATTTGATAACTTGACCAGGAAGAGCTAAAAAAATGCAATGCATTATTACCTCTTGTCTTGTTTCATAGTCTCCAGATCAGGGCTTCCAAGCCTCCTATCATCAGATTCCCGAGTTGTAGTATTGCGTTCCTTGGACTCTCCTCGCCTGTCTTTATGGTGCTTGTGTTTCCGGGAAGAATGTTTATGCTTCTTCTTCTTCTTGGAATGTTTCCTGTGATGTGGCGAGCGTGAACGAGATCTTGATCGAGATGTTGAAGAATCTGTGTCAGATGTCGATGACAGCTCATCCTCTGAAGAATATGATGACGACCTAGAGTACCAAACATAAGAGATGTGATTCAGACATTTTCTAAGTTACATACAGAAAATGTTGAAATTTATACGAAAGTGTAAAGATGCTGCCCAAAGGCCTGGTACAGTGCAGCTCATAAAGAAGTTAAAATATTTCAAAAACAAAAACAGAAACATGTTAGTTAGTACAATGTGTTATAACCTAAGTATATTCAAAATATTCACCAGTACTTATGTTTTGTTTTGCCTTAGAAATATGTTAAAATATTTACTTGATCAGTCTTTAACCTTTTAACCCTAATATCAGACAAAAACAACTTCTGCAGTAGTCTTGAGAAATGTCCATTTGCAGAACGAGACCATTTTTAAAATTGACCACTTGAATGACTGGCTCGATAACAGTCGTCCCTTGTTCTGCAAATATACATTTTCTATGAGAAAATTGAAATCTTCTTTAACAAATTTGAGTGTTAAAAGGTTAATAAGTTCCTCAATCCTCATGGGTACGTTCCCCCCCCCCCCCCCCCTCCCAACCCACTGAATAGTCGCTCATATGAAATGCTTGTTGCACAAATACAGATACTTCCTTGTTAACAGCGCCAATACTGGAAACTGTGAATGGTTGATTTTTCAACAAACCACAAAGGGGCTTTTCAATTGTAATGTATGTTTACTGTGTGGAATAAGTGTTTCTATGGTTTTCTTGGCGTATAATCAGGTCAGCTCTCCACCCTACCAAACCCACTCCCCCCACCCCTCCACCTATCCAAGCTGCCGCATAGATCTAAGATTAAGTACATGTATGTGTGGTCTCCTATCACCCTAAACAAGCATGAAATTTTAAGTTGAAATTGTTCATGAGTCGTGACCTGAAACACTGTTTACCTGACCCGATCAAAGGCTAACCAATCAATAGCTTGACCTGTAGTGATGTCCTCATCAGAATGGAATGCAGGAAGCGCAAAAGGGATTTCCCACTGACTAATACGAAGTTAAATCTTGGTCAAGATCAACAAAAAATGGTGCCGTATATTTACATAATTGTGAAAATTGAACAACAAATGTTAAAATTAAAAGTGAAATAGCGTCATGGGATATAAGATCCAGAAACTGCAGTTAGGACTACTGATATTGGTATATACTTCTGTACGTTCTCACGTGTGTGTCGCTTAGGTGACGTCAACAAATCATGTGGTTTTAAATAGATACAGTATTTTTATGTCATATCTGCAAATTTTAAAAAGATGATTATTTTATGCATTTTTATGTTAGTGTAGTGAAAAACATGTATTTCCATTATTTCTTTTTTTACCTATTATAAACAATGCTGATAACTTGTAAAAAAAATGATGCAAACCAACACAGTTTTCGCGCGAGACGACATCTGCCAATTGCTGTCCAATGTGGCATAGCAGATATGTTGCCATAACAATAATTTATTTCTCTGCAAGGGTGAAACTGACATGGGGTGCTTATATAAGTTTTCAAATCTAGATCGATTTTTCTTTACCCGCAATACCGATTCAAACACGCCATAGCTACCACATATGATATAAATGTTAATATATTTTTTTTCTCGGTAGGCGAAACACTTATGTTCATTTTTAATGTAACACATTTAACAATTTACAAAAGGAAACTGAAAGATTTCAAATTTTTTAAATTTTGGCTGAAATTTGCTATATAAACTATAAATTAAGTTGTGTGTTTGTATCAGACACGTTTATGGCATTACTCTCCTTTGCTCACATCATAAACTTTTACACCAATTCACCGACTCACTAGCAGACATGGGGCAATTACATTGCCAATGTAATTAATTACAATTACAATTACTTTGTAAAATGTCCAATTACATTACAATTACAATTACTCCATTTTGTGAATGTAATTAATTACAATTGCAATTACTTTTTACCAATATGTGTGTATGAATTGGTTTCTAAGCAATGGTAAGTGTGTGACTGTGCCTGTGCATGTTGAATAAATACACAAAGAATTTATGCTGTCATATTTTACTTTTAAATAAACCAACATCTTTATTTTTAATCAATACACACATATGTAGTAGCAAAATGGTACCTGCAGTGGTTTTGATAACTGTCCATTTGCAGACCAAGAGAAGGCTATGTTTGAAAATTTATCAAGTCTAGAATGACTAACTCGATAACAGAGCCAGTCATTGCACTATTAAATTTTCAAAAACAATCCTCTCTTGGTCTGCAAATGGGTATATTCCATGACAAAATAATCTGTCTCAGATCTGCATGTACTCTTTCATTAACGCTTAACCTGTATCACCCATATGTCAATATTTTAAAATTTCAAATTAAATTAAAAGATGAATGGTTGTTGATTTTTCAACAAATTTGGTGGAAGATGTTGCTGTCATAGTCTCATAGACAGCAATATCGTCCACGAATCTTGTAGAAGAATCTACACCAGTTTCTTTGCTCTCGACATAATAAAAGATAGAATATTGACCCTGAAGAGGCTGTTAAATGGCCGGTATGTAGTCGATCCCTAACCTAGCAAATCTGGCTTGAGCAGTAGTCTTGAGCAGTCCATTTGTAGGGCAAGAAGACTATATTCTTAAATTTTTAGAAACGTGAAAAAACACACGCATTAGATTGACCTGACGCTTGTTCTCTGGTTTGAGAGCAGAGTCGGATGCCTGACACTGGTTGAGTGCCCTCTATTTATATGCCTCGGGGGACGGTGGGGTCCCGTTATTGCGCATGTGTGTGCGCATGCATACTGTCCTTTGGAGGGGTCCCTAGATGGGGTCCCTGTCCTGCACATGCGTGTGCGCATGGGTATTGTTTTCTCTGGAGGGGTCCCTTAGCGGGGTACCCCTCGGGGCGAGCAGACGCATGCGGGGAACAGGCGGGGTCCCATAATAGGGAACTCGCCATAACGCATGCGCACTCGTTGCCCCCCCCCCCCCCCCGAAGGGATCCTGCAGATGCACCCCTCCATTGGTAGGGTCCAAGTGAGCAAGGAGTTTTAATTGATACGGTCTGTTTTGGGATGCCGTTTATCTGGTTTCAATTGTACCTCAAAACACAAAAAAGTAAACAGACTGTTTTTCTGCTTGGTACCCATACACCTATTGCCACCATTTAAACACCTCTGATGAGCTTCCACATAGGAGCGAAACGTCATGAGCCGGATCACGGAACGGAACAAACACATCTTTTGTTCCCATGTCCACCCTATTTATACTAAGCCCACTTCTCCCGCCCCTTGTCCTTTACTATAAACACATGAGCACTAGCACTCAACTCCAATACAATTGAAACCAGATAAATGGCATCCCAAAACAGACCATATCAATTAAAACTCCTTGCTCACTTGAACCCTACCAATGGAGGGGTGCATCTGTGGGATCCCTTCGGGGGGGGGGGGGGGGGAGGGGGGCAACGGGTGCGCATGCGTTATAAATAGCGAGTTCCCTATTATGGGACCCCGCCTGTTCCCCACATGCGCGTGCGTCTGCTCGCCTGAGGGGTACCCCGCTGAGGGACCCCTCCAGAGAAAACAATACCCATGCGCACATGCATGCGCAGGACAGGGACCCCATCTAGGGACCCCTCCAAAGGACAGTACGCATGCACACACACATGCGCAATAACAGGACTCCGCCGTCCCCCGAGGCACATAAATAGAGGGCACTCAACCAGTGTCAGGCATCCGACTCTGCTCTCAAACCAGAGAACAAGTGTCAGGTCAATCTAATGCGTGTGTTTTTTCACGTTTCTAAAAATTTGCTATACATAAAGCAAAAATATGGCAACAGCCAGCACTACCTCTCAATCAGAGACCATATTGCCTTCTATCTCTACGCTCACCCTACTAACAACAGGGGAAAATGAAGGAGAAGAGGAATACATGGAAGCAAGGGATCAAATCTCCACTTCCACTTTGGCTCCACAACCAACAGTGGCCAGCACTACTACCACCACGACCCCCGCAGTCACAACCATTGTGACCGCATGGGAGGCAGAACCTCAGAGAAAGAGGAAGCGCGCTGCCGAAACGCCAGCAGAAGCATCCACGCCCGTCAGGAGGGCTCCAGATATCAATCCTACCCTGGTTCCGCTATACAAAAAATGGCGGAACGCAGCATGCAAACAGATCAGACTGGAGACGCAGATCTACAACTTAGAGACAGGGCTGCGAAATGGCCAGATTCCACTACACCTGACACCCAGGCAACTATTCAAACCATACGAGGATGAAAAAGATTTCCATGCGGCTTGGCAAGCAATGCAAACATCGCAGGGCACCAAGGCAACAAAGCTAGTCCTACACTTCCAGAAAGAAAAAATTTCAGCACTAAGTGCGGTCACCTCTGGCTTCCACAAAGCCTTTTCGGAAGCCACAAAAAACAACCCAGCAGCCTACAAAGAGGGCGAACAGGGTGTAATCGCCGCAACGGAACGAACCAAGCAGTTCCCGAGAATACGCTCCAGAAGCCCACGAAGAAGGGGTCCACGAAGTGACAATTGGGCACCAACTGCCACCAGCTTCCAACAAGGACCAGGGCGCCAAAGAAGAGGCCCATACAGAAGGCCGACACAACAGAATCGCAGGCAAGAAAAGAGCTATCCAAATACCGGGAACCAGCCCAGAGGCATGGAAGACGCCATAAAGCTTTTAAAGACTTTACAGAACAAACAGTTCCGGCGCTAATACTTGTTAAACATTACGATCTATCTGTATTATCACCTGGCATACTCTCTGATTTTTCAAACTGTAATAACAACTGTAATAACTCAATAAACATTATTGAATCATATTCTTCCAAGTTTGTAATAAATCTCTCAAACTGCCCATTAGATAAAGCCACCATCGAAGTCCTAGAAAAAGGATTAGGATTTAGCCCAACTCCAGGACCACCAAACCTTGGACAGTTACACCTCGACCTCAACCGTTTCTATAGGTCCCTCAGACTCAAGTACCATCAGTGTTGCCCACAACATCAGATTTTTGGGGGGTCCTTGGCCACACTCAGATTTGGGGGTCCCACTGTAAAATCTGGGGGTCCCATGGGGTCCTCATCTGAAATATGGCGGTCCCATGTTTTTTTCTTAAAATAAACACAACACATTGATCTAATTATAAAGCACTTTATTAAACATGTTGAAAGCACTAGGTATGACATTGTGTAAATAATGTTAATGTGTATATAGAGAATATTAACTATGCATAGTTTATTAACCTTTAGCACTTAACACTTTTGGCCACTATTGTAGATCACCAAAATACCTATTTTTGAAAGTTTAACACTGGAATGACTGGCTCTAAACAGTGCCAGTCATTCCAGTGGTAAATTTTCAAAAATATGTATTCTGTGATCTACAATCGTGGCTAAAATCGATGTATTGAAATGGCCATTGTATATTTAACTAATGACATTTGAACTACATATCAATAAACAATAACTTAAAGCACTGTACTTGTTTGTTGTCTGATAAACCAACCAACCTACATTGACAACCTTGTATGATTAACATTTCCAAAGACCACTATATTAGTAATTAGCTAAGACCACTGCATTAGTTTTTCTATAAAACCCTAACTTGACTTTGGACGAATTGAAAAATTACGAGTACCTGTGGCGAGTTTGCTCAAGGACGACTTATCCTACTTCGATATAATGCGCGCGTATTTTTTAATAATGTAACTGGAATGACTAAATATAGTGGAATACATAGGCTAAGATCAGACAAAACAATAATTTATCAAAGATAATCTGTGTATAAATCAGATTAAAATGTGTAATTAGTGAAAATATATCAGCCAACAACCTGATATGTCTAATTCATAGGGAGTAACTATGTAACGCGATTGCTGATTGGTTGAAGCATAGATAACTTGCTGATTGGTTGAAGCATAGATAACGCATTAGCGTGTATCCAATAAGGACGCTTGTATCAGGGAGCTTTGAGCTATACGCTGTTTGAAAAAATTACGATATCGTTGAACATCGTTGCTGGGATGAGCTTTTGAGTTGAGAAATTGGGAACACCTAACGATCGAGTATTGTTAAACATTATAAACACTAATCCATCAGTCAATCAATCAGCCGCTATTGCTAAATAAAAGACGGCTTATAGCGCTTATTGATACTGTTATTCAAACAGCAATACACAGACTAGGGTTGGGCGATATTGCTCAAGGCATGACAATATCGGTATCTCATTAAAATACCGCGGTATCACGATATATCGTCATTTTGGGTGGGGTGTGGAGTTAGGGTGTAAACATAGAATAACATGTATTTCAAATTGGTGGTGTCTGCAAGTTATTTTCATTAAATTTGTTACATTTAAACCGTAAATTGAGATCGCCATGATTGCCATTTCCGCATATTTAATACACGAAGTTCCACACTTTGACACCCTTCAACACACAGTTTAAAGCAACGAATGTAATGCAACTAACCGTATTCATCACAAATAAGAAAAATAAAGGATTTTCTTCTGTTCTTGCGTTGTATTTTGTGTTATCTTTACCTCACCACAACTGTCACAAGATTGAGCAAGGAATACGCATTAACTTCATTGCGCAGAAAGGAATTCCGCAGAGCGAAATCTGATTGGCCGCCGTATCATACTTGAGCCAATCAGAATTCACACTGCAGAATTCCGACAGCTGTTATCACGCCCGCCGCTAGCATAGACGATGCAAATTAATAAAATAAAACTGCATGATTTTGAACGAGAACCAGCGTGAAGACTGGAAACAGTTATATCAGATTTTATTTGGTCTGTAGTATTTATACTAATTTGCCCCATTGTAGACCTATTCAAATTCGCTCACTACTTAGTGGGTTTATCCATTGATCTCAAGGCGTAGCCAGGATGTGTGAAATTAACCCAGTTAACTCTGCAGACAAGACTGCCACAACAGATAGAAGACTGGACATAATTAGGCCTAAATTCTTTATTTTAAGGAAGTTTCTCGAATAAATCCGTAATGTTATATGTGTAATGAATTTTGATCTGATTCATATAAAAATGCTAAATATATTGTATAAAGTTACATAAAAACGTATAACGGTAAAGCAAGAGATTAACTTCCCCTCACCCACCGTTCCAAGCTGTGGTATTGATAAGGGATTAAGTGTGTGTGGTTTCCTATCGACCTCAAAAGTTTTAAAGTTTAAATCTGTCACGGTCAGAAGAATGTTTAACCATGCAGCTCAATGACTAATGGATAAATAGCTTGACCTGTAGTAATAACGTCATCAGATTGGAATGTGGGTGGTGCAAATGGTATTCCCCACTGACTAATACTCAGAATGAGGCAAGAAAAAACATGGCGTTGTCTATTTATGTAATTATGAAAAGTGAACAACAAAGGATTATTTGGTACTTTAAATCATTTTATTAGCGCAAACAAACCATGAATTAAATGAACACAGATTATTTTGGAGTTTATTAAGTTTTTATTACCTTAGACAAAGACTGGATTATTACTTAAAGACTATTACTGGACCGAATAGAGGTAAGAGTATGACATTTCTAACTTAGTTATTTATATTATGCTCACAGTTAAAAGTGCAATATCGTCCTGTCGGTATTGACGATATTTACGATTTTTCAAAATTATGACGATTTCGGTATCGGTATTCGGTATATCGCGATATAGACGATAATATCGAAAAATCGCCCAACCCTAACACAGACACCGCCGCTAATCCGTCAAATGACCATTCAAATGTAAAAGATATCACAATATCTTCCATATATTCCTTCATCCATTTAGATACTTTGATAAGTAAATGGAAAAACATATTTTGGCTGTAGTCGTTGCTGTTTTAGGCAAGTAGGCATGCGCAAATTAATTTCAAAATATTCAGCATATTAGTTATAACAACTTTGCGATCTGTCCAATGTTCTGAGATGTGAAACGATTAAGACGCCCAGACACATTTGTATACGCTTGATCGGTAGTATTGGATTTCTCAAGCATGAGTTCCTCTAGAGGGAGATTCCGCTGTTATCCAATCAATTACTGACGCGTCACACTGACGTTTAGCACAACAGACAGAAACATGGCGGGTATTTTTTGCAATTTGTAGGCCAAACAAGGCGACTAACATCGGGCTTGTAAACTCATTATTTATCAAAATTAGATCAAATAGAATACTAAGGATGATTTGGGGATTGTGTTTACAATTAAATGTGGTGGTTGAATCTGATTTATGGGCATTAACAACTTTGAGTTGTGCAAGAAAACATACAACAAATCATAGTCTTAAACAACACAGTAAGTTCGTTTTTATTGAACACACAATGCATTAGGTATATTTCTTAAAGTAAAAACATGCACAAATAAATATACACACACGATAATATAATCGATAATTAAGCACACGCAAAGTTACCAATTTCTGTTACACTTTTTCACTGCGTCCCTCGTTTGTCCTCAGGGACGCAGAGGGTTAATTTTTATGCGTCCCTCTGCCACTTTTATGTGTATATACGCGCAAAAGGATGCATAAGGGCAACTCTGAGTACCATTTTGCTTTTCTACCAGACTGGGCAGAAACGGAAATAGAAACCACTGAACAGAAATCCCAACTACAAGAAACCTGTGCCAGAAAATTTGGCCCAAAGAAAACATGGACACCAAACCCAGGAAGGGCCGCCGCCATGGATGCGTTCAACTTTGACTGCAACTCACACATCCCATCAAACCACGGCCTCTCACAACCTCACTCAGACACAGAGAACAGCACTACAAAACTTATGCAGAAACCCAGAAATAGTCATCAAGCGAGCTGACAAGGGCCAAGCCACAGTCATCTGGTCCAGAACCGACTACATTACAGAAGCGGAACGTTAACTCTCAGACCTAGCCTTCTACTACCCTTTAAATGAAGACAAAACAGTCCTCTTCACAAACCAAATCACTAAACAATTTGACCAACTAGTCAACTACGGAGAAATATCCACCGAAATAGCACAAGGGTTAACACCAAACCCGCCCAGAACAGCTAGATTTTATCTTCTCCCCAAAATCCACAAAACCATCCCAGGTGGGACCACACCAGGCAGACCAATCATCAGCAGCAATGGGTTCCCCACAGAACTCATAAGCAGCTTTGTGGATGAACACATGAAAACAAACGTTCAAAAGATTAAACCATATGTCAAAGATACCACCGACTTCATCAATAGGGTAGAATCCATGGGACCCACTAAACCAGGCACCCTTCTGGTAACAATGGATGTAACATCACTTTACACTAACATCCCAAATAGAGAGGGCCTACGTGCAGTCTGAAAATTCCTACGCCAACATGGTTAGTCTTGGAAAAGAACAATTTCCTCTTTAACGAGAAACATTATCTCCAAATTGGCGGTACTGCCATGGGTAGCAAAGCAGCTTGCACATACGCTTGCATCTTCATGGCCGACCTGGAGGAGAGACTACTCACTCAAGCACCATCCAAACCCCGCCTTTACCTGAGATACATTGACGACATCTTCATGACCTGGGTGCAGGGCAGAGAAAAACTAGAAGAATTCTTATCCTTCTTCAACTCAGCTCACCCATCCATAAAATTCACTTGGGATATATCAGAAACCAACGTCACCTTCTTAGACACCAGGGTATCTAGGAAAGCCCACGAAATCATACAATTTGATCTCTACACCAAACCCACAGACACCCATGGCTATCTCCATTAACCCTCCGCCCACCCACAATCCTGCAAAAACGCCAATCCAACACTATATGGAACGAGGATATCCCAGTAACCTCCTACTGGATTCACAAAATAAAGCCGCCCAAAAAACCAGACACTCCCTTTTAGGACCCAAAAATTATTAAAAAAACCCCAACCACAACCGCTGCATCCTCGTTTCGGATTTCAACCCGACTTCCATCTATACCAAAAAGGTGATTAGGCAATATTGGCTGGTCCTCACTAGCAGCCCCAAAGGCAGAGAAATCTTCACCAAAAAAACCCTTTTCGGACATAGAAGAAACCCCACTATTAAGGACCAGGCCGTCAGCGCCCTCCTCGCCCCAACCCTCCCACCCACCATCCCTCAGATACACGCAAACCCGCTCATCGCCTGCCCCACCGTAAACTGTGGGATTTGCCATAAAATGGATAAAAACAGGTGATTCTGCAGCACTCATACAGGACTCATACTCCGCCAGAATCATTGGAAACTGCAAAACCAGGAATCTCATCTATCTCCTTACGTGCACACTATGCCACAAACAGTATGTAGGGGAGACCAAAAGAGAATTCAAAATCCGAATACAAGAACACTTTAGAGATATTGGACATAAAAAGGACACACCAGTGGCCAAACATTTTAACCTCACCAACCATGCACGAACAAATGTCTCCTACAGAGTTATCCAGGTCCTGAGAGGAGACCCCGACTCTGATTCTAATACACCCGTTAGAAGAAGGAAAGAGGCATATTGGATACATCAACTCCACACCATGGACACCATAGGCATTAACCATATTGGATAAGACCACCCCCCACCCACCCCCACCCCTCTCCCCCAAAAAACCCTCTCCCCACTCACGTTTTTTAATCTATATTCTTAAATTTACCACTGGAATGACTGGCTCCCTACCCAAGCCACTAATTCCAGTTGAATTTCTTTTTAAATAGTCTTCTCTTGGCCTGCATATGGACAATCACTGAGCAGAAGATTTTCAATTGACAAATCTTGAGCTTTAAAGAAGTAATGTACTGCACCCTATAGAAAATAGACCAGGAGGTATTAACCCTTTTCAAGGAGAAAATTCTTTAGGATGGCAGACATATTCAGTTTAATATTTTGAAAATAATTTGACTGACAGCTCTTGTTACGTACATGTATGCAATCAGCGACATTTAGTTAAGCTTTTTTCAAAATATTCAACCGAATAATTCTTACAATGTGAACCACATTTGTAATATCTCATCTGTATAGTTGAAAGGGTGTCTACAGTCTACAAAACATCAATAAAATCAACAAAGACTTTTGTGAATGGATAAAATCACACCTCTGAGGGGATTGCTGACCACTGGTGGAGTTAACCCTATCAATAATAATCATCCCCAGTGGTAAAGTAAATATAGGCATACTAAGTTAGTATTACTATGTGAACTAAATTCCTTAGAATTACATTCCTGAAATTTAGAGTTAAAGATATTAGGCTGATCTAGAAAAACACAGGCCATGAGGATATGAAATTTGTGTATGCATTTTAAAAGCATGTTTATAAAGGACACCATGTGTCATAATACAGAGTCTTCTCGGATGGAACTTTAAATTGAGGTCCCGTCATACATTGCCCATCACTGTGTGAACGTGAGCTAGGGTTAGGTAGGCAAGAAATTTCGGCATAATCAAAGTAAACCGGATGCTGAATGGATTCGTCCTCGGATGGAACCACGAAACATACGGATTACAAAATCAAAACAAAATTGCTAGAATTAGAATCTTTCGGACTTTTCGATGGGACTATGGAGGGATGCAACCCGGATGACTGATCGAGTTCGTCACAGTCACCATACACGCTGCCTAATCAATCAAAATCAACAAGTGCGCGCTGGTGCCTGCTCGGATGATGGCCAGAAGAGCAAATGGGTCCCAGGACCTGAAAGACCCCCCACACCCCAACCTCCCCACTCCCCCCAAAGGGACCGGGAGGTCTCTGACCTACTCACCCCCCCCCATGGGTACATCAGGTCATAAGACCGCACGCACCTACTCACCCCCCCCCCCCCCCCAACCGACCCAGCACCTACCCCCATCCCTTCCCCACCCCCATTAGGTCCAGGTTAGGCCCTCCCCATACCCCACGCCCAAGCATGAGGAGCAACAGAAAAGCCATGGACAAGAACAGCAACATGAGACAAAATCGAGAGACAACGATCAACACACACACAGAAGGACACAAGCTAATGCACAAACCGACGTCACAAGAATTCAACAGAAACCATAAAGGCCAGGCGTGAGTCTAGACCCTAGCATTGGGAACTAGCATATAAACGCCTTAAATATTACAACACACACATAATACAGAGGTGTCATAATTGTCATTAAAGGAATTAAACCTTTCAGTGAGATGTCTGAAAAATTTGGTTGACTACATGTATTTTGATAGCAATTTGACTGAAAGCTGTCTAAGGCACCTTTGATTTCCAGTAAAATTATTTTCAAATTTCAGTAGCTTTCTTAACCATTTGAACGTGAGAAAGCAAATATGAAAAAAGCACATGCATTTTTACCAAATACTCTGTTTAATATTATGAAACTAATTTAAGTGGAAGCAGTTGCTGCCTAAGGCAACAAGAGTAAGGCAGCAAATATTTCTAGTCAAATTAACGTTAATTATGCCTTTGAGCTCAAAGAACAAATACCATAAATCACATGTACATTCTTAATAAATATGTGTTTAATATTTTGAAACTAATTTGACTAGAGCAGTAAGGCAGCAACAGCTTCCACCCAAATTAATTTTACTTAACCATTTGGACCTGAAAGAGCAAATACGAAAAAGCACATACATTCTCCCAAATATCCTGTTTAATAGTTTGAAGTGCTTGCTGTATGACACAGTTGCTGCCTTAGATAGCAAGTGCTTCCAGCCAAATGCGTCATGTAGCAAGCACTTCCAGTCAAATTAATGTTAATAAGTCTTTGAGTTTGAGCCCAAAGAATAAATACCAAAAATCACATGTGCATTTTTAACAAATATTTCTGTTTAATATTTTGAAACTAATTTGACTGGAGCATGAAGGCAGCAACAACTTCCGGTCAAATTAATGTAAAAAAAATTAAATTAGTAGGTATGATAATGTGATTTGTTATACATTGTGTACCTTCCTAATGCATTGGGGTTTGTTGTGAAGAATTAAGAAGAGATGTTAATTTATAGTGGCAGCATCAAACAGACCTTCAATTTTTGTATGTAATTGATAAAGTAATTGAAATTACTAATTACAGATTACATAATTTTCAAATGTAATTAATTACAATTCAATTACAATTACTTTCTTAGCTACTCAATTACAATTACAATCAATTACTTGAAAAATAGTCGCCTACAACCTACCCAAGCTCATCAGCGACACTGACACTCAAATGTCATACAAAAAGGCCCTCGGGGAGCAGATAGCTAACATCGACGTCAGCTCTGATCCAAACGAAGCCCTAACCAAAATACTGATATCTATGGAATCATCAGCTACTAGCACCATAGGTGTTCTAAAAAACAACAGAACTAGGTATACTGACGACCCTCTCGTAGTAAAACTGTCAGCCGAACAGAAAGCATTATGTCTGCGCATCTATCAAAGTGGCCAAAGTGAAGATCGCACCAAACCACACCAGGAACGCAATAACATTCTGCGCCACATTAGCGAACGCTTAAAAGATCTTGCTATCCAACAAGCAGATGAAATCACTGCCACGGATGACTGCCACATAATGTTTCGGGCAGCCCGAGCCCTGAGAGTTGCTGACTACACACCACCACTAAGGGTACACAACTCTGAAGGACTTTATCGGGACTGACCAGGGCAAAGCCAAGGCAATTCGAGAATGGTTCAAGGAACAGTTCACTGACCGCGATGATGAGCCCTTGCACCCATTCTCAGGAGACCCCAGGCCATTACTAACACCAATTAATACAGCAGAGGTTGAGAAGGCACTTAAAGCCCTGAAAAATGGATGTGCATTTGGACCTGATGGCATGAGCAATGAACTATTCAAATATGCAAGTGACATTATCTCAAAACGATCACGCACATAATCAATTCAGCTTTTATACACCACCTTCCCATCGACGCTGTAGGCCAAGGCATCCTTATTGCGCTACCCAAGCCCAAGAAGCCACCTGGCCCCTCCAGGCAATCTGCGGCCCATTGTGCTCCTTAACAGCATACAGAAAATCATATCCAATGTTACTCTATGCCGCATCCGAGACAAGATCGACAACTTCACCAGATCATGTCAAAGTGGCTTCAAACGTGGACGCAGCTGCGCAGACATTGTATGGGCTCAACGCATGCTTGTGTCGGTAGTCATGTCCAAACACTGGGATTTCCACAAAATGGGCATTGACATGTCACGAGCCTTCGACACAATTAAGCGCTCGAAGATCCTAGATGTACTATGCCAGACCAGTTGCAATGAAGATGAGCTACGACTAGTGAGACTACTGCTTGCAGACACCAAGCTGAGAGTACGAGTCAAGTCAGTGAAGTCTGTAGAGTTTGAGACATCAATCGGCTCTTCAAAGATCCTAGATGTACTATGCCAAAACCAGTTGCAATGAAGATGAGCTACGACTAGTGAGACTACTGCTTGCAGACACAAACTGAGAGTACGAGTCAAGTCAGTGAAGTCTGTAGAGTTTGAGACATCAATCGGCTCTTCACCTGTTATCTGGCTGCTGCATTGAAATCCATGCGGGAAAACTCCACAAGACCAAACCTCCCCCCGATGTCAATACTGGGCATGCCGCTAGAGATGGAATATGCCGACGATGCGGACTTTATAGATGAGGAAAAGAAACCCCTTGACGAACTTCTCCCAATAGCTGCAAGCAAACTAAAAATTGAGAATCTCTTCATGAATGAATCCAAAACACAGTTCACCCACATATACCTATCTACAAAGCATGAAACTAAAGAAAATGATGATCCACTCCATGGCGGTGAACCATGGATGAAAAGTAAAGATGGGCTCACCGCTTTGCAGTACTACTGACATTACTGCACGCTGCATCATGGGGAACATAGCTTTCCCGTCCTTCTGGAAGCTATGGATTCGTAGGTCAAAGATGCCCTTGGTAAAAAGACTACGTTTATACAATGCAACCTGCGTATCCTTGATGATGTATAACTGTAACAGCTGGGCAGCTCCAAGGACAGCGCTAGACAAACTTGACGCCTGCCACCGCAAACACCTACGCACCATCACTGGACACCGATGGCCAGAGAGCATAATTTCCAACGATGCACTATACAAGATGTGTAATACGCCGCCGCTGTCTGTAAAAGTCGCCCAGCAAAGATGGTCCATGTTTGCCCATGTGCTAAGGATGCAGGAAGATATCCCAGCACAGAGAGCCTTGGAATTCGCCCTAATCAGAGCCAGAAAATACAGAGCCAGGAGAGGATGTCATTGCATAAATCTGCTAAGCGTGCTACGAGGTGACCTCAAGAAAGCAGGATTAGGTACACTCAAGTCAAGAATGGACCTGAGGAAGCTAAGGATTTCGGCTGAGGACAAGACACAGTGGGCAAAGGCGAAAAACGACTGATTGCAGCTGTAGGATGTTTCTACTACTACAGCCGCAGAATACAGTAATCATACATACTTGAAAAATGTAACTAAATTGCAGCCAATTACAATTACAAATTACAATTACCCCATGTATGCTCACTAGAGCTGAAATTACGAGATTATGTCACCCTCAAAAACACATGATGCAATACTCAAATTGTGTCTGTAGGCCAGGTAGCGGATATTTATAAGCAGTAAGTTTATTTTACGGTTTATTTTTATTTCAATGCATGTTTTATTTTAATGAATGTTTGCTAGTTACAAAATTGACAGCATTTGTTGATAAAAGTCCTACTCTTATAGCGAACGCAGTGAGCATATATAGATAACATACAAAGTACGTACATGTAAAATGGGGAAAATCAACAGAAAATGACAGGGAACCAGGCAAAACACATATACCATGCAACTGAGAAAGCTTCGTTTCTGGTCACAAGCTTTTTATGGTTTCAGTTTCACCCTATGATACAGCTCTTGTGGTTTCTTCATGGGCCCCGTGTTGCATTATGGGATACATTATGGTTCCTCATTATGCATATATTCTCCCTAGTTATTTTAGGCCAACTTACTGCATATTTTCAATATCCAAAATTTGTGTGATATTGTTATCACGAAATAGCGTACATTTACATCAGAATCTTAAAAAGATTACATAATCTGAAACAGGCCAGGTAAAAGCTATATGTATTCCTATTTATGTATGTGCAACTGTAAGCATGAGGTATCGTTCACCATGTTCATGGCCTCGTATTATTTTTTATGCCCCGACACCCACTCATGGCCATGGAATGTTGTGGCTGTCAATCTTGTATGTCTTTAGGGCTGATGGCAGGAAATTTAAGGCCGGGTAAAATGCCATTCGCACCAGGATGGAATGAGCATTCGTGTATTTACCAGCAGACATGCATTAATTTCCCCTTATTGCTGCTTATGTCTTGATTAACGTGATTTGAAAATTCTAGTGGATGATATTTCTTTATGACGTCATTGCTACAATGTATTTCCCCCAAATGATGAGGAGCACCGTGATATGTCACTACAAATTTTATAACGTCATTGGACTGGTGCAACAAAATGGCTTATAATATCGTGGACTGGAATTTCAAGAATGTTCCCTCCAAGGCCCAAGCGTGATGAAAAATTAGCTTCAAATGTACTATACATGGGTTTACGTCATTCGTATCTCGCGAGATCGCCTTTGATACGAGATCGAGAAAAGTATCTCGTATGTATTGAGTAGCCATTGGTGTAGTGATTTCCACCAGAATATGGTGGTAGAGAGAATTGAAACGTGAAAGGACATGAGCGCTACTCTTTTCATAGCAGACAATATTAATTCATCTAAAAGGAGAGGATATATAGCATATAGTAGTCTATGACAAGTAACTCACAGAAAAATAGTCCCTCGAAATTTGTCGTAAAATTCAAATTTGTCACGCACAAAATGAGGTCAAGAATTTGCTGAGGTTGCGTAGATGCTGACATCACACGAACCACTGAATGGATCGAGTCGATTTTAATATCTGTATCAACCTAGTGATACAGAGGTTAAGATGATACCAATCTGCTACGGAGATAGACAGGGTCCCGATCTGTCTGGTATGCAAAGTTGAGTCTGTGTAACAGTCTAGTCATTGTGATGACGTAATATGATGGCCGGTCATTATATTAGAGGGGTATTCTCGAATAAGCCACACCTCTATTTTTAGATTGGGATATACGTATTTAGGACATTTTGACCGTATACAAATTTGTCCTATTTATTTAAACAATAAATGATGTCTGTGTTCGCTTATAGCAGGGTTCATACACCTTGAGCAGAATAAATTTCCATACTTTTTCCATACTAAATTTTATAATTTCCATACCCATTGTGTAACATTGCCCGGTCATACCAATAGTTAATACTAAATGGAAAATAGAAAGATTTTCACGGCAACCATACAAAACTTAAATATTTTGAAATTAATCTGACTGGAAGCAGTTGCTGCCCGAGACGGCGATGACTTCCAGTCAAATTAATTTCAAAATATTCAATAGAATAAGTTTTATATTGTGTCAAACTTTAAGAAAATTTTAATTAACCCTTTCAGTGATTAATTCACACATTTTTAAGGCAACCGTACAAAACTTAAATACTGTGAAATTAATTTGATTGGAAACAGTTGCTGCCTCAGTTTTATATCTTGTCAAACTCCAAATTAAAAAAAAAATTAAATATTATTATTTATGATTATACAAAATAAAGTTTGTTTTTTGGATATTTGAAATAAATTTATTAATTGTTCAATAATTATTTTTATTTTCACCCACACCAGTCAACCACCCAATAAGCTACAAAATCTGGTGCTATCCACTTTTTATACTTATCATTACATTGGCATACAGAAGAATATTTGCACTTTCCCATGATCGCGACGTTTGTTTAGCTCAATCTACCATATCTACCATACAAACATTATATAATTATAATTGCGCGGACATTACTAAGCACAACTGATTCAATGTTTACAAATTCGCAAAAACAATGGCTTCTTACAATTGACAAGTTCAGACACGTATTACTCAAGCCGAAGTGTATACCGTTAACTGCGCAGTTTAGCATACACCGGGAACTAATCTGATGTTGCCGACCCTAAACTCTCGCGCAATAATGGCGAGATTTTGTGAGACTGTCGAGAATTCATGTTTGATGACGTTTTACACAAGCCGAAGTGTGTTCCCGGTATGGTTAAACGCGCAGTTTAGCTTACAGCGGAAGCTAAACGGCAAGATTTTGCGAGACTAGCGAGAATTTGTGTTTGATGACGATTTATGAGAAAATGTCTGCCGGGAGAATTGCAATTGCCGATATTTTAATTTTCCATAGCGGAAATGCAAAATATTGATTTTCCATAATCTTTCAAGCCCTGGAAAAGGTTTTCTTAATTTTCCATACTTTTTCCAGACTTCCATACCTGCGTACGAACCCTGTATAGTGAGCGCCAAGTGAGCGGCCGAAGGCTGTGAGCAAGCGAGCTGTAATTGATAATGGGTGTGCGTATGTGAAAATGAATGTTTTCCTTTAAAAATATACTATATTAAGAGGTTGAAAAAGTTGTCGCGAAAACATAGATGTAAATCAAACCGGGGGTAACTCGATATTTAAAGGGATACATCTAAGCGTACGTGCAAGCTGCAAATCTGTGTGCATACAAGCAAAGCGCTAATAACTGCATATACACCGTACTTACATGTACACATAAGAAAAATACTGATAAAATAATTTTGAAGTGGTTTTAAACTTTCAAGCGAGAGCCCGCGCTTCTTCTGATGTCAGTCCAGATTCCGGAAATGTAATTGCCGTATAAAATCCTTTAAGAATTGAATATTAAATTGACTGCAATCGTTATTACACACGCGTTGTCTACGTGGCCCCGCCCCTAATCATCTCCCTTGTGCTTTGCGCTCGGGCTGTCTGCCGGCTCGTGAGAAGGACTGGGCCGCGCGCGCCCCCCTTGAGGAGCCGTGCCGGCGCGCAAGGAGGCACTCGGGCTTAGCGACGCGCACTGTGGTCTGCACACACACACACACACACACACGTTCCCTACGTGGCCCCGCCCCTAGCCTGTAAGCTTACCGACCGAGGTTATGTGTGTGGACAGTATGCCCATTAATATTAAATAATAAAACATGATGTAAGAATACTAACAATGCCAGAACACTATGAACAGGCAATGTGAAACTGATAATTGACGTCATAGAGTAATGCGTCATGTCTGACGTAATAATGTATTATGACGTAGTGCTTGAAGAGACTAGTCTCTCAAAAACTTCATATAATTCTTTCAGTTGTGAGATTGAATTAGGGACAAGGGGTGCTAATTTAACGCAGCAATTAAAAAAAATATAATAATTTGTATGGAATGAAATTGTCATATGTTAAGATTTATTTTGTGTCATTACATTGAGGTACACAAATTAAGAATCTAAAAATGCACAATTTAAACAATGTTATTTTCATGCATTTTCTTCTGAATATAGGCCCTACCTGTACCTTTCATGTCCCAGTATTGTGTGATACAGAGTACTCCCGTATCATATTCTTGCGGGTTCGATACTCTCGCGGCAATGTGATTTTTGGCTATGGTATACAAAATAACAATAACAATCCACCCCTCAACAACGCCCCCACCCCACCCACCCTTTGTATCTCATGAGATCACCTTCGATACGAGATCAAGAAACCATGCCTCGATTTTTAGATTGCCCAAACTACATAATGATCTCACAAACAGTTACATAGGCTATGTAAAACTTCTAATTGACTGAAACACTTCGTCTGCTAGTTTCATCAAGTCTCGTAAACAGTGGCTCAATCATCACTGTCGGACGATTTAAGTGAATGGAAAAATAAGGGTCGTCATTAATAATAAGCACAGAAGGCCACTACGTCACAACACGTCATTAAATAATAATAGAGGGGTCCATTTCTAGCTCTGCGCCACACATTTCTAGCCAATCCACCCAAGCTTTGGCCCGTGTTGGGATCGATCGACCTTGAATAACAAGAATCCTGGCAATATCAAAGTAACTATACATGGAAGTTGTTGAATATTTTGAAACTAATTTGACTGGGTTCTCTTGTTCCTATGGCAGCAACGGCCAACAGTGCCAAGTTAAATTAGTTTCAAAATTTTCGACATAATGTTTATTATATAGTAAATCCATCAAAGGCATAGAATTTGTAAGCCTACACTTGGCGGACTATTATTCCAGCATCATGGCGGAGTGCTTCTGTCTATTATGATTGTGCCGTCTACTTACGTGTGACGTAATTGGTTATGGCGTCATATACTTGATCGATAGATCGGATTCATCCATCTTAAGGGGTTTCCAATCACACGACTTGCAAACAACCTATTGTATAATATTCTACACATGGTATGAGAATCAAGATTTTGACTGATTTTCCAATAATTAATAGTGTTTTGTTGAAGACCATTAACCTGGAAAGCATCCTTGATATTTTCTCTGTTTTGATTAAGTCGAGCAATGTTAGATGATATTCTTTGTTTACCGCGAGAATATGATTACCCCTCCTCTGAAATATGACCACCTACATTAAATGTGTTTTCCCGATCTTATATAAAAACTTTCAACTGTACAAAACGTATTCTAATTTGTGAGCAATTGATGAAACAGGACTCACATTCGCAACAGCATTTCAGTCAGGGAAGATTAATTAAATTCATTGCGATATCAGTTGTCATAAATAATACATCAAGAATATGATAATTATTTAGGTCTTAAAGTTCTCATCTATTCATAAAATATACATATTCTGGGTAAATTTAGAACTATTTGTTACTTTATGGACACTTTAACTAACTATGAGTATAACCACCATTTTAGATAGCTATTTGCAGGCGCCATTATTTTAGGTTCTCTTGTCTTCACCGGTAGCGATTGTTCGTATAAAACCATTCTCGCAATGCTAATGCTAGTCTGTTAGCTTCCACAGTGAGTGTATAGTAAGCATAGCATAGTACAATACTTGTTGTATATTTCCTATGGTGCAAGTGACAACAAATATATTTATAACAAGTTTACTGAAAACTGTTGCTGCCTATAGCAGCGACAACCTTCCGTCAAATTGTTGTCAATATAATAAGCTGATAATACAATTGTCACTAGATAAGGATTTGATAACAATTTGGCTGAAAATCATTGATGCAACAACTTTCACCACTCAAATTGTTCTCAAAATAACCAGCAGGGCAGTCAGTGTTACAAGATTTGTTGAAGAAAATTCGAGCAACTTTATTGACAGTCATTTCTCACTAAGGCAGCAACAGCGTTGTCAAATTCTTCTCAGAATAATCAGCGGGCTTTCTGTTTTGTTAGCTGACAAGTACATACACAATTAGTTAGACCTATATCATATGTGTATTCCAGTGTGAAATATATTCACAAAGATCCTGCAATCGACCAGCACGCGCGCGATCGCCTTTGACATGCCTACCGTGAATAGAATAATACGTTTACATCCTAATTGACTATGAAATGAACAGATTGTTCGAGCATATCTGTGATTGGGTCTCGATTCCGTATATCATTTAGGCCTAACTAGTTTGACATGCACTTGTTAGCTAACCGAACAGAAAGCCAGCTAATTATTCTGAGAAAATTTTGACAATGCTGTTGCTGCCTTAGTCACAAATGACTCCCACTAAAGTTGCTCGAAATATCTTCAGCATGTCTTGCAACATTGACTGCCCTGTTGATTATTTTGAGATCAATTTTATTGAAAGTTGTTGCGTCAACGATTTTCAGCCAAATTATTATCACATCTTTATTTAGTGACAATTTTATTATCAGCTCATTATACTGACAACAATTTGACAGAAAGTTGTCGCTGCTATAGGCAGTAACAGTTTTCAGTAAACTTGTTATACATGTATGTGTTGTCACTTGCACCATAGGAAATATACTAGTATTGAAATATAGGCACTTAATATGCGCTTACCGTGGAAGCCAAAAGACGAATGAATAGGATTAACGTTACGAGAATGGTTTTATACGAACAATTGCGACCCGGCGAAGACAATAGAAGCTAAAATAATGGCGCCTGCAAATAGTTATCTAAAATGGTGGCCATACCCATAGTTGGTTAAAGTGCCCATAAAGTAACAAATAGTCCTAAATTTAGCTAGGATATGTATCTTTTATGAATAGATGAGAACTTTAAGGTCTGGTACCGTTGTTAAAAGAATGCTTCATTATAGTATTTAATCTAGTTATAACATTTTGTTCTGATAAAGGATAATGAATCTGCGTATTGCTGCAATTTGTAATGAAATCGACACATCGGTAGAAGTACAATGGAAATAGATTGTGAGGAGTTACCAGTAAATAAGCACCTGGATCCATATCATAGAGATATAGAGAATTCTATGTTCCATATGCATAGTTCGGGTCTTTTCTGTTATGTAACTCCCATCCCTCAGATTCATATCGATCCTCCTAATGGGAGTAAAGTGACATGGTAGACCTGACAGTAGCATAGCGGTGTGGTAGGCATGAATTGTGATTTGTAAAGAACTCTGTGACGTCCTCACATCCAGGTGTACATGGCGGTGTGATTGTTACACAGGTGATATTTGACCATCATTTTGAAATGACTGGGTAACATATTGCGTTCACCCACTAGGCAACACCTATTTTCCTACTACGCAACTTTTCATAGCGAACGAGTGATGGCTTCGTGCGAAGCCATCGTGAATGAAGTGAGCGTATATATAGATAACATGTACATACGTGTAATGAGGAAAAATCAACAGAAAATGAGATAGGGAACCAGGCTAAAATACATATATACCATACGACTGAGAGCTTCGTTTCCGGTCGCGAGCTTTTTGTTAGTTCCGGTTTCGGCTTATGATATAGCTTTTGTGGTTTCTTCATGGGCCCCCATTGCATTATGGGATATGGTTCTTCATTATTCGTGTGTTCCTCTCGTTGTTTTAGCGAAACCTACTGCACATTTTCACTGTCCAAAATTTGTGTGATATTGTTATCACGAAATAGCGTACATTTACTCAGCCCTCAAAATTTGGCGCGAACGATCGTTTCGTTTGTGTGTCGGTTACGTGAAGTAAAATTACCATGAACGAAAAAATGGTCGCGTAAGTGACAAAGACCAGAACGGTAGTTATCTCTGATCGTGGAAAACAGAAAAGTTTCAACAACTTTTTGATATGAAGCATGCTATTTACAACGGAATTTAGCATTTTCAAACATCTAAAAGATCGATAACATCTGTCTGTCAAATTCTATAAATAAGCGACAGCGCGCATGTGTCAGAGACAAACTTCCGTTGTATTTCCGCTGGCATTACTACATAGGCCAGGAACTAGTCTCGCTACACGTTATGCATCAACAACGGACTGTTCAATTATAAACCATTGCATGCAAGTACGTGCAACCATCGGCTGGCATATTCCCGATGTATTATTTTATATACGCGATTGGATCCCGATATAACATAGGAAGACATGCATTGTTGAGTGAGCCTCACAGTATATTCTCCTTGAGTTTCAGTTGGCTTGTAGAGACAGCTGATTAAGAATTTATCTGTTAAATTAAACCGTTACATTCATAGATCCTAGCTACTGTGTCAGTGTGTATTTGTCCATGACACGCAATAATTCAAGCCTCGAAATTCGATGGGATGCTCATAATATTCCCGAAATTGAAAAATACGGGAATCCAACTGGATTCTCGTAAATAAACGCTTCCAAAAACGTAAACATTCCATTCTTACAGAATGCCATGATCCTGGTTACTAATTTCACCAATAAAAATTATGTCACGAATCAGCCTAGAGGTCTGCTAATACACCGGTAATGAGAAATGTCTCGCGTGACTGCAGTCGTAGCTAATAACAATCGATAATGCACACTCGTAGTTTCTGATTGGCTCGCGGGATATCCGATTTCAATAGGCATTCATGAAAATTACTATCATAGTAAAATTTTGATCATGTGCCTCGTTGTCACTCATAACGAATTAATCACATGATTTATTTCAACCAATCTCTGTGTGACTCTCGTGACTAATATTGATGGCTATGGCGAACGAAAAATCTAGTCACTGTGCCGCTTTAAACACAGTAAAGCAATATGTTAGCGCCCACTTTGACGGGTTATATGACCCAATATATTATTATTGGAAGGTTCTGACAGTAATACCACCCAATATTTAAGTGGTTCATTGCTTTGGAGCGATCGAGAAAACAGGACTATATGTCAGGAAAACCGGTGCGTAGTAACTCTTATTTTCAAGTAAATCGCATTTGCACTAAATTGTCAGTTTAAAGCGTACAAGTTAAGAAGGGTCAAGCTATCTACTAAATGCCTTAGAGTTGGTTACGCTTTTTACTGTGGCGGTCTTGCGGGTTATTGTTTTATATTAGAAATGTACGCTGCTTGTACAAGTACAAATATTTGGTAACAGTTACAAAAGAATCTACCCGTCACAGGTACAATTTTATAAACATTTCAACCCCTGTTGTTTTTGGGGCGATTAAGACAGTAGTTCTTTGATACAGGTGGAATGCTTTACAAATTAAAGCATATTCTTTTAAATATTCTGAAAATAATATGACTGGAAGCCATTGCTTCCAAGGTGGTGGTGGGTGACTGGAGAGGGTTGCTCAACTAGGTAAGCCACAACAATGCAAGATATTCAATTCTTTGTTTTTGTAGTGGGGTTTGTGGGTGGGGTGGGAGGAGGGTGTTAAGATATTTATAAATATTTGGTCATTAGTCACTAATTATTATAGTGGGTCTGGAATTTTGAAATATATGTTTGGAAACGGTATGGAATTTTATTGTGCCCAAGGTGTATGAACCCTGAAATTGTTGCAAGCTGGAAAGATGTTACCATGAGTGTTGTCATACAAATACTGATGTTTTGGCAGAGAAAATGTACATTTGCAGACCAAAGGAGTATTGGTTTTTTTAGACATAACACTGAATGACTGGCTCGGTTTATCGAGCTTGTAATTTCAGGGGTAAATTTTCCAAAATATTCTTCTTGGTCTGGAAATGGAATGAATGAATGGACAGAAAACAAAAACTCAACCTGCTTTTTGACAAATTTACTTGAGAAATATTACAGTACTTATATCACAATGGATGAATCCACTTTTAGTTATTCCCCACCCATCTCTAGCTAAGCTATGCTCCAAGCTTTGTCCCAGAATCTCAATTTCATGGTAACTATACAGCTAAGTTAGTGAATACTTTGAAACAAACTTCCCCTCAAAACAATCAACAGAATGTTTATTAAATTGCAAAGACATACAATTAATACTTACTGACAGACTATTATGAGAGTTAGTATTGTCTGTCAATTATAATAGTGACTGGTGACATCAACCTATATGTGATGTAATTGATTATGAGGTCAATAGTTGAGTAACTAAACATATTTTATCTGTAAATTAAGTAATTCGTGGATAAGTCCATGCTGAAATCAATATGCTAATGATAATTCAGCAACATGCACTTTAAATTCATTATTAACTTAATATACAGATGAAATATGTTCAGATAAAGCAGGTTTGGATAAAAAATGGCGTAACCAATTTGCGCAACCAATTGGTTACGCAAACTGATTTTGAGCAACCGAACAATTGGTTACGCAGACCTTAAAACATGGGACCCAAAAATGGGTCTCGCAAATATTTGAAATTTTGAGGGCTGTTTACATTAGAATGTAAAGCGATTAAATGGTCTGACGCAGACCAGATAAAAGCTTCATTTATTCCTATTTATGCATTTGTAAATGCAATATGAGGTTTGGTTGACTGTCGTATTATTTTTAACACTCAGGGTCGCGGAAAGTCGTTGTTGTCAATGTCGTATGTATTTAGCGAAGATAGCAGGAAATTTAAGGCCGGGTACCATGCCATTTGCACACAGATGTGTACATTCAGACAGGCATTAATTCCTGTTTTTTGTAGCTTATGTCTGGATAAACGCGATGTAAAGATGTTAGCATACAATATTTCATTATGACGTCATAGTTACTATGAACTTGTTTGTATTTCACCCAAACAGCGAGGAGTACCGCGATACATCGGTACACATTTTATAACGTCATTGGACTGGTGCAACTATTTTAATGGTGTAGGCCCCAGTAAAAGATGCAACAATGCTGGCGGATATCACTGACCAGAGTTGGCCTTATGCGTCATTTTGCGCGTATATACGCATACAAATGGCAGAGGGACACATAAAGATTAACCCTCTGCATCCCCGAGGACGCACAAGGGAGGCAGTGAAAAAGTGTAACGGAAACTGGTAACTTTGCGTGTGCTTAATTATCGATTCTATTATCTTGTGTGTATATTTATTTGTGCATGTTTTTACGTTAAAAGATATACCTAATGTATTGTGTGTTCAATTAAAACGAACTTATGAGTTGTTTAAGACTATGATTTGTTGTATGTTTTCTTGCACAACTCAAAGTTGTTAATGCCCATAAATAAGATTCAACCATCACATGTAATTGTAAACACAATCCCCAAATCATCCTTAGTATTCCATTTGATGCCGATGTTAGTCGCCTTGTTTGGCCTTCAAATTGCAAAAATACCCGCCATGTTTCTGTCAGTTGTGCAAAATGTCAGTGTGACGTGTCAGTATCTGATTGGATAACAGCGGAATCTCCCTCTAGAGGAACTCACGCTTGAGAAATTTAATACAACTGATCAAGCGTATACAAACGCGTCTTAACCCTTTCACAGCTTAGAACATTGGACAGATCATAAATTTGTTATCAGTAATATGCTGAATATTTTGAAATGAAGGAAATTTCAATTTCCCTTTCTCCGAGATCTAACAATACTCACCATTCTATTACTTCTGATAAACAGCTGGCCCTGACAGCTGGCTCTAGGACTATAGACGTAGAAAGCTTTACCGACTCCTTGGAACCGGGTACCCGGCTCCCAACTGCCGAGTACCCATCTACCATGAAGCTCATATTGTTTGCATAGCCACCAAACAAGAGAAACTCATGGCTTGCCTCCGTGGGGCTGGGAGGCTGGGTCCGTAATAGAATGGTGAGTATTGTTAGATCTTGGAGAAAGGGAAATTGAAATTTCCTTCATTCTCCTTCGATCAATACTTACCATTCTATTACTTCTGATATACACCAGATTTGGTCAGTAACCTGGTGGGAAGGGGCAAGCCATAACTGCTACTTTTGCCCTTTGGAGAAAGAGCTAGACTTAAACTTGACTAATGGTGACCTAAAAGGACCATCAAGTTAACGGAACCGGATCACATTCGCATCACTGCCCCCCCCCCCCTTTTTTCTCCTAAGAAGAGGGCGAGAACTCACGAACATGCATCTCGCCTGAAAACACAAATATGCCAAGAGGGTTAACTGCTCTTTGCATATATTAGCCTGGGAATGAGCATGAATATATAAGATGAATGATCATGATATATAGACATAATACAAAACACTCAATCCTGAATTACCTCATGATATTTGGATTTCAGACCTGGAGCCTCCAACCATTCACTTGTCCGGCCATCAGTGACACAATCTGGTTGATATCCTCTCGCTCGACCATGTCTGCTTCTTAATTCTTTCTTACAAATGCCAAAAAAGGAAGAAGAGCAGTGTGGTCATATAGCTATCATCTCAAAACAGCTAAAGCGAGTGGAATGGCGAAGTCTGACACATCCCTCATATAGTAATCCGTGAAAGAGGACTCACAGTGCCATTGTGCAACAGCCATGATGTCCTTAAACGGAACACCATTGTAAAAGGGCAGAAGAGGCGGCTATTCCTCTAACATCGTGCCCTTGCGCATTGCACTTAGTGCCCAGTCGTAATCTCATGGGTAGACTGAATGCATTCGACTACCCAACGAGAGATAGAATCCACGGATGCGGCGCCATATGGCTCCTTATGGCAGATCCACAGATGTCTATCAATCGACCGTAACGAGTCTGTCCATTTTGTACTTAGTCAAAGCACGGACTGGGCACCAGACACTGGCATCACGATCAAACCTACTTAGTTTCGGTATAACGATCGGTTTGCCGGGATATCTCAAAGATTGAATCTTTGACATAAACTCTGCTCTTGGCAGTAGACGCAGACCCTCTCTGGAGACAATAAATCGGTCCCTCTCTGCTGAAAGTGCATGGATCACACTGCGCCTTCTAGCTGAGGAAGCTGCCAATAGAAAGACCACCTTTAGAGTCAAATGCTTTAGACTAGCCGAACGCAACGGTTCGAAAGGGTGCTTGGCAAGTACATTAAGCACTAAAGATAGACTCCAGGCTGGAATGACTACCGGTTGTCTCGGTCAGAGATTGCTCATTCCCTTCACCATCACACTCAACTGGGCCACCTCTGGACTATCCCTGTTGGCTAGACAAGGGATAACTGATACCAAAGCTGACTTGTATCCAGCAATTGTGACAGGATCTAGTCCTCAAAAGAACAGCTCACAGAGAAAGTCTGCTAGTTGCTGAATAGTGGAATGAAAGGTAACAATACCCTTTTCCTCACACCAGTCTGCAAATCCGTTAACCTTGTTGTTATCTGACTTGAAGGGTGACCTCCCTCTCGCAGCTGCGATGAAATCTGCAGCATGTCGAGAAAAGCCCTCTGACTTGGAACGTTGTTTGAGAACAATCACGCAGTCAATAACACTTCGGGACGCTCGTGTAGGAAGCGTCCCTTGGCCTGGGAGATTATGTTCGGAATCTCGGGTAACTGCACTGGATTTTCCACCCGCAGACCTCGAAGATCCGTGAACCACACCCTGCTAGGCCAAATGGCGCTATAGCAGGACCAGGCACGGTTCCTCCCTGATCTTCACCAATATCTTCGGTAGAAGAATGGTGGGTGGGTACGCGTAAGCGTGCATCCCTCTCCAGCTTAACGCCAGAGCGTCTGTATCGACGGCATTAGGATCTGTAATCGGCGAGATAAGTCATGATTTGAGCATTTTCCCTTGTGGCGAACAAGTCCACGTTGGGTTTGCCCCAATGCTCGAAGATCCTGTGAAGAACTGGAGGGTTGAGAGACCATTCTGTTGGCAGAATTCTCTGTCTGCGAGACAAAGCATCCGCCAGAATGTTCAATCGCCCAGGAATATGAGCTGCTTTAAAAACAACCGAGTAATTCCTGCACCATTGAATCAAGTGCCACACTTAGATACATAGTGTGGGTGACTTGGTCTCGCCTTGGCGATTTCTGTATGATACTACTGTCGAGTTGTCCGACCGTATCAATATCGCCTTGCCACTGACTTTTGGAAGAAACCTTTTCCAATGCCAGTTCCACTGCCATCATATCCAACAGATTGATATGCAGCTGGCTCTCTTGGAGAGTCCATGTGCCTGAGACCTAGTGTTCTCCCAGGTAAGGACCCCATCCCTCCAGCGATGCATCCGTGTACACGGACAGCTGGGGGTGGGGTAGGTGCAGCGAAAAACTCCTACTAGGAGATTCTGATGCTTTTTTCCCACCATACAAGATGCGACATTATTGGCTCCAAAACTGGCACCAGTTTTGACAGGGGTTCTATTCTCTGTTTCCACAGAGACATCAGATACAACTGGATAGGTCTTCGCTTCCGAGCAGTGTACGGGTATACCTGCTACATGGAGACAATCATGCCCAGCATCTGAAGAAACCGCCTCGCCTGAATGCGGTTTCCCAATCGAAACTCTTGAGGATGGCTAACAGAGACACCACTCTGGGCTCTGACTGGTAAAAAACCCTGCCCTCCTCGAGATCGAATCGCATCCTTAAATAAACGAAATGTTGAGTGGTGTGTCAACTCAGATTTCTCCTTGTTGACTATCTAGCCTAGATCTGAAAGCAACTTGAGAGTCAGAGCAGTATCCACCTCTAACCTGGCTGATGATCAGCCAATCATCTATGTAGGTGTGAAGCGCCACTTTCTCTTTTCTGAAAAACGCTGTCACCACAAGGACCACTCTGGTGAAAACCTCTTGAAGCTGTCGACAGGCTAGATTCTGAAACGCAACTCTCAGAAACCTGTGACAACTCCCGTTCATAGGAATGTGGGAACATGCATCTCTCAGATCGATCGATACACACCACACCCCCTTCCTCAATCCTGCCATTACCGACCTCGGAGTTTCCATCTGAAACCGAGGCGTATGGATAAACCAATTCAATGGCCTGAGACTGAGTACGGGTCTCCATCCCCCTGTGCTCTTGGGGACAAGGAACATGTTTAAATAGAAGCCTGGAGTGTTCCGGTTTGCCGGTTTATTGCTCACTTCAGAAGCAAACCTGACACTTCGTTTTTAATAGCTTCTAACTTGTCTGGTCCCGTTGAACGGGTGTCCAGACACGTGCCAAAGACAGATTCTGTGGTGGAAAGTCCTACCACTCTGGTATGTACCCCTGGGATAACCATCCCAGGACCAGACTGTCTGACGTCACACCTCTCCAAACCTCGACGAAAATGCATGAGCCTTCCACCCACTATAGACGCCTCAATGCCTAATGGGGGTGTCTGGCTCGCGCATCCGCTGCCCCCCCCCCACTCTCTTGACGAGAGAGAGAGAACCATATTGGTCTTGGCTTGGCCAGTCTAACTGGCACCGCTGTTCCTGTCGCACAGGTGCGGTCCAGGCAGATGCGAAGGGAGCCCTCATACCCTCGGGTACGATCCGCTCCCTTCTGTCCGCCCTTTGAGGACTTACCTCTCCCCTTCCCCTTCCCGCCTCTCGGGCGATCAGGAGCAATATTGGGGATGGTAGAGGCCCCCACAACCCTCTTGGCTTTCTTCGTCGAGGCGGCTGAGAAAACCCAGCAGAAAATAGAAGCAGCACTATGCTTTAGGCTTTCAGCTTGCTTTTTCTCTGTTTCTTGAAGGTTGCCCGGTCAGCGGCCTGACTACAGTCAGATAAACCGCCAACCGATTCTGCACAATGCTGGCCGTGCCCTCCAAGATGGCCAGCGCCTGGCCACCAAAGATGCTAAGGCCTGTCAGGGGCGTCTCAAGACGACGCTCCCTGACGGCAGTAGCTGGGCGCATATGGTCAAGGACCATCTGCATCCTGGACATAGTCACACGCGCCTGCACCCTTGCCAATGCGTCCATAGACAGCACCAGTCCGTCATTAACGCACGAAAGCGCCACAGGGTGGCTTGCCCCCTCTTCAGCCCATACCGACTGAAGAAGACAATAAGAGTGGTTGACAGCACGTAGTGCTGTCCTCACACCCCCCATCACACAGGGACAGGACTTCATTATGGTGTACCTGAGCTTTGTCCACCAGTGCCGGGGCGGGGCCACCCGCTCCAGCACTCTGGACACCCAGTACCCAGCGGTCATCCTCGGTGACCGACGGGACAACACCATACCTGTTGTATTCCCCCCGTGGAATACGACCCCTCGCCCGCACCTCCATGAAGGCCGCAAGAAGCTGGCCCTTGTTCATGCGTTGTTTGCTATAAATAGCATCAAGCAACACCATAAACCATGGATCAAGTCCAACAGACTGGATCAGGGCTGCGGGCAAGATCCCCGTCCTAATCGATGCAACCGATGGACGGGGTACATCCTCCTCAGCCGTGGTCGAAACCACAGACGGGTCCACCCTGGCTAGCTAAGCCAGAGCCTCAGACCAATCCGTCTCCGAGGAGGACACTCCCGTGAACACGTCACCCGTTGACATGTTCACGGCCCTACCAGCAACGGCCCTCCCGGCTAGGAGCCATTGCTGATATGCCAGGAACTCCGGTACCGTACGGTTCCACCGCCACCCCATGGAACACACCAGTCCATGGAGTAGGCCTGCACGGAAAACCGTGCGGACCCGTAGCAGTTGAGGAACCGTGGCCAAACACGGGCGCCAACGGCACCCCATGTCTGACGGCCGGACCAGGCGAGATAGGTGAGTACCATGCCTGGCCGGCCACACCCATCACCGTGTTGGTTGGCGGCAAACCAACCATCACGGGACCGGTGCCCGGTACCGGAGTGGCCTCAACCATGGGTGGAGCAGCTGCCCTGGCTTGCGCCAGGCCAGACAGATGGAGGACGGTTCCGTCAGGACGGAATCGACCTCCATGCTCTCCACCCGCGGCATCACAGGCCGCAGCACCCTCTCCTCTTCGGCCTCCTCATCTTCAGACCCCGAAGAGTCGTCACTAGACAAGGAAAACCGTGCCTGACGGACCGGCCACCGCTACTGGACCACCCGGAGGTGGCCGCAGAGAGACAGAACCCATCAGGCCGGAGCCTGACGGGACTGCCAGGGGGCCGTACGAAACGACTCCCTCGGTGGCCAGTTCAGAACCCTGTCCAAGGACAGGGTCCGAATCAAACATGGGGAGAGACTGCCCTACAACTTTTGGCAGCAGGGACGACACCAGCGTGGGCAGAACGCTATGCAAGACACCTTGCCTAGCCGGACCAAACCATGCCGGCGGTGCTGTCTCCGCCACCTCCGGTTGCAGATGTGGAACGCCCCCACGGGCCGAAACGGATGCTCCACGATTTACTTTCGGACCGCCTGACCCCGCATCAGACCCTGCCAAGTCGTTCTGGCAAGGAACTTAAGCATCATATCGACCGACCACACAGCGCAAACGTTACATCTACTATCAAGACTACACTTAGTACAGTGGAAACAGACATGGTCCTTGCATAGAACCCGTACGATATGTGGCACTCGACACATGATGGCGGGGCTGGCTTGGCCTATAAAAAGCCAAACCTACAATAAGCCAGCGGAATGAAACAAAAATGGAAGGCAGACAATTAATTTTCAAATATTTTGACCATAAATTAACTGTCACCCTCCCGCACCCCACCCCGCAACGTTACAGCAAAGATCGCATTGATTATGACGACACGAACGAAGCGGGCAATAATACACCCATACACTGATCCTCAAGGATGTATAATGGAACCAGGAATCATATCGCATAGCATTCGGGGTATATTTACTAATAAATATAAATTATACTCCTAACGAAGGCCAAAACGATATGTGAAGAAACAACAAAATGTAAATAAACTGCTGTAGCACACGGTAAAACCGCAGACCACACATCTAAATCAAGAATTTTGAAACCACTGATCATTGCAAACAGATCGTGATAACACGCAAAACTTGAAAATTCCAAAGTTTTTCTGGTACCAATTAAAGTACGCAGCACCCAGAATCAGATGCACGAATTAATGAAACATTTTCTTCACATAAACATCCGAGAAACACGGCTGTGATGACACCCGCTCGGATCTTACGGAGAACGACGTCAGCCGATAATCGTGTTAAAACACCGATAAGCCAACACCTAATTTCATATCTGCCGATCGCCTGTTGGGGATTTAAAGGAAGGCGATCATCTGGCATATTTCGTTGTTAACACACGTCCCAGATTCTTTGGGGTTAGAAATTGGAACATGCGACACAGACGAAATTTTAGAGACCTAAGTCTTTTAACTATGGAATAACATGGAAATATATGACCTGGTTATCATCGGAAGCGTCCATATTAATCCAAAATATCCTTTTGAGAACGCACAAGCTATCACAATTAATCACAGTAAAAAGACTTAGGCTTAAACAATCTTAAGACTTTCCAACTGCAAAAAAGCATGTATTCTCGTCGCTATGCAAACAAGAATGAGCTTCATGGTAGACGGGTACTCGGCAGTTGGGAGCCGGGTACCCGGTTCCAAGGAGTCGGTAAAGCTTTCTAAGTCTATAGTCCTAGAGCCAGCTGTCAGGGCCAGCTGTATATCAGAAGTAATAGAATGGCGAGTATTGATCGAAGGAGAATTAATTTGCGCATGCCTACTTGCCTAAAGCAGCACCGACTTACAGGCAAAATAATTTTTTGGGGAAGAAACGGTGTCAATACGCGCTATAATCCGTCTTTTATTTAGCAATAGTGGCTGATTGGTTGACTGATGGATTAGTGTATATACTGTTTAACAATACTCGATCGTTAGGTGTTGCCAATTTCTCAATTAAAAAGCTCATCCCAGCAACGATGTTCAACGATATCATCGATCTACAGGTAGGCATATGTTAAAATATAGATTTTTTCCAAACAGCGTATAGCTCAAAGCTCTCCGATACAAGCGTCCTTATTGGATACACGCTAATGCGTTATCTATGCTTCAACCCATCAGCAATCGCTTTACATAGTTACTCTCTACGAATTAGACATATTCGGTTATTGGCTGATATATTTTCACTAATTACGCATTTTAATCTGATTTATAGATTATTTTTGATAAATTATTGTTTTGTCTGATCTTAGCCTATGTATTCCACTATATTTAGTCATTCCAGTTACATTATAAAAAATACGCGCGCATTATATCGAAGTAGGTCAAGTCGTCCTTGAGCAAACTCGCCCAAGGTACTCGTAATTTATCAATTCGTCCAAAGTCAACTTAGGGTTTTATAGAAAAACTAATGCAGTGGTCTTTGATGAAGTGGTCTTTGGAAATGTTAATCATACAAGGTTGTCAATATAGGTTGGTTTGTTTATCAGACAACAAACAAGTACAGTGCTTTAAGTTATTGTTTATTGACATGCAGTTCAAATGTTATTAGTTAAATATACAATGGCCATTTCAATAGATAAATTTTAGCCACCATTGTAGATCACAGAATACATATTTTTGAAAATTTACTACTGGAATGACTGGCACTGTTTAGAGCCAGTCATTCCAGTGTTAAACTTTCAAAAATAGGTATTTTGGTGATCTACACTAGTGGCCAAAAGTGTTAAGTGTTAAAGGTTAATAAACTATGCATAGTTAATATTCTCTATATATATATATATACATTAACAGTATTTACACAATGTCATAACTAGTGCGTTCAACATGTTTAATAAAGTGCTTTATAATTAGATCAATGTGTTGTGTTTATTTTAAGAGGTTATCTCCGTGGGACCCCCAGATTTTAGTGGGACCCCCAAATCTGAGTGTGTGGTCCTTGGGACCCCCAAAAATCAGATGTTGTGGGCAACACTGTCACTGATAATGGACAGATGCATTGTTGTGAATATCTTAGACTGGATTTATCAGAATGTCCTCCACGCATGACGAATAATTATCTTCAAAATACTATAAATGTAGTCTCTATGAAGAGCCGCAGTCTACAACTGCGTCTCTAACATCTGCCTATCGATTCCTGTCTGGATTTTCCGCCGAAACGGCCCATATTTAACACGCCTGTTTTTATACGAAAACTGGATATACGTGCGAATCGAACTATGCAGTCAATAAAAACATATCGGCAACATCAGATTGCCGTAAATAGTTTAGTGAATTATTCTCTTAAAGTGTGTGTGTGTGTTGTAATATTTGAGGCGTTTATATGCTAGTTCCCAATGCTAGGGTCTAGACTCACGCCTGGCCTTTATGGTTTCTGTTGAATTCTTGTGAATTCTTGTGACGTCGGTTTGTGCATTAGCTTGTGTCTCTCTCTGTGTGTGTGTGTGTGTGTTGATCGTTGTCTCTCGATTTTGTCTCATGTTGCTGTTCTTTTCCATGGCTTTTTTTTTGTTGCTCCTCATGCTTGGGCGTGTGTAATGGGGATGGCCTAACCTGGACCTAACAGGGGTGGGTAAGGGATGGGGTAGGTGTTGGGTCGGGGGAGGTGCGTACGGTCTTATGACCTGATGCACCCAAGGGGGGGGCTTTAGGTCAGAGACCTCCCGGCCCCTTTGGGGGGAGTGGGGAGGTTGGGGTGTGGGGTCTTTCGGGTCCTGGGACCCATTTGGTCTTCTGGCCATCATCCGAGCAGGCACCAGCGCGCACTTGTTTGATTTTGATTGGTTAGGTAGCCCGTATGGTGACTGTGTCCGTCCGAGGACGAACTCGGTCAGTCATCCGGGTTACATCCCTCCATAGTCCCCTCGAAAATTCCGAAAGATTCTAATTCTAGCAATTTGGTTTTGGTTTTGTAATCCGTATGTTGCGTGGTTCCATCCGAGGAGGGATCCATTCAGCATCCGGTTTACTTTGACTATGCCGAAATTTCTTGCCTACCTAACCCTAGCTCACGTTCACACAGTGATGGGCACTGTGTGACGGGACCTCAGTTTAAAGTCCCATCCGAGAAGACTGCCAGGTATTCTCTTTAAACCATTCAGTCTTCGTTTTATTCAAAGTAAACAACAGGCACGTTTGTCTGCGCGTACATTCTGCTTTTTTCGTATCTTCTCGCTTCGGTTGACGACTCACGTGACGAGCGAGTCCGCGCTAAAACACGGATCACGTTGCCGGACGGCGCCCGATTGTAGATTGAACAATCTACGAGGATTTTTAGAAAAGGTCTGATTGAAGATATTTTCTTTTAAAATTGTTTAATAAATAAATGAATTATATTAATTATCTTAGTAATAATCATAATAATAAGAATAAGAACAATAATAATAATTTGGAAGAATTTAATTAAAAAAAATTAATAATAATAAAAATAAGAAAAAGAAGAAGAAGAGGAAAAAGAAAAAGAAGACGTAATATATATATATATATATATATATATAGATATATATATATATATATATATATAATAATAATAATAATAATAATAATGAATAATAAAAATAATTATTCAGAATAATATTCAGAATAATAATAATAAGAATATTAAGAATAATATTAAGAATAATAATACTAATATTAAGAATAATAATACTAATTTTTTTAAAATTTAAATAAATAAATACATAATAATAATAATCATAATAATAATCATTATAATAATAATAATAATAATAATAATAATAATAATAATCATAATAATAATAATGAATATTAAACAAATAAAAAAAATAAAAATAATTATTCAGAATAATATTCAGAATAATAATAATAAGAATATTAAGAATAATATTAAGAATAATAATACTAATATTAAGAATAATAATAATAATTTTTTTAAATTTAAATAAATAAATACATAATAAAAATAATAATCATAATAATAATCATTATAATAATAATAATAATAATAATAATAATAATAATAATAATAATAATAATATAATGAATATTAAACAAATAAAAAAAATAAAAATAATTATTCAGAATAATATTCAGAATAATAATAATAATAAGAATATTAAGAATAATATTAAGAATAATAATACTAATATTAAGAATAATAATACTAATTTTTTTTAAATTTAAATAAATAAATACATAATAATACTAATCATAATAATAATCATTATAAAAATAATAATAATAATAATAATAATAAAAAAGTTCAAGCACCACCCTATTTTTACGCACATGCGAGGGTATATTCATGTGCTATGAAGAAAGCAATAGCATAAACATTTATGTACCCATCCATCTTAGTGCAAGAGGTAATAATGCAACTAGAGGAATGCTGATTATGATGGTGGGGAAACACTGTATATTTTTGTTTGAACTTGAAAACGAGGCCTGAATATGGTTACGTTGACACAACTGACAACTATTGCCCTACAGTTGACACACGTGGCTAGATTGTCATTAATGTTGTCTGAAAACGAAGTTTAACATCTGTGCACGAGTTTGAGACTGTCATTATTAATACCGCGTATATCCACCTTGTGCCTGGATGACGGCCTGGACACAACGTCTCATGCTGGTCACCAGCCGACTGATACGCCATTGTGGTATTCGTTGCCATTCAAGATGGAGTGCGTCTGTTAATTCCTGTAGGTCCTGCACAGGAGGATCCCTCCTTCTCACCATGTTTCCCAGAATGTCCCAGATATGCTCAATAGGGTTCATGTCAGGGCTCCTTGCTGGCCATGGTAGGGTTTCGATGGCATTCTGGCGGAGGTATTCCTGCACAGCTCTAGCACGATGTGGTCGGGCGTTGTCATCCATGAATATAGGGTGGGTTCCAGGTGCATGATTTACAAAATGAGGGACCACAACTCTATCCAGTATGGAATCTTGATATCTTTGTCCATTTAGTGTTCCAGGTACAGTCGACAGATCCAGCTTACAATCAAATGAGATGCACCCCCCATATCATAACGGAACCTCCACCAAATGGAACTTCTTCCATGATGTTACGTTGGTCGTACGCCGTGCGTCTGGACCTCCATACACGAGTTCGACCATCTGTGGCATGAAGCAGGAACCGACTTTCATCGGACCAGTGTACCCGTCTCCAGGATCTCATGTTCCAGTGTCTTCTTTCGTTGCACCACCTCAGACGCTCCTCTTTGTGGTGTGCAGTGAGGAGAGGACATCTGACAGGTCTCCTAGCTTTCATGCCAGCAGCATACAGTCTCCTTTTGATGGTAGACATTGACACTCTATTGCGCGTTTCCCATTGCTGGCTGACCACTCTGCTGTTGGTGAATGGAGATCTCCTAACAAGGCGTACTAGGGCTCGATCATCACGGGCAGTCTTCTTCGGTCTTCCAGATCTAGGCCTGTCCTTCACCTCGTTAGTTTGCCCATGTTTTGCAATCAAACGACTGATTACAGTATGGTTACTGTTCAGCTGTCTGCCAATATCTCTGCATGACATACCAGTAGTATGCATGCCTATGATTTGCCATTTCACACGATCACTTAACCTTCGTCTTGCCATAGCGGTTCACAATCAAGAGCTAATTCTCTCTGTACAAATAAACCACGGTCATGAACACACAATTCCTAATCTTGTCGCCTAAATCTGTATGTAATGTTCTACACCTCAAACTGGACTTTTACATAACTGAACACGTGTGCTGTTTCCCGCCACGCACGGACATCAAGCTGCGTGAAGTCATGCATGCATGTGCATTTCATACTTGGAATTATGTCAGCTAACGCGGGGACAAAAAGTATGGCAGCCTAGTTGTACCATCATGTTTCTACGTTCTATTGTTTTTGCTGGTGCTTAACTTTTGCACAGGTGTATAGTTTGGAAAAATTTAATTAAAAAAACCAAACTAATAATAATAATAATAATAAGAAGAAGAAGAAGAAGAAGAAGAAGAAGAAGAAGAAGAAGAAGAAGAAGAAGAGGAAGAAGAAGAATAACAAGGAGGAGGAGAAGAAAATAGTGAAAAAGAATAAATAAGAATAATTTTATTTAAAAAAATCATAACAATAAATATTAATAATGATACTAATAATAATAATAATAATAATAATAATGAATATTCAAAAAATAAAAATGATAACAAAAATTATGATTTATGACGCATTCAAGATGGTCGTAAAACCACTGAGCTAATCATGTTCCCCTTAGCTATTTTGATGCTAGTGCCAATCAATAGCATATTCCCTGAATTTCGCCTCAATTTGCTTGGTTATTCTTGATACAAAATACATTTGAAATTTGCGGGAAATATAATAATAAATGGAATAATCAGTCTAGTCTTCCATAACTTTTGTCTTGTAATCATAATGATACAAGAAAACCAAAGGCTAAGATAAGAGCAAGCCAATGGGCTATGCCTCGTAAAAGATGATGATGATGATGATTATGATGATGATGGTGATGATCGTGATCATGAAGATGATTTAAAATATACGATCCTTGCAGGTTAGCAGATAAGGGATCTATACACATATAACACTGTACTAAAGTCTACAAGTTCAGCACACACCATAACATTACATATCGTTCATGTGAGTGTGCATAAATGTGCGTGTGCATGTGTACAGGCATTAGTTTGTGTATATGTGTATGGCTCCGTGCATGTGTGCATGCATAACTATGTGCGTGTACGCGTGTGTATCTACATACCTGTGTGCGTGTGTGCGCTAGAATTATTTGTATGGCTTACCTCATTATCAGCCTCGTTCTTTTTCATTTCTTCTACTGTTGAACACAACTGGCATGCATCACAATTTACTTACCAATCAATAGAAGAGGTACCTTAGTCTTTCGAGTCACAAAGACGGGTTGCTGAAGGCAATTACACAAGGATGCACATAAATAATGCTGAGCTGCATTCACCAGTTGCTAGAGTCATACTGACGCACAATAACGGTTGGCTGTACACATAATGAAGTACAATGCGTAGTTGCAGAAGGCATGGGAATTTCTTATGCTTTCTAGATTCATATCAACACTTCAAAACCCTCATAGAGAATCCTCCTCCTCATTCATGTCATTGGGCTTTATATTCGCTCTTCATGTCTCTGTAGTAGTTGTTTTGGTAGGAGTTGGGCTGCTGACCTCACCAAACCCTCCTCTTTTCACAGCCGGGCTTGGGACCATCCAAGGCAGAGTTAACACAGGGGAATTAGACTGTACATAGACAAGGCTGATGCAAAATCACTAATTGCTACAGTCGAATTGATGCACAATGGTGAGTTGCTGTAGACATGGGAATGAGACTGTACATAGACAAAGATAAGACATAATCACCAGTTGCTAGAGAGAAACACTCAAGAGTGTCTGTAGACACGGACACGAGGCTATATATCTCCATGTCTGAGACATAGTCATCAAAATTGCTATAGTCATATTGAGGCACAATCAAGACTAGCTTGGCACGTAGGCAACACGCTATACATAGACAAGGCTGTGGCATGATCAGAATTTGGTAGAGTCATCTTAAATCAAAATGACGATTTGTTGTAGATGTACTGATGCACAATGATGATTTGCTGTAGACTTACTGAGGCACAATGATGGTTTGCTGTAGACTTACTGAGGCACAATGACGAGTTGCTGTGGACGTACTGAGGTACAATGACGAGTAGCTGTACACTTACTGAGGCACAATGATGAGTTGCTGTAGACGTACTGAGGTATAATGACGAGTAGCTGTACACTTACTGAGGCACAATGATGAGTTACTGTAGACTTACTGAGGCACCATGACGAGTTGCTGTAGACGTACTGAAGTAGAATGACGAGTAATTGTACACTTACTGAGGCACAATGACGAGTTGCTGTAGATGTACTGAGGTACAATGACGAGTAGCTGTACACTTACTGAGGCACAATGGCCAGTTGCTGTCGACGGATTGAGACACAATGACGAGATGCTGTTGACTTACTTTGGTACAATAACGAGTTGCTGTAGATTTACTGAGTCACAAAGACGAGTTGCTGTAGACGTACTGAGGCACAATGCTGTACACTTACTGAGTCACAAAGACGAGTTGCTGTAGACGTACTGAGGCACAATGATGAGTTGCTGTAGACTTACTGAGGCACAATGACGAGTTGCTTTTGACGGATTGAGACACAATGATGAGTTGCTGTAGACTTACTGAGGCACAATGACGACTTGCTGTAGAGAGATTAATGCATAATGATTCGGTGCTGTAGATGTACTGAGGCACAATGACCATTTGTTGTATTGAGGCATAATGACGAGCCGCTGTAGACTTAGTGAGGGACAAATACCAGTTGCTGTAGATGTACTGATGCACAATGACGAGTTGCTGTACACTTGCAGAGGCACAATGACGACTTGCTGTAGACGGATTAAGGCCTAATGACGCAGTGCTATAGACGCACTAAGGCGCAATGATAATTTGCTGTATATGGATTGAGGTATAATGGTGAGCTGCTGTAGACTTCCAGAGGCACAATGACAACTTGCTGTACACGGATTAAGGCATAATGACGCAGTGCTATATATGTACTGCGCCACAGTGATCATTTGCTGTAGATGGATTGAGGCATAATGGCGAGCTGCTGTAGACTGATTGAGGCATAATGACGAGTTGCTGTAGATGTACTGAGGTACAATGACCAATTGCTGTAGGCGTATTCAGGCATAATGGCGAGCTGCTGTAGACTGATTCAGGCATCATAACGAGTTGCTGTAGATGTACTGAGACACAATGACGAGTTGCTGTAGACATATTGAGTCACAATGACGAGTTGCTGTAGACATACTGAAGCACAATGACGAGTTGCTGTAGATGTACTGAGGCATAATAGCGAGTTGCTGTAGACTTACTGAGGTACAATGACGAGTTGTTACAGATGTACTGAGGCACAATGACGACTTGCTGTAGACTGATTGAGGCACAATGACGAGTTGCTGTAGGTTACTGAGGCACAATGACGAGTTGCTGTAGACTGAGTGAGGCACGATGAAGTGTTGCTGTAGATGTACTGAGGCACAATGACTAGTTGCTGTAGACGGATTGAGGCACAATGAATGGTTGTTGGAAGCATGGGCAGAGGGCTGTATTGATAGATGGCTGAGACACAATGACGAGTTGCTGTAGACATATTGAGTCACAATGACGAGTTGCTGTGGACATACTGAAGCAGGATCAAATAATTTTCAAGCACAAAATTGTAAAATGTATATTCTTCAGCATAACTTGTTTTTGGGCCGATTTAGGCAGTTAACCCATTAACTGATGTGAAACTTTAAGTCACATCTTCAAGGCAACCATGCATGAAAGCTGTTGAACATCTTGAACATATTTTGAGTTTAATCATGATAACTTAATTTAAAATACCCAACCGAATGTTTCTTAAATCATCACGAATTTGTTGCATCTGGCATGTATTATTGAACAAATTAGGTTAATCACTGCTTAGATCCATGCATGCCAGACACAACACCCTGGAGTGTAATTTTATCACTTCAACCCAATCCGTTCAGATAAACATTCTCACTCAAAGATATTGGCACTTATAATCACATCCGATATGAGTACAATTACTTCACCGAATAGTGTGATCATATAGACAATCTGTGCTGTACATACACAAGCCTTTATGATTTATGGCAAATCTTTGTGAATATTTTGAAAACAATTTATGGGTATTTGGTGCCGCGTATGGCAGCTTTGCTATACAGTTATTAGAATGTGGTGTTGGCTGGCTTAAGAAAATGTCTAAGTTTTAGATAGATTGAGTCCTGATAATTATCATAAGTTATGTTTGCACAATTTATCACATTACAGCATGAATTCATTATGAAAAAGCAACTTAGAAAGTATAACATTTTTAAAGATAGAATGTAATATTGTTTGTTTTTATTTAGATTTTTTAAATATCACACATATTATGGCTACAATATAGTCATTTATCACACTAATGCCAAATGGACTTGTTAATAGAAGTCAATAGAAGAAAGACGCGTGTACATTAAAAATTACCTTTGTTAATCTATTGCTGTCATATTAGACAGCAAACAGTCTAAATAAAAGTTGTCCATGACTGCACACCAAATAACCTCTGAAATGTATTTGAATTTGGGAAAATGAACATTCAGTGTTCCAAGAGTTTAATTATCCAGACCTCAAAACAGATACAACTTGTTCAGTAAATCATTAACAATTTTTATCTATTTTTTATGTATTCAAATGCAAATGTCTTTGCGTTTACCAATATGTCTATTTATGTTATCAAATGTATATAAAATGTGTTGTCTAATTAGTTTGTGGGCCACCTAATGACTATTTTCAAGATTACAATAATGATATTTATATTGAGTTCTGCAGGATATTTTTTTTTAATGTAGCATTTATACTGAAGCAAAAGATATATGTCTGCACAATTCGCTTACTCAGATTTAGCTCTAACAAGATGTAAAGCAGATGTATTTAAGACAATTGTTAAAATGGAGTGTTTACTGTTGAAGAGACTGACTCACTTAATGCATATTTGTTATTTTACAAACTGTTATAATTACACAAGGGTGCACATCAGAATGCGTGTAAATAAATTTTTACAATTGTACAATTTTATAGGCTTAATTATTGTATCTCAATGTAATGAAATCAGACAAATCTTAAAATATGATGATTTCCTTCAGTAAAGACTATTTTAAAATTTTAATAGCAAAGTTGAATTAAGGAATTTTGTCTCGAATTAAATTTAAAAAACAAAAAATTATATTAATTAATATGTAATGAAATTGTCATATGTTAAGAAATTTTTCCTTTCCTTACATCTACGCAGACAATTTAAGACTATAAAAGTATACAATTTTGACTTTTTAATTGTATATATATTAAGTGGTTGTTACCAATTAGGTGAGACTGCAATAATAAGTAATAAAGTGGCCTGATAATTCTAATATTTTAATACACGTAACAAAGCACATATATCATAATCCTGTAAAGTGATTAAATCATTTTTGCCTATCGTTAACATTATTGCTGCTTGTTATTATCCAAAAGTCCTCATGTTCCCTGTTGGAATTATATGCTATACTGCGCCACCACAACCACCACCAACACCACTCCACCAGCACCACCACCACCACCACCAAAACAACAACAACAACAACAATCACCATCATTATCATCATCATCATCATCATTAAAACAAGAAAAACCACTGCTGCTGCACGTGACTCCAACAATATCTGGAATGTGCACCATCAGTTCCCGTGAATTCGTGTTGTTGTCAGACAGGTGGTTGAATGCGGTGTATTTTGGTCATCTGGAAGGTGAATCAGTATAGAACACACACATCTAAAACGCAAAGTGAAAGGCGCAGAAGACTTGACTGGGTTCAAACACCTTCATGTTGATAATTTAAAAAGATAAATATTAAATTCCAGATGACGACTAAGCTATATCCTAGTGCCAGCAAGTCGTCCATGACAGGGTTCATAGATTTACTGATTGACAATAATACATAAACTATTTCCATGGCTGCTGCTACTACTACTACTACTACTACTACTACTACTACTACTACTACTAGTACGGGCGGATCTAGAACAGAAAGCTGACTGCCGCACACCAATAAGAAATGAAAATCATTTGTCAACGGGCGCCTCTCACAATATGGGGGATCCAGGCATCCTCTCCTGGAATTACCATAAATTCGATGCTCTGAGGAGTGATCTCCTACATTATGAAGGATACATAATTACATTATTTTGATTTTAAAAATATATAAATTTTTTCTAATAATTACTCATTTGGATAAATGACCACACAAATGCTTTGATGTAAAGCATGAATCTGCTATATATGAGAAGATTGTTTAATTCTTAGGATAAACATTTTCTAGTCAATTTGCATGTCACATAACTTTGGTACACAAAAACAAAATTATGATGAGATGTAAATTAATGCTGGGATTAATTGTAACCACTGCTAATTGGCATTGACCACTTCAAATCGCCATTTACCACATTATAATCCCCTTCCAATTTATAGCGAAACTTTTTAAAGGTTTTTGCGTGTGTAATGATAGATTTATATACTTTGAACTCATAATTATCCTGATCCCTTTTTAAAGTAAAGATACATGTATCTGTTGAATTTTTGTAAGAATTGACGGGGTGTTACTGTTCAAATATTGCTGGCTATGGCAGCAACAGTGTCCATTCGAATTAGTTTCACAATATTCAACATAATGTTGATTAAATATTAAATCCAGCAAAGACATACAATTCTTACATTTGGCGGACTTCTTCAGCTTCAAGACAGAGGTATAATATGTCATTAATATGATTGTTTGATTAAAAGCATGGGTGTAGTAACGTACTTGTACCGAGGGGATGAAATATTGACGTGGCTATGTGGATTCACTATGAGAGAGATAAAAACCGGGGTGGGGGGGGGGCGGGGAGGGGGGAAAGGCCCCCCCACTTACTACCAACTCTTCATACGGTTATGAAAATGGACATATGTTTTTGTCACAATTGATGGTGGTTAGCTAAAGTATATTCTCATAATGACACAGATTTACACAAATTACCATCAGCTGGCCCCAAAAGCTAGTTACCATAGCATAGTTATAGGAAAGTGTCCAAAAGAGTGTGGGTGGTGTGTGCGGAGAGGAGGAAACTCAGACCAGATGTAAGTATAACTCGAACTACACCTGTAAGGGAATTAGCTGACGTTGGCGTGGATTAGATTACTATACGATGTGAAACACCCATGCGTTTTATCCAAAAGACAAAACCTCAGTAATGATTATGACGTCATTAATCAAATGATTACCGGATATTTTAATTTGCCAAAATGCTTAACCCAAAATGAAAACGATAGAATAGAAGTCTAGGGGTATCTACATGATTTCCATTATCAATGGTTAACACTTTTATTCGAAGGAAAGCTAATTGGACCGATTTGAGGTGAATTCCAACACTTCCTTATCTTGGCTTGACATATGGAAGAGTAATCTGCATTAGCATTTGAACTTTAACCTATTGATTCACAATATGGTGGTAATTAAGAGGAAATAAACAAAGACAGATTTGAAAAATATTATTCATTCATTCTTGCCTACTTTCTGATCTGTTGTAAAATTATAGCAGCATTGTACAGTTGACATGATTGTTACAATTGATATATTATATGAATATCAAAATGATTCTGTTGAAGCAGGATTTCAAAATTATAACTACTGAAACCCTCAATGTCTTTCCTTTAATATTCATAAACCAATTTGACCCAAAACAAGAACTCTAATCCTTGAAGTCATATCTAGATCGAAACGACCATTATCGATACAACGGATTGATCCTGGTTGATCCAATCCCTGCTCTTTCTTTGAGTTTTGATATCGATTTTTCGATCCAATGTCATTTATATCAATCCTCAAAGAATATCACAGACGATTTAGTTCACTTCAGAAATCATAAATGCTCAAAATTAATGTAAGATGAGATCCGGGTACATCCACTATCCAAGTTGGAACTGATCCCCATTCGATCTGATCCATAAGACCACTATCGACTACTGAATCATTTACAACCTGGGATGTATATTGATCATCGGATAATCTCCAGAGTTTATGGCAGCATGTCGATAAAATTAAGACTTAACGGTTCTTGGTTCAGAATTTAACCTTGAAACTATTAATCTAATTAATGTGTTAATAGTTATGACAACAATTAATATAACATTTTCATATAATAAATCAACAATATACGACCTGAATGTAGTATATCTGTTGTAAATGCTCAATGGAAACAGTCATTTCTTTGTTGCTTGAAGACGAAAGGGTCCTGCGGACGAATGATCACAATACCAATTCTGATATCGTATCGAAGATGATGGAAAGATGTGGGTGCACCCAGACGAACGCGTAACACAAAAATATAAACGAATTTATCTTATAATGTAGGTGGATCTGAAATGCTGAATAGGCCTGGCCACGAGCCGCCAGAAGCTAAAGATGTGATGGATTAGCGAATGGCCAGGAGCTGGTTATCTGACCCACAACCACGTTAACCAGGAGCTGGTTATCTGGTGATAGTCAATGATGACCAGGAGCTGGAGACCTGATTATGCACGATATTATTAGAAGCTGGCAATCTGGTCATGGATGATACTACCAGGAGCTGGAGACCTGATTACGAATGATATTACCAGGAGCTGGAGAACTGGCTGCAGATGACAATACCAGGAGCTGGAGACCTGGCTATAGCTGATATTACCAGGAGCTGGAAACCTGGCTACACATGATATTACCAGGAGCTGGAGACCTGCCTATAGCTGATATTAATAACCCAAAGTCATGCAGAGATTCTTGGATGAAAGTTCATATTGTGCCCACAAATCAAAACGTATATTCACTGGACAAACGTGAATTAACTGTTAATGGGCCCTAAACTGAGATGGCGCCCATATCTATTTACGAATCTGTATGAGGACTGCTGATAGACTCATTTTTATATTTGAACTTCACAATGGAAACATTCTCTCGGCCACGCCGGTGTATATGGCCGGCGTAGAAATATATACACGTGAGATGATGGCTGCCTACATCACAACTTCGCTAAGGCGCAACTGACTCTCACGAAGGCCAACCACTGAATGCTTGTCGAGGCGACGATTTTAACACATGAACACAATGTATTGTGACCCGTCTGGATCACGCGGATATACAACAACATGTTGATTTGTAACTCCTACATAACTGCTCAAATAATTCATAGAGATTCCATACATTTTATAAATAATGAAATCTACATTGATTATAACCTAATCATAATAACAAATACAATTAATTATCTTAATTCTAACTGATATAAATTTTGTATAAATGTAAATCTCAATTACGAATATCCCCTACGCCTTTATAATTGACATGAAGTAATTTATTTCATTAAATCAACCAGAAAGCATGCAAGACTGAATAACAATCTGTCTACCTATATTGTAGCGGATTTGGAGTTCAAATATGTTGCGGGTGGCATAAGCTAACGTGATTGTATAGAAATGTGATTGCTATGTATGATCTTATGATCATATGATAGCAGCCGTCGTCACACACCTGACACACAGGACTTTCATAGTGCAGAATCAGAAAGCTCGGACTACACATGGCACACAGAACCTTCAGAGTACAGAATCAGAAAACTCGGACTACACCTGGCACACATAACCTTTATAGGGCACAATCAGAAAACTCGCACAACACCTGACACACACACAACCTCTATAGGGCAGAGTCAGGAAACTCGCACAACACATAGCACACATAACCTTTATAGGGCAGAGTCTTGAAACTCACACAACACCTGGCATACAGAACATTTTATAGGGAACAATCTGGAAACTCAGACTAGCATCATCCATAGTATTATTAAATCAATAGTTCATCCCAATGTAATACAAGCATACATGCTATATTACGAGTTTGCTGGCCACATCTCTACATGATAATGGATGATCAAGTTTTAGCTATGCCACATACATCTCTAGCTAAGCTTCGCCCACGCGTCATTCGTGTTGTGATCAATCGAACCGTGAACTCCTGGAATCTCAATTTCCTGAAATTTATACAGGTGAGCTGTTGTCTATTTTGAAACTAATTAACTGTGTGCTGTGGCACCAAGAATGGCAAGTCAAATTAGTTTAAAGTGACCGGTTATTAAATAGTAATACATACAGTTTTTACAACTTTGTGGATTATTAAGGGTATATGACCAACTGAGATATGGCTTTCATTTTAAGTCCACTGTGATTGTGACACCAACCCTCATGTGACGTAATTGATTATGACATCATATACTTGACTGGCATACTGGATTCCTGTATTAACAGACAGAAGGAAACAAAGCTGTCTTATTCTGTTCTACAAAGGTCTACAACAGCAAGCAAAGATATCATTCAACAAACATATCTGACACCAATTCGAGAAAAGTTTCTGCTTACCAGTATACCATCTCTTCTTGTTCTTGTTCTTCTTCTTCTTCTTATTTTTATTGTTATTAATACTTATTTTAGGAAAATTTTTTTAAATCAAATTAGTCACAATTATTAGTCTTATTCTTATTATTCTTATTATTCTATAATGTTATTATTACTCTTATTCTTATTATTATTTTATTTTTATTTTGTGTATTTCTTCTTCTTATTTTTGTTTTTTAAATTAAAATTTTTAAGAATTATTTTTATTATTATTATTATTATTATTATTCTTATAATAATAATATTATATATATATATATATATATATATATATATATATATATATATATATATATATTAATCACATTATTCTTATTTAATATACATCTTCTTTTTCTTTTTCTTTTTCTTCTTCTTCTTCTTCTTCTTCTTCTTCTTCTTCTTATTATTTATATTATTATTAATTATTTATTTATTTTTTCTTAAATCAAATCATTCAGAAATATTATTATTATTATTATTATTATTATTTTAATTCTTTATTTTTTTACAATCAAATTATTCTTCTTGACTATACTTCTTATTTTTTTATTCTTATTATTGTTCTTATTCTTATTATTATTATTATGATTATTACTAAGATAATTAATATAATTCATTTATTTATTAAACAATTTTAAAAGAAAATATCTTCAATCAGACCTTTTCTAAAAATCCTCGTAGATTGTTCAATCTACAATCGGGCGCCGTCCGGCAATGCAATACGTGATCCGTGTTTTAGCGCGGACTCGCTTGTCACGTGAGTCGTCAACCGAAGCGAGAAGATACGAAAAAAGCAGAATGTACGCGCAGACAAACGTGCCTGTTGTTTACTTTGAATAAAACGAAGACTGAATGGTTTAAAGAGAATAATTCACTAAACTATTTACGGCAATCTGATGTTGCCGATATGTTTTTATTGACTGCATAGTTCGATTCGCACGTATATCCAGTTTTCGTATAAAAACAGGCGTGTTAAATATGGGCCGTTTCGGCGGAAAATCCAGACAGGAATCGATAGGCAGATGTTAGAGACGCAGTTGTAGACTGCGGCTCTTCATAGAGACTACTATAAATGGGCATATGTATTTAGGTCATTTCGACCATATACAAATTCGTCCTATTTATTTAAGCAATAAATGGTGTCTGCGTTCGCTTATAGGCAACGCCTATTTTCATATTATACAGTAGGGGGAATATGTGGTAGAGGGATGGATGGACGAAAATTCAAAGGCCTGTGCGAAAACTGGTTAGAAATTATTTCACACCTTTGTTTTCTATCATTTTTATGATTTCTCGAGTGCTGAACGATATCACGTTCTCGCCCTCTTTCGTGGGTCTCCATATCTATATATTATGTCATTGTCTGATACATATGATTATAAAATATTTAAAAAATACAAAGATAATTTGTAAAATGTTCGTATGGGAGTATCAATTTTTCTTCTTGTTGTAGATCTGGTTCGTACTTCGTGGACCCCGTCTCTCAGATCCCGCGTAAATTCGCTTTCTTAACCAGGGCCGTGATTTATTCTGTGTTCGTGCGCGTTCTACTGCTGATGACGAGCTTACTGTCGGTGCCTCTCAATAGGGACTTTCGATACATGCGTTCTACTGCTGACGACGAGCTTATTGTCGGTGTGTTTTTCATGGTTTTTTATACATATAAAAACTCTAAACAGGCAGTCCATCAAAGACATGGCCTATGGAGCGATGGACTCCTTACACACATTACAAAACATTAGTACATTAAAATATATATGACACACAAAACAGTGGCACAGTGACAGAATGCTAACAAGCTACCTAGATATGAATACTTATACAGGCACCTGACTACCCTACTGAAATTATTAGCCAGCAAATTAACCTATTTGGGGATTTTATTAGCCATACAGATTTTCGATGAGAAAGGATATGAATCTCGCCTCAGACTTATAATGTACAATAGATCATATTTAAATAGGCCCATATATGTAATAATCATAATCATAATCATAACATCTACAGCTTTTTAGGACATTGTATCCTATTTTCAGCTAATTCAATAAATTTGGTGATGAGCTACATTATCTAATAGTCATTTTTTGATTACATGGTTTATCTAGAGCTCTATAATTATAGTATACAGGATGTTGAATAAATAGTTTATCTAGTCTGGTTTTAAAACTATTTGGAGATGGAGCTTCAACAACTTCAGGCGTCAGGGAGTTCCACCAGTCTATGACACGGTTAGAGAAAAAGCTTTGTCTAAGTGATGTATTTGCTCATGGTTTTAGTAATGTAAATTTATGACCTCTAGTTCTCTTTCTTGGACGGATAATTAGAAGTTTTCTAGAGTCCACAGTATACAGGTTATGCATGTACTTATAGACATGTATAAGATCCCCTCTTATTCTTCTGTATCCTAGACTTGGTAGTTCTAAATATTCTAATCTTGCCTGGTAATTTAGATTTTTTAAGTTGGGCACCATTTTCGTAGCTCGTCTCTGAATTTTTTCAAGTTTTTCTGCTTGTTTCCATGTGTTTGGTGACCATACAGGGGCAGCATACTCCAGGTGAGAGCGGATTAATGTTGGATAAAGTTTCATGAACATGTCTTCATCTATATATTGGATTGTACGCCATATTATGCCTGTCATTTTATTAGCCTTGTAAGTTATCTTCTCTATATGGCTCTTAAATGTTAGTTTTGTATCTATTGACACGCCTAGGTCATTGATTATATTTTCTTCATGTAATTTTAGGGTTTTCCCATCATCTATCATTTGATAGGAAGTATTAAAGTGATTATGGCCTATGTGCATTACAGAACATTTTTTAGGATTAAATCGGACCTGCCATGTTTCTGACAACTGCTGCAGTGAGTTAAGGTCTTGTTGTATGTCTTTACAATCATCTGCATGTGTTATGGTTCTATAAGCTTTAGTATCATCCGCAAATAAAAAAATGTCAGATTCCATCACAGATGGCATGTCATTGATAAAAATAGTGAAAAGTACTGGACCGAGTACACTGCCCTGTGGAACTCCACTCAAAACAGGTGTCCATGATGAAAAGGCTCCATTTACTACAACCCTCTGTTAGCGATTTGTTCAAGTTCAAGTTCAAGTTCAAGATTATTTATTTTGATATAGAATATACATTTACAGTTTCACAACAGGTAGTCCACCAAAGGCAGAGCCTGTGTGGCGGTGGACCCCTACATATAACATATAACATATAACAACAACAATATAGGACATGAGAATACTGAATACATACGGTTAACATGTTATAGTCCTATATATACATATAGTTAACTGTCTCGCTGCCAAGCCTCTGCAGTCTACATTTTCCATGGAGCCTAACTCAGGGTATGCTGAGTACCTCTAAAACAATTTGACCGAACGTTGTCGGTGGCTAAGCCACAAGCAACTTTCAGTCAAATTTTTTCTAAAATACTCAGCCAATCCAGAGTCATTGCCAATTGGAGTTATTGTCCGCTTCCAGCAGTCCAGCAGTTAATAGACGTATGACAATTTACATTTTTACAGGGAAAGACATGACAGAGGAATGTGTGCTTATCTTGCTTAAGTTAATAATTCTATATTACATATTCTTATTATCAATGACAAAGTATTTTTAGGCTGTGATGGTGGAGTTAGTTGTTTGGTAGTTACCATTATGACAGCTATTCTTATTCTTATTAATATTATTATTATTATTTGTTCTGGTGACTGGGTGCAAGTATGAGAATAGCATGCCATGATGGTGAGTGTTTTCCAGAGTCTAGTAGGTTTCTATAATCTTCTTTTTGATATTCTGCTTAAAGTACTGTAGCTTTATGATGTCTGTGCGTGTGCTTGTGTCTGTATTATTCCATAACTGAATTGCTTTGTATGAGGGTTTTTGTTGTGCTGCTTTTGTTTTGTGGTGTGTTGAATGGAGGTTATCTCTTGTTCTTGTGTTGTGAGGATGCAATTGTGTATTGAGCATAAAAATGTTAGATAAGGATGAGGGTAAGTTGCCATTGTGGAAGTCCCTTAAGATTGTGTATAGTTGGAGCCCTCCTATGTCCTCAAGTTTTAAGACCTTTCCTGATTTAAAGAAATTCTGGGGTTTCAGTCTGCGAATGATGCCAATGCTTTTTGCTACCCTGGTAGTAATAATTTCAATATGCTTCTCCCATGTTAAATTTTTGTCCAGATATACTCCTAAAAACTTAGCATATTGTGCTTCTTGAATTATCTGGTTGTCGATATAGAGGTTTGGGAGAGCTATTTCTTTTAGTTTCTTAGATTTTGTGAATAGTATATAATTAGTTTTTGATACATTTAAGGACAATTTGTTTACTTTAAACCAGTCTATTAATTTTGCCATTTCATTATTGACATTTTTGTATAGAATTTCTATATCCTTGTGGCTGCAGAAAGCATTCGTGTCGTCTGCAAAAAGTATTAGTGAGAGATGTTTGCAGACTTTGGGTATGTCATTCATATATAGGAGAAACAGCGGGGGCCCAAGAACTGAACCTTGGGGAACACCACAAACTACATTTTTGTATTCAGAGATAGCCCCATTGAATTGTACACACTGTTCCCTGTTGACAGGTAACTCTGTATCCAGTTCAATGCAGTACCTCTTATTCCATAGTATGCAAGCTTTTGCAGTAAAATTGTATGATCAATTGTATCGAAGGCTTTGGAAAGATCCAAGAATACACCTAGCGTATGTTCATTATTCTCAAGGGAGGTTGATAATTTTTCTATCATATCCACAATGGCAAGCATAGTAGAGTGTTTTTCTCTGAAACCATATTGAGAAAGATATATGATTGAGTTTTTGTTTAGATATTTAGTAATTCTACTAAAATACATCTTTTCTAAGAGTTTTGAGAAAAGTGGAAGTACCGAGACTGGCCGATAATTAGTAAAGTCAGATACATCTTTAGCTTTGTATATGGGTGTCACACGTGCAACCCTTAATCTTGATGGAAATACTCCCTGTGTAAGTGAGAGATTACAGATGTGGTCCAATGGTGTTAGTATTTCTGTTACACAATGTTTAAAAATTTTCCATTTGAAATTATCGATTCCAGCACATTTAGCTGTGTTAATTTGCATTAGTATTTTGTAGATTTCGTGAGTATCTGTTGGATTTAGGAAAATAGAGTGTTGATAACTACCTGTTAGAAAGTCCGTTATATGTATGTTCGAGCTGGGTTGAATTTTTTGTGATAAATTAGGACCAATGTTAGTAAAATACTCATTAAATTTGTCTGCTATTTCTTTTTTGTCGTTAATGACTCTATTATTATAAATAAACCGTGATGCTTCAGTATTGGTTTTTTTCTTATTTAGTAATGATTTAATCAGTTTCCATGTTTCCTTTATATTATCTTTTTGTTCATCAAATTTATTATGAAAATAATGTATTTTTGCTGTCCTAATTATCTGATTTAGCCTGTTTCTATATTTCTTGAACTGTGAGTCATTATACTTTGTCGGATATTTAATAAAATTCAGATATAACTTGTTTTTCTTGTGACAGGCAGCTATCACTCCTCTTGTAATCCAGGGTTTAGTAGGATTTTGTTTAAATTTCTTAATATTTTTAAGTGGAAAGGCAGATTCATAGATGTTAGAGCATATAGTGTGGAAGGTGTTGTAGGCATCTTCACATGACTGTGATTCAATTACCTGGTTCCAGTTTATGTTAGCCATATTGTTTTTGAACATTTCTATATTTTCCTTTTTGAAGTCTCTACAAGTTACTGTTTCTTTTACAAATGATTTTCCTTTTTTGTTTTCTTTTTCTATATAGAAAATAGGTAAATGGTCTGAAATATCTACAACAAAGATACCTGTTTGATTCTTGTCACTTACAGCATTATTCGAGATGATGTTGTCAATAACAGTAGCCGAGCATTCTGTAATTCTTGTTGGTTTCATTATAAATGGATAAAAGCCAGATATTTTAAATAGATTTAATAGGTCTTGAGTGGATCTTAGCCAGTTTAGTAGATTACCTGAAATTTTGTATTGGCTTAATTTACTTAGAAGGCATTCATGAGGCACTGTGTCAAATGCCTTCATGAAATCAAGATACAGGACATCTATATCTTCACCCCTGTCTAGAGCAGTCGTCCAGGCCTCTAACACTTCTAATAATTGTGTAACTGTAGATCGCCCAGCCATGAAACCATGTTGATATTCAGTAAAAAAACACCCCACCTGTTATTTATCATGTGGGCTACTACCTTGTCCCTCACAATGCTCTCCAGTACCTTACAGGAAATGGAAGTAAGGCTAACCGGTCTATAGTTATTTGGTTGTCTTTTTGACCCCTTCTTATGTATGGGTATGACATGGGCATATTTCCAATCTGTCGGCACTGAACCTGTGTCTAATGATTTTTGGTATATAAGTGTCAAGGGCTAATGGGAATAGTATTTATATTTTAAACATATACATATACATCTGGCAACTCTGCATAGACATCTTTTTTCTGAGATTTTAAATTAAAAGTTTTTTAGTTTATGTCTTTATAAATCTGCATATTCTTACCAATTATTAACCTATTTTATATCCGCTTATCAGTAGGCCATGCATCATTAAGAAATTATTTAAAGATTACATGACAAACCCATGTCACCGGTTTTCGTTATTTGTAATCTCCCTGGACGTTCTATCACATGCATATATACATGCTAATTCGCACAAACCAAATTGTATATAATTATTAGAACAATTCAAATTGTACATGGTATTATATTTACAGTATATTAATATTAGATCTTTAAGAGTAAAATTAGATTCTTCAAATAGTAAAGAAATTCTTAAATAATTATTAATAAAAGGAAATAAATGAATAAATAAAAAAGAAAAAAAATACACATTGCCTTGATAATCTGTCTGTCTGCCTGTGATAAAAAATAAATAATAAGAATAGTTCAATTATCAAATATTACAGATTGCTTCAATCATTGGGAGGTGATAATTCAAAGTCACTATATTGATATATTATTATTATATTTTTAAAAAGTAAAATAATATTCTTAATTACTTAGCTGTGATACATAGTAAAATAGTCTTAATTATCTGAAATTACAGATTGCTTCAATAAATTGTCTGTGATAATCAAAGGAGTAAATCGAGCAACTCAAACTGTGATAGTCTAAATTGTAAATCGCTCGTAATAAACAAATTGTACATACAATTCTTATTTCTAAGATATATTTTAGTTAAAAATAAGTTATAATGATAATCTAAAATTAAGTGTCTCATCTAATCGTAATCTAAGATTAAGTACCTCTAACAAATAAGTTTGTAAGTAGGATCATAAATACATATTATCTAGATCTACACATTAGTAGTCAGACAAGTACCATAACTTAGTTTGCACTTGTCTTCTATTGCCCATTCTTTTTCAAACTAACTCTTTCTACTTGTGCTGTCATTCCTCCGGCTGTCCCCGTATCTGTTCTATCCCCGAGTGGCCACGGCGCAAAGAAGTTAATGCTCAGTACACTCTACTAACAAATAGGATACTTCTTTTTGTGGTGTCATTGCACGATAAGAGAAAAAATTGGTTTGACTGCACATGTATAGATAAAAAAAATATTATAATAATACAGATAATAAGAGCTAACAAAATTTAGAAGATGTGTTTCTGCGAGGACTTTAGGCAATCAAAACCGGATGTTTCCAATGCTCCCAGTGATTTGATGTTGTGTAAGAAATGTTACCAGATACGACACGGCACAGGTAGCACTGTATCTAACTCAGAAAATTCTACACCAATATCTGTAATATCAAGTCCAATACCTGTTACATCATGCATCACAGAAAATTCAGATACAAATACACTCATAGCCAAAACATCGAGCACGTCACAAATCCCTAATAAGTCACCTGCTGACTCAATGAGCAGCATGCCCAGCACTTCCAACACATCCAAACCTGATGAGATAAACGCCCTAAGTGCAAGCCAAAATATTCCTGGCATAAGCTGTGGATGCGGTGCTACAGATAACTTATATATGATCTGCTGCAACAGCTGTAAACATTGGGTACACTTTACATGTACCAAGCTTCCGCCATACATGTTGTCCGCTCTAACAAACTCCAAAAGAAAGTTTACCTGTAAAGATTGCACTCAGATATCAGACAAGATTGCTGAATTTCTGACCTGGCATATCTCCACTTATAAGTCCGAATATGACTGGTCCGAAGATTATTGCCCCGACTGTAGCACTGAAATTGAAATTGGCAACCAAGCTAACAGTGGTGTTATTGTTCCCACAACATCAACTTCTTCAGCTACTGCCCCCACAAATGCTACAACAACAACTCTTTCAGCTATAGTCACTGCTACTACTAACACTGCAATGACAACTACGGCACACTCTAACATCACTAAACACACTAACTCCGATCGTATCTGTGGGCCAATTAACCATGACTCTACTGGTGATGCAAAGCTATCTCTACCCATGATAAGTTACGTCCCTTAGAGACTAACAGCGATGCAATAAATCTAGTGCTACAGGAACTAAATAACACGAGGGCTGACTTTGCAGCATTGCAAAGTCAGGTCGAGGAATTATGTAATAATGTACCTGTTAAATCCACCACTCAAATTGGTAATCACCAAGCCCACTCAAACAACCAACATAGATTTGCTTCTAGGCCTACATCACACAGTAATAACACAGGCCTTTCGAGGCAAAATTCTGTCAGCTATGCTCAAATGGTGTCGCACCCACGCAAATCAGCCACAACCAATACTGGTGATAAAAACTCTGATCCTCAGCCACAGGGGCCACAACCAATCGATACTAATATTCAAAGGTCAGAGAATACCAAGATCAACACATTAATTGTAGGTAGCTCTACTCTAAAAAAAATAAGTGGTCGCTACATGAGTACCGATAACCTCAATGTCACAGTTAAATCATTTAGATGGGCACATATATGTGAGCCAACTAAAGGTTTTTCTCAGTTCAAATAGATACGATGTACTAGTGGTTCATGTGGGAACAAATGATATAGCAAAGGATATAGCAAACATTGGAAGGAATGATCCTAGACTATGATGCCTTAATACAAACTGCCAAGTCACTTACACCAGGCATACACATTCCTATATTTTCTCTTCTTCCTAGACCGTTCAATGAGTATGAAAACAATCTAACTCAGCAGTTTAATGCAATGTTGTGTTCACTTGCAAATCAGCTGAATTTATCCTTCATTGATAACTCTGCACTTTTCATTAGAAATGGTGAACCATTGCCACAGCTATATTGGGATGAAGTTCACCCAAATACCAATTGTATGCACTTGTTATCTGACAACATTATGAGTTATATAAGAACAGTAATAAACATTCATCACGATTCTATTAAAATAACAGAGCCAAATCAGTACCATTACAATAGGAGCTACACCCAAAATGACACTAACCATAAACGTAACAACAACTACACACAAAGAAACAATGGTTATTTCGCTGATATGTATGACTCCGAATCTGAGCAGGATTTTCATTTTGGGAGGAATATAGGGAGGAGCACAATGAATCATCATCTCAGGCAGAGTCACAATGCTGGAAACCAGTCATACGACAAAAATCAAAGCCTCTTCCAAATGTCGTTCAACCGAAACAAACCTTTTAATCAAACCAATTTCTTGACTTCATAGATGAATATACAAGCGAAATAACAGACACATGTAAAAACTACCAAACAACTGAACAAGGATTACAGAAAACTAACGATAAAAAATATGAAAATAATTTTAGAAATCTGGTCACCAATGGTGAAGGTGCCTCTAATGAAACATCCCATCAATCTCTATTCAACGTTCCCATAAAATGTGTATACACAAATGCAGACTGTCTCCGAAACAAAATGACTGAATTAAAGTACATTATTAACATCAATAAACCGTTACTTATTATTATAACTGAAGTGAAGCTCAAACATTATAGAGAACTAACCCTAGAGGACTACAATGTTGATGGATATACCATACACCAGAAAAATGTTGATAAGACAATAGGCAGAGGAATAATCATCTACACACATTCTTCTGTATGTGCAAGTGGTTCTGACTTAATCACATTCGAATATGAAGAATCAGTCTGGATTGAGATAAAATTATATCCATGGGACAAGTTATTAATTGGGGGTATATATAGGTCTGACAGTGGAACAAGGGAAAACAATGAAAAACTGGTACAATTATTAAAACATGTTGCCACGCTACATTATAGCCATCCTTTAATAGTGGGTGACTTTAACTATCCTGATATCTGCTGGAACACATGGTCAACCACAAAAAATGAAATAAGTCAAGAGTACTCGTTCATTGAATGTTTTCGTGACACCTACTTATACCAGCATATAAATAGGCCCACTAGATTTAGGAATAATGTTACACCTAATATACTTGATCTGCTTTTAACCAATGAAGAAGAAATGATATCAGATTTAGATTACCTGAGCCCACTCGGTAAAAGTGACCATTCTATTATCACATTCCATTTACATTCTTATCTGGCAGGAAAACCTGTGAAGAAAAAATTTCTTCCAGACAAAGGAAACTATAAAGAAATGAATAACAACCTCATAAATATAAACTGGACAAATAAATCTTATGATTGCCCAGATGATGCTAATCACCAATGGTCAATTTTTAAACAGATACTAAATAACATGATAAATCGACATGTACCATCAAATACCTTTAAAGATAAACCTAACTGGACTAAGAAAGGTGACATACCATTAGACTACAATACTGTAGGTCAAATTAGGAAAAAACACAGATGCTGGGAAAGATTCCTTACAAACCGATCAAACGAAAATAAAATAAAGTATAACAGGCAACGGAACAAAGTCAAATCTCTGACTAACAAAATGCATAAAAACTATGAAAAAAATATAGCAAAAGCAGCCAAATCAAACCCTAAGCAATTCTGGATGTATGCCAAATCTAAAATTAAAACGAAACCTGGTACTTCTCCACTTCTGATAGACCCAGATAAACCTCAATGCACAGAAACTGACATAGAAAAAGCTGAGGTTCTATCATGTCACTTTTCAACCATTTTCACTGATGAACCAACCAACAACCTGCCAATCATTCCAGTTAGACCTATTAACATCCCATTTAAAACACTGAGGCACAAGTAACTGAGGCACAAGTTTTAGCCCACCTCGCCCTCTAAATCCGCAGGACCTGATGGGATACATCCCCGAGATCTTAAAGACCTATCCATCTCTGTAGCCAAACCTTTGTCAATCATATACTCAACTTCATTAAGAACAAAATCTGTACCAGGAGATTGGAAGGAGGCCCATGTAACAGCAATTTTTAAAAAGAAAGGCAGCCCCAAACTTGCAAGTAATTATAGACCCATAAGTGGTGTCTTGGTGGGTAGGTGTCAACGAGTACGTATAAACGACTCATACTCTCAATGGGAAGCCGTGACTAGTGGCATACTGCAGGGCAGTGTGCTCGACCCCCTTCTGTTTGTGATCTACATAAATGACATGCCTGAACTAATACAAACATCCAGTCTACATCTTTATGCAGATGACACAAAGATCTTTAAGCATATTACAAAATAATCTGATTGTGATGACCTGCAATCAGTTCTGACAAGCATGGAAATGTGGTCAAAACATGGATGTTAAAATTCCACCCTGATAAATGTAATGTATTATCCATTGGTAGAGGTACAAAACAGAATTTCCAATATAAACTTGAATGTGATAATGCTAGCCATACTCTATCCCATGTGGACAACGAAAAATTAGGTTATCCAAGATGGTCAAGTCAAATCTGCCATTCATTTTGAACTTGTGAACAAAGTTTGTCCAGCTTTTGCCCTAGATGAAGTTTCTTGAGTTTCATGTCAATGGGCCAAACAGTTTCACAGAAGATCTTTAAATGTAAATTTTAAAATAGTGCAAGATCCAAGATGGTCACCAACAAAATCGACCAAACACCAACCCTTGATCCGACCCTATGAATCCTTCTGGCCAGTTGTTCTTGAGGACTTGCTTAAAGAAAAAAATGGACTATTGTGTCACGGTGGGGGGGGGGGTGTTGGTGGGGATAGGGGTGAGGGCGCTCATACTAATATAAAGTGTACAGTATCGAAAGACATTGATATTTATTTCTCAAAATGCAGATGGCTTCCAAGCACATTTTCCATTATTTCGAGGGCACTCCCACCCCGAATCCAGACACCTCTCCTCTCTGGTACAACAAATCTTAGACCTATTCCTAATTTCACAAAAAACGCTTCCTTTGAAACCACTGAAGAGATTGGGCCACAATCTAGCAACTTAAATTAGGAACTAAGTTCCAATCAAATTTTTTTCAAGGAAAATCCCGCAGGTCCACAGTGCTGACACATGCACGAACGCATGCATGCATATACACACCCACTTACTGACACAATGACACATGCACCTGCTTGCTCACTTTCACCCACCCCACACACCATCTATTCCCGCCAGCTCAATCTCTCACTCGCTCTCAAACACATACACACACACTCATGCGAACACACGTGCACACTAGCATGCCCTGTATCCCCACACACTCAGGGAGATGGTTATGTAGCTTGCGGGGTAGTGTCGGGCCATTCTGGTGTCTGGTGTCGACTCGCCGTACCGCATGTGCATGACGAGTGATGACGCTGGTTAGCTTCTGGTCTCGGGGTTACGGATCCCGTGCAATACTGCCCTATGGGTAACAAAAACTGGCTCCTAAGGCCAGTGGAACTCAATTGTTCCAGTGGGGCCATGCGACCATCGTCGCGAACATTAAACACAACCGTTTCATCCCAAGAATTTGTGTCACCAGTATGCCTGTCCATAGCAATTTCGTGATCTATGGACTTACAAGATTTGATTTGGTGACCTAAAAACATAAGTCTATACAATGAGTTTACCTAAACAATTATAATATGCTAGATAAAACTACAATAAGAGCATACGGAAATACGAGACATAGAGACAGGTAGATGAACTTTTAAACATGGGGCTCCCGGAGGTACCACACAGACTCGTAGGTCTGCAGAGGTATCCCCGCAAGGGAGGCTCCCATACACGAGCCGTAACTACTTAACTTAATATAAGTTATTATACCTCTAAGCTGAAAGGAAGAAGGTTATCTCGGACAAAATGTTAGGTGCCTCATGCGGGCACTACTCCTAGTGCTAGTTTGGGTGAGGAGTATTATCCTGGCATGGACCGTCATTGCTGAATCCTTGCGAGAGGCAAGTGCCTCGCGTGGGCCTCCGTCTCCGGAAGGTGTCACCACTGCTGAAAGCGGGAGAAGAGTGGTAGGCAAAAATGGGCCCACGCTAATATTTCAACCAAAAAATGTTTAGGAAAGAAAAGACCATACCTAGTGAGATTATGACTATAGGGTTGCGTGCTGTTTTACGTGAAGACGGGGCGAGCAATTCCCGGTGGATTCTCCCGTTACCGTCTTATCTAATTGCTGAATTAGTAATTGCCACTTTTATTTATGCAGGCCTTCTGCTTTTCTTAATTAGCTTTTAGTTGTTTTCAAAACAAGAACTATTTTTGGCCGTAACTGGTTGGTATCTACCTAGCTATTAGACACGGCTGTCACTGAGAACAGATGCCCTAAGACATCAATACTAAAGACAGCACTCATACATGTTACCTAGTAAGATCTCCGAACTGGATAAGAATCCGGACATCCTGCCCCGTAACCACATAAAACGTTACAAGACATAGGTTACTTTTCACGAAAGCATTATTAGACCATTGTCCTATCATTATGGTGGGGGTGAGAGAGACGAATGCCCACCGTAAATGTCCTTCCCGCAATGGCGTGGCAGATCTAAATATCATGCCCAGACATTCTAACGGAATTCGGTGGGGATATGCATCTCGCCTGTCAATGGGTCCTATGGAACTAACCGTTTAACCTGTTGTTAGGTTTATATACAAGTTGCCCTGTTTTGAACTGCGGGGCAGGAGATTTGTTCAGTAAATAAAATAATAATTAATATGTTTTCGCAGTGCTTTCCTACATTGGCTAAAGTGCTAACTACTAAGTATCCAAAGATATTCATTGAATGTGTGTGATACCGCACCCTGGCCATCACAGCTCGGAAACCCCAACAGTTTCCCAGAGTCGGATCAGCCCATGGTGCGGATGGGGACATCCAAACAATGAAGAAGTCACAAAGATGAGTGGAACATGAAGAGAGACAAAATCTTGGGGTTATGAGCCTTACCGGAGTGCGGGGCTAGATTATCGCACTGCCAGAAGAGAAGAGTACATTACCGAGTAGGTAATGAAGAACGTGTCTTTAATCATTTTGAACCTATTCTATCGAGCTGAATAGAAACGGTTTAGTCGGTAGCGTGCCGGGCTATACACGGTTATAACACGGACGGCGACCCCAGTGAAAAATTGTTGATGGCGGGAGAAAGTGTTGTATATATAAATGTTGCAGTGTAGTGTTTCCTATGTGCACTGCAGTCCTATATTTTCTATAAATAAGCAAAACATATGAACGGATGACCACTGGCCATATATATATATATATATATATATATATATATATATATATATATATATATATATATATATATATATATATATATACATAATCTAACCAGAACAATCAATACGGTATCAAGTGATCAATGTTATATATATTAGTACAGGTTAACGAACCTACTATAGTGCGGTTAGCAACACATTGAGGAAAATGAGAATAATTAGAAACAAACACAGAAATTATAACTAGCGGTCCTAAGACGCTACGGTTCTTTTTAGTCATCGGGACCGTTCTTACGGATACAATATAATTAACGAAACACATATAGAGACATAATTAAACTGTGAAGTATTGTTACTTGTATACTCGGTAGTCATTCTTAAGTTATGCTACCGTGTTACTGAAATTGATATGTCATTCCATAGTTGACGTGCGATGATGCGTTTGCAGGAAGCTGAAAAGTTCTGGTTCCCGCAAGCTGTTTTCCGCAAACAAGATTTCCGCAAGAACACTCATGGCGGGACTACATCGCTCAGCACTGTAAACCTAATAGGATGTCTAACGAGCAGTCAGCAAAGGATACGATAGTACTACTGTGGTGAAGAAAGTTCGCGTACACCGATGGCATGGATGGAAGTTGTAAACAACCGGATCACAAGCGGGGGTTGTCGGAGGCAAACGAATATACAAAACAAAGCTTCACGGTGCTGGGTACATCAGCCAGCTCTGAAGACGCACCGGGCAGAGTTTACTTGCTGCCGTCGAAAGTCAGAAGAACCGACACAATATTAGTGTGGTGACAGTTGAAATACCACTTTTAGGCGTGGCCGGCAGATCCGGTGAGTCATCCATCAAAGAACATTGCTGCCTCTACATCTGTAGAATCACATTTTCAGGCCGGGAAAGGCCTCACTGCAAGTTTGTGTTCCGAGTTAGTTCTTGATGTATTCATGAACAATATTCAAAAGTTCCAAAAATGCTCCTGCACAATTGGGAGATACAAAATTGCTTTTAGCGCGGTGGGTTGGATTGCTGCTGTGGCTACAGAAGAGAAACCTCCCGAGGCAGAAGTGATCTGCTTAATGCCTGTCTTGCTGATAGTAGCTGCATACAGATCCAACCTATTCGGCCCCTGGCCGAGGATGCTCTCGAGTTCTGGATTTCATCTCCTTTTATGCTACCTGTGACGTCATAGGCGCAGGTTTCAACCAATCATCGGTCGAGCACTAGCCAATCAGTGCGTAGCTAATAATGACGCAGTCGAATGTTCTAGAACATTCTAGAATTTCTGTGTACACGTGGTTACGACGTCACGGCAATATTTTGAAGATAATCAAAAAGGGATTTTCCGTGGATAACTCAGCCATTTCTTAACCAATTTTGAAATGGTTTACAGATTCGGAAAGCCCGTTGATGCCGGATTCGGCGAGAACAAGTAATTAGAAAGGATTACAATGTACCTACTCTGTAAACTAAAAGCGCCATCCTATCTTGGTAGTGAAATTACGCGCTCTGTCAGAAATAGTATTAAGCGCGCGCATGCACGCTTTAACGAACTTAGTCATTTTTACAACGTGATCTCTCTCATAGGCCCATATATGCCTATAGCTCTACCCAGGTGGGGGGGGCGTGTTCAGGGAACGAATCCAGGACGGGCATTAGCTTAGCTGGTATGGCCAGCACCTGACCGGTCAATCCGAACCACACCTTGTCATCACGTAGTCAGTTTCCAATTGACTAGATGCAGGCATCAGAGGATAATATTGTCCACTATAAAGTGAATTGGGAATATGTTCAATTGAGCAAAGAATATATAAGCTTTTCACTCAACACTGCTCTAACATTTGTACATGAATCGTAGGAAACTCAGAATGCAGGAACTCGATTCTCAGAGCATGTACTTTTCAATGGTTTTTTTGTGGTATTTGAGTAGATTGGTTGGTATCCCCGAACGCATTTCTATGGGAGTGGAAACCCCCATTTCAGATCTTTCTCCAGACAATGCCATGCAATGTGCCCTTTTTGTGGAACCTGTCCCCGCCCCTCAAATTTGCTTCCGGCGCCTGTGAACAGAAAACATTTGACAACATGGTTCACTTGATGATCGGTTTTCATAGTGTGCCTAAATGGGTAAACATATTTCACCTCATCAGCACCCTCGGCCCCATAACAACAATATTGTGATCACTGAATAGAATGTTTAATGGAATTAGTCGATTGCCACTCAAAGATGTAAAATAGTTAAAGAAACAGATCCTCTGAAGACAGTTTATGGAGACAAAAGACGAGGAGATCTATAAAGATTACTGCAGAGAGAGAGAGAGAGAGAGAGAGAGAGAGAGAGAGAGAGAGACACACACCAGGTTCTGAAAATTACAAGACACCCGGAAATCATTTGAACACAACATTGCTCTAGAAGCTAAGAACAATCCAAAAGCTGTATGGAAGTAAATAAACTCAAATCTAGGTTAAGCATACAGACACTAACAATGCACACAAAAAGCAGAAGCATTAGTAGACTATTTACCAGTGTGTTTACACGTGAGCCAGATGGGGGAAATTCCAGAACCACATGATCAACCTATAAAGACTATCATGTCAGTAATAAATATTATTGAAGAAATCATTACAAAGAAAATTGAAGAAACTAAATATAAGTAAATCTACAGGACCTGATGGAATTCATCCACAGTACTTAAATGAGTTCACAGAAGAACTATCACATGTGCTTGCAATTATATTCAATACCCCAGTTAACACAAGTAAATCACAGATGAATGGAGGACCACTAAAAACACCCAGCTCTGTTTAGGAAAGGAAACAAGAAACTTGTATCAAACTAACGACCAGTCAGCTTGATATGTATAGTGTGCAAAACTCTGGAATCCATTGTTAGAGATCGTATTATCGAATATATGAAAACGCATCATTATTTTAGTGACAACCGGTTCAGGTTTATATCTGGCAGATCGACATCTCTAGAATTACTAAAAGTTATAGATGAATGGACTACAGCATTAGATGATGAATTCAATATTGACTATCTATATGGATTTTATGAACGCTTTTTACAAAGTGCCTCACCAAAGACTCTTAAAGAAAATGCAATCATGCTATATAAATAACCAAATAATTAGATGGACTGGAGATTTCTTGAAAGACCGAATGCAACAAGTAGCAATGAAAATGCATATTCATCTAATAGTCAAGTTATAAGTGGAATTTCAAAAGGAAGTGTTTTGTGTCCACTGCCTTTCGTGATATTTATAAATGACTTACCTGAATGCGTCAGTTCAACAACAGATATGTATGCTGATGATACCAAAATATTGTAGCAGACGGCGTGGACATATCACAATTTTGTTGGTTATCAGCCACAATCTGTGATTGACTAAGAATGTGTTCATCCAGTGTTTCCATTTGGTGATATTCAGGCTACGTAGCCGCCTGTTCTCTCTGCTCTTGACCAAATCCTCTCTGCTCTTGTGCAAATTCTCTCTGCTCTTGTGCAAATTCTCTCAGTTCTAACGCCTGTTCTTCTTGTCTTTGCACTTACTCCATCATTTGCTTTTGTAATTCGAACACGAGACTCCTCACTGGCTACATGAGATACATCACAGCTATGTGTGAGCCCATGATTGCTCAGTGTTGGCAATCTTGCCTCCAACTCAATTATGTCCGCTGTTGACGCAGCGTACATCAATTTGACTGTTTTGTATCTGGGATACCTTATGGGCCAGAAACCCCATGCCAGCCATGCAAGACTCTGCATGAATACTATCCAACTGTTGGCGTAATGTTCCAGCGTAGATGCATTCACTGATATCAAAGCTGCGCCGGTAAATGTGTGATATGTTGCTATGGTGAGTACCAGAGCGCAAGGCATTGGGAGTAAAACTATCAGCGTCAATCTCTGATCTATCTACACTTTCTATGCCAGGCAAAGATGAAATGGCGCCGGTGAATGTTACGGTCTTGGCATCATCATCTGTACCCTTGGAAAAATCTTCTAAGTACCTAGCCGTGAATTCTGTTAGTATAATGTCTGCACCAGATGTAAATGCAGGCAGGTTTATGTCACTTGGTGTCACATTAGGAACAATTGGTGTCAATGTCATATTTGCCATCCCTGTAATCTAGTGTAGTGTATGCCGATGGTATGCGTGTGCAACAAAGTGTACAGCGCAGTTATAGCTTTGGCGCTTTTGGCCTATGTGGATGGTGATGGTACGTGGTTGACTTGTGTATTTTGTCCTTTTTGAATTGGTGCTCAATGTTGTCTAAGAATTTAAAAGTGCTAGAAGTCCTGTTAGCACTGATTGGTGGCAGCTACTGTACAGTAGATGTATTCCTGTACACGCCACTAATATTTTCCATGTTCAAAGATTTGGCGCTTTTTAAATTGTATGAGGATCAACGTTTTAAATTGCAAGAGGATCAATGCCCTGGTGCAGTAGGCATATTCCTGCGTGCGCTAGTATGACTGAATTTTTGGCTATTTGCTGCTAGAATTTCTAATTGCCGAACGTAACTTTCAAAATCGCTTGGCAGAATTGTCTAATTTGATTATGTCCTACAGGCGTGTTTTCTAGCACTTGTAGACATAATTTGTGATAATTTTCCTATGTTCGGCAAGGCGTTGATGTGCTTTTTTAGGGTAACTTTGCACAACAGTTTTCTAAGTCTTGGTGGGCATTATATTTGCGCTGTATGACTGAGAATGAAACAAAATAATCTGAAATTGTCTATGTAACTTGTGCAATTTCAAACAAATAAACATACAGAAATCAAGAACCAAATGAAGGTTTGCATTTTTGCACTACTGGACAGATGAGTGTGAATTTTAACAGAGTCAATTATCAAAGCGTAAGGCATTGTTAGAATTAGTTATTTTTATGAGAATATATGATTATTTTGTCAGAGTCTTGACACGCATCTCATAAGACGCACGTAAAATATGTGTGGAAAGATAAGGTATTTGCACACTGTGTTGTTGGGAAGGCACAACGCAGGATGATGGTGCAACGGCGCTGTAACTTCAAATCTATTGAATTTTGAGATGTTTGGTACGGAAATTAGCCTTGTTTTTTAATAATAAAACACAAGTGTGGTCTTAGACAATCCACCATGTTAGCATTGCTGGCACAGTATGTAAACTTGGTCTAAGGACGCAGTTATTTGTACCCACGCTCTACCACGATGCTTGTAAAATAGACTAAATCTGTTAGCTGGCACAAGGAATACCAGTGCACCATGGAAAATAGCCTATGCCGATACAAATGGATAAGGAACTGATAGAATCCGCTATGGGAAACAGACTAAGTCAGAAATGCCTGGCACGACAGAAATAGTCAGAGTCTGAGCGATAATCGCACAAGACTGGACTAGGTAGTACAGTCCGGCACTTGGTGCACTGATGATTTTTATGGCTGCAGCTCCTTTTAAAGGGCTGGTGACATCATGGCTTAGCTTTGCACATGTCTGTTAGTCTCCGATAATGATTAGCTGCGCATGCTCCAAGGACATAATATATTGGAATGAATGGGTGGTGTTTCCCTGCCAATGTAAGGGCAAGAATGGTAATATGACGCAATGCGCCTACTTTGTCTCCGTAATCAAGATGCATTTGCTGGATGTTCGTATTAGACGAGTTAGTATTACTCGGTAAAACCATTCATATGTAAATGAATTGGATTGAGCTTGTTGCTCATCAAGGCCTGAAAACATATGGTTATCTAATTATTTATATACATAACTTGTATGTCACGGTGACAACATTGAGCAAGAGGCATAGAGAGGGGTGGGGAAATGACACCCGATGGCGCCTGAGAGAGAGAAATTCTAGTTTGCATCAGTGGGTAAAACTGGTCATCGAACTATCATTTGTACAAGAAATTATCAGAAGAGTCAGTCATTGGTCGACATCTTTTCATCAGAAAGAGCACTTCTCCATCGTGAAAGCAAGACTTTCCAATTATTACCTCTGCGCATAGCATCGGGGGGGGGGGGGGGGGGGGGGGGGGGTGGACATCCGGTAGGACAGAAATGACAAATTAAGTGATTAAATTAGAACTATCTCCAAGATTATCAACGTAAGCAGATTTCCATTAAGATACATTCGCAAAATGCATCATCGGAAGATTAATATCGACCCGTGAGTTAGGTTCGAGAGAAAATCATATTATTCAGTATGAAGCTGTCGTACTTGCTTTCCCTAAATCCGCAATCAGTTATTTAGTACATGTTCAGAACAAATTATCTAGTGAGATTGAGTTCTTTCCCAGACCGTTTGGAGCTGAACGAACTTGTTTGTTTCCTATTGAATCTGTTAATGAAACTTTCCTCAGAATGATTTTTCGAAGTAATCAAATGGTGTATCTGTTACGCCATCACATGAAAAAAGTGTGGAATCTCCTTAAGTTAAATGCGCATACGTCTACCTCTGATTCTGACTCTAGACGCAATCTGCATGTTTTAGCCTCTGTGCTTTGTCACATCATTTGTTCTTGCAGCATCACTTTACTTGAGAAGCTGGATTCTTTCACCATAACTTTGCTGGCATTCCAAAGCTACTTCCCAGATCACCCTTTACATGTGTTTCATTGGGTTCCTGTGTCAAGTTGCCCCGAAGACCGAGTTTCAGCTAGACTGTATAACAACCCCCTATCGCACTCACCCCGCTCCAGAGTCGAGCCTCCGTCATCACTGTGGAGATAAACACTTTGGGGTTGAATGTACGCATGAGTCGACTGGAACCAAGAGGTTTCGCTATCTCATTACACAGCCGACAATTGTTTGTGGCCGATCAAGCCCTGACCTCTAAGATCTGTTGAGCAAGAAGGAGCATGGGGCGGACATGTCATCGTCCGGCGAGGGGTCGGGGGCGGTGGATCGCATGTGTTGGCGAAGCGACAGAGGGTGCATGAAGGTGATGCGGGGCGGGCACGCCACAATGGACTGCAAATAACCGTCATTGCAGTGAAATAGATTTTTTTCTAAACTACCGCTATACATAGGCAGAAACAGCATCCACGTACATTATTTTCCAAATGTTCAACAGTGGGAGAAGCAACTATTAGTCAAATTAGTTGCAAAGTACTCAACAGTTTTTATATGATTACCTTGAAAATGTCTCTTTACCATACCGCATGGGTACAGGACCAAATCTTGGGGGAAACTACGACCAGATCTGAAAGTTGGGGTGTGGGTAGGGGCTCTGAGTGGGTGGTTGGGGTCTGAGAGCATGATTCACCTTCCACATGATGGGTCTCTCGGGGGAAAAGCACGACATCTAATGGCATTGCACTATGGCTGTGAATTATTTGACTTTGTCAGTAGCACCTTTCTCCTAAAATATAATATACGTGATCGTCCATATGCCTGCTCTACGTGCCAGTCATTTGCGTGACCTGACAATAGTAGACTACCCTAAGTTTGATCTGAGAGATTAATACCGGTATGTACAGGGCATGATTTTGAGCCTTGGGTTAATGTAAACACTTTTGTACATGTCTGAAAATAAATAAAGAACTCATTTTCACAATTTTTGTTCTGTGCTTCTTGAGTTGCGTAACCAACATGGGAACTTATTGGTTTGGTTACACCAAATTTTGATGCCTGTATAATAATAAAAAACTAATGAACACGATGAAACCCCTTCCCAACTGTCCCTACCCTACATCATTAAATTATAATCACTAAGGTTTGTCTATCACCAGGATTAAAGACTATCAAGCAGAACAGATAAATGTTTGTAACTGTCTAATGTGCATTCATCGTTTGTAATGTTGTCATGCATAAATGTTAAATGTAAGGGGACTGTCACCTCATAGGCTCTGCCTTTGATGGGCCACCTATATACACATTGTAAGTAATACCATAAATAAGAAAATAAAATTGACTTGAAATGCTTTGAATTGAATTACAGCTGCTATATATGCAAACAATTCCAGGAAGACTGGTTGTTTTACGCAAGTTTTAGTTGGAGTGACGAATCCATACAATTACAATTATAACTAGTAATGCCTCCGGTCTGACACAATCTCAACCCACCAATATTCCGTGCGAAAATATACCTGAGAAAAAGAAAGAAAACAATGTTTCATAGGGCAGTGATGCATTTGGATGGCTTTGAAGACATTTAGAGAACGTTTTCTTCGAAAAGTTACTGTAACAGTTATAAGTGTAGGCTAATCACCCAAATATGTTTTCAGATAGATTAAAAACTAGAGAGTGGTTGAACAATGAAACAGTTATAACACTGACTAAATGCTGACACTGCTTAAACAGTCTAGGCCTAGTAGTATTTCCAGGAATTACTGTTAGGCCTAGACTGTTAATCTAATCAATCCAAATATTATTAATCTGTCTTATGTCATTGTTCTAACTGTTCCATTGTTCAACCACTCTCTAGTCTTTAATATCTCTGAAACCATACTGCTCATAACTCTGCTCAGATGCCTTTCGGTTCATAATAATCAAACAATTTTGTATCAAACACTTCTATTAAAAGCAATCACTGTCTTTGTATTTGAGCTGTATTAACTCTTGTATATAAACCTTGTAAATATTCTAATTGCCACCTGATGCAGAACATGTATGTGTGAAAGCTCGTCAATATAAACTAAGTTAATCTTAAAATGTACTACCTTTGAATCCTGTCTTTTTCCCCTAGACAGACTAAAACGGCTCCCATACTTTTCTATATTTGACTGCGTATCTCTAAGCCTGAACAATTGACCAATGAGAATAACAATACTGTTTATAGCCACTGTACGAATTAATACTCTAGTAACTCAAATGGACCGCACTCCGCCTGTCTGCTTCATTTTGGGACCATTCACCAATTGTCTGAGCAGTTTCATTTGATTTACAGTCTTACTGTCACTTCTGAATATTACTTTGCCACAAGGAACTTTCATTAAACCTTTCAGAAAGGAAGGAAAATACTTCCTCCGTATTCCTGGAATCTCTTAGAAAATAGTTACATCTCTTTTGAATCCTGGTTTGAGCACTAAACTTAACACGAACACCACTTCCACATTTTTCGCTTGTGCACCACCTGATGTAAATACACATCCCAGATGATTTCAACCTTCGAAACATTCTGCAATTCCTGTATTATCACAGATATGAACACGTTCTACATCACCATTGAACGTCATTAAATGCAATGATGAAGAAATGCCATGAACCAAGGCAAGAGAAAGCAGACAGACACACCATCAAAGATTTTTTAATCAAAATTATTTGGAACATCTGCTTCAATACGGACTTGGTACCCTGATGAATTTTTCCTTGTTATGACAAGGCAAGTGGGTGCGGTTAATTTTTGTGTGAGAAGACAGCAGAATCACCATCACATTGTAGATTAACCATGTACAAACGCCCAAAGAGACTTACATCGTTTCACAAGAGTTTTGGATTTGTTTTTCGTTTGAGAGTTTTGAACAAAGAAAGGTATTTTTTCTAAATAAAACTGTCAGTAGATTTGGTCCTGTCGACTAAAACGTCTGTTCTGAAGCTATTGTAAGGTTCTTCTCTGATTTGTTCAATTTGACAGATAGTCTTTACGACGAACTCATATACACAAATCCTGGAATGAAGAACTAACAACTCAGGACAGTTCTCACTGAATGAATTTTTGCAATTACTGACAGTGTTTATTAAACCCGTTGCCTGTTGGTAGAAACATTTTTGTGCTGATAATCACTCTGCTGGCAATTGATATCAGTCCTGCTCTGTTAAGATTTTCAAATTCCTCAAGCAATTGTCTTTGTTCTGAACCCGATATTAACAATCTTTGAAGAGCAGCAGAGTTTTCGGCCAGTCCAATTATTCCCCTTTGCCGTCACCTTAGTTTTCCTGTCAGTGGACATGATCAATTGGAATTCGCTTAGATGACATGCTAAATACCCAGTTCTTTGGTACAATAAGTCATCTTTGATCATGTCTGAAAGTGGCTCTATATCTCACATATGGACACTGACACACAACTACAATTGAAATGGTCTAGTGTGAAGAACAAGAATATTAGTCTCTCCAGAAGATTTGCTGAGCCAGTCATTCCAGTGATAAGCATTTATAAAATAAGCTTTCCTTAGCTTGAGCATACATGGTTAAACAAAGCTCTTGAAATATAATTGACATTTTACTAGTGAAACATGCATAAGCATAATATATGATGAATCTTGAGTTCATGTACGTTTCTTGAGAAATGCCAAATCTTGGTACATGGCTGTCATTCCGAAAACATTTAATATACCTATATACCATGTCCTATTAAAAATATTTATGGAACATGACATTTTCTTTAACTATCCTCTCAAGTGAGGGGCTTTGCCAGTGTTGGCACATTTATGAGCCGTTTCCATGTAAAGTCACTATTTATAAGTTGCCGGAGTCCAAAATCATGAATAAAGATGGCCACAGTCTTCCATCTTTGATTGAAATTATGTAAAATATTAAGACCCTACAACTTCATGGTTAGTTGTATCTTCTTCATACCCAATTTTCTATGTTTTGGGGGTAACTTCAATGTTTTTGGCGCATTGTTGAGCCACCATTTTGGAAAATGGTCACCAAACCACTTTCCCAGCATTTAATTCTTTGGACCATGAGAATTTATTTATCCTTATGGCAATGCCTACATCTCCAGAAAATTTGCCACTTTTGTCAGCTGTGTATACATAAAATCATTAATCACCCTGACTAAAAGCCGAGGTGTTTTGCTAAGCGTCAAAAATTTGAAAAAAGTTTTGTACACAAGTTGCAGTAACATTGACCTTTGACATAGTCACATCAATGTCATTGTATACCTTCTTATCAGCATAAGCAAGGATGAGTATATATTTAGTTCAAATAGGGTGAAGCAATCCTGAAACATAATCATGTATGCAAATCTTAGGTTTTGTACAAAGTGTCACCTTGATGTTTGACCGTAAGACTTTAATGTATTTGTGCAGCTTCCTCACAGTATTGGCAATCATGTGTGAAGTGTCCTTCATATATAGTGCAGTATAACAATGTTAACTACAAAACTTAACATGAAAAGAAGCATGTTAAAAAATAAAACTACCCTAGACCATAGACCTAGTGACCTCCTGGTGAGTGTGCTGCTTCAGCGTGGTATAGGCAATCATGTGTCCACATTTAGTTGTAACTGAGATGACAAATGCTGAGATATGGGGCAATATAACAAATTCAGCACACAGACTTAACATCAAAAGAACCAATTTCAAAGGTCTAAATAATCTAAATGAAATCACGGATTTCTTTTTTCATGAGAGAGTTGATACTTACCTCCCTAACACTCTTTGATATTCTCAAATATCGACTTTCACTCAATAAACACTCAGATTAAAAAAGTTAGGTGCCCCTAATGGGCAGGTAGTCAGATGACAGCCCGGCGGATGCCAGCCCCAACCTCCGTGCATGCGCAGACTAGTATTTACTCGGACTAATTTATTGGCTGACACTATGCAACTTTAAGAAAGCCTGCAGACCAAGCCTCTGTGGGGCGGAGAGGCCGGGTCCATGTTAGGGAGGTAAGTATCAACTCTCTCGTGAAAAAGGAAATCTGTGATTTCGTTTATTTCACTTCAAGAGTACTCACCTTCCTAACACTCTTTGATATAGCCAGAATTCGTCAGAGAATTCGGCGGGAGGGAGGCGAGGTCAAAAGACCAGCTCTTCCCTATGCACTTTTCTGCATTGTAGGCACTTAAACTTCTGAAATTCTGTGAAAATACAACCAGGGATAGGTTTGAACATTGGTTAACGCAACTGATGGCTGAGAGAAGACCATATGTTATATGCGCTCCGGCCCCACCCACCCTTTCTTGGGAGGAAGACAGAATGACCTCAATGTCCCATATGCTCTCTATGTACAACTGCCATGTACTATAGGACATTAAACGAAAAGGCTTCATTTTCATATACTCTCAATAATGAACCACATAAAACACGTACCATTACCATATTAATAACGAAGGGTCACGTGACAACACAATCAACAACACATAAACAAGACTGACCTTGTGAAAGTTGGCTGCTGTCATCTTCCCATTGGCGAAGGCTGATGCAGTCCATGTAAGTGGTTGTTACCATTGATAAATTGTGAAACATGTACACCCAGATTATCTTTTCAAAGTCGATAAGGCGAGAGGATTCGAGGTGTCATGGAGGTAATGGCCGGTAAAACTTGACTCACAGTGACACTGGGCTACTGACATAATGTCATCCACACACAGGAACCACATTAAACAGGGCAGTAGAAGCCACTACGCCGCGAACACTGTGAGCCTTAGCTAAGTCAACTTGTTTACCTGTGGTGGATTTATAACAAAATTGAATGCACTCTACAATCCACCTGGAAATGGTGTCCTTAGATGCCCTGCCATGGGGTTCAATATATGACAACCATAATGCCGTTGAGTCCATCCGCCATTCCTGAGTACATTGTTTGTACCGGTTTAATGCTCGGACTGGACACCATGCTTTTGAATTAGGATCATATCTAGTCAAAGTAGGTAAAAATATGGGTTGACCTGGATATTTCAGACTGATTTTTAGCCATGAAATTTATCTTAGGTAGAAGCTTAAGGCCTTCCCCTGTAACCACAAAACGGTCTGTCTCGGCTGATAATGTATGAATTTCGCTTCTCCGCCTTGCCGAGGCTGCAGCAATTAAAAATAGTTTAAGTGTCAACATTTTCATAGAAATAGAACTTAGTGGTTCAAATGGCTTATCAGCTAGTACCTGGAGCACTAGAGATAAACTCCAAGACGGAATCACTGGGGATTCCTTGGCCTTAGAATGCCCATGCCTTTAATTAAAGTATTTAATGTACTTACTTCATCACTTCCCCTATTAGCCAAGCAAGGGATAACTGTCATTAAAGCTGAATTATAGCCAGCAATAGTTAGGCTTGAGGCTATAGGCATCAAACAGGTGACAGAGGAAATCGGCTACTACCTGAATAGGTGAATCCATTGGATTAATACATCTTTTTTAGCACCGTTCTGCAAATCTGTTGATTTTATAATTATATGCTCGGACTTCTGGCTTTTGCCATGAACATGGCTGCTTGCTCAGAAAAGCCCTCCTTAATTCTAGATTCCTTGACAACATCCACGCAGTCAATCTGAACATTGACAGATTGTTGTGAAGGGCCTTGCCCTGGAAGATAATATTGTCCATCAGAGGCAGAGGAACCGGATTGCAGACCAGAAGGTCCAGCAGATCCGTATACAATGATCGGCTTGGCCAATTTGGGGCGATCAGAAGCATTTGGCACTCCTTCTATCTGATTTTCTGAAGAACTTTTGGAATCAGAAATGCTGGAGAGAATGTGTATGCATACATTCCCACCCAGCTGATAGCTAACGCATCTGTTGCGATAGTGCTCGGATCTGGAATCGGAGAGACATACGTCGTCATCTTCGCATTCTTCGTTGCGAATAAATCTATGTTGGGTTTCCCCCAGTGGTTGAACAGACGATCCACTACACATTAATTTAGTTGCCATTCCATAGGTAAAACACTCATCCTTCGGCTCATTGAGTCTGCTAGCAGATTTGACCTTCCTAGAATATCAACTGCTTTCAAGGTAATCCTGTTATCCAGCCACCAGCAAAGTTTCCATGTCATCATACAGAGACTTCGTTCCATCCTGGCGGTTTATGTAAGTGACTACTGTTGAGTTGTCTGATCGAACTAGAACAATCCTGCCCTAAACTTTCTCTATAAAATGTTCCAGGCCAGAACTACTGCTCGCAATTCCAGTAGATTTATATGTTCTTGTGACTGATCCAGATTCCAAAGCCCTGATACTGTGGCTTCTTCCAGGCAAGCTCCCCACCCCTCCATCAATGCATCTGTATACATCGTTAACTGAGTCAGACCGGGAGCCTGGCCGCGTATCCTCGCCTAGCGCAGCGCGGTCATCCTCTCTTGGCTTAGGCACCACACCGTACTTCTGATACTCCTCAGGTACGATGCGACATCGTTTCACCACCTGGCGAGGGGCCTTCGTGAGACGTCCATGTGCCTTGATGGACATCTCTGCTGCTGTAAACATATCCACAATATGTTCCGCCAGTGGCAGAGATGGCATAACGACAGTAGTCGGCTTACCTGCCAACCATGGGTGCTGGTCCTGTTGGCAGGCCGACTGTTCCACAGCAAGACCTGGCCTGACGTTTATTAGCCAATGACAAGCATCAGACCAATCTTCCTCTGTGGCTACCTGCGAATGCTTGACATGGCGCAGGCATTCATCATCCTCCTGAGCAATCACAGGCATGTACGTGGCTGGAAGAATTGATACTCCTGGCAAGAACAGGCAAGCTAAACTGACTGGCTTGACCAGGAGCAGGCGCCGTGGTATTGCGTGGTGAAAATTTTGCCACACCACGGCCCTGGCCAGAACCTGATACACCATCGGCAAGCCGAGGTATGCGGTAATGCTGGTCATCAGATCCAGCCCGGGCTACCTTCTGCACTGTGAACGCTACTCCTGCATGAGTAGTTCCATGGAAACTGGTCCATGAACAACCGGCGTGGCAAGCCTGCTGCCAGTGTCCTCATAGTGGACTGCCCCCTCTAATGGGGCCACCTCTGAATCTTGGACAAAAACTGGTAAGTCCCTACAGAGCACCGATTCAGAGGTGGGGATTATCTGCTCTGGAGCAGAAGACGACAATAAAGGATTTGATCCAGGAAGCATGCACGAAGCAACTCTGGAACCAAATCCTAAATTGTCCTCTTCATCTCTCCCATCATTTCAACACGTAAGGCCTCCATATCCATGGTGGATGAGGCCTTTCTCTTACCCTTCTTACCAAGAACCTCTTTCCATGTTCTTCTCTCCTCCTCAATCACCCTCTCCTTGGTGTGTAATGATAAAACCTCAGACATTAGCTCGCCCACCCCCCCCCCCCCCCCAACTGTTTACCGATGTCACAGTTAAGCAATGGTCCACAAGGACTGCATTGGAAGCATAAATGTGGGGCGAACCGTTCTTTCAAAAAACTTCCACAAGAAGGGGAACCAGGCTTCTTAAAAAGGCCAGAAGACGAAGACAATGGGCATTTTAGTTAATGAATTAGTAACTCAAAACCAAAATATGAGAGAGGGAAGGTGGCCATAAAGACCACTAACTAATAAGTAAACCAGCATTGGACAAAACTGTATAATAGTTAGTAAAGTGCAAGGCTGATTATGACATCATAACTTAAAAAATAAGAAGTTAATTTGACCCGAAAACAATATCCAGGTGTAAGGACGAATTGTATTCATATCCAGAACATCTAAGAGGAAAGGATAGTAGATACAGACTACGCAAACATCAGATATACAATGATAAAATGGCAGCAGATTTCAGAAATATTAAAAAAAATAATTGAAGTGCCTAATATCATAACTAGAATACCTGCGTCTTTAGCATAGACAAACCATTTGATCTGATGCACTGGAAGCTCCACCAAACTCTATGACCGCTTAACTCTCTCCACCATTAAGGGAAGGAAGTGGCCCAAGAGGGCAAAGTGAGAAGACCTTATGAGGCCTCCAACTCACTGGGAATAGATTTTGTATTAGTTCATTCTAACATTGTTAGTAGGAAATGGAACCTTGGTGGAGAGAAAAACAAACCCTCTGATGATGTTCTGTCCTTTTCAATCACAGATACATACCTGTGGACACAAACACAGAGATATTAGTATTTCATAGTACCATAAAGAAACAAACCAGTTTTATGGGCGCTTATCATGTCTAATCGTGAGTCCTGGAAACACATTACATCGGAACTAAAACACCAAATTAGACAAATATGTATTAGAAATCACCTGATGACTGGTCCTGGGCCCTCCTCGGGCGACTTCCCATGCTCAGACATGATTTTCAGATGATTAATAAGTTTAGAAAGTGATTTGAAACAGCAGAAAACTCTTAGAAAAAGGTATGCATATGACTCTTTTGCCAATAAATTGGAAAAGAGGAAATACCAGTCTGCGCATGGGCGGAGGTTGGGGCTGGCATCTGCCGGACTGTCATCTGACTACCTGCCCATTAGGGGCACCTAACTTTTTTAATCCGAGTGTTTATTGAGTGAGTCAATATTTGGGAATATCAAAGACTGTTAGGGAGTTAAGTATACTCTTGAAGTGAAATTAACTTCCGTGTGGCATAGGCAATCACGTGTCCCGATTTTGTTGTAATTTAACTGATCAATCCTGAAATAAAGGGCAACATAAATTGAACACAAAAAGATAACATTAAAAGAGCAATGGTTAAAGTAACCTCCTACTACAAGTTACTACTACTACAAGTTACTACTACTACAAGTTACTACTACTACAAGTTACTACTACTACTACAAGTTACTACTACAAGTTACTACTACTACAAGTTACTACTACTACAAGTTACTACTACTACAAGTTACTACTACAAGTTACTACTACTACAAGTTACTACTACAAGTTACTACTACTACAAGTTACTACTACAAGTTACTACTACTACAAGTTACTATTACTACAAGTTACTACTACTACTACTACAAGTTACTATTACAAGTTACTACTACAAGTTACTACTACTACAAGTTACTACTACTACAAGTTACTATTACTACAAGTTACTACTACTACAAGTTACTACTACAAGTTACTATTACAAGTTACTACTACACGTTACTACTACAAGTTACTATTACAAGTTACTACTACAAGTTACTACTACAAGTTACTACTACAAGTTACTATTACAAGTTACTACTACAAGTTACTACTACTACTACAAGTTACTACTACTACTACTATTACCACTACTACTACTACTACCACTACTACTACCACCACTACTACTACTACTACCACTACTACTAGTACCACTACTACTACCACTACAACTACTACCACTACCACTAATACTACTAATAATACTACTACTACTACGCCTAATACTGCTACAACTGCTGATACTACTACTACTACTACTACTACTACTACTACTACTACTACTACTACTACTACAGCAGCTGCTACTACTTCTCCTACTACTTTCCGAGTCGTTACTGAAATCGAGTCATCTGCCATTGATTAAAGAATAATTCAATCAGTACAGAACTGTATGCCGAAGAAATAAACTAGATATCACTGGCTCCAAGTGACCTATATTGTGTGCATTGGGTTAATTTACTACAAAGTTATCGATTCACCACGCTTAATGTATTAATACTTGCCCTGATTGAGTGACACTAGATGACACAAATTTTGACTATCCACTTGATTGGTTGGAGTAGTTCTACAGTAGCCGCTGGACTCAAGATAGTTGGACAACCTAGATTGTAAATACTAGGTCAAACACTAAGTCATACAATTTCAACCTTCATTTTATTTCTGTTTTTCTCTGACTGATTATCATCAAGAAAAAATTGAACGTGAACAAAATTGAGAACTTAATATAAATTAATGTATCTTTTGTTTAAATTCACTGCTTACATAATGCAAATTCGCGTTAGGATTTCAGGCATCCTAACTTTAATGATTAAGCATCAAATAATATTCTAATAATTTGATAAAAGCTCATTGTCGTATAGTCAAATCTGCGATAACACTTGGATTAACAGTAATAAAACTTGGCGTTGTTGTACAAATTCTATGTTTTTATGATTTAATAAACATTCTGTTGAATATTTTGAAACTAATTTGACTGGGTGCTGTTGCTGCATATGGCAGCAACCCCGTCCAGTCTCATTAGTTTCAAAACCTTCAACAGAATGTTTATTAAATAGTTTCAAAATATTCAACAGTTTACCTGTATAGTTTTCTGGAAATTGATAGTCAGGGCATTCAGGAATCGATTGATCCCAATATGGGTGAAGTGGGAGTGTAGCTAATTGGTTAGAGATGGGCGGGGCATAGTTAAAACCGGAAAGGTCTATTATATCTACTACATGCAATCATACAAAAATGAGCACCAACTAAATGATCAATAATTTATTTATAATTTATTTATCATGTTACTCTCTTACAATAGTACACTGTTGAATAGTATCTATTCAATATTTAAGTGCCAGTCTGCTTCATATTATTGACCAGTATTTACATAGTCCTTTTTAGTGCGTGTGCGTGCAGCTTCGTGTGTGCCTCCGCTCGAAGCTGTAGGCTATCTAAAAACACTAACTATGACACACAATGAAGGAAGTTGTCATGCAATATGATTTCCAGACATTGATCCGGGTAAAAGAACCTGGATCCGGATTGGATAAATTTCTTGATCTTGTGGATATCGGAAACTACTGGTCAGATTTGGCTCAAATCTTAAACCAAAGAAAGGCTGTGACCATACACTAGGATTCCACAACTTTGGGCATGATTTGAAAAAAATCTGTAAAAGTAAAAAAAAATCTGAAAACTCTGAAAACCTTTTACAATGTGACAAAAATGGGAGGGTGATGGTCTGATTGTTCTTGTCCTATATTCTTGAATGTCATTCAATCTTGCATAGTTCATTTGTCATATTTGTAATCAAAGAGAATATTTTTGAAATTGTATATATCAGCAGTTCTACAAATGTCAAGACAACTTTCCAGTCAATTTAAAAATCCATCTTGTTAGAGAGATCTATCTATCTATCTATCCAACGATATATCATGTGTGTCTGTGTGCATGTGTGCATGCGTCTGTGCGTGTTTACCATGAGCATATTTTATGCTTCTCACCAATAAGCTGGGGAATACCTATAACACATTGCGACAACATGCTTTGATGTAACCAGCTCTCATGAAGAGGACGTGAAAATAATGGTGTGAGTTCAAGTGCTACATGTAAGAGGTGACAAATTTGTGCGTTTGTATTGGATATCAGCACTCCAGCTATACTGACAAGCCCATAAGATTTCGTGATAACCATGATAACTCACTGACCTATATCTTATGATTCTTATCACAAGGTATTCTCCTGCCCTGTCATCCGAGTTTATCCCATCAGTGCCACAGAAGCAGCAATGTACATCGGCCAAACAATTTCTCTTATTACAAGTTCATCACATTAATTATCCTCACATTTTTTTTAATGGGGATTATGTTGTCCACCATGCACAGAAATTGATTATAATGCAAGTCCTCCAATACCACTGAACAGAATTCAAAAGAATTTTGGAATGTGACTTACCCATATGACTGCGGAGTGCAGGAAGACATTTACATTTGGCTACACCACAGGGGGGGAGGGGCCAAAAGGTTAAATTTTAACATGCAGAAGTTGATCGTAACACAACTCCTCAGAAACTGTTGGGTAGACATCAACCAAATTTAGTATGTGAGTTATGCATGAGTGCGGAATACTTTTGGCTCTCCCTTTAACCAAACCCAACCCCACCACACCACAAGTGGAGCGGGTAGGGGGTGGGGTGGGCGGATTAAAATGCCAAAGCGATAAACATGCGAATTTGCGATGGCGTGCTATCAATAGTCTGATCTAGCTACATGATATAATTAAGCCTTTAGCAAGGCAAAATGGCATCGGAAGTGGTTTTGAGAAATGTTCATTTAACAGGCCAAGAGAATACCATTTTTCAAATTATACCACTAGAATGGCTGGATCGATCTAACTGAGCCTGCCATTCTAGTGGTAAATTTTCAAACATAGTTTTCTCTTGGCTTGCACACAGTCACTTAAGAAGTAAAATTTAGATTATCTTGACCAAATCTGAGCATTAAAGGGTAAACACAAGAGATTATTTAAAGAAATGGGGAAGATAAAGTCAAATTGTTTTCAAAATATTTTGTATATTTCAAAATTAGTTATATGTTTAAACCAGATTATTGAGAATTAAAAATAGCCATTGTCAAAAATTGAAAATTCAACCCTACTGGTTGGACACTGCAAATCGTTTAAGGTACAATAAATATTCTGCTGCATATCTTGAAATCAATCTGACTGAAAGCTATTACTGATACCACTTACAGTCAAATTAGTTTCCAAATATTCCGCTACTTAGAGCCAGGGCATAATTTATCTTGTAACGCATCTCAATTTGCTACACATATTTAGGCATTTGCTATACATTCTGCAACATGCATAGCTATATCTGTTATGCAAAATTTGTATGGAATTCCAATTTATTATTGATTTTATGAAGTTCTATTATTAACTCTTTCAGCGACACATTCCTGAAAAAGTAAATTGTTTACTATGTACATGTATAGCATATTCTGTTTAATATTTTGAAATTAATATGACTGGAAGCAATGGCTTCCAATCATATTAATTTCAAAATATTAAACAGCTTTCCTGTTTGTTTGCTCTGAGATTGAGATACAGGGGAGTTAAAAGTGAAAGAGTTAATTGCTATACATTTTTACCGACAACTATAAAATTTATAATTTGCATAGCAATACATGCTATGCAAATTTCAAATTCTAAATTATGCCCTGAGATCTATGGCTATGAATGACTATGTTTGTTCTAGTTCAATGAGTACACCACCAGTATCTTTTGGATGTAAAAACACAACAGGCTTTCCATGAGCACCGATCTGTGATACTTTAGATAAGAGTCGAATATTCTTTGAGCGCAGATCTTTCATAGCTTCTTCTATGTTGTCAACCTGAAGATACAATTAAAAAGATATTAGACAGACAGATAGAGATCTAGGGGTGGGATGGTGGATGGATTGATGGCTAAACCATTCTCTCTAGCATACACAATCATCTCTTCATCACATCTTTGCCAAAGACACTCAAATCTTCTCTAAAAACCATCTGTCTTTGTGGTCAATATATATTAGTGAACACCCCCTTGAACTGGCCCCCAGCCCCTCCCAGTTTCTAATCTTGTATATCCACCATTTAAACACTCATTGCTCAGTTGACCTTTTGTCACTGATTATAGTAAAAAGGATTTCAGTGTTACAATCCATAACCTAATAAGCTACCATTGTAGACAATCATTCATCTAGGCATTTACTATCATGTTACCTACATGTATTTCCCTTTATCCAGTATGCACTGCCATCCCTGGCATTCTCAGAATATGGCCAAACATAGACCATCTTCGTTTGGCTACTTTCACTGACAGTGGGACCATATTGCACAAGGTCATAATTGGAGATTATGCTGTTCAGACGAGCCCGTCATTCCAGTGATAAATTTTTAAAAATAATCTCTTGGCCTGCAAATGGATGTTTTCTAAAATTTAAATTTTATTGAACTAATTTGAGCCTTAAATGTTTAAACCTTTAACACTCATATCAGCCAAAAACGGCTTCTGCAGCGGGATTGAGAAATGTCCATTTGCAGACCTAGAGAAGACTATTTTTGAAAATGTGTCACCGGAATGCCTGGCTGGATAACCAAGCCAGTCATTACAGTGATAAATTTTCAAAAGTTAAGACAGGTTTGTGTGTATATGTAGGTATTGCTGTTGTTGACTTGTTTCTATAATACTTTACCTCTAAACATATATGATGCATTCCTCCACTTTTGTTTTTCTCTAAAAATCCCATAATAGGGCTCTTCTCATTCAAAGGATGCAGTAACTGTAAATTAAAAAGGATAATGTTATTATTACTTTAAACTCCAATTGAAATTTCGAACATTTCAAGACTTTAACCCTTGAATTACCAGTGTATCAATTTCAAGGTAAATATAATACCTGTACATGAAATCTGTTGAATAGTTTGAAACTAATTTGACAGCAACAAGTTCCAGTCAAATTTAGTTTCAAAATATTCAACGAAATGTTCTTTATATAATAAGCAATTTGTAATTTCTTGTTTGTAATGGTTAAATGGGTTAACCCTTTCATGTCTTAATGTATTTACAAAATATTCTGTGTGGACTAAATTAATGAAAACAATTTTACGGTAAATTTGACATTTTTATCAAAATCCTAAATTTTTTTGGTGGAAATAAATAAAACTAGATTGATTGGTCGATGATGTGTCATCGCAAATCCCCACATTCACCGCTTTGAACTTTGACCGGTTTCCCCTCACCCCACAAACCCACCCCTGGGGGAGGAACCAAATGTAAATGCGCTCATCCACTCCACATTGATAATGGTAACTCATATATCAAATTTTGTTGTATTCTGGCCAATGGTTTCGGAGGAGTTTCATTACAATCAATTTCATTACCTTTTGACCCCATTCCCACCCCCTAGGGGCGAGACCAAATGTAAATGTGCTGATCCACTCCAGATTGATATGGGTAACTTACATACCAAATGTGATTGTATTCCTTCAAACAGTTTTGGAGGAGTTGCATTACAATTAATTTCTTGACCTTTTGACCCGCATCCCCCACCAAAAGGGGGCAGGGCCAAATGTAAATGTGCTCATCCACTCCACATTGATATTGATAACTTACATACTAAATTTTTTGGAATTCTGTTCAATGGTTTCTGAGGAGATGCATTATGATAAAGGTCGCAGGTTAAAATTTGACCTTTTGACCCCTACCCATGGTAGCGGAGATCAATGTAAATGGCACTCTTGCACTCCGCAATGATATGGATAACTCACATATTAAATTTGGTTGGGTTCCGTCTAACGGTTTCAAAGGAGTTGCGTTAGTGATTTGACCTTTTGCCCCCATCCCCCTTAGGTGTGGAGCCAAATGTAAACATCGTCTTGCAAAGCGAAATCATATGGGTAAGCTATATAAATTTGGTTGAATTCCACCCAACGGGGTGGGAGGAGATAGTGTGATGGACAGATGGAGGCGATTACAATATTCCCGTTTTTTTAAAACATGGGGATAATTACGTTTATGCTCACTCCACACAGCAATGGCCCAGGACGCCCCATACTTTACCAATGGTATATCTGACAATTCATGCTATGTGATTATAAATTTAATCTTCATATGGCCTGTAAAGAGGCTTTTTGCGATACTGGCATTACTGATCTAGTGGGTGAGCAGCTTGCCAATCTTAAAATAACTTAAACGCATATATGGTACCGTATATCTACACACAAATACGCCTGCATAAATCAACCGGCTAGCATCTAAATGGAGAGCTCTCTTCTAGGAAAGATTTTGTTACAATTGAAATTAGTAATGTATGGGGCGGCCTGGGCAGTTAGTCATTAGTGAGCAGGGCGCATGGGCCACTACATATAACACCATTCCAATTGGTTTGGCAGGGTATGAGAATGGTTGACTATATAGCTGACAGTCTACTGAAGGTATTTTGATCAAGCTTACCCAAGAATCTCCAAATTCCAAAGAGCTATATTGATTTTAACCCTTTAACACTCATATCAGCCAAAAAATGGCTTCTCCAGTGGTCTTTAGAAATGTCCATTTGCAGATCAAGAGAAGACTAATTTTGAAAATATACCACTGAAATGACTGACTCGATAACCGAGCCAGTCATTCCAGTGGTAAATTTTCAAAAATAGTTCTCTTGGTATGCAAATGCAGGAAATGTCAATTTCCCTTTCTCCGAGATCTAACAATACTCACCATTCTGTTACTTCTGATATACAGCTGGCCCTGACAGCGGCTCTAGGATTATAGACTTAGAAAGCTTTACCGACTCCTGGGAACCGGGTACCCGGCTCCCCACTGCCGAGTACCCGTTTACCATAGAGCTCATATTGTTTGCATAGCCACCAAACAAGAGAAAACTATGGCTTGCCTCTGTGGGGCTGGGAGGCTGGGTCCGTAACAGAATGGTGAGTATTGTTAGATCTCGGAGAAAGGGAAATTGACATTTCCTGCATTCTCCTTCGATCAATACTCACCATTCTGTTACTTCTGATATACACCAGATTTGATCAGTAACCTGGTGGGAAGGGGCAAGCCATACATGCTAATTTTGCCCCTTGGAGAAAGATTTTAGACTTCAAAACTTGACTAACGGAGACCTAAAAGGACCGTCAAGTTCACGGAACCGAATCACATTCGCGTCACAGCCCCCCCCCCCTTTTTCCTCCTAAGAAAAGGGAGAGAACTAACGAACATGTATCTCGCCTGAAACACCAATATGCCAAGAGGGTTAACTATTCCCTGCATATCGCTTGTATTAGCCTGGGAATGAGCATGAATATATAAGATGAATGAACATGATACATATACATAATACAAAAAACTCTCACTTGTTGAATTACCTTATGATAACAGGACTTCAGACGTACCGCCTACAACCATACACCGGTTCGGCCATCAGTGACACAATCTGGTTGACATCCTCTCGCTTGACCATGCCTGCTTTAGGTTCTTTTCTTACCAAAGTGAAAAAAGGGGAAAAGCAGTGTGGTCACTAACTATCGTTTCAAAACAGCTAAAGCGAGTGGATTGGCTGAGTCTGACACATCCCTCATATAGTAATCCGTAAATGAGGACTCACAGTGCCATTGTGCAACGGCCATGATGTCCTCTAACGGAACACCATTGTAAAGGGCGGTCGAGGCGGCTATTCCTCTAACATCGTGTGCCCTTATGCCCTGCACCTGGTGCCCAGTCGCCATCTCATGAGTAGTCTGAATGCATTCGACCACCCAACGAGAGATAGTATCCATGGATGCGGCGCCATAAGGCTTTTTATGGCAGATCCACAGATGTCTATCGTTCGACCGTAACGAGTCAGTCCGTTTCTTGTACTTAGTCAAAGCACGGACCGGGCACCAGACACTGGCATCACGATCAAACCTGGTTAACTTCGGTATAATGATCGGTTTGCCGGGATATCTCAAAGATTGGTTCTTTGACATAAATTCTGCTCTTGGCAGAAGACGCAGACCTTCTCCAGAAACAATAAATCGGTTCCTCTCTGCCGAAAGCGCATGGATCTCACTGCGCCTTCTAGCTGAGGAAGCTGCCAATAGAAAGACCGCCTTTAGAGTCAAATGCTTTAGACTAGCCGAACGCAACGGTTCGAATGGGTGCTTGGCCAGTACATTAAGCACTAAAGATAGACTCCAGGCTGGAATGACTACCGGTTGTCTCGGGCGGAGATTGCTCATTCCCTTCAACATCACGTTTAACTGGGCCACCTCTGGACTATCCCTGTTGGCTAGACAAGGGATAACTGATGCCAAAGCTGACTTGTATCCAGCAATTGTGACGGGAGCTAGTCCTGTAAAGAACAGCTCACAGAGAAAGTCTGCTATTTGCTGAATAGTGGATTGAAAGGTATCAATACCCTTTTCTTCACACCAGTCTGCAAATCTGTTAACCTTGTTGTTATATGACTTGAAGGTTGACCTCCTTCTCGCAGCCGCGATGAAATCAGCAGCCTGTCGAGAAAAGCCTTCCGACGTGGAACGTTGTTTGACAACATCCACGCAGTCAATTTGAACATTTCGGGACGCTCGTGTAGGAAGCGTCCCTTGGCCTGGGAGATTATGTTCGGAATCTCGGGCAACTGCACAGGATTTTCCACCAGCAGATCTAGAAGATCCGTGAACCACGCCCTGCTCGGCCAATACGGCGCTATTAGCAGGACCAGACACGGTTCCTCCCTGACCTTCACCAATACCTTCGGTAGAAGAATGGTGGGTGGATACGCGTAAGCGTGCATCCCTCTCCAGCTTATCGCCAGAGCGTCTGTATCGACGGCATTTGGATCTGGAATCGGCGAGACATATGTCATGATTTGAGCATTTTCCTTTGTGGCGAACAAGTCCACGTTGGGTTTGCCCCAATGCTCGAAGATCCGTCGTAGAACTGGAGGGTTGAGGGACCATTCTGTTGGCAGGATTCTCTGTCTGCGAGACAAAGCATCCGCCAGAATGTTCAATCGGCCAGGAATATGAGCTGCTTTCAAAACAACCGAGTAATTCCTGCACCATTGAATCAAGTGCCACACCCTGATGCACAGGGTGGGCGACCTGGTCCCTCCTTGGCGATTTATATATGATACTACTGTCGAATTGTCCGACCGTATCAATATCACCTTGCCCCTGATCATCGGAAGGAACTCTTCCAACGCCAGTTCCACTGCCATCATTTCCAACAGATTGATATGCAGCTGACTCTCCAGGAGAGTCCATGTGCCCGAGACCTGGTGTTCTCCCAGGCAGGCACCCCACCCTTCCAGCGATGCATCCGTGTAAACGGACAGCTGGGGGTGGGGTAGGTGCAGCGAAACCCCTATTAGGAGATTCTGACGCTGTTTCCACCATAGAAGATGCGATATTATCGGCTCCAAAACTGGCACCAGTTTTGACAGGGGTTCTGTTCTCTGTTTCCACAGAGACATCAGATACAACTGGATAGGTCTTCGCATTAGAGCAGCGTACGGGATAACCTGTTCCATGGAGACCATCATGCCCAGCATCTGAAGGAACCGCCTTGCCTGAATGTGGTTTCCCACTCGAAAACTCCCGAGGATGGCTAACAGAGACACCACTCTGGGCTCTGACGGGTAAACCCTGCCCTCCTCGAGGTCGAATCGCATCCCCAAATAAACGAAATGTTGAGTGGGTGTCAACTCGGATTTCTCCTCGTTGACTATCCAGCTTAGATCTGAAATTAACTTCAGAGTCAGAGCAGTATCCACGTTCAACCTGGCTGCCGAGTCTGCCTTGAGCAGCCAGTCGTCTATGTAGGTGTGTAGCGCCACGTTATCTTTTCTGAGAAACGCTGTCACCGCAAGGACTCTTGTGAAAACCCTCGGAGCTGTCGACAGGCCAAACGGGAGAACTGTAAACTCCCATACTTGATTCTGAAATGCAAATCTCAGAAACCTGTGCCAACTCCGATTGATCGGAATGTGGAAATATGCATCTTTCAGATCGATCGATACACACCACATTCCTTTCCTCAATCCCGCCATTACCGACCTCGGTGTTTCCATCTGGAACCGAGGCGTATGGATAAACCAATTTAATGGCCTGAGATTGAGTATGGGTCTCCATCCCCCCGTGCTCTTGGGGACAAGGAACATGTTTGAATAGAAGCCTGGAGTGTTCCGGTTTGCTGGTTTTATTGCTCCCTTCAGAAGCAAACCCGACACTTCCTTTTGAACGGCTTCTAACTTGTCTGGCTCCCTTGGTACGGGTGTCCAGACTGGTGCCAAAGACAGATTTTGTGGCGGAAAGTCCCACCACTCCGGCATGTAACCCTGGGATAACCATCCCAGGACCAGACTGTCTGACGTCACACCTCGCCAAACCTCGACGAAACGCATGAGCCTTCCACCCACCATAGACGCCTCGACGTCTAACGGGGTTGTCCGGCTCGCAGTCCGCCCCCCCCCTTTCTTAACGAGAGAGAGTGAGAACCATTTCGTTCTAGGTACGACGGGTATAACTGGCACCGCTGTTCCTGTCGCACAGGTGCGGTCCAGGCGGATATTAAGGGAGCTTGCGTACCCTCAGGTACGCTTCGGCCCCTTCTGTCCGCCCTTTGAGGCCTTACCCTTACCCTTCCCCTTGCCCTTACCACCTCTAGGGCGGTCAGGAGCAACATTGGGGAGGGTAGGCGCCTCTACAGCCTTCCTGGGTTTCTTCGCCGGCGGCGGCTCCGAGAACCCAGCCGAAACAGACGTCGCAATAGGCCTGGCTTTCGCCTTGCCCTTATGCTTTTTCTGTTTCTTTGAAGGCTGTCCGGTTAGCGGCTTGCCCACAGCCCCTAGTGCGTGCGCTTGCCGCACCAGCTCTAGCTGGAGATTTACCGCTAACCGATTCTGCGCAATACTGGCGGTGTCCTCTAAGATGGCCCGCGCTTGGCCACCAAAGATGCTAGGCCCTGTCAGGGGTGTCCCAAGAAGACGCTCCCTGACTGCCGTAGCCGGACGCATATGGTCAATGACCATTTGCCTCCTGGACTTCGTCACACGCGCTTGCACCCTTGCCAATGCGTCCATTGACAGCACCAAGCCGTCATTAACGCACGATAGCGCCACAGGTGGCACAGGGTGGCCTGCCCCCGCTTCAGCCCACACCGACTGAAGTAGACGATAGGAGTGATTGACAGCGCTCATGGCTGCCCTCACACCCTCATCGCATAGGGCCAGGACTTCTTCCTGGTGTACCTGGGCCTTATCCACTAGTGCCGGACCGGGACCACCCGACCCGGCACTCTGGACGCCCAGTACCCATCGGTCATCCTCCGTGACCGACGGGACTACACCATACCTGTCGTATTCACCCCGCGGAATACGGCACCTTGCCCGCACCTCCCTGGAGGCCGCAAGGAGCTGACCCTTGGTCATTAGTTGTTTACTATAAATAGCATCCAACAAATCAATGAACCGTGGATCCAGTCCCACTGACTGGATCCGGGCCGCGGGCAAAATCCCCGTCCTAATCGACGCAACCGACGGACGGGGCGCATCTTCATCGGCCGTGGCCGAAACCACAGACGGGTCAACTCTGGCTAGCCACGCCAGAGCATCAGACCAATCTAACTCCGAAGAAGATACCCCCGCAAACACGTCACCCGTTGACATGCTTACGGGTCTGCCAGCCATGGCCTACCGGCCAGGAGCCACGGCTGACACGCCAGGCACTCCGCTACCACATGGTTCCGCCGCCACCCCATGAAACACTCCGGTCCATGGGGTAGGTCCGCACGGAAAACCGTACGGACCCGTAACCGTCGCAGAACCATAGCCGGCCACGGGCGCCAACGGCACCACATGTCCGGCTGCCGGACCAGGCGAGATAGGTGAGTACCACGCCTGGCCCGGCACACCGGTTCCCCTGACGGCTGGTGACAAACCAAGCCGCGCGGAACCGGTGCACGGTAACGGATTGGCCTCAGCCGCAGGCGGAGCCGCTGACCTGGCTTGCGCCAAACCAGACAAATGGAGGCCGGTTCCGTCCAGGACGGAATCAACCTCCATATTCTCCACCTGCGGCTTCACGGGCCGCAGCAACCTCTCTTCCTCGGCCTCATCGTCTTCAGACTCCGAAGAGCCGTCACTAGACGAATAAACCGTGGAGCCGTCCTGGCGGACGGCTCCCACACCTGACGGACCGGCCACCGCTACTGGACCACCCGGAGGTGGCCGCAGAGAGACAGAACCCGTCTGGCCGAAGCCAGACGGACCCACCAGGGGGCCGTACGAGACAGCCCCCTCGGTAACCAGTCCAGAATCCTGTCCGAAGACAGGATCCGTACCAGGCATGGGGAGAAACTGCTCCCCAACCTTTGGTAGCAGGGACGACACCAGCGTGGGCAGAACGCTATGCAGAAAACCCTGCATAGCCGGACCAAACCACGCCGGCGGTGCCATCTCCGCCACCTCCAGCTGGGGACGTGGAGCACCCCCACCGGCCGAACCGGGCGCTCCACGATTTCCTCTCGGACCGCCTGACCCCGCGTCAGACCCAGCCAAGTCCTTCTGGGCAAGGAACTTAACCATCGTTTCGACGGACCACACTGCACAAACATTACACCTATGATCTATATTACACAGGGCACACATAAAACAGACATGGTCCTTGAACATTACACGGACAAACTTATGGCAGTCGTCACATGATGGCGGGGCTGGCTTGGCCTATAAAATAAGCACAAACCTACAATAAACAAGCGGAACGAGACACGGATGGAAGGCAGACAATTAATTTTCAAATATTTTGACTCATAAATTAACCGTAACCTCCCGCACCCCACCCCACCACGTTACAACAACGATCGCATTGATTATGACGACAAGAACGCGGCGGGCACAACACACCCATAATAGATCCTACAGGATGTGTAACGGCTCCAGGAATCATATCGCATAGCATTCAGGGTATATTTACTAATCAATATAAATTATACTCCTAACGAACGCAGCACGATATGTGAAGAAAACAACAAAATGTATAACAACTGCTGTCTCACACGGTAAAACCGCAGACCACGCATCTACTCAAGAATTTTGAAACCACCGATCATTGCAAACCGATCGTGATCGCACGTAAACTTGATCATTCTAAAGTTTCCGGTACCATTTTTTAGTACGCAGCACCCAGAACAAGATGCGCGATTTAATGAAAAAATTTTTCTTCACATAAACATCCGAGCGACCGGGTGTGACGTCACCCGCTCGGATTCTACGGAGAACGACGTCAGCCGATATTCGTGTTAGAAATACCGTAGCAAACACCTATTTTCATATCTGCCGATCGCCTGTTGGGGTTTAAAGAAGGCGATCGTCTGGCATATATCATTGCTAGCACACGTCCCAGATTCTATGGGGTTAGAAATTGGAACATGCGACACAACGAAATTTAGAGACATAAGTCTTTTAACTATGGATATAAAGAACAATACAACCTGGTTGTCTTGGGTGGTATTCTCCATAGTCCTTAGTTATCCTTTCAGAACACACAAACTATCACTGATTAAAGACTTAGATTCTTTTAAAAAACACTAAAATCCTTAATGCGAAAAGCATGTATTGCACTTGTTGCTATGCAAACAAGAATGTGCTCTATGGTAAACGGGTACTCGGCAGTGGGGAGCCGGGTACCCGGTTCCCAGGAGTCGGTAAAGCTTTCTAAGTCTATAATCCTAGAGCCGCTGTCAAGGCCAGCTGTATATCAGAAGTAACAGAATGGTGAGTATTGATCGAAGGAGAATGGACATTTTCTATGAGAAAATTAAAATTTTCTTGAACAAATTCGAGGGTTAAGTCCCAATAACTTAAGCACCAGGCCATATCTTCAGCAAACTTTGGTGGGAAATTGTCAAGATCATCGGCAAAGAGTGTGCATTAGACTCAGAATTCTCCGGCATGCTTGTTTTTGACAAGGCTTCGCACAATGTCTATGCAGGTGGAAGTCAGGATCTGAACATTTATGCACATAGGAAAATTGATAAAGCTCACCTCAATCTTTGTGTCCCCGAGTTCAACAAACACAGTATATACACCATGTTCTGTTTGTGTCTGTGAAACAATACATAACACAGCTATCAATGAGTAACAATAAAAAAAACTTGTATCGAAATCAACAAGAATTCTGCAGAAGTAAATGTTCTACCTGTCCTCCTCATTGTCGATGAAGATCAGAGCTCAGATTAAATTCAATTGGTAGAATAATCAAATTGCTTAGGTTTGACTATGATATCTGGCCTTTCAAAATTGAGATAACCCATTTTTCACTCATGCAAAGTCTACACAAATATTTCTGATATGATCTGTTTTCTCTTCCCACAATTTCTTGGATGTGGTTAGATTTTGCATATAATTAAAACATTAACCAGAAACCATGAAGCTTGACTACAAACACAAAATAAATATAGGTGTATCGATACCGTTATCAACAATAGACCCAAGGGCCTGTAACGCTCACCTGGACCAATAGCATTTGATCCATTTGCATTTAAATACTGGTAGACATGATGGATAATTGTTTAAAAATCCAAGATGGCTACCAAAAAAATTGAGCAATCAAAATTCTTGTTTGATATGTTGAAGCTTACTGCCATAGGATCATTCCACCCAGTTTCGTTGAATTCGGGCCACTAATTAAGGAGTAGCATTTTAAATGAGTCTGAAAAATTAAAAAATATCCCAATGGTCACCAAAAAATTAACTAACCAAAATTCTGAATAGAATCCTTCCAGCCAAATTGGGATAAAATCCACCAAGCAGTTATAGAGATGCATTTTGATAATTCCCGGTAAATGTTTCATAAAATTTATGATTTTCACCAAAAAGATCGACTCACTAAGATTCTGAATAGATGTTCTGTAGCATACCGGGACTCTCCAGCCAACTAGGGTTGAAATCTGTCAAGCGGTTAATGAGGAGCAACATTTTGACAATTCCCGATAAATTTTTCATAAATCTGTTTTCACCATAAAAATGGAACAATCGAAATTCTGTATAGAAGTTCTAAACCCTACCCCAATAAGGTCCATTGAGCCAAATTAGGTTGAAATCTGCCAAGTGGTTAATGAGGAGTAGCTTTTGACAATCCCCGGTAAATTTTTCATAAATGTTTTCACCAAAAAACTTGATCAATCAAAATCTGTATACAAGTTCTGAAGCTGAAAGCATTAGGGTCATTCCAGCCAAATTAGGTTGAAATTTCATAAGATCTAAGATTTTCACTCAAAAAATTGACCAATCAAAACTCTGTATACAAGTTCTAAAGCAACAAGGTCGGTCCAGCCAAACTAGGTTGCAATCCACCAAGCAGTTAATGAGCAGTAGCGTTTTGACAATTTCCGGTAAATTCTTCACAAAATATAATAAGATTTTCATCCAAAAAATGTTTAAAAATCTAAATTCTGGATACAAGTTCTGAAGCCTACACCAATAAAGTCATTCCTGCCAAATTAGGTTGAAATCCATCAAGCGGGTAATGAGGAGTAACATTTTAAAACAAAAGTTAACTGATCGACGACGGATGACAGGCAGTCGCTATGCCCATCAGTAACCTTGACCATTGACCTTTCGACCCCAACATCATTGTGTGATGCCATGTCATTACAAGGACGCATGTCAGGGTTCGTACACATTTCTATGTTTGAAATTCCATGACTTTCCCTGACCAAAATTAACAAATTCCATGACTTCCAACAATTACTATCTATAGATTTGTGGTTATGACATACATGTAGCTACATAAATTACGATCCAAGTTATTCTGCAAATGTCTATATTGCATCTTGCAACAAGGAAGCCAGATCCTTGCTTTGATAAGCTGTTTCCATAGTTTTTATTGCATAGAGTTGATGGGTTCATTTATGTATTGCTTTTATATTTCATGATTATCAGTTTCCATGACTTTTCCATGACCTATAACAAAAAAGGTTGATTTTCCATTACTTTCCAGGCCTGGAATTTAATATTTGAAATTCCATGACTTTCCATGACCAGTACGAACCCTGGCATGTGTCCAAGTTTCGGTCCAGTATCATTAACAAAACATAAGATATAAACAGAAAAGTTGAGCTAAACACAAATTGGCCACCGCCGCATGTGCAGGGATTCATAATAGCTCGTTGTACTTCATAAAGTCGAGCTAAAAATGGTTGTGCAAAATAAACATGAGCTCCGAAAATGGCGCATAATACCCCGCCATGATGACAAACCAATGAATGCTAGCTATCAAAAAATATTTATTTCTTCCTCAACACCATCAGACCAGTATTCCTTATGAAGTGTCAAAGCGATCCGTTAAACGGTCAAGGAGGTATCGTTCGGAAACCAATTTTAAAGATGGCTGCCACTGACTGGTGGTCATATTAGATTTCAGATTATAGTAAATTTCGATAAGTTTCTTCACCAGACATATTTCAATGACTGTAGGAAGTGATCCAATAAATGAAATCCAGAAATCAAATTTCAAGATGGCAGCCCATGGCTGGCGGCCATCTCGGATTTTGGATCATTGTCAATTTCAATAGGTTTCTTGCCCAGACCTAGTCCAACCACTCTATGAAGTTTCAAAGCGATCCGATAAACGGTAACGGAGTTATCATCCTGGAAACCAATTTTCAAGATGGCCACCGGTGGCTGGAGGCCATCTTGGATTTCGGATCATCATCGATTTCGATAGATTTCTTCTGCAGACCTAGTCCAACCACTCTATGAAGCTTCATAGCGATCCGATAAACGGTAACAGAGTTATCATACAGAAACCAATTTTCAAGATGGCTACCGGCCATCTTGGATTTCGGATCATCGTCAATTTCGATAGGTTCCTTCCCCAGTCCTAGTCCAACCACTCCATGAAGTTTCAAAGTGATCCGATAAACGGTAAAGGAGTTATCATGCGGAAACCAATTTTCAAGATGGCCGCTGTTGGCTGGCCGCCATCTTGGATTTTGGATCATCGTCCATTTCGATAGGTTTCCTCCCCAGGCCTAGTCCCACCATCCTATGAAGTTTCAATGTGATCTGACAAATGGTAACGCAGTTATCATCCGGAAACCAATTTTCAATATGGCCGCCAGTGGTTGGCGGCCATCTTGGATTTCGGATCATTGTCGATCGATAGGTTTCTTCCCAAGACTTAGTCCAACCACCCTATGAAGTTTCAATGCAATCTGACAAACGGTAACAGAGTTATCATCTGGAAACCACTCTGCCGCCCGCACACCCGCCTGGATGGCGCCATTACATAATACCCTGCCAAATCTTTTGGCGGGGTATAAAAAGGGATACCTAAAACAAAACTCAAAAGTTGGCTACGCAGACTTTCAATTTGGACAAGGGAGAGCAACAGAACTCACATTGTCATACATGACTACACAAATCAGGTCGACCAATGCTCAAATATTGAAAACTAACATGACTAAGAGGAAATATAATTGGGGCATACATGATCTTGATATACATGTATGACCCACCTGTTACTGCAAGATTGTTGGACTCGAACAGTTGGAGTTGTATTCAATAGTAAGATCAAATACATGAATAAACTTAGTTCAGCATTTTTTTTAGTTTCAAATCAATAGGTCAAGTCGTTTAGCGTAATCATGTTTAAAATTTTTTTTACAAAACTAGTGTAAAATCTAAGATTGACACCAAACAAATCGTCCAATTAGCTTCAGATGAACAAACCGGTCGAGTAATCTGCTTCAGTGTTAAAATAATATGGTAACTTTCACGCATCAACTTCCCATGAACAAACTTGACCTTGTTGAATGGTGCCTCATCCGTAATTATATTTGCCAGGTTTCGGCCTGATCCGTTCACCAGTTTTTGTGAAAACTAGGACATATCTTCCAAAGAGGTGCTCTTGAACAAAGTAGCCTCAGCTCTTGGCCTCAGTTTAATGAAGTTGTTTAAACGGATTTCTAATAGTACTATAAAAACAAGAGTCACCACACAAAAAAGACACAATCATTTTCGTTTGAACAATCTTGGATTTTTATGATCGAAAGATGCTGCCTGCCAAACTTAAGTGAAATCATTCTTGAGAAGTTGTTTAACCCATTAACACTCAAATTTGTTCAAGAATATTTCAGTTTTCTCATATCGAATATGTCGATTTGCAGACCACGAGAAGACTATTTAGAAAATTTTACCACTGGAATGGCTGGCTCGGTTACAGAGCCAGTCAAGCCAGTGGTAAGTTTTCAAAAACAGTCTTCTCTTGATCTGCAAATGGACATTTCTCAAGACCACTGCAGAAGCCGTTTGTGGCTGATAAGAGTGCTAAAGGAAAAAGAAACAGCACCAGCGATGCCACCTCCACACTTTCTAGAACGAGTATGGATAGGTAAAAGACAAATCAATCAAAGTCTCTACTTGCCCTAAAGCCAACTTTGACAGTGAAAACATCATGGAAAAATCTGTTTATAATAACTAGAGTTTTAATGTGCACCCCTCCCCCATTCCCCATTCTTTCCATAATATTTCATTTTCTCCATACACACAAAACATTGGGGGTGGGGAGGCAGGGGTGATTGCTATAACACAACTGACTCTCTGTCTAATGGCTGAAGCAGTATTTTCACTCACATACCTCTCGACCATGTGCGTGTGTGCGCGCACGCGCATATGTGTGCATGCGGGTGTAGTTTTCCTGTCTTTTTAGATGATCCCTATCATTTCATTACCCTCATATTGCCTATGCATAATGATGAAAGCAGGACAGTCTAGATACATGTATGAGGCAGAAGTTAAGATAATGCACAATTCTAATCCACTCACGCTCATAAGTATTGGATTTCTATTATAATAATATTAGTCATGTTCCACGTTCCAAATGACAATAATTTGGCATCACAAGAATCTGAATGATAAAAATTAAATCTTAAAATTCTCTGGATCTGTCTGCATCTGTATGGTTACTAAAGAAAATTGCTGTGGAACATCATGACCAGGTGCGTGTCTGGAAAGGTGGCTGACATTCCAGTAGATTAAAAACAGGCTATATACACATTTACATGGGATCTTAAGCATTTTCGGATATTCATTACTCGGATGTATGTCTTGAAAGTGACTACATCCGGTACCGCGATTGTTGAGTCAACAAGGCTGTTCCAGGATGGATATGAGGAATGTCTGTAGCTTCTGTGAGTGGCTGCGTCTGGTAATGTTGACATATGCTCTAATTAGTGGATGTTAACCAAGTCGTCTAGTTACATGATCATTTAACAACTTTCTCACATTGGCTTTTCTTCTCTGTTCCAGAGATATCGCCAACCAAGTTCAATTATTATGTTGGAGACAGTATGTCATTGGTAACGGTATACAGGATGAGCCACATCGCCTTTCTCCATATGGTATCAACATGATTTTGAGTTCTTTAGTGGATGGGTCCCAGACTGTACAGCTGTACTCGACACTTAGCTCTCATCACAATCGGGTATGTTCGCTCTTTGATAGTTTGTGGGCATCCATGCAGGTTTCGGACGGTGAGATTTACTGGTAATGTTTGAGATGTGCCTGTCTCATCATTAAACTTGCACACTCATTTATCCATCCCACTGTCCACTATGGCATAATATAATTGTGCAAGTTAGAGCTAAAAAATTTCCTCTACTTTTGACAGAATATACCACTATCTCATGTATGGCAAATATACATGTAGTCAATTTCATCCCACACCAACCCTTATTGGACATCAAAAAGTATCTTGTCACACTCTAATAAGATTGATGTTGGTAGACAGTTAACTAAGCCTTGGACATGCGAGGTATGTGCTAACAGTGTGGCTTGCCTATACCTCCAACAGGCATATTACCTATCAAATTCCATTCCACTCCAATATATGGATTTTGAAATACACTCAAGTGCATTTGAAGTACACATACAACATAGTTATAATGCCATTGAGTGCACTACGTACCTCTATATCACTGACATTGGCCTTAAGGACGTCTCTGTAGAGACTAACTGCCTTGTCTAGGTCAGAACATGCCACGGCAACATGGTTCACCTTGCCCAGCTTCCAATCTGCATACTCAACATAGAAAACAAGGCAGATATTAACCATTTAATCATTTAAATTGTTTTAAGAAAATTAAAGAATTTTCCAATAAAAAATGTCAATTTGCAGAACAAAATAAGACAATTTTTGAAAATTTACCACTGGAATGACTGGTTAAAAAACGAGCAATACCACTATAAAATTCTTCAAGCAAAATTTGGATTAAAATCCACCATCCTGTTAAGGAGACGCATTTAAATAATTTCTGGTAAATTTTTCATAAAATCTATGATTTTCACCCCAAAACTTTACCAAGCAAAATTCAAATTAGAAGTCTTGGAGCCTACTATGATAGGGTCATTCTACACAAATTTTGTTGAAATCGGTCAAGCAGCTAAGGCGAAATGTTTTGACAGTACATCGTTCATAAAATCTAAGATGTTCACCCAAAAAAATCAACTAATCAAAATTCTGAATGGAAGTTTTGAAGCCTACACCCATATGGTCCTTCTGTCAAGCTGTTAATGAGGAGTACATACCATTTTGACAATTTCACCCGAAGATTTGACCAATCAAAATTCTGTATACAAGTTCTGAAGCCTACCGTCATAGGGTCCTTCCAGCAAAATTAGGTTGAAATCCGCCAAGCGATTAATAATGAGTAGTGGTTTCAAACAAAAGCTGAAGGACAGACAGATGAACGGTCGTCAAGCCATAAGCTCAGTTAGCCATTCTGGACAGGTGAGCTAAAGATAATCTTTTCCTGGTCTGCAAATGAACATGAACTCAAGCCCACCAACTCAACACATCTCTTCTGAAGCATTGTTACTACAAAATCAAGCATACAAACATTCAATCAGAACAACAATGACTGTGGTGAGGCATTCTGGGTGTCTAATAAGGGCAGGGCTAAAAATTGACTTTTTTTAATCGTGAACCATATGGGTTAGTACACCAGAAAATTAACAAATCCCTGGAATTTTGCACTGATCCATAAGTAGTACTTTCATATCTGTACGTAGTACTGCACAGAAAATAAAATGACTCCAAGAACACTATTTTTCCAAATTTACCATTGGAATGGCTGGCTCATTTATCAAGCCAGTCATTCCAGTGGTAAACTTTCAAAAATAGTATTCTCTTGGTCTGCAAATGGACATTTCTCAAGCATGTCAAGACCACTGTAAAGACTATTTTTGGTCAGCTCGACAACTACATGTAAATGGTTGATGAAGTAAGCAGTAAATCATGTTTGAATTGTGCTATAAAAGCACTCCTGCTGAAACAGATATCCAGCTGGATCAGTTACTGTCTTAAAGCAGTGATCCGTTACTGATCCATAAGCGAAAGAAAACCTACAGATTGCAGGAAATGTCAATTTCCCTTTCTCCGAGATCTAACAATACTCACCATTCTGTTACTTCTGATATACAGCTGGCCTTGACAGCGGCTCTAGGATTATAGACTTAGAAAGCTTTACCGACTCCTGGGAACCGGGTACTCGGCTCCCAACTGCCGAGTACCCGTTTACCATAGAGCTCATATTGTTTGCATAGCCACCAAACAAGAGAAAACTATGGCTTGCCTCCGTGGGGCTGGGAGGCTGGGTCCGTAACAGAATGGTGAGTATTGTTAGATCTCGGAGAAAGGGAAATTGACATTTCCTGCATTCTCCTTCGATCAATACTCACCATTCTGTTACTTCTGATATACACCAGATTTGATCAGTAACCTGGTGGGAAGGGGCAAGCCATACATGCTAATTTTGCCCCTTGGAGAAAGATTTTAGACTTCAAACTTGACTAACGGAGACCTAAAAGGACCGTCAAGTTCACGGAACCGAATCACATTCGCGTCACAGCCCCCCCCCTTTTTCCTCCTAAGAAAAGGGAGAGAACTAACGAACATGTATCTCGCCTGAAAACACCAATATGCCAAGAGGGTTAACTACTCCCTGCATATTGCTTGTATTAGCCTGGGAATGAGCATGAATATATAAGATGGATGAACATGATACATATACATAATACAAAAAACTCTCACTTATTGAATTACCTTATGATAACAGGACTTCAGACGTACCGCCTCCAACCATTCACCGGTTCGGCCATCAGTGACACAATCTGATTGACATCCTCTCGCTTGACCATGCCTGCTTTAGGTTCTTTTCTTACCAAAGTGAAAAAAGGGGAAAAGCAGTGTGGTCACTAACTATCGTTTCAAAACAGCTAAAGCGAGTGGATTGGCTGAGTCTGACACATCCCTCATATAGTAATCCGTAAATGAGGACTCACAGTGCCATTGTGCAACGGCCATGATGTCCTCTAACGGAACACCATTGTAAAGGGCGGTCGAGGCGGCTATTCCTCTAACATCGTGTGCCCTTACGCCCTGCACCTGGTGCCCAGTCGCCATCTCGTGAGTAGTCTGAATGCATTCGACCACCCAACGAGAGATAGTATCCATGGATGCGGCGCCATGAGGCTTTTTATGGCAGATCCACAGATGTCTATCGTTCGACCGTAACGAGTCAGTCCGTTTCTTGTACTTAGTCAAAGCACGGACCGGGCACCAGACACTGGCATCACGATCAAACCTAGTTAACATAGGTATAATGATCGGTTTGCCGGGATATCTCAAAGATTGGTTCTTTGACATAAACTCTGCTCTTGGCAGAAGACGCAGACCTTCTACAGAAACAATAAACTAGACTAGCCGAACGCAACGGTTCGAAAGGGTGCTTGGCCAGTACATTAAGCACTAAAGATAGACTCCAGGCTGGAATGACTACCGGTTGTCTCGGGCGGAGATTGCTCATTCCCTTCAACATCACATTTAACTGGGCCACCTCTGGACTATCCCTGTTGGCTAGACAAGGGATAACTGATGCCAAAGCTGACTTGTATCCAGCAACTGTGACGGGAGCTAGTCCTGCAAAGAACAGCTCACAGAGAAAGTCTGCTATTTGCTGAATAGTGGATTGAAAAGTATCAATACCCTTTTCTTCACACCAGTCTGCAAATCTGTTAACCTTGTTGTTATATGACTTGAAGGTTGACCTCCTTCTCGCAGCCGCGATGAAATCAGCAGCCTGTCGAGAAAAGCCTTCCGACGTGGAACGTTGTTTGACAACATCCACGCAGTCAATTTGAACATTTCGGGACGCTCGTGTAGGAAGCGTCCCTTGGCCTGGGAGATTATGTTCGGAATCTCGGGCAACTGCACAGGATTTTCCACCAGCAGATCTAGAAGATCCGTGAACCACGCCCTGCTCGGCCAATACGGTGCTATTAGCAGGACCAGACACGGCTCCTCCCTGACCTTCACTAATACCTTCGGTAGAAGAATGGTGGGTGGGTACGCGTAAGCGTGCATCCCTCTCCAGCTTATCGCCAGAGCGTCTGTATCGACGGCATTTGGATCTGGAATCGGCGAGACATATGTCATGATTTGAGCATTTTCCTTTGTGGCGAACAAGTCCACGTTGGGTTTGCCCCAATGCTCGAAGATCCGTCGCAGAACCGGAGGGTTGAGGGACCATTCTGTTGGCAAGATTCTCTGTCTGCGAGACAAAGCATCCGCCAGAATGTTCAATCGGCCAGGAATACGAGCTGCTTTCAAAACAATCGAGCAATTCCTGCACCATTGAATCAAGTGCCACACCCTGATGCACAGAGTGGGCGACCTGGTCCCGCCTTGGCGATTTATATATGATACTACTGTCGAATTGTCCGACCGTATCAATATCACCTTGCCCCTGATCATCGGAAGGAACTCTTCCAACGCCAGTTCCACTGCCATCATTTCCAACAGATTGATATGCAGCTGACTCTCCGGGAGAGTCCATGTGCCCGAGACCTGGTGTTCTCCCAGGCAGGCACCCCACCCCTCCAGCGATGCATCCGTGTAGACGGACAGCTGGGGGTGGGGTAGGTGCAGCGAAACCCCTATTAGGAGATTCTGACGCTGTTTCCACCATAGAAGATGCGATATTATCGGCTCCAAAACTGGCACCAGTTTTGACAGGGGTTCTGTTCTCTGTTTCCACAGAGACATCAGATACAACTGGATAGGTCTTCGCATTAGAGCAGCGTACGGGATAACCTGCTCCATGGAGACCATCATGCCCAGCATCTGAAGGAACCGCCTCGCCTGAATGTGGTTTCCCACTCGAAAACTCCTGAGGATGGCTAACAGAGACACCACTCTGGGCTCTGACGGGTAAACCCTGCCCTCCTCGAGGTCGAATCGCATCCCCAAATAAACGAAATGTTGAGTGGGCGTCAACTCGGATTTCTCCTCGTTGACTATCCAGCCTAGATCTGAAAGTAACTTCAGAGTCAGAGCAGTATCCACGTTCAACCTGGCTGCCGAGTCTGCCTTGAGCAGCCAGTCGTCAATGTAGGTGTGTAGCGCCACGTTCTCTTTTCTGAGAAACGCTGTCACCGCAAGGACCACTCTTGTGAAAACCCTCGGAGCTGTCGACAGGCCAAACGGGAGAACTGTAAACTCCCATACTTGATTCTGAAACGCAAATCTCAGAAACCTGTGCCAACTCTGATTCATCGGAATGTGGAAATATGCATCTTTCAGATCGATCGATACACACCACATTCCTTTCCTCAATCTCGCCATTACCGACCTCGGCGTTTCCATCTGGAACCGAGGCGTATGGAGAAACCAATTTAATGGCCTGAGATTGAGTATGGGTCTCCATCCACCTGTGCTCTTGGGGACAAGGAACATGTTTGAATAGAAGCCTGGAGTGTTCCGGTTTGCTGGTTTTATTGCTCCCATCAGAAGCAAACCCGACACTTCCTTTTGAACGGGTGTCCAGACAGGTGCCAAAGACAGATTTTGTGGTGGAAAGTCCCACCACTCCGGCATGTAACCCTGGGATAACCATCCCAGGACCAGACTGTCTGACGTCACACCTCGTCAGGCCTCGACGAAACGCATGAGCCTTCTACCCACCATAGACGCCTCGACGTCTAACGGGGTTGTCCGGCTCGCAGTCCGCCCCCCCCTCTTTCTTAACGAGAGAGAGTGAGAACCATTTCGTTCTAGGCACGACGGGTATAACTGGCACCGCTGTTCCTGTCGCACAGGCGCGGTCCAGGCGGATATGAAGGGAGCTTGCGTACCCTCAGGTACGCTTCGGACCCTTCTGTCCGCCCTTTGAGGCCTTACCCTTACCCTTCCCCTTGCCCTTCCCGCCTCTAGGGCGGTCAGGAGCAACATTGGGGAGGGTAGGCGCCTCTACAACCTTCCTGGGCTTCTTCGCCGGCGGCGGCTCCGAGAACCCAGCTGAAGCAGAAGTCGCAACAGGCCTGGCTTTCGCCTTGCTCTTATGCTTCTTCTGCTTCTTTGAAGGCTGTCCCGTTAGCGGTTTCCCCACAGCCCCTAGTGCGTGCGCTTGCCGCACTAGCTCTAGCGGTAGGTTTATCGCTAACCGATTCTGCGCGATACTGGCGGTGTCCTCTAAGATGGCCCGCGCTTGGCCACCAAAGATGCTAGGCCCTGTCAGGGGCATCCCAAGAAGACGCTCCCTGACTGCCGTAGCCGGACGCATATGGTCAATGACCATTTGCCTCCTGGACTTCGTCACTCGCGCTTGCACCCTTGCCAATGCGTCCATTGACAGCACCAAGCCGTCATTAACACATGAAAGCGCCACAGGTGGCACAGGGTGGCCTGCCCCCGCTTCAGCCCACACCGACTGAAGGAGACGATAAGAGTGATTGACAGCGCTCATCGCTGCCCTCACACCCTCATCGCATAGGGACAGGACTTCTTCCTGGTGTACCTGGGACTTATCCACTAGTGCCGGACCGGGGCCACCCGACCCGGCACTCTGGACTCCCAGTACCCATCGGTCATCCTCCGTGCCTGTCGTATTCACCCCGCGGAATACGACATCTTGCCCGCACCTCCCTGGAGGCCGCAGGGAGCTGACCCTTGGTCATTAGTTGTTTGCTATAAATAGCATCCAACAAATCTATGAACCGTGGATCCAGTCCCACTGACTGGATCCGGGCCGCGGGCAAAATCCCCGTCCTAATCGACGCAACCGACGGACGGGGCGCATCTTCATCGGCCGTGGCCGAAACCACAGACGGGTCAACCCTGGCTAGCCACGCCAGAGCATCTGACCAATCTACCTCCGATGAAGACACCCCCGCAAACACGTCACCCGTTGACGTGCTCACGGGTCTGCCAGCCACGGCCTCCCGGCAAGGAGCCACGGCTGACACACCAGGCACTCCGCTACCACACGGTTCCGCCGCCACCCCATGAAACACTCCGGTCCATGGGGTAGGTCCGCACGGAAAACCGTACGGACCCGTAACAGTCGCGGAACCATAGCCGGACACGGGCGCCAACGGCACCCCACGTCCGGCTGCCGGACCAGGCGAGATAGGTGAGTACCACGCCTGGCCCGGCACACCCGTTCCCATGACGGCTGGTGACAAACCAAGCCGCGCGGAACCGGTGCAAGGTAACGGATTGGCCTCAGCCGCAGGCGGAGCCGCTGACCTGGCTTGCGCCAAACCAGACAAATGGAGGCCGGTTCCGTCCAGGACGGAATCAACCTCCATATTCTCCACCTGCGGCTTCACGGGCCGCAGCAACCTCTCCTCCTCGGCCTCCTCGTCTTCAGACTCCGAAGAGCCGTCACTAGACGAGTCAACCGTGGAGCCGTCCTGGCGGACGGCTCCCACACCTGACGGACCGGCCACCGCTACTGGACCACCCGGAGGTGGCCGCAGAGAGACAGAACCCGTCTGACCGAAGCCAGACGTGCCTGCCAGGGGGCCGTACGAGACGGCCCCCTCGGTAACCAGTCCAGAATCGTGTCCGAGGACAGGATCCGTACCAGGCATGGGGAGAAACTGCCCCCCAACCTTTGGTAGCAGGGACGACACCAGCGTGGGCAGAACGCTATGCAGAAAACCCTGCATAGCCGGACCAAACCACGCCGGCGGTGCCATCTCCGCCACCTCCAGCTGGGGACGTGGAGCACCCCCACCAGCCGAACCGGGCGCTCCACGATTTCCTCTCGGACCGCCTGACCCCGCGTCAGACCCAGCCAAGTCCTTCTGGGCAAGGAACTTAACCATCATTTCGACGGACCACACTGCACAACCATTACACCTATGATCTATATTACACGGGGAACACCTAAAACAGACATGGTCCCTGAACATTACACGGACAAACTTATGGCAGTCATCACATGATGGCGGGGCTGGCTTGGCCTATAAAATAAGCACAAACCTACAATAAACAAGCGGAACGAGACCCGGACGGAAGGCAGACAATTAATTTTCAAATAATTTTGACTCATAAATTAACCGTAACCTCCCCGCACCCCACCCCGCCACGTTACAACAACGATCGCATTGATTATGACGACAAGCACGCGGCGGGCACAAACACACCCATAATAGATCCTCCAGGATGTGTAACGGCTCCAGGAATCATATCGCATAGCATTCAGGGTATATTTACTAATCAATATAAATTATACTCCTAACGAAAGCAGCACGATATGTGAAGAAAACAACAAAATGTATAACAAACTGCTGTCTCACACGGTAAAACCGCAGACCACGCATCTACTCAAGAATTTTGAAACCACCGATCATTGCAAACCGATCGTGATCGCACGTAAACTTGATCATTCTAAAGTTTCCGGTACCATTTTTAGTACGCAGCACCCAGAATAAGATGCGCGAATTAATGAAAAAATTTTCTTCACATAAACATCCGAGCGACCGGGTGTGATGTCACCCGCTCGGATTCTACGGAGAACGACGTCAGCCGATATTCGTGTTAGAAATACCGTAGCAAACACCTATTTTCATATCTGCCGATCGCCTGTTGGGGGTTAAAGAAGGCGATCGTCTGGCATATATCGTTGTTAGCACACGTCCCAGATTCTATGGGGTCAGAAATTGGAACATGCGACACAACGAAATTTAGAGACCTAAGTCTTTTAACTATGGATAATAAAGAACAATACAACCTGGTTGTCTTGGGCGGTATTCTCCATAGTCCTTAGTTAATCCTTTCAGAACACACAAACTATCACCGATTAAAGACTTAGATTATTTAAAACACTAAAATCCCTAATGCAGAAAGCATGTATTGCTCTTGTTGCTATGCAAACAAGAATCAGCTCTATGGTAAACGGGTACTCGGCAGTTGGGAGCCGAGTACCCGGTTCCCAGGAGTCGGTAAAGCTTTCTAAGTCTATAATCCTAGAGCCGCTGTCAAGGCCAGCTGTATATCAGAAGTAACAGAATGGTGAGTATTGATCGAAGGAGAACACGGGAACAGTGCTTAATTTCTAGACATGTAAGGGTCAAAGGCTGGTGTGAATCTCTGCCATCTGTCTATTTATCCACAGCATATTTTGTGAATGCGAGGAAGTGAAATCATCAAATTGTGCACCTCTACCATATTCATATTATATTATTCCTGGCTAGATATAATTTCAGTTTCAGGGCAATGGTGTCAAACGAGTGAGTTAACCCTTTAACCATTTCAATTTTTAATTTCAATTTTCTCATAGAAAATGTCCATTTGCAGATCAAGAGAAGAGTATTTTTGAAAATTTTCCACAGGACCGACTGGCTCGGTTATCGAACCAGTCATTCCAGTGGTAAATCTTCAAAAATACTCCTCATTTGGTATGTAAATGGACATTTCTCAAGATCACTGCAGAAGCCGTTTTTGGCTGATATGAGTGTTAAAGGGTTAAACGGCACAGTATTTAATGGAGTATGTAGCAACTCTGGATCCTGGAGTTGACACCATAGACAGCAACAGCTCCCAGTCAAATTAGTTCCAAAACATTCACCAGCCTAGCTAGAAATGGTTCCCTTTGTCTTTGCATGTGTTGCGATTGTTGTCTTGAAACCAAATCAATAAAGATCCATAAAATACAGAATCATATTCAGATCAGATCTAAATTTACAGCTTTTCAGAGCTTGTCATATTGAAGCAACATATAAAAATGTACATGTGTTAAATTTGAAAACAATACTATTACAACTTTTGCGACACCAGAGTAATAGACTATTGGCTTAGTGGCCAGAGTCCTAAAATGTACCACATTCTTCAGGAAGAGATCTATGTAGGGCTGTCTCGAACACATGTGCATGAGGCCGTTCGAAAGGGGCACTATTGCAGAGCGCTTTACATGATTAGCAGGGCAGATAAAAGAATTTCCATTCAAACACTATGTTTTGTTGGAGAACTTTAACTCTGCTATTTCGCAAAACATGTATGGAGGTGACTCACAAAAGCAAAACAGTGTTTTTAATCTGTGACGTAATTGCATGTGAAGTAAGGTCATACGTCATAGATATACAGATTACATTATAAGCAATATCGCACAAAGGCTCCTGGAGGAGTGCTTTTTTAAAACATTTTTGTTTGGAATAGATTATTATAGAAGCTCTAAAAGAGCAACCTTTTGAAACTATTGTTAGCATCTATTTCTGAATGTAAGGTGCACACATGTACAGACACACGAAATATCTATTAAATATAGTGCGTTAATTGTTCTGACTAGACAGCAAAACTTACAAATTTGAGTCGTGACTGAAGTGCTGCTTGCTTAAATACACATACACATGCACCCACGCATGCATGCACACACAAACACACGTGCCCTCATTCGTACTCCTACACCACCCCACATTTCTACACTGTGGCTACACACAAACACACGCACGCACACACAATTTATTTTAACACATACCTGCACTGCACAAACACGGATGCCTCTCGTCTGCTGAATGTTTGCCCACTGCATACAAAAATAAAATTACATTTGAAATTATTTTATTACGCCTAAGCCCTAATAAATAGCCAAACATGCCAAATAAAATAGTATACTCAAATAGATTACAGTCTGTTTTGAGAACCTAACAAATGATGCAGATTTATAAGTCGTGGGATGATCTTTCCTAGATCTACATATTCATGACCTGTGACCAATAGAGCTGGCCAATTTCCAGATATCGGGAATACTATAATATTATCATTATCGTCTTCATTTCCAAATATCGTCAATATCTTCATGATAATATTACAATTTTGAAAATTTTAATATTTGAGTACATGAATGTAGGCAGGCCTATTAAATTTAAATAATGTATGAATTTGATCAGTTATTTCTATCATTAATTCAGCCATTATACTATTATTCCTCCCTTATGGATGACCATTTGTTCATTAAATACTTGTATCATACCTGGTAACTTTAGTATTCCATGATTAATGGTAATAAAATTCATTTTTACTTTATGCCATTTTTGTCAATGCAAAACATATGTGGAATTCATTTAGTTAACCCTTTAATACCACTACCTCCACACACACACCCCCACCCCATATATCAGCTAAAAATGGCTTCTGCAGTGGTCTTGAGAAATGTCGATTTGCAGGACAAGAGAAGACTATTTTTGAAAATTTACTACTGGAATGACTGCCTCGATAACCGGGTGTGGTTTAGGTAACCATTGTACCTTTCCAGTTTTGCCGCACGCATCTCTATCTAAGCTTCAGCCACACCTCGACCATGTTGAGATCTCTGAACTCCCTGACTATCAATTTCCAGAAAACTATACAGGTAAGCCGCGCCCAGTCAAATTAGTTTCTTATTAAATGGTAAAGACATACAATTCATACAACGTGACAGACTATTAAGCATTAAAGACGGACTCTATCGAGTCATTCATGATGTCATGATTATGATGTCATCTTACATGTTACGTAGTTGATTATGATGCCATATGATGGATGGATAAACTTGGAAAGGACCATTTCATTCAGAACTGTAAAAGTCCCCTTGCGCTCTGCAATCATATGGGTAACTCACATACTAAATTTGGTTGAATTCTCTCAAATGATTTCGGAGGAATTGCATTACATCAATTTTTACACACACACACGCATGCACGCACGCACACACAGTTTCTCATGGCATCTAAATTTTGGAGGTCCCATGGACTCCACATCTGGAAATCTAGGGGTCCCAACTTGAAATCTGGAGGTCCCAAGCTGAAATTTGAGATGGGGTTACTGTATGTCAGGGTAGGTACACCTTTCTGTGTTTGAAATTCCATGACTTTTCCTGACCAAAATTAACAAATTCTGTGACCTCCAAGAATTAATATGTAGGAGATTTGTGTTTATGACGTAGCTCCAAAAATAAGATCGGAGTTATTCTGCAAAATGTCTGAATATTGCCTCTTTCAACAGCCAAGCCACAACCTTGTTTTGATAAGTTGTTGCTGTAATTGTTATTGCATGTAGGTGATTTATGCCAACAGATTTCTTTTTATTTTACATGATTACCATTTTCCATGACTTTTCTATGACCTATGATAAAAAACACTGATTTTCCATGACTTTCCATGACCAATACGAACCCTGGTATGTTTGTGCAAACACCTATAGAACTAATAAGCAATCATACAAGATTTCCAGAGGTCCAATGGCACTCACTACCACAACTTTTGGGGGTCCCAAGTTACATATTGGGGGTCTATACCCTCAAAAGGACCCTTATGAGAAACCCTGCACACATGGAGAGGGTATACGATGACACAGCGCAATAAACTGTGTGCGACTTAATATTTGGACACCGATATCACAGGATTTACTGCTTGGATTGGATTCGGGTCGATACATGTATTTATCCTGGCATCAAGCTGATGATACAGGGGCTAATGTGACACTGAACGTGTTAAATGTAATGGCACAGTAATGAATTAATTCCCCCATCACTACCGACCCAAGGTGTGTTATTGAACTAAGATACTGGTAGTTGTGGTTTCCCATCGCACAAACAAGATTGAAATTAATATTTTTCACGATTGGAACACTGTTTAAGCGAGATGATCGATATAGATTAACATGTAGTAATGACGTCATCAGAATGGAATGCGGCATATGAAAAGGCATTTTTAAGTAATTAGTACATGTACTCAAAACGAGGCTGGCTTAGAGCAACATTTAACAACAAAAGAATGGCGTTATATATTTCCGTAATGGTGCAAAGTGAACAATAAATTGATTATTTTGAGGTTTATATCATTTTATTAAGACAAACACATTATGGATTAATTAACCATGGGTTACTTTGGAGCTAAATTTGATTTTATTACCACAACAAAGAAGGGATTATTAATCAAGGAGTAATACTGGACAGAACACATGATGTAAGTATATGTATATACTATAGGGTTGCACGATTTTTCGATTATTAGATTAATCGCGATTACATAATTCAAAATGATCGTGGACGATTATAAAATAAAATAATCGTATAATCGCCATGTTGAAATTTTTATCAAGACACTTTTACGCTTGTGAAACTCTGCTCGCGTTACCAAGCATGGAAACAAACATCCGGCTATCAGCCGAATGTGTGAATGATTAAATAAACTAAATAAATAAATAACTGATTTGTTTGTATTGACTCAGGATTAGTTTTAGATGAATAAAGACTGTTCACTTGGTCGCTATTTGTCATTGTTGTTGTAATCACACACGCTTATCCCGCGTTCCCCATTCTATGAATAGTTATGCGCTGACGGTTTTCTCAAAAAAAGAACTGATACCACAGAAATTCAACGCATTTTCTCACGTAAAAATTCTCACCGCCTACGCCTATGTTTAATGTATACCTCAAAACATCCCCGGGGAAGTGAAATTATTTGATTTGAGCGCCTAAATATTGCGTATCCTTTAATAAAGGTCGTTTATTACATCAAAATGAATCCACAATTTGATATATAATGGCGTCACGAATAAAATACAAATCACGTGATTCGCCTCCAATTGAAGTTTATTTTAGAGCGAATACTCGGATATAAATATTCTGGAATCGGGGACTCGGAACTCGGGAATTTCTATATATTATCATTGCGCGATAGGAACTGCGTATTATACTGATCTGAATAACGGATACCCGTTTGATAAACTCCCGTTAGCGTATAATACCTCGCGAGAACACGCCGCCTCCCATCGCAAAAGATCCACTGTCTCGCCAACTTAAGAAGCCGGCTATATTGTCGTTCGTAATAATTCAATTGGGATCATTTAATGTTGATCGGCGTTACAAAATTGATGCGCATTTTCTCCCGTACTTGTTTGGTACACAAATTTGGGCTTACAATATATTTATAAGGAAGCTACTTAATCACGCCAAGACTGTTTTACGCGCATTTTAACTACAAAAGTGTGGAATAAACTTTATTATATCTTGAACATACGTGGCCTCCTATTAGTATTAATCTAATAGGTGGTCGAGATTTACAAATCCGAGGCATGTATTGCAGAGTCGGACTGGCCATAGTGCCATTGTGCCAATGGCACAAGGGCCCTCTGTCCTGAACATCCTGGGCCCCATCCGCGGAAAATGTGTATAGCGCCAGTGTGGATCAGACTAATAGCAAATGTAGCAGATGGTATGGCCCACACCGTGGGCCCTATAGCCCCTATCATCTGCTACAGCCCCATAGTATAGTTGAGGGCCCAGCACCAATAGAGAAAAATGTTTATAAAGCATATTCAAATTCAATATGAGTCTTAGAAATATCAAACGTATGCTGTAACTGTCACAAACGCATATGTCAAAACAGCTGTGTAATGCCATTTTTAGTTTAGTTTTAGCTTTCCAGTGAAAGTTTTGCCAACAAATCGAATTTCCTATAATAAACCAGTGGCTGCGGTGGCATATCCATTTATCCTGGCTGTACGTGCAAAGAGCACCCAATTAACAGCCCAAGGCCTAGTGCCAAGGAAAGGACGCTTTATCAGCTATGTTATGTTATTTTAGACAGTTAGATATGGCCCCCACCCACCCCTCCCAAGAAATAAGACCTAGTTCTGACTAAAATTATTTAAAAAAATGAAACCTATAAATATGATGGCATCCGATGATCCGAGTGCCTTAAAAAATAAATACATGCCTGGACCAACTGGTTGACTTGAAATCAAACTACAGTTTTACTACTATTTATTCATGGTTTAATTATTAAAAGGGTTTATTAAGGCTTTATTAAAATGTTGCAAAGGAAAACAACACCACATCACTGCGTGACCATCGTAGTCGTACCGCTCATGGGGTGGGATTAGGGCCACTTTCGTGATGGATGTTATGGGCCCCACGTGACGTAAGCTTGACCCGACACTGTATACTGCTAGCGTGTGTAAATATGGGGTAATTATTAAATTAACAACTGTTTTGAAATTTGAACAATGAACATACATGTAATTGTACAGAAGAGTATATCTGCCCAAGGAATTGTCAGCAGAATGCTGTACATATTAAAGTATTTTCAGAAAGTATTTTTAACCGTTTCACCCTGCCTAACTGACGTTACTGAGCTTAGTCCAGTATCATGTATGAAACGTATTATGTCAATTGTCATTATGCTGCTTATGCAATACCATTACGCCGTCGCCTTATAGGAGTGCACGTTCTCCTCTTTGTTCTAGTATTTCTGGTAAAAACTTTGATCTACAGTCCAATTATAATGATGATGAAACAAACCAATGTATATATGTACCAATACTCGAGCAGTAACACAGACAAGTTTTACTTTTACTGTTGAAGTGAATGAAATTCAATGAACAGATCAACTTCAAGCAACTTGTAATCGTATTAGGTAAGATTTATTGATTTAATATGCACGTGTGTGTGTGTGTGTGTGTGTGTGTGTGTGTGTGTGTGTGTGTGTGTGTGGGTGGGTGGGTGGGTGTGTGTGTGTGGGTGGGTGGGTGGGTGGGTGGGTGGGTGGGTGTAATGAGTGGGCTGGGGCCCTGTCCCAAGTACTGCTGCTCCTGCTACTGCTCTAACTTCAAATACATTTAACCCTTAGAGCTCTGAAATTTCAAATTTTGAAATTTAATTTAATTTCATATTATAGCTGCTGTTCGTTTCGGAAACAATGTTGCTGAAAGCTCAAAGCTGTTACTGTCTAAGACAGCAACAGGTTTCGGCAACAGTTGTTTTCAAAATCTGCACCAATCCTTCTTTACTAGACTCTGAAACTATCTACTTTTCGGCATCATGTTGCTAAGAGTTAATATTCCAAGGTCAGCTTTATTATTTTTGCCACCACATCAGCAGAGTTGAGAGAGGGTGTCACATTTGTGGGTGTCTGCCAGATGTGTCCGTCTATCACTCCTCTTCACTGACCACCCACCCCCAGGCCCCAGCAAACTTGCGGTAGACTTGGTAGAGTTGAATCATCTTGTGCAACTATCCGTCTGTCTGTCCATCCATGAGCCCACTGTCCAGTATTTTACCTGGAGATTCATTTGTTTCCTTGAAACATTGTAGACTTACTCCCCCAACATGCGAACATGTGCACCAGCTCCCATGTGGCATGTGTAATTGTCAATCTGTCATGATGACTGAGCCTAATATCAGAGTTATCTCCAATGCAAAACACATTTTCAGGTACATGTGCGTGGGGTGGCAGAGTCGTATGTGCATGTGAGAGGGGACTCAGGGGGTGTCATTGGTGAGGGATGAGTGCCATTTGATGGGTGGGTGGTGGTGTAAATATAGTGGTCGCTTCCATTAGTCCATCTATCTGCCTGTATGTTTGTTTCTTTGTCTGTCAGTAGCGGCCATGTATTAAAATCCCCAGAAAGCTAAAACTTTCACCAATATCCTTTCAGTGTAACACTGATTGATGTCTTGTTGACTGATCGATGTCTTGTTGACTGATCATTCTTCCTTTGCTTGCCTTTCAGCAGCCAGTCAACCGCTGAGATGAACCAGAAGGAAAAGAGTGGGGCAGAAAAGAGAAAGGACAAGGCACGGAGGGATCTGCTGGATGTGGCAAACCAGCCTGGACAAAAGAAAATATGTTTTCCACAAATACATTCTGGATATCCAGCACATGATTCTGTAGAGGACCAGTCATTAGATCCAAACAATGCATCAGTGACTACTAGCGTAACTAAATGTTCACAGGACATGCCAATTGATCCAAATGACCGAAACGACGTACAACTGGGTCTTTCTTCAATAGAGCCTCATCATCAGAAAAAACTGGATTCACCAGATGCAGAAGATGACCAATCAATGGAGTCTCAGGAGCCCACAACTGAAATACCAAATACTTCTTGTGTTATAGAATGGCCCAAAGAACGTCAGGCAAAACTTGATCATCTTTCACTGCAACCTCATCAGCCAACACATCATATTCCATTCTCAGTGGACATTTATCATCTGAAAGAAACTGATGGCAGTATTATACAGCATAAATGGCTGACATATATTGACAGAAAGCTCTATTGCAGAATATGTTGTTGTTTTTCTGTTAATCGCGAAAATGATTTTGTGCAAGGTGTTGGTGAAGACCATTTCCGCAGAGCTAGTCAGTTAGTCAAACGACATGAAGTTTCCCAGAATCACCGAGAAGCTTCAGATTGCTATTTTCGAAACCTTCGTGGAGGTGACATTGATTCATTGATTCCTGGATGGAGATGTGCTTCAGAAACTGCTGCCTATCGTAAAGTGGAACACAACCGACAAGTACTTGCTCGTATAATAGATGTGGTCAAACTAGTCGCAGGCCAAGGATTGCCTTACCGAGGTGAATCCGAAAGTGCACGTGATCTGTTAGACACAAACAAGCATCATGGGAACTTTCTTGAAACAGTGTTGCTTCTTAGCAAGTATGACTCCGTCCTTAGCAATCATGTGGCACAGTGTTTTGAGAAAGGACAGAAACAAGGTAACGGTCGGGGCAACACTACTACTTTCCTTAGTAAAACAACTGTTAACAATATTATCAAAGCTCTGGCTGAACTCATTCAGGAGAAAATTGTAATGACAATCAAGGAGGAATCTAATCGAAAGTATGGCATCATGATGGACGGGACTGTGGATATCTCTGGAACAGATCAACTGAACATTGTTGCAAGGTTTGTTGGCAATGATGGCAAAGTTCAAGAACGTCTGTTGGGCTTTGAAGTGATTACTTCTGGCAAAGGGAAGGACCTCTGGAAACTTCTTGTTGGAAAGCTTGAGGGACTTGGGATTGACATTAAAACACTTATTGGCCTTTCTCTTGATGGAGCATCTGCGAATACATCAGAAAACGTTGGCGTGGTGAAATACTACAATGATGAAGTCCCAGGGGGTTACTTTGTATGGGGAATCGCTCATCAACAGAATTTAGTAGTTTCGCCAGTTTTGTCTGAAATCAAGGAACCAAGGAATCTCATGGGGCTTCTTCAGCAAACATGTAGTTTTTTCAATGAAAGTTCGAGACGAATGGACGTGTGGAAAAAGTGGGTTGAAGCTCACTCGCGTGGATCCAAGAAGCTGACAAAAATGGTGAAACTTGGAAAAACCCGTTGGTGGTCGGCTTACAAGGCTATTTTACAACTCTGTGATGATCCACAACGTTATTTCATTCTCTTAGGTTCACTATGGGATCTTAGCACGTCTGAACAAAGTAGTTCTGCAACAAAGCGTCTGAGTGACGGTCTTCTTTCAAGCTATCTAAATTTCAACTCACTCCTTACTGCAACAGTTCTCAAAAAGGTGCTCGCAATCTTCAATCCAGTTACTAAATACCTCCAGACACGCGGAATGCATCTAAATCAGGCAATTCAAATGGTGGAGTATGAACAGAATGTATTGTTAGGTGATCGTTCCAAATTTGATCGGATTTTCGAAGAAGCAAGCACATTTCGTCTAGAAGTGCAGGAACTTGTGGATGCTAACAGCAATCAGGATTTTGATATTACTCTACAGGAAACCCTTCCAAAATCTGCAATTACACGTAAAAGGCGACGTTTTTTTGATGAAGCCAACGACAAGCGTGTCACAACTGATCCAAAAGAACAGTTTCGATTAAATGCATTTCTGCCCATAGTGGATCGTCTGAATGCAGAAATATCAACCAGATTCAATGAAAGAAACACTGAACTCTATTCTGAACTATCATGTCTTAACCCTTGCAATTATGAAAAACTGACTGATAGCAGTGCTTTCTCAATGCGATGTCTTGCTCAACTGTCAGATGTAGATGAGCAAGAATTGAAAGAGGAGCTCATCCATTTTGCACAATGCCACAGGTACCTTGGCGAGCCAGTAAGTTCCACAGTAGCAGATGACAGTGACAGTGATGAAGATCCAGATGATCCACCATTCTGTAAAGGAAACTGTTCTCGCTGCCTCGCATGTATTCTCATGTTACTAGTTGGCTACCGCTTCCACTGCAGAAGTTACAATAAACTGTATAGTTGCATCAAAGTTGCACTTACCCTCCCTTGCACAGTGGTATCTTGTGAACGGATCTTTTCAAAACTGAGATATGTTAAGAGCCGACTGAGATCTCTGCTTGGACAAGATCTGCTAGAGGCACTCCTGTTGTGCATGGTTGAAGTTGATATTCTGAAATCACTTGATAATGAGTGTGTATATAAAAAAACTCTCAGTATTGTCAACTGAACTAAAAACACTTCTCATATACCCATAGCTGATGTACGTATACGGTCATTACAGTGTACCCTTTAACTGTGTATTTCTTTGTTTGCGCAAACTGGATAGTTAGATCTTGTAACATGTTCACTTATGTTATTACATAACATATTACATTACTCAGGTTCCTGTTAGTTTTTGAAAGTTATTCATGGTTTCATTGGTTTGGAATTCAATAGGATATATGGTCATATTTTTCCGATACTTTTAGCATCTCTTAACTCTAGGCCCTTTCCAGTCAATTGATGGTACGGCCCCTAAAGCACCCCCAGTCCGACTCTGATGTATTGACTTCTAGAGGGGCCGGAAATGTATCAGGGCAGAGATCTGTCTTAAGTCGACACACCCTGTGACACGATTGTTATTATTATACACGCGGGTGGGCTTCTAATACAGAGTTTTGCCGTTTTGAAACTGCTAAGAAATCATTGGAGCTCATATGTCAAAGTTAGGGGGTGGACTTCTATTAGAGCATAGGCTACAATTAAACGAAATACGTTACCTTCCGTTTTCCATCTAGAAAAATCTTGATACATTCCTTTGTTTGCAATCAGCAACTGGCGTATTCTGTCCATGTATGAATACCCATGTGCCTAACCCATAATCTTACAATCTGCAGTAGCATAATACCGTCCTCTAAGCAGCATTGACGTAGTTAATATAGTTCATGATTAATCGTATGATCGCGATTATTTTTCTTAAATGATCGCGATTATGAAAAGTGAATAATCGTGCAACCCTAATATACTATACATGTATATTGCCTCTTTCCTTCAAAGACAAAATAAGAAAAACAGCTATTCACTGCTAGAATTTCGAGGTTCCAAGCATAATTATCAAGACTGCTTGACAGATTTATATCAATTATATGAAAAGTTTCTAAGTCTTAACGGGCGTCTTGCTTTGCACCGATAAAATGAAGTATATAATGAAATAGTTTGAAATTCGCTAAGTTTCAACAAGCTCCACGGATATGCCAGTGAAACGGCCAAGGAGTTAGTGTAAATAACTTGTACAATGTCAAACAACTAAACACACAGAAACCACGAACTAAATGAGGGTTTGTATCCTTGCATTACTGGGCAGATGAGTGTGGAATTTAACAGAGTTAATTGTCAAAGTTTACAATCGGCATTGTGGATTTTGATGAGAATATCTGACTATTTGTCAGAAATTTTGGGATGTTCAGTAATGAATATTATCCAAGCACAGGTGCAAATATAGACAAATCACTGCATTAGCATTGCTGGCATAGGGTGGAAACTTTGTTCAAGAATGCTGCTATGCGTACACATGCTCTTCCAAGTCTGAGAAATGTCAGAGTGTGTGTGGGTAGCCAACACTATGTGCACAAGCACTTCATTTCAGTCTTTTACAGATGCTTGGAAAATAGACTAAGTCTGTTAGCTGGCATTAGCAGTGTCTGAATGCGATAGAATATAATCTATGTCTACATGAATGCATAAGAGACTAGTACAGGGTTCACACACTTTTCTGTTACATGTTTGAAATTCCATGACTTTTCCTGACCAAAATTAGCAAATTCCATAACTTCCAAGAATTAATATCTAGTAGATTTGTGTTCATGACGTAGCTACAGAAAAGAAATCTAATAGGTGGCGCCAGCAGCGTCTGAACGCCACGGAAAACATCTAAGTTTCAACGTTTGGCGCAATGGACGGTACCAGGCATAGTACAATTCACTATTTGACCTATAGGGCGTTGTTGGTGCACTAGTAACCTATTTTACTAGAATGGCAGACAGTGTTGTGAGTTGACTGCTCGGTTTGAACCACGTGTAAGCAAACCGGTTGAGCTCTTATTGCGAACTGTTGATTTTAGCAGCTGCATATAAAGGGCTGGTGACATCATGGCTTATCGTGCATGCGTGTTAGTCTCGGAGCAGTCTTCTGAATTGTTTATTAGTTGAAATAGGTGGCACATGGTCCACAGGAGTGATTCCAGGCCTATCCTGTACCCGGGGACTGAGTCTGTATTTCTGCCTAACGAGGCAGGACTCATTTTGAGCACGTTGTCAAAACAATGCGCTATATTTGCATAAAAAGTTGATCATTTGGAGGAAAGTTTATGCCCAGTAATACTTCGTTTTGAAGCGGGATTACTGTAATTCATATCTCTGACTATCCGAATTTATGCAGCTATTAATGGTTTACACAAATTCAACATAATCACCTCATATACATTGTAAATTAGCTTTCTAGCAGCAGCTAGCATAACTCTAATTTAGGTCATTACACAAGTCTGCTAGATTAGCTTGTTTATAAACGTATTAGGAATCGAAGTGATTATCTGCATACTTGAGGGGTTTAGTGGTTTCCAGGTTAGCGTGTTTCACGTTCATAGCGTATCTCTGGTCAATTCTAAGAGTAATTAGACAAAACTCACGTTTACTTATGTTGTTTCTGACTGCAGGCTTATGCCTCTCTGGTCAGATCTGCATACTAATGTACACTGCCGTAACTTCCTATCTCCAGTGGCGCAGTATACACGTAATTATACATCAGTGGCTGATTCTTCCAATATTTATCAAGCCGGCCTTTAGCCAGGCTTTAAAGGTCTTGAGAGGACTTGCGGTCGATAACGAGTTTCAATTAATTTTATGGTCTACTACACTATTTAAACACAATAGCGTCACTTTGGAGTGAGAAAAATATGTTAGGCAGCCCAAATAACGAGATTAAATGACGCCTTAATCTGAATCACATCACTACTCGCTGTGACGTCACACCGGGAACGGGGCTGTGAGCTGGGTCAATATTTCTCTGTCTGTAGTACAAAGGTAACATATTTTAAAACGTGCGTTTAACAGGATAGACTTCACCTACCATAACATAAATTATGTCAGGTTGAAGCGAAATCATTAATGTTTATTACGAAGAGCAGGGGTTCTAGTACACTGCCTTGTGGTATCCCACTGGTGACGTCCCTCCAACTTGACCATTCTCCCTTTATGGCAACCTGCTGCTTTCTATCACTGGGAAATTACCTAATAGTCCCGTCAATCTAAGAAAAGTTGTAGGTGCACCTCGGCAAAATTATAACAGAATTTCTGTCAGTAGATTTATGGCGAAGAAGCAATGACATATTACCAAAAGAAAATCTACCCAATTCTGACGGTGGGAAATATATAATTTTGTTTGTTATATATAACCCGCACTCTTTTGCGCCGCGCTTAGTACTGATTTGATGAGCATGTACATTTCCCTTATGGTCGTCGCTTCAAAATTTAAATCGCTTATTCTCCCTTTATTCTTACCCTATATCCTATTTTTAAACTGGCACAGTTATTTAGCGTTATGTCAGCTGTAAATCTATGCTTTATGAACGTTCATTTGTACAGCAGGTACTAAAATATCTGCCGTGCAACCAGATTTCTAATTTTCTAAGTGTTATTTGTAGTGTAGACCCGAGCTATCTGCTTTAGGGGAATGACAAGCAGCTACTGAAGGAAATTTCAATTTCCCTTTCTCCGAGATCTAACAATACTTATCATTATATTACTCTTTGATAATACAAGCTAGCTGCTCTAGGAATCTAGATTTAGAAATCTTTACCAGATCGTGGAACCGGGTACCCAGCTCCCAACAACCGGGTACTCGCCTGCCAGTGAGACTTATATTGTTTGCATAGCCACCAAACAAGAGAATACCCATGGCTTGCCTCCGTGGGGCTGGGAGGCAGGGTCTGTAATATAATGGTAAGTATTGTTAGATCTCGAGAAAGGGAAATTGAAATTTCCTTCATTCTCCTTCGATCAATACTTACCATTATATTACTCTTTGATAACACCAGATTTAGATGGTAACCTGATGAGAAGGGGCAAGCCATACATGGCCTCCTTTGCCCCTGGAGAAAGAACTTAGACCTAAACTTGCCATACGGAGAACTAAAAGGACCGACAAGTTTAGGGACCGAATCACATTCGCATCACCGCTCCACCCCCCTTTTCCTAAGAAAGAGAGAGAACTCACGAACATGCATCTCGCCTGAAAACACATATGCGAAGAGGGTTAACTGCTCTTTGCACATATAAGCCAGGGAATGAGCATGAATATATAAGATGAATGATCATGATATATAAACGTAACACAAAAAACTGTCTAACTTAAATTACCTCATGAATTATGGATTCCAGACGTGGCACCACCAACCAACATACTTTCGACCAGACGTGTCCAATACGGTTGACTTCCTCTCGCCTGACCATGTCTGTTCTTACTACTTTTGCTTTTCAAAGTACCAAAAGGAGGAGAGCAGTGTGGCCATAAGGACAGCAGTGTGGCCATAAACTATTGTCTCAAAACAGCTAAAGCGAGTGGATTGGCAGAGTCTGACATGTCCCTCATATATTAATACATGAAAGAGGACTCACAGTGCCATTGTGCAACGGCCATGATGTCCTCTAACAGGACACCATTGAATAGGGTGGTCGAGGAAGCTATTCCTAACATCGTGAGCCATAGCACATTGCACCTGGTGCCCAGTCGCAATCTTGTGGGTAGTCTGAATGCATTCGACTACCCAACGAGCGATAGAATCCATGGATGCGGCGCCATATGGCTTCTTATGGCAGATCCACAGATGTCTATAATTGACCGTAAATAGTCCGTCCGTTTCTTGTACTTAGTCAAAGCACAGACTGGACACCCGCCACTGGCATCATGATCAAACCTGGTTAGCTTTGGTATAATGATCGGTTTGCCGGGATATTTCAAAGATTGATCCACCTCTGGACTATCCCAGTTGGCTAAACATGGGATAACTGATGCCAAAGCTGACATGTATCCAGCAGTCCTGTATAGACCAGCTCACAGAGAAAGTCTGCTATTTGTTGAATAGTGGATTGAAAGGTATCTACACATGTATACCCTTTCCTTCACACCACTCTACCAATTTGTTAACCTTGTGGTTATATGACTTGAAGGTTGGCCTCCTTCTCGTGGCTGCGATGAAACTCGCAGCCTGTTGAGAAAAGTTTTCCGATGTGGAACGTTGTTTGATAACATCCACGCAGTCAATTTGAACATCTCGGGCCGCTCGTGTAGGAAGCGGCCCTTGGCATGGGAGATTATGGAGGAATCGCGGGCAGCTGCACTGGATTGTCCACCAGCAGATCCAGAAGATCCGTGAACCACGCCATGCCAGGCTAAAACAGCTCTATTAGCAAGACCAGGCACGGCTCCTGCCTGATCTTCACCAAAACCTTCGGCAAAAGAATGGTGGGTGGATACGCGTAAGTCTGTATCGATGGCATTTGGATCTGGAATCGGCGAGACATAAGTCATGATTTGAGCATTTTCCTTGTGGCGAACAAGTCCACGTTGGGTTTGCCCCAATTCTCGAAGATCCTTTGAAGAACTGGAGGGTTGAGAGACCATTCTGTCGGCAGAATCCGCTGTCTGCGAGACAAAGCATCCACCAGCATGTTCAATTGCCCAGGAATGTGAGCTGCTTTCAAAACAACTGAGTAATTCCTGCACCATTGAATCAAGTTCCACACCTTCATACACTGTGTGGGTGACTTGGTCCCGCCTTGGCGATTTATGTCAATATCACCTTGCCCCTGACTTTTGGAAGAAACTTTTCCAATGCCAGTTCCACTGATATCATTTACAACAGATTGATATGCAGATGTCTCTCTTGGAAAGTCCATGTGCCCGTAACCTGGTGTTCTCCCAGGTAGGCCACCCCACCCCTCCAGCAATGCATCCGTATACACGGACAGCTGGAGAGGGGTAGGTGAAGCGAAACTTCTACCAGGAGATTCTGACGCTTCTTCCACCACACAAGATGCGACATCATTGGCTCAAAAACTGGTACCAGCTTTGACAGGGGTTCTGTTCTCTGTTCCCAGAGACATCAGATACAACTGGATAGGGCTTCGGATCAGAGCAGCATACAGGCAGGGTTGTTTGATTTAAATCAAATGATTAAAATCAGTGATTTAAATCATGATTAAAATCAGTCCAAAAAAATCAAAAAAATCATGATGCGATTTTTTTAAAAGTCAGTGTTTTTTTAATAAAATCATCATATTGTATTACTTGCTTTATTTCATCTGTATACACCCAATAACCTTTAAAAACTGTTGTTTTGACCTTGCCTCACAGTTGTTTTATAGGTGTTGCTTCTGTCCCTGATACTATAACCCCATTATCCCCATTTACTGCCCAGACTTTGCTAGATTATCAAAACATTCAGGCTAACTCCTTTCTCTGACTTTGATAAACAATGTATGTAAACTGATGGACATTGATGGATAAAAAAACATAGACAGCACTCGTGTAAGAGAGATCTGGTTTACATGCAGCCAGGTTAAGAAAACACATTGAATCCCACAGTACATATAAGCAAATAGAATGTTTCTTAACTCATCATTTGTTCAAAATAAGTTAAGATGCCTGGAAGAAAGCAAGATCGCATTTGGATGTACTTTGATAAGGATGTTGAGATTGGTAAATCTGGTTGTAAGGCTAAGTGTAAAGAATGTGGCAAATCTATGCAAGGCATAGTAGCACGTATGAAGCAGCATCATAGTGAATGTAAGACTGATACACAAGATACACCAGCAATAACAGTCTCTACGCCTAGGAAGCGCCCTGCCCCAGAGGCAGGGGAGTCATCACCGTTGTGTACGCCTACCAAGAGAACCAAAATCAGTGCAGGTAAGAGAATATAATATTTTGTGAATAAAAATTTAACTGACAAACAGACTGATAATCTGACCGACAGACCACACACTAACTCAGCCTAACTCTTGACCAAGTAATTAAAACTGATTAATAGCTAATCCTTCAGTTACAGTCTATATGTTTTCTACAGTTAAATAATTTTGCAAACAAATACACTGCCTTATTTAAAAATAAATTAAATAAACAAGGCAATCAAAGGGTTACCACCTTAGTTAGTCTATTACTGTGAGATCTTTATAGGACAGCAGTGTTGTTCAAGAGCAGACCCCTTTATTGATTGTGTGAGGTGATAACACCTGTGGTGTTACATAACAGTTAAGCAGTCAGGTAGTTAATTGGCTTAATTTGGACACATTAACCTTATCACTGCATAGTACTGTAATTTTAATCCCAAATTCCTAAAAAGATTTATGTCAGAAAACTATAGTGAGACTCATCTAAAAACTACTAAATATTTTGAAAACAATTTGACTGAAACTTCTTGGTGAGTAAATCACCAACAACTTTCAGTCAAATTGTTTTCACACTATTTAGCAGGTTTTGAGTAATGCAGCTTGAAACTATTCTCAAGTAGCTCAGAGCAGTCAGCCAGTTAACCCTTAGCACACTAATGTCAACATTATCCCACATGTGTCTACCTTTCCTGGCTGAAACAGTAATATTGCTAAATTAATAACTAAAAAAATTTACTTGAATATTTTGAAAACAATTTGACTGAAACTTCTTGGTGAATAAATCACCAACAACTTTGAGTTATATTGTTTTCATATCTTATCATTAATTAGTAATATAAAAAACATGGTTATAAAAATCTGATTTAAATCAAAAAAATCGATTAAAATAAAAAAAATCCGATTTTTTTGATTTTTATAAAAAAATCATGATTTTTATCAACCCTGCATACAGGATTACCTGCTGCATGGAGACCATCATGCCCAGCATCTGAAGAAACCTCCTCGTCTGAATGTGGTTTCCCAATCGAAAACTCTTGAGGATGGCTAACAGAGACACCACTCTGGGCTCTGACGGGTAAACCCTGTCTTCCTCGAGATCGAATCGCATCCCCAAATAAATGTTGAGTGGGTGCCAACTCAGATTTCTCCATGTTGACTATCCAGCCTAGATGGGAAAGCAATTTCAGAGTCAGAGCCGTATCCATTCCTAACCTGGCTGGTGTGTCTGCCTTCATAAGCCAATCGTCTATGTAGGTGTGAATCGCCACGTTCTCTTTTCTGAGAAACGCTGTCACCGCTAGGACCACTCTGGTGAAAACCCTTGGGGCTGTCGACAGGCCGAATGGGAGGACTACAAACTCCCCTACCCGATTCTGAAACGCGAATCTCAGAAACCTGTGACAACCCCTGTTCATTGGAATGTGGAAATATGCATCTTTCAAATCGATTGACACACACCACATTCCTTTCCTCAATCATGCCATTACCGATCTCGGAGTTTCCATCTGAAAACGAGGCGTATGGATAAAACAATTCAATGGCTTGAGATTGAGTATGGGTTTCCACCCCCTGTGCTCTTGGGGACAAGGAACATGTTTGAATAGAAGCCTGGAGTGTTCTGGTTTGCTGGTTTTATTGCTTCCTTCAGAAGCAAACCTGACACTTCGTTTTGAATGGCTTTTAACTTGTCTGGCTCCCTTGGTATGGGACTCCAGACAGGTGACAAAACAGGTTTTGTGGTGGGAAATCCCACCACTCTGGCATGTACACCTGGGACATCCATCCCAAGAACAGACTGTCTGACGTCACTCCTCGCCAAATGTCGACGAAACGCATGAGCCTTCCACCCACTATAGATGCATTGACGTAGGGCTGCGCGGTTTGGCTTACAGCCATATCGGTTTCGATATGACTGTTCATATCGGTTTTAACCGAATATCGGTTTTATGGACATGAAACAAAAAATGTAAATGATAAAAAATAGCACGAAAGCAGAACGTATTTTCACGCCCTGATAGTCGTAACGTTTTACGCCTTTAAAGCTTAATATACCTTATAATATCCATCACCGCGGGAGTGAAATTATTAATTAAACCGCCTAAATATTAAGCACAGTTAAATAAACATCGTTTATTTTGTCAAAATTAACCATAAATCAGTAAAAACAGGTTGCGAAAAGACGTAGCCTAATCACGTGATTGTAATTAATTATGATGTAATTATCTCCCTTTCTTCTTTCATTTCCAATTCGGCCCGAGGACGAAATCATGCCTTGAAGAAAACTAATATTGCGAACGCGAATTTCATAAGTTAATATGATATTGTGTATAGAAGATAACGTTTTAAAAACGGTTTGAGTAATAATTTTATTTAAAATTATATCCTAATCAGCAAAATGTATTCAGCATTATATTTATTGGCTAGATTTTTATGCATTCGGGCGATTTAGTTTTGGGACGACTTTGCATTATGTTAATTAGCCGGTGACGTAAATAAAATGGATGGCGTTGTTTAGAAATGTTTTCCCCGATACAAATTTCAATGACAAATTCCCGCGTTAGTATTGTGTTTTATATTGCAAATTTATCCGAGACTATCAGAGAAAAGACGAGTGGATATTTATTAAATCACAGGCCTTTGAATTTTCGTCCATCCATCCCTCTACCACATATCCCTCCTACTATATATAATATACGTGTATATTTATATATATAGTAGGGGGAATATGTTGTAGAGGGATGGATGGACGAAAATTCAAAGGCCCGTGATTAAATTAATTCGCTGCTTGATTTTCTCGGCGGACAGCGAGTTACACGGAGTTACACAATATGCGCAATTGGGGCCACGTTCAATTATTAGTTGCCCCGGACGTAGCTTAATGGAAAGTCTGGCCATTATTATTCATTACGCTTTTCATGCTCGTTAGTATCTTTTATTTTTAACAATCCTGATACGAAAAACCGAAAATATGTTCATATTCGGTTTTTCGATATTTATTTTTTATAATCGGTTATGAAACCGTTAGTGCGGGATATCGGTTTTAAATATGGTATCGGTATATCGTGCAGCCCAACATTGACGCCTAATGTGGGTGTCTGGCTCATGATCCGCTCCCCCCTCTTAACGAGAGCGAGTGAGAACCATTTTGGTCTTGGCTTGACTGGTCTAACTGGCACCGCTGTTCCTGTCGCACAGGCGAGGTCCAGGCAGATACGAGGGGAGCTACCATACCCTCAGGTGCCCTTCCCGCCTCTTGGGCAATCAGGAGCAAGACTGGGGTGGGCAGGAGCCTCCACAACCTTCCTCGCCTTCTTAGCCGCAGGCGGCTGCGAATGCCCAGTAATAGCAGAAGCTGGCTTGGCTTTTGCCTTGCTCTTATTCTTCTTCTGTTTCTTGGAGGAAGGTTATCCAGTTAACGGTTTAGTCACAGCCCCTAGTGCATGTGCCTTGCACACTAGTTCTAGCTGGAGGTTAACCGCTAACCGATTCTGCGCTATGTTCAGAGTTGCCCTTATGCGTCCTTTTGCACATATATACGCATAAAAATGGCAGAGGGACGCATAAAGATTAACCCTCTGCATCCCCGAGGACGCACGAGGGACGCAGTGAAAAAGTGTAATGGAAACTGGTAACTTTGCGTGTGCTTAATTATCGATTATATTATCGTGTGTGTATATTTATTTGTGCATGCTTTTACTTTAAAAAATATACCTAATGTATTGTGTGTTCAATAAAAACGAACTTACTGCGTTGTTTAAGACTATGATTTGTTGTATGTTTTCTTGCACAACTCAAAGTTGTTAATGCCCATAAATCAGATTCAACCACTGCATTTAATTGTAAACACAATTCCCAAATCATCCTTAGTATTCCATTTGATCTAATTTTTATAAATAATTAATTTACAAGCCCGATGTTAGTCGCCTTGTTTGGCCTACAAATTGCAAAAATACCCGCCATGTTTCTGTCTGTTGTGCTAAACGTCAGTATTTGATTGGATAACAGCGGAATCTCCCTCTAGAGGAACTAACGCTTGAGAAATCCGATACAACTGATCAAGCATATACAAACGTGTCTGGGTGTCTTAACTCTTTCACAGCTCAGAACATTGGACATATCACAAAGTTGTTATCACTAATATGCTGAATATTTTGAAATTAATTTGTGCATGCCTACTTGCCTAAAGCAGCAACGACGTACATGCAAAATATTTTTTTCTATTTACTTATCAAAATGTCTAAATGGATGAAGGAATATATGGAAGATATTGTGATATCTTTTACATTTGAATGGTCATTTGACAGATTAGCGGCGGTGTCTTTGTATTGCTGTTTGAATAACGGTATCTATACGCGCTATAAGCCGTCTTTTATTTAGCAATAGCGGATGATTGATTGACTGATGGATTAGTGTTTATAATGTTTAACAATCTCGATCGTTGTGTTCCCAATTACTCAACTAAAAAGCGCATCCCAGCAGCGATGTTCAACGATATCGTCGATCTACAGGTAGGCATACGTTAAAATATTGATTTTTTCCAAACAGCGTATAGCCCAAAGCTCCCCGATACAAGCGTCCTTATTGGATACACGCTAATGCGTTATCTATGCTTCAACCAATAAGCAAACGCGTTACATAGTTATTCCCTATGAATTAGACATATCCGGTTTTCTGCTGATATATTTCCACTAATTACGCATTTTAATCTGATTTATACAGATTATTTTTGATAGATTATTGTTTTGTCTGATCTTAGCCTATGTATTCCACTATATTTAGTCATTCCAGTTACATTATAAAAAATATGCGTGCGTTGTATCGAAGTAGGTTCAGTCGTCCTTGAGCAAACTCGCCCCAGAAACTCGTAATTTTCCAATTCGTCCAAAGTCAAGTTAGGGTTTAATAGAAAAACTAATGCAGTGGTCTTTGCTAATTACTAATGTAGTGGTCTTTGGAAATATTAATCATACAAGGTTGTCAATGTAGGTTGGCTGGTTTATCAGACAACAAACAAGTACAGTGCTTTAAGTTATTGTTTATTGACATGCAGTTCAAATGTTATTAGTTAAATATACAATGGTCATTTCAATAGATCAATTTTAGCCACCATTGTAGATCACAGAATACATATTTGTGAAAATTTACCACTGGAATGACTGGCACTGTTTAGAGCCAGTCATTCCAGTGTTAAACTTTCAAAAATAGGTATTTTGGTGATCTACAATAGTGGCCAAAAGTGTTAAGTGCTAAAGGTTAATAAACTATGCATAGTTAATATTCTCTATATATACATTAACATTATTTACACAATGTCATAACTAGTGCTTTCAACATGTTATGGGACCCCCATATTTCAGATGAGGACCCCATGGGACCCCCAGATTTTACAGTGGGACCCCCAAATCTGAGGGTGTGGGGTCCTTTGGACCCCCAAAAATCAGGTGTTGTGGGCAACACTGGCTATGTTAGCAGTGTCCTCTAAGATGGCCCGCGCTTGGCTAGCAAAGATGCTAGGACCGTTCAGCGGGCATTCCAAGCAAACGCACCCTGACAGCTGTAGCCGGACACATATGGTCAAGGACCATCTGCCACCTGGACTTCGTAACACGCGCTTGCACCCTGGCCAAAGCATCCATCGACAGCATCAGGAAGTCGTTTACGCAAGACAGCGCCACAGGGTGGCCTGCCCCAGCTTCAGCCCACACCGACTGAAGCAAGCGATCAGAGTGATTGACAGCATTCATTGCTGCCCTCACTCCTTCATCACACAGGGACAGGACTTCCTCAACGTGTGTTTGGGATCTGTCCACAAGCGCCTGAGCGGGGCCACCCGCTGCAGCACTCTGAACCCCAAGAACCCAACGGTCATCCTCAGTGATCGTTGGAACCACACCATAGTGCTTGTACTCCCCTCTGGGAATACAGTACCTTGACTGCACGTCCCTAGAGGCACAGGGAGCTGGCTCTTGGTCAAGAGTTGCTTGCGATAAATAGCATCGAGCAATCCGAGGAGCAATCATCCAAAGAGGCCCTGATCGGGTAAAACCTCATCAGATCCCTGACCTCGACTGATCCAGGAATAGAATCTAGAGAGAATAGAAAAGACTAGCGGAAAAAGAAGAGCGATTGAGCGAGGCATCACAGATTACAGAAAACAAATAGAAGACTAAACCAGAGACAACAAATAGAAATCTAGTTTCTTAGAAAGAAAAACAGACACAATAGGATACAGAAGAACAACGGTGAAGAAGGAGCGGAAGAATAAGAAGGAATAGAAGAATTGTAAAGAACAGAGGAGGAAAAAGAAGATGTAAAAAGAAGACATGATACATAGAAACCTGAGGAGGGATAGCCAAAGAATAAAAAAGAGAAGATTGGGAAAACAAGACTAAAAAAATAAAATCTCGAGCAGACATAGCATAAGAGAAAAGTAGGAAGAATAGCGTGAAACAAATTGAGTCAGAACTAAGGAATTATTATTAGAAGAAGAATCTGAATGATCAGGCAATTCATAACCATAAGCTCGAAAATAACTCCCGGAAAGAGAACCAGTAAAAACTGATAAACCAGAAACGGAATTAGGATACTTAGCCGGCTCTAACAGACCCAAAACAGTGCCTCTCAAACGGGAAGTGGAAGCACTACTACCGGAAATAGATACAATGAAACCGGAACCGGAAAAGGAAGTTGGAAGCTTAGCCGGATCTAACAGACCCGGAAAAGTACCTCTCATACCGGAAGTGGAAGCACTACTACCGGAAACAGATACAACAAAACCGGAACCGGAAGTATGATGCTTAGCAGGATCTAACCAACCCGGAAAGCACCTCTCAAACCGGAAGCAGCAACACTACTACCAGAAACTGAAGCGAAATAACCGGAACCAGAAATAGATAACGGATGCTTGACCGGATCTAACAGACCCTGAAAAGCACCTCTCAAACCGAAAGCAGAAACACTACTACTAGAAACGGATGCAGAAATAACCGGAAGCAGAAATAATAACAGATGCTTGGCCGGATCTAAGACGCGGAAAATCATCTCTCCTACCGGAAGCAGATACACTACTACCGGAAATGGATGCGGAAATAACCGGAATCAGAAAATGATAACAGATGCTTGGCCAAATCTAACAGACCCAGAAGATCATCTCTCCTACCGGAAGCAGATACGCTACTACCGGAAACGGAGGCGGAACAAACCAGAACCGGAAATTGAAAACGTTGCTTGGCCAGGCAGATACACTACTACTAGAAATGGAAGCGGAACAAACCGGAACCGGAAATTGATAACAAATGCTTGGCCAGATCTAACAGACCCGGAAATCATCTCTCCTACCGGAAGCAGATACACTACTACCGGAAACGGAAGTGGAACAAACCGGAACCGGAAATATAAGAAGAAACAGCCAGATGAAAATGAGACTCCGAATGTCCAGTCAAGCCAAAACAATCACAGAGCTCATATCCGGATGCCCGGTCAAACCAGAAGACAATCCGGATTTAGAACCTGCTTGCCCGGACAAGCCAGGAGCAATAACGGGAGCGGACATAGAGATCGAAGATCTCTTAACATAACTGGCTTTACCTTCCATGGGATGAATTATCGGTAACTTCCGTCACTGCATGAGGGTAATGCACCCCCTCAAGACTTATGTGGTCTTTAGACTGAGACTTACCAGAAGTCATATTACAGGCTTTTTCTGAAACCCTTAGCCTTAGTCTACGTAGGACGTAATTCTTGCCTGGTCATGAAGGACGTGGGATTCACCCAATTGCGAAAACGGCCGCAAGAATTACGCCTATCGCCTTATTCAGACTAATCCTCTAGAGATTCACGGAAATAGAGGATATCCGCTCATCTAGAGATTATGTAAAAACATTCTTAATAAGAGATCTCTAGATATGGTAATCTGCTAAAGAAAACAAAACCTCTATACAAGAGACAGAGTAACGGATTTGAAAATCTCACTGAAAGACCAAGAATTTCACGAAGTTTCGTAAGATTATTTTTATGTATGCACTAAATAGAATAAATAAGCGAGTACTAAGGTGTTTTATTTTAAAGCACGGTTTGATTTATGATAGTAATACCTTGAAAACGGGAATATTTGACACGAAAACCAGTAACTCATAAACCAGAGTTAAAAAACCCAAAATGCCACGAAGTATACAATCGACATATTAGGGAGAATAGAGTTTATTATAGACATGATTCCGGTATCAGAAACTCTTAGATATGTAGCTGAACTTCAGCGCAAAGCTATAAAAACTTAAGCTGGATAGCAGGCCGACTGTTCTGCTTGCAGAATATTTGAAAAGTGAATCTGTTTCCTATTTGGGATCTGTTGCGCATGTGTCACCAAGGAGTGAGTACAGACTGGTGCCAGTCTATATTGAGGCTTATGCTGTGGGTTAACTTAACAGTAGCCTGGTTAAAGGTATGCATGGTGACGATAAAGGCATAAGGGAGTATGTAAGCGAGCATAAAAATCCTATTCTGGTAGCTAAATGCAGATAATTTGATTTAGCGAGTAGTGATTGAACGGTCAAGATAATTTTGTGGTGTAATAACAACATGATTTGTTACCATGTCTGAACCCTGAAGGATGATATGTTGCCAATCCTGATCATTGAAAGCATGGAGTTTCACAAATTTCATAACATGAGAGATGACCTTTTGCCAAACCTAACGCCTGAAAGATGACATTTACCAATTGCGAATGAGGAAAGTTGATCTGTTGTCAATTCTAAGCACCGAAGGACAATAGTTTACCAATTCTTAGTGCTGAAAATTTATATTTCTACACTTAAACATGATTTGTTACCATTTCTGAACACTGAAGGATGATACGTTGCCAATCCTGATCATTATAAGCATGGAATTTCACAAATTTCATACCATGAGAGATTACTTTTTGCCAAGCTTTACCCCTGAAAGATGACATTTACCAATTGTGAGTGAGGAAAGCTGATCTGCTGTCAATTTTAAGCACTGAAGAAATTTGCTAATTCTGATCATCATTCAATGTTCAGAAGTGGTAACAAATCATGGTTCAGGGTAGAAATATCATTTTTCAGCACTAAGAATTGGTAAATTATTGTTCTTCAGTGCTTAGAATAGACAACAAGTCAAGTTTCCTCACTCACAATTAGTAAATGTCATCTTTCAGGGGTTAAGTTTTATAAAAGGCCATCTCTCATGGTATGAAATTTGTAAAATACCATGTTACAATGGTCAGGATTGGCACCATATCATCCTTCAATGTTTAGAAGTGGTAAGAATTCATGTTTTAGGATAAAAATATAATTCTTCAACGCTAAGAATTGGTAAATTATTGGCTTTCATTACTTAGAATGGACAACATATCAACTTTCCTCACTCACAATTGGTAAATGTCATCCTTCAGGGGTTAGGTTTGATACACGGTCATCTCTCATGGTATGAAATTTGTAAAATACCAATGCTATAATGACCAGGATTGGCAACATATCATCCTTCAATGTTTAGAACTGTTAACAAATAATATTTCTGGGTAGAAATATAATTTTTCAGCACTAATAATTGGCAAATTATTGTCTTTCAGTGGTTAGAATTGAGAACAGATCAGCTTTTCTCACTCACAATTGGTAAATGTTAGCTTTCAGGGGTTAAGTTTTATAAAAGGTCATCTCTCATGGTATGAAATTTGTAAAATACCATGTTGCAATGGTCAGGATTGGCAACATATCATCCTTCAATGTTCAGAAGTGGTAAGAATTCATGTTTTAGGATAAAAATATAATTCTTCAACGCTAAGAATTGGTAAATTATTGGCTTTCATTACTTAGAATGGACAACATATCAACTTTCCTCACTCACAATTGGTAAATGTCATCCTTCAGGGGTTAGGTTTGATACACGGTCATCTCTCATGGTATGAAATTTGTAAAATACCAATGCTATAATGACCAGGATTGGCAACATATCATCCTTCAATGTTTAGAACTGTTAACAAATAATATTTCTGGGTAGAAATATAATTTTTCAGCACTAATAATTGGCAAATTATTGTCTTTCAGTGGTTAGAATTGAGAACAGATCAGCTTTTCTCACTCACAATTGGTAAATGTTAGCTTTCAGGGGTTAAGTTTTATAAAAGGTCATCTCTCATGGTATGAAATTTGTAAAATACCATGTTGCAATGGTCAGGATTGGCAACATATCATCCTTCAATGTTCAGAAGTGGCTAGAATTCATGTTTCAGGGTAGATATATAATTCTTCAACACTAAGAATTGGTAAATTATTGTCTTTCATTGCTTAGAATGGACAACAGATCAACATGCCTCACTCACAATTGGTAAATGTCATCTTTCAGGGGTTAGGATTGAGAAAAGGGTCATCTGATATTCCGCCCTTAGTACGAGTATCGTGATCCAGTTATTAAATTATATTATAATATAGCAATCTATGATGGCGTAAACTTAGCTTGGGGTTGTAGGTGATAATCCACACACTTGCTATATTATTCATTAATACATGTATACAACCCTCATTTTTTCCTGAATGCAATGTATTTACATATATACCAAGACAACATTTTTTCAAATAAATGTATGCAACCTAGAGTGTACATGTGTGTGCCTAAATTAAATCTATTTTCAATTATGACATCTTAAACAACAAATTTCCTGGGAAATACTAGTATTTCCCAGGGCAGTGGGAAATGCTGGGAAACACTCAGATGTCAGGTGGCAAGTTTATATATTTAATCTCATGGTTGTTTATCATGCTTAAGAAAACACGACAAGCATTAGTAAATATCTAGTGACATATGCATAAGTTGCAAACCCATGCATAAGGAACATAGTCAGATGGCTACACACGTGACATTGGTATTTCATATTAGGCATAATTATAAATAATAATAGGAAATGCCTACTTTCATAATAATCAACTCTTAACAATAATCTTACCGGTCTAAATGCCCGATTTGCACAGAAATGCGAGAAGCCGAGTTGTCTCAGAGATTTCAAAATAGTGATCATTTTGGTACTATATTATTATATAATATATTCCTAGTCACTAGTCTAGTGTCCACCTACGAAAACTGGTGACTACGCGAATATTACTTTATTTCGTCACGTTACAGGGTTTCCCACTTAATAGAAAGCTTTATATAACAAAGGTATTTATGTCCTGACATTACAAATACGTGTCTCAAATAGGAATGAGCAAAATCATCTTATTTTTTTAAAACATCAGTCTACTTGTTATTTGTTACTTGTCTTGTAGATACCGCCTCTCCAATTCTAGGCGAACCATCAGCCCTGAACTGGACTGATGTGACGACTGTAAATTTACTAGTCAGAATTTTCGTTATCCTAATCACAACATGTATGCCTTTTGTTGTTGGTTGTGTTTTTTGGGTTTTCCTCGTCTTTGTACGGTGTATCGAGATATTCCGCTAAGTTTTAATGATCGAGTGTGGTGTAACTTGAAACAGAGGTCTAGTGATATTTGTTCCAGGAGAATTCTCCGTGGATTGTTAAGTGGAATGAAATGCGAAGCGTCAAGTATCAGTCTAGTGGCATCCTCCTCCGTCAGCTCGCACAGCCTTGGTATATCAGCAGTCTGAAGGATGTCATCTATTCTACGAAGATATGTGACACGAACACCTTCTAAGCTCGGGCACAGCAGGAAAAAGTGGGTGATTGTTTCAGCTGCCGACTTGCACATTGGGCAGATAGTGCTTTGAGATCGGTCTCGCGTAGATCTGCCAAACAGGTTATATCGCTGTGTGATTAATTTAACTTTCACTGCTGCTTTTAGGACTGTTAGTGTGTCTGTATTAGTCAGTTCCCAAATAGGATGACATCTATTCATGATGCAGGAGTTCAGGTTGATGAATGATAGTGTTACTTTAGAGGTAGCTTCACTAATTAGATGGTCTCTCCAATAAGCATTGGCACTCTGCTTCAATAGATTTTTCCACATGTACTTTGACGGCTGGGTTTTCACAAGTTGAAATGCCGACGGGAGCTGATACTGAGAGAGTAGTTGTCTAGCCATTATCACCCAACTGTGTGAACCGGAGTCCTTAATGGCAAGTTGACGTCGGATAACCTGAGCCTTGATGGAATCTCGTCTGCGGACCATGTTTATAAATAGAGTCAAGATTATCTTGTGCAGTTGGCCTTCTATTGGGATGATACCGAGAAGAAGATATGTGGCAGCATTAGCAGTTGAAGCTGGAAGACGCTGTATCTGTTTCATGGATCCTCTATAGTAGTCTTCTAGAAGCTGGGTCTCTGTCTTGGAGAGTATCAGAGCTTCCAAACCATGCAGGAGAACTGGTATGCCATATATGTCCCATATTTTCCTAGATGTCTTTGGGTTAATCCCGTTAAGGCCATGCATACCTGCTCCCATTAATGAGTATGACGTACGTTGTGCTGTTTGTATGTGTGAACTGACTGTAAGCAGGCTTCTGGTATCTGTAGTTCTATGGACTCCAAGATGGATTTCATCATCTGATTGTTCCAGTGGATTCCCATTCAGCTTGAAGAAGAGCTCAGGGTATGGGTAACCAGGGGCTGTTTTCAGAATCACTGCCCTAGTCTTCGTTGAGCTGAACAGATACCTTTCATTTGCGGCATCAATCTCAGTGATGGTGAGTAGCTATTGCATAGCACTTGAATTGCTGGTTATAACTGCCAGGTCATCGGCACACATCAATGCGCCTGCAGGAATGGATCCTATGTGGAATGCTCCCGGATGGGCAACCAGCTTGCTAAGTAATGGGTTGCTGTGCAGCTTAAACAGATCTGGTGAAGTATAGGCACCCTGTCTTATGCCCAGTTCCTCAATAATTGGTCTAGCCACTCCGCTGAGCCACTTAACTTCTGAAGTAATCCCTGAGTACATACTGTTGAATAGTTCCCATAGCTGCCCATCCACGCCTTGGAAGAAAGCAGAATTTAACATGCTCTTGTGGCATACAATGTCGAAGGCTTTTGATGCATCTAGGAAGGTTATGTATAATGGGGACTTCAAGTCCTTAGCTTCTGCAATGCATTCTGTGAGTAAAAATACTGCATACACAGAGGAGCATCCGCTGGTGAATCCGAACTGATGTTTACTTTGGAATGGATCAGTGATAGCTCTTGTTCTCTTTAGCAGTTCTTTTCTAGGACTTTTCCCAATAGGGAGGTAACTGTAATTCGTCTATAGCTGTCTGGGTTACTAGCCGGTTTTCCTTTCTTTAATATGGGTGTCACTAGACCTTTCTTCATACTATCAGGAATTTTGCCCTGTTGGAATATATTATTGATGAGTAGCGTGACTATAGCAATGATTTCCTCTGAAGCATATATTACATGCTCCGCATTCAATCCTTCCGGGTCTGCTGCTTTCCCCTTCCTCATTGAATTAATAAGCCTCTCGGTTTCTTGTTCAGTAATAGGGGGAAAGCACCAGCTTTCACTGGTAAGGTGCTGAGTAGTGCATGGATCACTGTAGCAGAGTTTAACGCTTCCTGACTGAAACTAGGGTGATGTTTGAATGTGGCAAGATCTTCAAAATAATCTGCCCAGCCATCAATTTCTGATTGGTCTGATGGTGGCTTGTTGTTCTTGTTGTGTAAATTCTGCCTCTCGGAGTTACCCTTCAGTCGAACCTCCAAACAAGGCGTGTCTATTCAATCAAATTTCTCACTTACTTAAGCAGCTTACTCTCTCGTGGGTGCGGGACTCCACGGCATCAATGGGATAACGCCAAACACCAGTATGCAGTGATTGAGATATACGTCCTTCCCATACTACTCCACGGTTTGGACATTCTCATCCTTAACAAGACAGAAATTAATCTGCTAGACAAGTTCTACCACAAACTAGTACTTCAAATATTAGGCTTTCCAGACAGGACTGCGCACCCATCACCTTACATCGTATTCGCCACGTTACCAGTTGAGGCGTGTATACATATGTTGAAGCTCATCATGACCAGAAATATCTGCGGAAACCAGGAAATGCTTCTATTCGAAGTAGCGGTAAGACAAAGTGTTGTGGTGCCGCTGCGCCACCACACTGCACTCATTTCCAAGTATCAACGAGGTTTGCCAGAAATAACCGAGAGCTGACCATTACTAGGCGGGGAGCATCCTTAGAGGCCGGAGAGACAAACTGATTCCTGCTGGCCACTGAAAAGGACATTATCCGTCATGTCCTGGCCTTTAAGGTTAGTCATCGCATATTGCTCTATTATTCTATTGTTACATACATTGTTATATTATATATTAGATATTATACCCGAAAGCACCACATTGGTGTCAGGCTAAATTAATAAGCACCCAGATTAACTGTGTTGCGATCTTACTTTTCTGTTCTTCTTTCCGGGTTTCCCGCCTTTCATTCTCACCCAGATATCGCCATCTTGAAATGGTCTTTTCTGAACTAAACTATCCTTTCTCTTATTTTGAGGGTTGTTTTTCCCTTTTCATTGTAAAATGGGGAGTTAAAACAGACACAGCAATTATTCACTGTGTGAGTATTTAAGATTTATGATCCAAGATTTATATTAAATCATTTCTCGTCTGAATCTTACTGTTCAAAGTCTAGTTTTCTAACTTAAATTGTTATTAGTAGTATAAATGTCAGGTTGTATACTAAAATGGATATGTTTATAGGGCTTTGTGTATTTCGAGTGAAAACTGCTCTTACTGCAAACTGTTGAAGCAGTCTGATGCACATTTTTCATTTGAAATATTCACCAACCATGTAACTACCATAAGATACAACTCTCTGCCAAACAGCCAGTCGATTGTAAGCAATTGTACTCTACATGTCGAGGGTAAAACTACAACAATATTTAGAAAGGCACCATGAATCTGTATTCAATCCCCATCAGGTGAAGTACCACCCAATTTTATTAAGTACAAGCAAGGGGTGTATATTGAACAATGCAGACCAAACTGAACTGATTGAGTACTGGTGTCATAGTGGAGCTTCTACAGAATCTCTAGTCAAAATATTAGAGGAAGGGATTCACGAATCTGTTAGGAAACATCCACATATTGTCTTTTATTTCTGGTCTGGGGCATGCGATTTATCACATAAGCGTGGTAAATACCATTACTTGCGTGATGAAAGTGACGCGATTGTACTGAAAATCGTGGAACTCTTTAGGAGGGCAGCATCTTATGTCTCCAGTTTCGGCCAGATGATAAAGTTCATCGACCTACCTATCCCCTCATTGCAAAACTGGAATAGAAGGAAGGGCCATTCAGATTATTTACAGTTTCGAAGATGTGATAAATTGCTAGACAAACAAGTACTCCTACTTAATGCCCATATTGCAGCTCTTAACATAGAATTAGGTCAGAACACACTTCAATGCAACTCAGATTTGGTTTATCGGCGAAAATGTTGAGGTCGCGTGTACAATACATATCATTTCGATCTGTTGTATGAAGGGGTTCATGCCTGCGAACTGTTGACTTTGGTTTGGCTTCGTAAGCTTAAAATTGATTTCAAGAAGTATTTTGTAGACGTGCCCATTCAGGATCTGATCCAAGTGTAGTTAGGTCAAAGCGAGTTCAGCCATTTGTGTTAGTTGTATGCATTGGTACAGGTTATCTGCATATGTAAATTTTCTGCCCGACTTAGTTAATTGATATTGTCGTCTAATTTATTTTATCATTTGGGTCAATTTTCCTGTTGATTGTTCTTGAAATAAGCTGCTATCAAGCCATTGCTATAGTGGCAATGACTTCCAGGTCAGATTATTTCCAGAGTAGTCAATAGGGTTCTAATGTGGTTACCTGGTAATATGATTTAGATCATTAAATTGGTATATTGTCACTTACGATCATGGATATCAATAGTGCAACCTTGGACGATCTTCTTATACTTAAGGATATCGGGAAGGCTCAAGCCAAGCAGATATTACAACTGTGAGAGGAAAAAAGGGGGCATGCAGGCAACCTCAGTGTGCTTGCAAGTCTTTTCGATCAGGGGGAAATGATTTTCAGGACTGGGGCAGTGGGAGGAGTGAGTCACTCTGATGGGCTAAAAGAGTCCACCCAGGAAACCCCACCTGAGACAAGTAAGCCTCTGAGTGCTACTGAAGCTAATAATCTTAAGAAACTGTTTGAAGTCGAATTAAAGTCTCTTAGAGAACAGCTGAGCATGGAACAGCATAAGAGTAGAGAATTGCTTGCATGTCTAAATAGCCGTGGGACATTTATTGACAGACTGGCCCCTGGTGGCGCATATACATCCCGAGCAGATGCTGATGGATCAGGAGACAGCTATGGTGGGAGACTGAGAACTTTTAGAGGTCCACCATCTCCTAAAATGTCTACTTTCGATGGTGGCAAGGAATGGTTACCATTCTTTGTGCTATTCGAAAGGATTGTTAACCACTACAGTTGGCCTAAGCATCATCGTTTGGAGATGCTTATAGAGGCTTTAAGGGACAAAGCATTAAAGTTCTTCTGCACCTGCTCCTTTCCGGTTCAGAATGATTATGACAAACTCGTTTCCAAACTTAATGCTAGATTTGGAAAAAAGACCTCCTACAAACCTCAAGGCACAAGCTGCAAGAGACTCACCAGGAAGGGCGGTCTATTGAGGAATATGCTGAAACTATTCAAGAGCTCACCCTCGATGGTTACCCCGATGCTGCTGAAGAGAGTATTGCGGTTGACAATTTCCTCAGGGGACTGGATAATAAGAAAACAGCTTTGACTGCTATGGACAAAGATCTAGAAACCCTTGAGGAAGCATTGCACATGGTGAAAGCGGCTATATGCAACCAGCGGCTCATCTTGGGGACCAAGGAACCAGAACTAAGGAAGTTCCATTTCTCTGTGGTCAGCGGGAACACTGATCTTTTGCATGAGTGCCCAGACACAGCAGCACAGGTTCGGACAGTACAGCCCCCAAGTAGGCTTGACAAACTTGAAACAGAAGTCAACAATATTAAAGGGGAGTTGTCAAAACTAAATGTTTCCGTCAACCAGATGCTGCCTCTGCTAACAAACCGCTCACGCTCACCAATGAGAACTGCACCTACCAGTTCACCTAGAAATGGTTCACCACTTCCTGGTGCAGGCCCACGGGGAGCATGTTTCAACTGACACCAAGAAGGCCACTTTCATCGTGATTGCCCACAGCGTAGCGGTCTCCTTCACCCTCTCCAACACACACCAAATCGGCAAATTCAAATGAGCAGGGGGGGGGGGGCCGCGCATTTACGAAGTGCGCATGTATGACCAGCAGCAGCATCCCATGAATTTAATCACCCCTATTCAGATTAAACGGACACCAGTAGATGCTGTCATTGATACAGCTGCTCAGGTAACAGCGGTGAGTCAAGCTTTTGTTGATAAATTGTCCCAGTCTCTTCCTATTGGAGAGAATATTACTCTCACGGGTGTGTGACAGGACAATGTGATCAGTGCTCGGGTATGGGGTAAGGCTTGCATACAAGTAGGACTAAGATACTTCAATGGAGTGTTTTGGCTGCTGATATCACAGACCAAGTCATCCTGGGTCTGGATTTCCTAAGATACCACGAAGCCGCCATTGATCTCCCTAATCTATATGTTAGGATAATGAATGAAGTGTTACAGGCTTCCACCATGAAATCCTGTGGGAGAGAGATTCAAATAGCCTGTGTTACGCTGAATAACAGAATTGTGGTGGGTCCGTTTGAGGCAGTGCAAACTATTGGTCGATTGGATCGCCCATTCAGTGCCACACTGGAGCTGGAAATACAACCTTCTCATGAACTTAATGGTTTGATTTCCCCAGATTCAGTGGTGAAACACAGAGAATCCCTTGTTCCACTCTTCCTCCGAAATATCTCACCAAGATTTATTACCCTAAAAACGAACCATGCCCTGGGTACAGCTGTGGTAGTCGAAGAAGTCCTGAAGGAAGATTGTGATGACCCAGGCACTAGATGTGCAAACCATATTGCCAATAATGACCTGGCAGAACATTTGCAAGAGTTGTTCAGTAGATCTGTACACGACATGACAGATTGACAATCTGTACTGCTAAAGGAATTACTGTGTGAGTACCAGGACATTTTTGCACAAAATGACTTAGACCGTGGTCTTTTCAAAGGTGCATACCATAAAGTTGACACCGGAGATGCGAGACCCATCTGTGTGAAAATGCGTCGAACGCCTATCAGCTTTGAAAAGGAAGAGGAGAAACACTTAGAGGAAATGTTGCAGAAAGGTGTTATTGTGCCGTCTAAGTCTGAATGGGCATCAGCTCCTGTCTTGGTGCGTAAGAAGGACAACTCAGTCCGTAACTGCATTGACTACCGTTCTGTGAACAAACTGACCCGCAAGGACGCTTTTCCTTTACCAAACATTGCTACATGTCTCCATGCGCTCAGTGGTAGTACCTTTATCAGCACACTGGATATAGCTGCAGGGTACTGGCAAATTGAAGTTGACCCGAAAGATAGACATCAGCTCGCCTTTATCACAAGGTATGGTTTGTACGAATTTGTCCGGACTCCCTTTGGGACGTGCAACAGTCCCGCCACATTCCAACGTGTCATACAATTGGTGCTACATGGCCTCAACTGGCAAGAATGCCTGGCTTACATAGATGACGTGATTGTCTTTGGGAAGACTTTTGAGGAACATTTTAGTAATCTCCAAAAGGTGTTCGAACGTTTCCGTGTCCATCATCTCAAACTAAAACCAAAGAAATGTAGTCTGATGCAGAAGGAGTTGTGTTTTCTGGGGAAACTGGTTAGCGAAAAAGGCATATCTGTCATGGCTGACAACATTCGTTGCATGGCCTCATGGCCTGTCCCTTCTAACAAAACTGAGCTAGAGTCTTTCTTAGGATATTTCAACTATCATAGGGAACATATCCGCAGATTTGATGGAATGTCAGCTCCTTTGTATTCTTTAACTGGGTCAAAGTCTAGTTTTCTTTTGGAGACTCGGCACCAACAGGCTTTCAACAAGTTAAAGGAAACCGTGACTAGTCCCTCCATTCTTGGGTATCCACTCCGAGCAGGTATGTTTATCCTGGATACCGATGCTTCATTTACTGCGATTGGGGCAGAATTATCACAGGTACAAGATGGGAAAGAAATTGTGATTGGATTTGCCAACAGAGTCTTATACCCAGCTCAAAGAAAATACTGGGTTACCCGGAAGGAACTGCTGGCAATCATTGCGTTCACTCACTAGTATCGGGTTTACCTGCTTGGTCGGCCTTTTATTGTTCGGACCGATCATCATAGAATCTCGAAGGGCAGTTGGCCAGGTGGTTAGAGGAGTTCTCCCAATTTGGCAGACTTGGGTACAAGTGCAGGGCATTGCATTTAAATGCAAATGCAAATGTTTGCAAATGTTTGCAAATGATTCAAATGCAAATGCAGGTGCAAATGCAACCTAGCTCGATTGCATTTAAATGCAAATGCAAATGTTTGCAACTTATTCAAATGCAAGTGCAAGTGCAAATGCAAATGCATTTACAAATGCATTTGAATATGTGGACACACCTCTGGTACTGAAATTCTGGAACACCGTAGTATGTCTCTGTCAACTATGCGTCTGCTGGGATTGAGTCTCTTTGGGGAAACATTTTGTAACATAATCATGTGGTGGGTTCTAACTAGGGCTGGGCACGTGTACACGTTGAGGTGACGTGTACACGGTTACAAAAATCGTAAAGATAGCCCTCAAAGAAAATAATATATTTTTTGACAAATTGATTCTCCGAATTTACCGCCACTCTTTCTGTCAATGCTGTCCAATTTCCGAATTAACCATTTAACACACAAGCCTGCCAAAACACAGCTCCTACTGTGGTCTTGAGAAACGTCAATTTGCAGATAGAGGAGACAGGTTTTGTTTTTAAATGTTACCACTGCCAGTCATTGCAATGGTAAATTTTCAAAAACAATCATCTGTTGGTCTGCTCATGGGGAATCTTATGGGAAACCTTAAACTTTCTTGAACAAATTCGAGAGTCAACGGGGTTAACTAATTATCCACACGTAGCATCTTAAAATAATCAATTTCTTTTAGATTTACAGATTATTAATTCATGATAAACAACATTACATGTACTACAGATTATCAATAATAGAATAGCATATTATCATTAACCCAGGAATGGCCACTGACCAAACACAGCTTCTGCATTGATCTTAAAGAATGTCAATTTTCGACCAAGAAAATAATATTTTTGAAATTTTACCACTGGAATGACTGGCTCGCTTATCGAACTAGTCATTGCAATGTAGCTTTTTGTCTGTAAATGGGACTTTTCTATGAAAGAAAAAATACTTTTTCACCCTTAAAGAATTCAATTTTCAGATTTTTTTGGGACTATTTTGAAAGTAATTTCACTGATGTCTATTGTGTCCATGGAAGCGCCAGTCAAATTACTTTCAAAATAATTATCAAATGTAATGTTGAATATCTGGAAAGTAATTTGACTGATAGCTCCTGCTGTGCCTATAGCAGCAACAGGTTCCAGTCAAATAACATTCAAAATACAGCTGTAGGCAAAAGATTCCAGTCAAATTTGTTTCAAAATATTCTCAGCTTTTTCAATACCTGAATTAAGATTCTCGCATTTCCGGATTCAAATGCTTAAATGTTAACTCCTATGGCTGAGATAACATATGACTGAGCATGTGTGTGTAGTTAGACTGAATGACAGATGCTTCTAATCACAATGGTTGAACAGTAAATTAACCCATGTCATGCAGAATTATCAGCATCTATTATTTATTGATCTTGGTAAATGTTTATTTGCATTCCAAGAAGATAATCTTTGAAGATTTACCACTGGAATGACTGACTCGATTACCAAGCCAGTCATATCAGTCATACATTTTCAAAAAGTGTCTTCTTTTGTAATGCAAATAGACATTCAAATAGGCCAATCTTGACAAATAAAGGACAACGCAATACACTATTCATAGGTTGAGCAACCATAGCTATATTACTACGCTCACGCTAATTACTTGGAAAGAATCTTGACAAAAAATATAGCAAGTACTTGTTGAACAGATTGTACAGTCAAAAGTGTTCTAGTGACCACCTGTATTTTGGGGCCACGAGATTGCGGTTCTTTAAAACAGATGATTGTATGAATATTATTAATTTGACCGGAAAATGAGCATATGGATTAACGCAGCAACAACGTGTAGCCTAATTGCTTTATTAACGCTTTTATCCCCAAACCGGAAAGACCAGCCTTGTCGTGGTCTTTACAAAGGCCCATTTGCAGACCGAGAGAAGAGGATCACTGAGCCAATGAATTCAGTGGTTTTGTATGTACGGGTTAAAAGGTCAATACATTGGAAAAGAGAATGGAGGCACCAATTCCTTACTATTTAGGTAATCATATTTATTATACTCTAGAGATACGTTGTTGTAGATTATCTAAAAAACAAATTAACTAAAATGTGTTGGCTTGCTAAGATCTCAACTAACTTAAGCTAGACTAATTTCAAAATATACATGATTTTGCACACACACATATATATATATATATATATATATATATATATATATATATATATATATATATATATATATGTATATTTATGGCTGAGAGCTACATGTTAAGAAATTCAGAGTAAAATGTGTTAATAAATCTCAGGGAATTAAATTTCTAATTTCTAGCAATAGAAATCACATTTTTATGATTAAAAAAATAATGTGGTTGAATATTTTGAAATTGATTTGACTGAGTGCTGTGGCTGCTATTTACAGCAGCAGCAGCAGCAGCAGCAGCAGCAGCAGCAGCAGCAGCAGCAGCAAGGCTCTATGCTATGTTGAAAGAAATGCAAAATGGAAAAAGTGGTGCCTTTGAAAAAAACTCAAATGCATTTGAAAACTCAAATGCAAATGCAACCCTTTTTATGCAAATGCAAATGTAAATGCAAATGCAAATGCAAATGCAAATACATGAGATTCAAATGCAAGTGCAAATGCAAATGCGTCAGAAATTTCATAATTGCATTTAGATGCAAATGCAAGCGCAAATGCATTCAAATGCAAATGCAAATGCATTTGCACTTGCACTTGTACCCAGGCCTGCTCCCAATATGACATGACCATTCAGCACCGGAAAGGGGGAAAGCACAGTAACGCTGATGGATTGTCCAGAATCCCTGACCGGTGTTTCCCTGTAAGGGCTGTAATTACCGCACACGCCTTCACTCACAGTGGGAGCGATTTGATGTGGAAATTGATGAGCTGCCTGTGATGGTTCATGCTGTAAATATTCTTGGAGGTGACAGTGATTCTGATGACGATTTGGAGATAGATGACCCAAATCTTTTTTCCACCGGTGGCTCATCGAATTGGATCTTCTCATTCTCATCCTCTCAGCTCAGGCAGTTACAGTTGGAGGACCCTGATCTGAACACGGTAATTTCCTGGAAAGAAACAGGATACCGCTCCTCAGAATCCGAATTATACTTGTTCAGTCCAGTAGTCAAGTCAATGTGGCAAGCCAAGGAACAGCTGATTCTAGAGAACGGAGCCTTGTTTTACCGCTGGGAATGAAACAGTTTTGCAACGAACTTGTTAGTAGTTCCACTGTCTTTACAAAAAGATGCCCTAGAGAGTTCTCATGACTCGCGACTCTCAGGCCATATGGGACAAATGAAGACTCTGGCGAAACTCAGAATGGCATACTTCTGGATTGGTTGCTCATGAGATTGCTTGGAGTATGTCCGTTCTTGCACCACTTGCAATCGTAACAAGAAACCTACAATTCGAGCTAAGGCTCCCCCAGGCAGTATCATGCAGGGTTGCCATTAGAACGGGTCCATCTTGACATTCTCGGTCCTTTTACCGTGTCTCAGCAAGGTAACGGGTATGTTCTGGTTTTGATAGATCAGTTCACAAAATGGATTGAGTGTTATGCTTTGCCGAACAAAGAGGCGGAAATGGTTGCACACTCCCTGGTCGAGAGATTTATCTCTGTGTTTGGATGTCCTTTACAAATACATACTGATCAGGGACGTAATTTCGAAAGCAAGCTTTTCAACTCTATGTGTAAGTTTCTGGAAATAACAAAGACACGTACCACTCCATATCACCCTAGCGCCAATGGCCAGGTGGACCGCTATATGGCTGCTATTTCACGCATGATCAGATGCTATGCTAGGGATAGTGAACCTCAGAGCGATTGGGACAAATACATTCCATACATTGCGGCTGCCATACGAGCCACTGTCAACCGCCAAACTGGTTTCACCCTAAACAGGATGATGCTAGAGAGAGAAACTTGGCAACCACTTGTAGTCCGGGAGCCAATTTTCAAAAGGGGTCTAGAAGAATGGTTTCGTAGCACACCCAGTATTCAGAAGGTTTGTCTCTATATTAAGCTAGACCGATGTCTTGGGTATATTCTGAGCCGTGTTGTACAAGAAAATTGTGGTATCACTAACCCGTGAGAAGCCCATTTACAATAGGTGTTGAATGTAGCTCTCAAACAATTTTCACAATGGTAAATTTTTCACAAACTTAAGCTCATGTTATATCAATACAATCTTAACCAAAATGGAAAGGAGTGATCGTATATCGCAGATTTATACATAATCAACCTCGTTTAAGACACCCGTATGTTGCTTTGTACATATTGGGGGCACTTAGGTCTTCTTGTGACTAGCAATACCTTAGCTACAACAATGCCCATGTTTTCTACATTTTTCATAATTAAACTTTTAACTGACATGCAGTGCATGTCTACACAAGCTGGCAGGACATATTTATCACGTGAGCAAATGAGAGAATGTTACTCATCCGTGTCAGAGTCATCTTCGACAATTGTGTGCTGAACATTGTCACACATTTCACCTCCCATACAAAGGCATGCTTCAGTGCAGAGTAGATTGTTAGCCTAGCATTGACAGAGATCTGTTCTTTTGCAGGCAGACTTTTGACATCTACATGATGTGAGTTCAATTAATCCAAATGGAGCAGGATCCTTTGACATTAGAACAGGCTTGAGTAGACCATCCACTATACTCCAGCCATGTCCATTTGGAGATGGAAGATTCTGAACAGCTTGCAATGAACGTCTCCAAACAAGAGCTTGAAAATTGGCCCTTTCGGTGTGATGCTTTAGACTATTCGATGTAGGTGGAAGATTTTCATTTCTTTGTTTCTTTTGACAAAAGAGCCAATAACGGGTTTCATCAGCTGTCTTTCCCACATCCCTGGTGGTATACAACTCACAGACAAATTTCTCACATAGAATTGCAGTATTCGGTGATAAGTCAACATGTTCGCCGAGTTGGGCTAAGCTAAGCTGATGACATTCAGATGACTTTAAGAGATTGAATGCTTTTCTCTTAGCGACTCCAAATAATGCACTAGTGCTATCACAACCTGTAAGAGAATGAAACCCAGGCAAAGACAGACAGATAGCTGGGCCCAGTACTTGAACAACTGTATGTATTGGTATGTATCGCAATTTGTCCTTTGTGCCCGTACGGAACCATAGTTCAGAACAGTGAAGCGAATGATACGTATATATACTAAGTACTGCCACGTCTGTATCAGGAGACTGTATAACAACACGCATGTGGTCTTTTGAAGCGTGTAGCGCGTGCAACATCATACACGTATCTGCTTCCTCGTGATCTGATCGAGGTTCTTCCAAATACGACGAATTGTTCGCTGAAATGACAACAACATCCATTCCATCGTTAAAGCCACCAGCAAGAATGACGCAATTGTCGGCAAATAGCATATTTGGACCAGTATCACGCCACCGCTTGCTGAGAAATGCAACCAGGTTACTTTTGTTGCTTGGATTGCTGATGTACTTGGCCCATTGCTTTGGAACGGGAGTATTTTCTCCAGCAATCTTTACTTCCAATGCTGTTGATGACCCACGTTTTAGCCGCTCTTCCGCTTTGAGAGATTCCAGTCTATCATATCTGTCAAAAACTATATCTACTCTGTTGCAGTCTTCTTGATTCAGTGGAACTGTAAAGATGTGCCAGTATTTATCAGCCAATTCTCCAAATGTAGACGTACCTCCAGTTTTAACCATTTGCACAATTGCCATGCCATCTACTACATAAGCTGTTGCGCCTGTCTTGTCAACAGGTGGAAGCCGTCCATCAACATTTACTTCCTTTTCTAGTTCACTTAACAAAACACTTTTCACATTCTTTCTTAGAGTCCCATCCGTATGTGACAATGATAGTGGAACAGCAGACAGTTCATACGTCATCACTAGTTTTAAATCAACATCTCTGGACCTTGCGGCAATAATTAATCGACCAAATAGTTCGCGGTCAGATCTCACATTGTGAATTTTTTCATCATTTGTTTTGAGTTTTTTCTTCTGTGCTAGGCTGGCAAATGTTTTAAGTTTTAAGTGTGGCAACGTGTCCCAAAAGCTTCTCGTGTTAGTGTCCAGCCGCTCCTGAACAAAATTTTCCATAATCTCCTTACCAATGTCACAGGCGGAAACAAGTCTCTTGGCGATTTCACTAGGCAATACCACGCCAGTTGCAATGTTACAAGCGGAAGACACTCGCTGTCGTCGTTTTCCGCAATATTAAAGGGATTGGTCATTATATCTGATGAGAACATCGAAAGTATCTTCTGCACATCGGTTTCATCCCTGTTCATTCGATTAGTCCCCATTTCCTTATGTACTCCAAACATGTGACTATCTTGTAACCCACACATTTGCTTTGTCAACGTTGTTATGGCTGCCCTCTCGTGGCTAGTTAAAAACCACTTCTCCAGAGCTCCTGGCTTTTGTGTTATTCCAATAATACCACCTCGCTTTTTGGAATCCAAATTAATCGATTGCTCTAAGGCCATATCTGTCCACACTTGATTGAATGGATGCTCTGAGCGACTTACGGAATGATTTCCATTCAAGAATTGTTCATGTACATGGGGATGTGTACTTGGAAGCATCTTCATGTCCGCAAGATATATTGGCAGCCATCTTGCATAATTGGTTCTGTCAATGCTGTAGAAATATGGCGCCATAGCAGCAGTAGCAGATAGGTGTGCCTGCCAATCTCCACTTTTCTCAGCTCTTATGAATCCAAGCAGCAGCTCTACCATATGAATATATGAGTTCCAAAATGCGAACAGGTGTGATTTCGAGCTTGACTCAACTTTAAAGGATTTGAACAGCTGTTGCAATTTATTCACGTACATACACACCTCTTTGAAATTTTCTTGCAGTGCGTCTAAGTCGTCAATGCTGCTTCGGCACATCTTAATTTTCTCATCCAGACTCTCCAATTCTGTTGGAGTAATGTGGTCTTCATGTTGTCCATTTTGTTGAACCCATTTGGAAAAAGACTGCCATTGTAATCGCAGCAGCGCTTCCATAACCAATTTGTGAGCCCTCACTCCTCGATTATATGACTTCCCTTTAAGTAGAGCAGCAGCCGTGCTGCTACCATATTTGTTGGCCTCTATGAGGAGATCTTCTAAGCCAGAGTCATCAAACATCTTTCCAATAACAGCTAAGTAGTTTAGCGCAATGACGAATCCCCCCAGTCTGATCACAGTGTCACTAAACTCTTCTTTATATCGCCACTGTATCTCCTTTGCCTTGACATATATGGCCAAGTCGAATGTAATGACCGAGTCATTCTGTCCTAGTGTTGTCATCATTCTTTGATGGAGTTAGTATACATACATAAAATATAACCTTCACATTTCACCCTCGCCTTTGGTATATGCATGCAAAATGTATGTTGGATATATGTTAGGTCGATATCCGTCTAACTATCATATATGGTGAATCTAATACGATATTACTTTGAGTTATGACACGATCATGCTTATATCGTTGTGCACTGTGGATACAGCCAAAGCCTAGACCCCCTATGCAAAGAAATCAGGATAACTAATTAGTGCTACCACAATTTGTTTGTACAACAGGGCTTAAAATGTGTGGGACATGTCCCCCAAGCCACAGCAAGTGTTAAACCTTCCGAATACTGGGTGTGCTACGTCACGATTCTGACCTAGCTTTAGCTCCTGGACTATTAGGGGAAGGCGTGAAATAATACCCCTTCTATTTCTTAAACTTTGCTTAGTTGTTATAACGCGATGGCTTCAATTTCCGTGCAATGAATGCACCCCTTAGTTTAATTTGTTGATCATCATTTCCCCGGTCGGGTAGCAGCAGCAGCCGCCGTAGTAGTAGTAGTAGTAGTAGTAGTAGTAGTAGTAGTAGTAGTTGTAGTAGTAGTAACGGCAGAGGTAGTAATAGTAGAAGTAGTAGTTTTTATTATTGTCAAGCATTAGTTCAATAAACCCGGTCTTTGATGACGCACTGTCACTATAGGACTTTCATTCATCATCTGGAATGTAATTTTACCTTTTTCAATTTTTCTACCCAAGTGGGCTTCGAACCTGGCTATTCTATGGCACCTTTCGCCTAGCGTTCGGGAGGCGAGTGCTCTACCACCAGACCGGCACCCAGAGGACAAAAATCCTCTTTCACCGGACTGGCTTTCAACCACCAGTCTCACAACCACGCGAATTGACTGGACTTTTTATGGTATTCTCACACGGGTGTGTGGTGGTGGTGGTGGTGGTGGTGGTTGTCGTGGTGTGGTGTTACGGTTGGTAATTGTGTACGTGGTGGTGGTGGTGGTTGTGGTGGTGGTGGCGGCGGTGGTAGTGATACTGTTGTTGTTGTTGTTGTTGTTGTTGTTGTTGGCGGTGGTGTTGGCGACGGCGGCAGCGGTGGTGGTGATCGTCGTGGTGGTGGTGTTGTTGTTGGTGTTGGTTGTGGTGGTGGCGGTGGCAGTGTTGCTGATGGTGGTGGTGGTTGTGGTGGTGGTGGTGGTGGTGGTAGTGGTAGCGGTCGTGGTTGTCGTGGTGGTGGTGGTGGGGTTGGTGGTATAGTGATTGTGTTGGTGGTGGTGGTGGTTGTGATGGATACGATGACAGTGTTGTTGTTGTTGTTGTTGTTGTTGTTGTTGTTGTTGGTGGTGGTGGTGGTGGTGGTGGTGGTGGTGATCGTGGTGGCTGTAGTGGTTGAGGTGGTTGTGGTGGCGATGACGGTCTGGTGATGATGACGATGATTTTCTTTTTACATGTTGAGGCTGGACCGTGTTGCTTTGTATTACCCTCGCCCCATAAGGGGAAGAGGCTATTGCGAACAGGCACGCGTGCGTGCGTGCGTGCGTGCGTGCGCGCGTCTCAGACCGCACTTGCATCTAAAATAAACTACTGATCTGATTTGCCTCAAATTCTAAAAGAACGAGGGAACTTGCAGTGCAAGAAGATTCCTAGACATTGGCCGTGATCCGGATAAAAGAAACCGAAGACGCATCAGATCAAATTTTTGAGATATGCACTACTGATCTTAATTTGCTCATATCTTAGCACAAGAAATTGGGTAGAACATACATTTTTGGCGTGATCTGAAGAAATCCGGGAAAGTTGAAAACATCAAGATAATTCAAAAACCTATAGAGTGACAAAAATTGGACGGCGATGGTCTGCAATCTCCGATTGCTCTTGTTGTTAGCTGTAGAGCGTCCATTCTCCCTCTGCACTCCCTCCGTCCCTCACTCCCTCCATCCTTCACTTCGTCCCTCACCCCGTCCACCAAACCCCCACCCTTTACCCAACCCCATCCATACATACATACATACATACATCCAACGATCAACTCAATCAATCAATCAATCAATCAATCAATCAATCAATCAATCAATGCCACTTACCATATCCTGCTTTGAGACATATGGGTGGAGGCATGATGGTCTGTCGTTCATTCGGTCGTTCGTTCGGTCGGCCGCTCGGCCGACCTTTCGGTCGGTCGGTCGGACATCCCGGCCAGCCAGCCAAACAGTAGATTGGTTAATAGATCAAATGAAATATAATAGTCTTCTTCTTCTTCTTTTCGATCGCTGGTATCACACTTGGAGAGCCGTTCTCAAGATGAAATCTGTGGTTTTCTGCAGTTCTTCCACAGGCCCATACAGCTCTTCAAGAAAGGAGGTTGACAAAGGCCAGATCTCTTCTCTAAGCAGCTGATACGTACTGCAACATTGAAGTATGTGCTCTGTGGTCTGTTCTGCATCTCCACAAGGACAAGCGGGCGATGTCGTAAGGTGGAACCGCCTGTACATGTGTTGGTTTAGTCTGTTATGTCCAGTTCTGAGACGAAAAATGGTCACTTGCTCTGGCCTCGAGAGATGATGGTAGGCATCTTCTGATTGAGGTGTTCTATAGAGTGACTTGATGATAGTCTTCATCTCTGTATGCGTAACCATGTTTTCTGTCTGATTCTCTTCTGCACCCACCTTTGCCATCTTGTCTGCTTCCTCATTTCCTTGGACTCCACAGTGTGAGGGGATCCACTGCAATGCTATCCGAAAGCATTTGATGGTTTGTAGTGCTTCTTCAAGTTGTGGCAGCTTACCTTTGGTGATAGCCTCAAGGACGGAGCGGGCATCAGATAAAAAGACATCTATCTGTGCAATAGGGTCTGCTGTTCTGCTGATGGTATTAGCTGCATGGACCAGTGCTTCGACTTCAGCTCTATAGTTTGTGCAGTGTTTGCCTGTCGGTATTGCAGCTGACTCATGTTGTCCGTTTGGATACTATAATATAATAGTTAGAGCCTAGGATTGTCTTTAGTAAACAGAAGAATTGCTTGATATTTACATCAAAGATGCTATGTTGTCTTTTGATAGTACGGGGCTGCTGACGTAATTGACATAGCTTATGATATTTGAAAGACTACTATAGGCAATTGCTTTATAAATGAGGTTTTGCAGTATCATACAGGCAAAATATCTTGACAGGTTGAAGTGCGGTCATTTATTTGGAAACAACTGTGTGATGGCTCTGTAGGTTTTTCTTTTTCATATGGAACTTTCCTAAACAGTTGTTTTGCAACAAGTGCATTTCTTTTACACAAACAATCGTTTGAATTCGTTAGGAAATGAACGAACAGAATAGAAATTAAAACAATAAAACTACAATTGTATATTTTTTAGCTTTCAGAAGAGCACAATTTTTAACCGTCACATATGTACGTGTGTGAATATGTGTGTCCGGAGCTGTATTTTAGAAAAACTTATTAAAAACTGTTATTGTGGTTGCTTGCATGCCCTTCACCCCTTTGCATAGTGCCCAAGACAGCTTAGTCTGATATAGGCTATAGTAATATATATGTCTATGATAACAAATTATTAGGTATTTCCGAAGACGTCGTGCCCAACCGATCCTACTTCAACATCTGCACGGTTTTGAAGCATTTGCATCTTTTAATAAAATTACTATTGTCGGACTATTGGGCTGTCGGATTATTGGGATGACGGACTAGTGGTTAAAATTGTCGGACTATTGAGTTTGGTTGTCGGACTACTCGGTAAAATTGTCGGAATATTGGGTTGCCAGACTACTGGGATGTCGGATTAGTGGGGCGTCCCCGTGTGAACCTGGTGTATCAGTCGTGTGTGTGTGTGCGTGCGTGCGTGCGGGGGCGGTGGGGTTGGGGGGATGGTTGGGGGGGGGGGGTGCGGGTAGGTTGCAAGAGGTCAGAAGGCAAGGGGAGGGTGGATGTGAAGGGGGTCAGAGATCCCCGCCACCCGATAGATTTTGAATGTTTATATACTCTCAGATAGCATCAGCTGGCTATAGACTTAAAGCTATCTTATTATTATGACTGCCTGTTAAATGTATTTTTAAAAGTGCATTTCGCAATCACAGGGGTGGCAATTACCCCCCCCCCCCCCCCTACCCACCTGCAGACTACTACCCTACTATTATACCCGTACGTTTTGAAACAAGGTCTATAGAATATCGGAAACTGCGGGTTTTAGATGTTTTCGGATAAGGCCTAAATTTGTGGAATCCTAGTGTATTATCGTACGCGTTCCTGTGTTAAAATATTAGCTAAATTTGACCAGCAGTTTGCGAGAGATACACAGATCCAGAATTTGATCTGATCCAGATATGGGTTATTTTATCTGGATTATGGCAACGTCAGGAAATCCTCTTGCATGACAAGTACGTTCGTTGTGTTAAAATTAGGGCAAAATTGGGTTTGATTCTCCCCGAAAATTTTCGGTGGACCATATACTCGCCACTTTGTCCGTGTTCGTTGATCCGTCCATCCATTCGCATTCTACAAGTCTGTCCGGGCCATTGTCTCAAGACTTATATGTATGATCATGAAACTTGGTATGTGGATGCATCTTACAGAAATATACTGTGTGCTCTACTTTTGACCTACTTTTAACGGTTCACTGAACGTTACAGAACATTTTTGTCTGGGCTGGGGGGGGGGGGTTTGCATGCAGAAACTAACCTTATTGTACTGATGCACTATATGCTGAAGGTGTGCTGCGTGTGAAAAGTAGGTCAACGTAACCCTACTTTTCACGGTTTACTGTACATCACAGAAAAATGTTTGTGTGGGCTGTAGTTTCAAAATTTTGTTGGTATACCGGAACTAACCTCAGTGTATGAGTACATTATACTCTGAAAGTGTATTATGAGCATTAGGTATGAAAAATAGGCCAGTATTTTTCAAAATTCACGGAAAATGCTATTGACCCACTTTTCATCGTTCACTGAACAGTATAGAAGGTTTTGTTCAAGCAGTAGTTCCAAGAGTTTTCGATATACAATAGTACATGAACTAAACTTATGTTATATGGATGCATTATAGGATGAAGGGGTGTTGTGTATGAACAGTAATTCAGCCAGACAGCCTAACCTACTTTTCAGGGGGTACTGAACATTACAGATAATTTTGGGCCAGGCTGTAGCTTCTTTGTTTTACAATAGTTCAGGAAATCAACTTGGTGTATGGATGCAGTATACGCTCAAGGTGTGTTGCGTTTGAAAAGTAGGCAAGCATGAGCTACTTTTCGTAGTTTACTGGACATTACAGAGAATTTTTGTTCGAGATGTAGTTCCAGAGTCTTTGCCTATACATGAACTAAACTTGTTCTATGGATACATTATATGCCGTCTCTGAAGGCGCGTTGCGTATGAAATTTTTTGATTGAGCAATTTTTTGGCAGCCATCATGAATTTTCCGAAAAATGTCGGTATATCGTTTAAAATGCTACTCATTAAATGCTTGGGCAATTTCAACCAGACTTGCCTGGAAGAATATTAGGCTGGTAGTTTTCAAAACTTGTATACAGAATTTTGATTTCCCGATTTTTCTGGCGGCCATGTTGGATTTTCTGAAAATCAGTTAAAATTCTACTTCTTATTAACCGTTTGAACGATTTCAAGATAACTCGGCTGGAAGGACCCTAGAGTCATATGCTTCTGAGCTTGCATACAGAATTTCGATTGGTCAATTTGTTCGGCAGGCATCTTGAATTTTCCGGAAAATGGCTGGAAATCGTTTAAAACCCTACTTTTCATTAACCTCTTGTTCCAGTGGCCATATTGTTTCCCAAAATCAGGATCAGGCTTCATTGATAACTAAGGGTGATTAAAGTTTGTTCAAGAGAACTTGATCTTTGATAAAACATGGCTGTCACGGACCAATCAAAATTTTTGGTTTGATGGCCATATCTGATTTTTTTTATTGGCTGGATGGAACCTAAGGGTCAATCTGATTGTGTGGCCAGCGTTCATCATTAATTTCCCCCTAAATATCGATTATTCTGAATTACCAATTTTGTATTTTATATCTTGTTACTGCTGAATAGAAAGTATTATGTCTATTCAAATGTTAGTGGTTCAAATGCTAATAGTCTAGGTGAGCGTTAAGGCTCTTGGGCCGCTTGTTATGTACACACTCGCTATGCCTTCTTTTTCTAACTGGAATGCTGGTGTTTCGATCACTTAAGGTCCAGTGAATAAGGAAACAAAATTTTGAAAGTGATCAATTGTCTGTGCTGGGATAGGCGTCATTTTCTTTGGGTGGCCCAATAACCCCAATAAGTTAACCATGCGATATTGAATCATCGCCACTTTTATTGAGTTTAGACAAACAGAGAACACAACAGAATTCAAGATTACAAAAAAGTATCCATTCATTTTGCTGCTGAAAGCAACTGAAAATGTCCTTTAATTATAGCTTCATTTCGATGGTATATCTAACGTGCCATGAACTGCTGCATGAACAAAGTTAAATGTTTAGTTATTTAGTTCACAGATTAATCATCGCATGTCCTCAGCTCAGCCATGACATGGTAACTCTTACTTACAAAGAACGTGTCACATTTGTGACAACATCAACTGTAGTAGTTGATGTATTGGAGACATTGTAAGCAATCGTTTCCAGTGTAAATGGAATACGACATATCACACTGTACACACATTGAAGATTTTCGATCTTCGGGTCTAATTTAGAAATATATCTACCACACCTCTGATAAGAATATGATGTAACGGTTGCTGCGACGACCTCTTATCAAAGATGCAGTAGCACGATTATCTGCTCGCCTCGTCGACGGTGATGGTGACGATATTTATACTCGATAATCTGGGCCTGATCTGACTCGGGTAAAAGATGGTGGCTCGGGACGGTGGTCTTCCGTCGCTTCCAGACTGGACAATAAATAACCCAAACTCTTGCTTCGAGGATATCGAAGTGATAATATATTCTCTGAAGTTTGACTGTCTGATATGACCATGAATATGTGTGACTTATGCTGTCATGATAGAAGTTAAAATAAAACTCTAAGTAAATATAAGTGGCTTATACTGCCACCAGCGATGTTAAATAATTAATATTGTACTTATACTAGCCCGACTACTTTGGGTGACTTATACTGCCACCAATGAATACAGAAACAACCGATATCTACGCGATACGAATACTGGTTATTCTATCATTTAAAAGTTGCGTTTCACGATTCGCTAGGCAGTTTCATCAAATACTGTTCTTGGCTACTTAAAGCCATTCACCAAGAATTCATTTGAATCTCGACAAAATCAGTTCCACGGAACTATGCGGACTCGAGGCTAGGCTTTCTTCAGACCAATCTTTTTCTGAACCTTCAACGTTAGAGACCGGACCGAACCCCGACTGAAAGTTAAAGTCCCGCTTATATACAATCTTAGTTTTTTATATCTTGTTGTTCTCTAAAATTCCAGCTGCCTTTTATGACAGAATGACTTATCTTGTTTGACGACAAGTCTCGATTTGTGTATCTACGCCTATGAATCTGTCCGAATGACGAATGGTCGGTTTGATACCAAGTATCGATTTGTGTACCCAACATCCATGAATCTGTCAGAATGACGAATGATGGGTTTGATGACAAGTTTCGATTTGTGTACCTAACATCTATGAATCTGTCAGAATGACGAATGACCGGTAAACAAGTTACCATTCTTCTTAGTCTTGAGTGATTACTTTTCGGCTACTGCTTATGAATCTGTCCAAATGACGAATGATCGGTAAACAAGTTACCATTCTCCTTATCCTGATTGTTTACTTCTCGGTTCATTTTCTCAAGCTTTCGTGAGAATATAGATCGCCATTGTAACTAACTGCTTCCGTATGTCATATTTCATCTGATTCCGGCTAGACGCTAATCATCTTGCCAATTTTGATAATGTACGTACACCGTCTGACAATGTATGCATATCCCACGCTGATAATGTACGTATTCCTCTTACAAGGACGCTATGGACGGTACCAGTTATCCAGTGCTAATAATATATATCCAAATAATAAATATATATCCAAATAATAAGACGCTGGTAATGCATCTAAGTATAGATGATGATGATCATTGCTAGTAACCGCTGATCGGTACATCTTAATATACATGGTGACATAGTCTATTAGCTCGCCTGGTATTCACATCTGAATTTTGAATTTTTACTTGGGACTTACTCGTACATATAAGATGTCCAGCGGGGTCATGACTTCCCACAAGACAATCCCATATCTACAACATGTCATCCTCCTCCAGCTCCCCGTCCACATTACTAATGCTACTCGGACCTGATGTTCCTGGTCGATCTTCAGCCCTGCTTGATGAAAGAATCTCGGTGATCTGTCCTGCTAAGTTCTCATCTAGCGACCACACCCCACCCCACCCCACATGTACACACACACACACACATGCCCACGGAATGGGTCTTATTGGGTCCATGCCCTTACGAGGTTATTATGCACATACCTAATAAGGAGCGTGGGCATGAAATGTCCCTCTTGGGTAAAACGCTGAGAGGTAAACGCACACAAAAAATATTAATTAAGAGGTATTGCACACACACACACATCTTAAGGAAATGCACACACATCTTAAGGAAATGCACACACACACACACATCTTAAGGAAATGCACACACATCATAAGGAAATGCACACACATCATAAGGAAATGCACACACACACACACACACACACACACACACACACATCTTAAGGAAATGCACACACATCTTAAGGAAATGCACACAGTAATTAAGAGGTATGCACACACATATTAAGGAAATGCACACACATCCTAAGGAAATGCACACACTTCTTAAAGAAATGCAAACACCTCTTAAAGAAATGCACACACATCCTAAGGAAATGCACACACACACATCCTAAAGAAATGCACACACACATCTTAAGGAAATGTACACATAATAATTAAGAGGTATTCACACACCTCATAAGGAAATGCACACAGACACACACACATACATACATATATATATATATATATATATATATATATATATATATATATATATATATATATATATATATATATATATATATATATATATATATATATATATATATATATATATATATATATATATATATATATATATATATATATATATATATATATATATATATATATATATATATATATATATACATATACATATACCGTTTTACTCACAAGCTTTTCGGTGAGAGGCTAATTCAAGTGCAAGTGTGTTGGGTGCTTAACACAGTAATCAGCTAGATGTCGTTGGAATCTGATCGTGGCAGGATGATCCCATCACTGCCAGTTATTATATAGGGCTGCCACCTTGAAGCGCAATGTCGCAGAAATGGGAACATAAACCCATCGTCACACTATACTAACGAGACCAACCAGTCCATCCATTACCCTTTTGATGTCGAGTACTTGGTCGCTGGCATGACCTTCTGTCGCACTAATTCTTTACTGTGTTGTTTTGATTTAACAACACCCCAAACCCCACCAGTATATACTTAGCAGTCATTAAAATGTGAATGTCTGACCAACTAAGTATATACTGGTGGGGTGTGGGGTGTTGTTAAATCAAAACAACACAGTGAAGAATTAGTGCGACAGAAGGTCATGCCAACGACCAAGTACTCGACATTGAAATGGTAATGGATGGACTGGTTGGTCTCGTCAGTAGTGTGACGATAGCTCTGACATGTGCGGTAACTCTCCATAGTTGGTATTAATATGAAAATCAGACGAACCGCTTATATGCAAATCTGAAGAGTACATATTTATCAAGTTCTTAGCAGTCATTAAAATGTGAATGTCTGACCAACTAAGAACTTTATAAATATGTACTGTTCAGATTTGCATATAAGCGGTTAGTCCGATTTTCATATGTCAGAGCATCGGAAATGCTTGCTGAATTTTCCAGTAATGTTTAACTCTATTAAATGCAAAACGCATTGACCACCAGTCATTAATTACACTTTGCAAATGTCCACTCTTTGTTAAAACAGCTGGGATAATACACTTCAGAAAATGAGATCTCAACGCAATGCACTTATCAATGTGTAACTTTATTGAGAAAACATAATTCCCTTGATAGCACAGTTAAAATTTTCTCATAAGAGATGAAGACATGTAATAACTTTAGCTTAATATATCTCATTCCATATTAATGTTCTCGTGTCACAATAATATATCATTTTGCAAGAGTCTATATTATTGGGACACGAGAGCTTTAAGTACCGTATTCCTCCTAATACTAGCCTAGACTTCAATTAGGATAATGGGTGTTCAATTTCTAAAACAACATCTATGAGAAAGGGTGTGGGCTTATATTAGGGAGCTTTCCCACCCCCCACATATTTTGTCTATACCACGTAAACTCAACGCAATTTTCCTGTTCAAATTCTCGAAGCTTATGTTTAATAACTCAAAAACAAAATCGTGGAAGTGAAATTATTAAATTGGAGCACCTAAATATCATATATCCTTTTATATAGATAAAAAATCAATCCTGAATTGAAATGGCGCTAAGAAAAGATAGAAATCATGTGATTCGCAAATGCGCCTGCGAAGCAGAAGAGCGCGTCGCCAAAGCAGAAGAGCTCTATTTATCTAAGCGAGTACTCGTATGAATAACCGGTATTTATCTGAGTATTCATGATGGTGTTTTTTAGTTATACATTAAATGTAGGCGTCGAGAATTTGTACCAGAAAATTACATGGAGTTTTTGTGATATAGGGAAAAAACTGTAATATATAAGCACACACCACTTCTCAGAGATGCTGTTTGAATAAAAAAACTCCCCTTTTGTGTGATATCTCGCGAGAACGCCGCGGCTCAAAACTGGAGTTAGATAGGGGATATGCTTCTTAGAATAGTTTTGCCTTTTTGAAACTGCTAAGAGACCAATGGAACTCATATGCCAAAGATAGGGGACATAGGCTAGTATTAGGAGGAATACGGTAACATAGGACAATTATTTAGAGCGTTTGCGCTTTTCTCTTTGAATAACACCATTTATTTTATTTTTTTACATCTTGCCAAGTTCTCTTGTGGTTGTTCGCCCTGTACTTTGAGAATTCTATGTATGATTGACATAATGTTTTTTTCCTGGAGCTTTTAGCCGTTTTACGTCATCTGAGAAGAAGTCCTCAACCTCCTTACTTTCTTCTGGTGACCATTTAACTGAAACAAACAATATGAAAATATGCTTGTACAAATTAAAACAATAAATTGATGTATGCTTCTCGAAGACATACACTGCAGAAAAAATAATTTCCACCAGACATATGTTAGCAACTTAGATTTTGCTTGGCACCATATGTTAACGGGATGGAATAATAAAGTTATGGTCCGGACAAACTTGGGACTATATGCGCCACCAAAATGTTTCTGCCCGCATAAAATATGACTTTTAACCTTTGGGTCACATGATGGCAGCCAACTTTTAGCAAACCACTACAATCACTTGGAACTACCAGGAATGTTAACCTGGAAGGCTTTGACAGCGAGTGTAGGCCAAAGGCCTTAGTTAACTGAGCGTTGCAAGACCCACATGTAAAACAAGAGATCCAAGAATGGATCTTGGCGCTCACCGGAGGATACATAATATATAAGTATGTATTTATTTTATTGATGCAGTGGCAACATGCGGCTTCAATTTCCACATGCTAACCCCGCCGACAGTCATGCACCCATTAGTTTAATTTGTTGATCACGATCTCCCCGGTTGGGCATCGAACCGCCATACCACAACTCCGCATGGCATCAGCAACCAGACATCTTTCCCCCGGACCAGCACGCCAAGAAAAATCTTGGTGTATGCATGCATATATATATATATATATATATATATATATATATATATATATATATATATATATATATATATATATATATATATATATATATATATATATATATATATATATATATATATATATATATATATATATATATATATATATATATATATATATATATATATATATATATATATATATATATATATATATATATATATATATATAGTAAAGAAACTGGTGTACATTTTTAAACAATTTTGTTGGACGATGTTGCACCATCTTCCACCAAATTTGTTTAAAAATGAACCCCAGTTCATCTTTTAATTTAATTTGTAAATTTACAATTTTGACATCAGAGTGCTAAGAGTTAAAACATCATCTTCTGTACATATTTATTATTAATTCTCAACGTTACCAAACACGTTTTTATTTGGAACACCTAGTCCAGATATAGTTCAGTGGAACAGCAAATAGTTCTCCTTTTCCAATTGGACCAGGGGTGGGTGGGGGGGGGGGGTGGGGGTGTATCGAAATCGGCGTGCGAAAGAAATTCGCTCCACGGACAAATCAGCCAAATTAACAAACAAGAATTCCGCGGAATTAAATGTCTTGTCTATCGTCGCATTTTCAGTGACCATGACCGTTGACCTTAATGTCATCATGTTGTTTCTTAACTTTATCGCTAGACATGTATCCAAGTATGGTTTCAATAGGATTAATCAATCCTGATAAATATGCTGACAAATAATGTTAACTCTTACCACTATGAATCTCTGATGTCAAAACCTAAAATTAAAAATTAACCGGTGTTCATTTTTCGATAAATTTGGCAGGAGATGGTGCTGTTGTAGACAGCAACATCTTCCACCAAAATTGCTGACAAAATATACACGAGTTTCTTTGCTATTGGTACATTAAAATATAGAACATTGGCATCAGAGTGGTAAGGGTTCTGAGGAAAAACTGAGCATTGAAAAACAAAGTATTGTATCAAGATCAAAATGATCTTGACCTTTGACCCTGTGTCTTCATTATCACCCCGCTGCTCTCTAAGTGCCAAAGTTTGGTTGGTATAGGCTTAAACAATCTTGAGATATAAGTCGAGAAGTTTTGCTAAATACAAAAACTTAACATTGAAACAAGAATGCTAAAGCATGATATTATTGACCACTGGATACATATTTTGATACTTAAAATGCAAACTACTTGCATAATCATTATAATTATGAACTAAAGAGGGAAGTGGATGTGATGAGAGAATTTTGGGTTACACTGACTCCTATGATCGCTTATTTTGTAATTCTTTGGAGTCCTCATTGCCTATAAAACCCGAGTCATTATCAATTAAACAAGAGCTCCGCAAATGGCGCATAATATCCCATGATGACAAACCAATAAATGAGACCTATCAGAAAATATTTCTTCCTCAGCCCCATCAGACCAGTCATCCGTATGAAGTGTTAAAGCGATCCGTTAAACGGTCAAGGACGTATTGTCCGGAAACCAATTTTCAAGATGGCTGCCACTGACTGGCGGCCATATTAGATTTCGGATCATCGTAAATTTCGATACGTTTCTTCACCAGACATATTCCAACAACCATAGGAAGTGATCCAATAATTGAAATCCAGAAACCAACTTTCAAGATGGCAGCCCATGGCTGGCGGCCATCTTGGAGTTCGGATCACCGTCAATTTCGATAGGTTCCATCTCCACACCTAGTCCAACTACCCTATGAAGTTTCAAAGGGATCCGATAAACGGTAACGGAGCTATCATTTGGAAACCAATTTTGAAGATGGCCACCAGTGACTGGCAGCCATCTTGGAATTCGTATCATTGTCAATCTCGATAGGTTTCATGGTCGCTGGCGGCCCTCTTGGATTTCGGATCATCATTTTGATAGGTTTCTTCCACAGACCTAGTCCCACCATCCTATGAAGTTTCAAAGCGATCCGATAAATGGTAACAGAGTTATCATCCGGAAAGCAATTTTCAGGATGGCTACCGGTGGCTGGCGGCCATCTTGGATTTCGGATCATCGTCAATTTCGATAGGTTTCTTCCCCAGTCCTAGCTCAAACATTCCATAAAGGTTCAAAGTGATCTGATAAACGGTAACAGTTATCATCCGGATTATACTGTGACCTTTGACCCCATAACCTTGACGTCATGACCGCTTTATTGGTGGGCTGCTTCCATTCAATGTATATCACCATGTACCCAAGTTTGGTTCCAATTGGATCAGGCATTGCTGAGATATAAGGCAATAGCTTTTGTTTAATGCAAAAACTTAACGTAAAATATTAACAAAGATTATACCGTGACCTTTGACCTAGGGTTGGGCGATTTTTCGATATTATCGTCAATATCGCGATATACCGATACCGAAATCGTCATAATTACGAAAAATCGTAAATATCGTCAATACCGACAGGACGATATTGCACTTTTAACTGTGAGCATAATATAAATAACTAAGTTAGAAATGTCATACTCTTACCTCTATTCGGTCCAGTAATAGTCTTTAAGTAATAATCTAGTCTTTGTCTAAGGTAATAAAAACTTAATAAACTCCAAAATAATCTGTGTTCGTTTAATTCATGGTTTGTTTGCGCTAATAAAATGATTTAAAGTACAAAATAATCCTTTGTTGTTCACTTTTCATAATTGCATAAATAGACGACGCCATGTTTTTTCTTGCCTCATTCTGAGTATTAGTCAGTGGGGAATACCATTTGCACTACCCACATTTCATTCTGATGACGTCATTACTACAGGTCAAGCTATTTATCCATTAGTCATTGATATGCATGGTTAAACATTCTTCTGACCGTGAAAGATTTAAACTTTAAAACTTTTGAGGTCGATACACACTTAATCCCTTATCAATACCACAGCTTGGAACGGTGGGTGAGGGGGCAGTTAATCTCTTGCTTTACCGTTATACGTTTTTATGTTACTTTATACAATATATTTAGCATTTTTAAACGAATCAGATCAAAATTCATTCCACATATAACATTACGGATTTATTCTAAGTGAGAAACGTCCTTAAAATAAAGAATTTAGGCCTAATTATTTCCAGTTTTCTATCAGTTGTGGCAGTCTTGGCTGCAGAGTTAACTGGGTTAATTTCACACATCCCGGCTACGCCTTGAGATCAATGGATAACCCCGCTAAGTAGTGAGCGAATTTGAATAGGTCTACAATGGGGCAAATTAGTATTTAATATTACAGACCAAATAAAATCTGATATAATTGTTTCCAGTCTTCACGCTCGTTCTCGTTCAAAATCATGCAGTGTTATTTTATTAATTTGCATCGTCTATGCTAGCAGCGGCCGTGATAACAGCTGTTGGAATTCTGCAGTGTGAATTCTGATTGGCTCAAGTATGATACGGCGGCCAATCAGATTTCGTTCTGCAGAATTCCTTTCTGCGCGATGAAGTTAATGCGTATTCCTTGCTCAATCTTTTGACAGTTGTCGTGAGGTAAAGCATGAGGTAAAGATAACATAAAATACAACACAAGAACAGAAGAAAATCCTTTATTTTTCTTATTTGTAATGGGTTAGTTGCATTACATTCGTTGCTTTAAACTGTATATTGAAGGGTGTCAAAGTGTGGAATTTCGTGTATTAAATATGCGGAAATGGTAATCATGGCGATCTTAATTCACGGTTTCAATGCAACAAATTTAATGAAAATAACTTGCAGACACCACCAATTTGAAATACATGTTATTCTATGTTTACACCCTAACTCCACACCTCACCAAAATGACGATATATTGTGATACCGCGGTATTTTAATGAGTTACCGATATCGTCATACCTTGAGCAATATCGCCCAACCCTACTTTGACCCCCATAACCTTGACCGCATGTCTGCATCAGCATGGTGCTTCCTTTTGAGATATATCACCAGGTAACCAAGGTTGGTTCCAATTGGATTAGGCATTGCCGAGATATAAGGCAATAACTTTTGTTTAACGCAAAAACTTAACGTAAAATATTAACAAAGATTATCCTGTAACCTTTGACCCCTGTAACTTTGACCTCATGGCCTATTTATCAGCGGGTTGCTTCCGTTTGATGTATATTACCATGCACCCAAGTTTGGTTCCAATTGAATCAGGCATTGCCGAGATATAAAAACTTAAACGTTTACGCCGTCACCGCCGGAAAAGCGATACCTGTCTCGATCCTGCTTCGCAGGCGAGACAAAAACAGCTTTGTAACAAAGTCAAAGTGGCCTTGACCTTTGACCCTGCGACCTCATAATCATCCTGCTGCTCCCTAACAGCATAGACAACCATGTGCCCAATGGTTGGAATAGGCTTAAACAATCACTAGATATAAGCCAAGAACTTTTGCAAAAACTTAACATTGAATCAAGAATTCCGAGGAATTAAATGTCTCGCATATCACCACTTTTTCAGTGACAGTGACCTTTATCAGTAGACATGTATCCAAGTTTAGTTTCAATAGGATTAATAAATCCTGATAAATAAGCTGACAAATAATGTTAAGAGTAAAAATTAAATGCTATACGCAAATGCTTAATGTTAAAAAAACAGCCATTTATCAAGGTCGAAGTGACCTTGACCTTTGACCCTGTGACTTCATCCTCATCCTGCTGCTCCATAACACCGTAGGTGACCATGTGGCCAAGTTTAGTTGGAATAGACTTCAACAATCTTGAGATATAAGCCGAGAAGTTAAATGCTAAACGCAAAAACTTAACATTGAAAAGTTGTATCAAGGTAAAATTGACCTTGACATTTGACCCTGTGATCTAACTACCACCCTGCTAAGCATAATCCTATGGGTAACACACCTACCAACAGAATTCCACTCACTGGTTTGGGAGGCGATAGCGCAATAGGCGGACAGACAGACGGAGCGACTACAATATCCTCACCACTTTTTAAACGTGGGGATAAATATTTAACATATTCACATATCATGAACATAAAAAATCTCACGCTTACCAGTAATGACAACCGTTGCAGACAAAGAAATACAGGAATGGACCCTTTGACTGAGGATGTGATTTGAGTCGCCGTTCTCCCTCGACATGATCCACGAGTTCACCCTTGTACTCAAGGAGAAAATCCTCTTGGTCGAAACCGATTGTTGTAAAGGTACCACAGCCTGCAACATACATGTATACGTACACGAATCTGAAAACTTTTTTAATAATATCTGACTTTCGCGCCGGAAAAGACAATAGGTTCTGATATGATGGCGCTGACAAACAAAATCTAGAATGGCGACTACATTACCAGTTGGTTAAAGAACTAAGAAATATGTAGTGGCAATTTATTTAAAAATCTAAAATTATTCTTAATTTTGCTAAATAAGAGCTTTAAGATGTGTGTGTATTTCCTTAAAGCTATCGTTAGCCGAGAAAACTACCAGATTAGGCTAATAAAAATGGTCAGAGTGATGCCGCCAGGAGACACTCTGCAATCTTGTGTTGAGTTGTGACATCAAAATTCCCTATAAACATGTATACCGGTCTAGCCACAGGCCTGTCCAAATTGGAAATGTGCGTAACCCATTTTGGGGTTGCGCAAATGTGTTTTGGGCAACCCATTCTGTTTTGCGTAACCATGTTTCCTGCATTTATCTACAACATGACAGGAATTGCGGGAACGGAAAAGAGGTTAGATCATAAATGTTTGCATAACCTTCGCGCGAACTTAAAATGGGTTACGCCAATTTGGACAGTTCTGAGCCAGGTAATACATTTTAGTTGAACAGTACACGTAGAGTCGATCGTTTGCGTTGTAATTATCTTTAGAACAAGTTGGTTGGCAAATATTGTTGCCGATAGCAGTAGGAACATTCGGTCAAATTATTTTCAAAATAATCTAGTAGATATAGTGTAGGGGTGATGATTTTCTGCTTCGTAAAGTGTAAATTCTGCTATGGAAAATAGCAACTTCTGCTTCGTCACCGGTTTCACTGTTTTTCAACCTTCGAACAATAATCTGCTTAATTAACAATCGCAGATGCATGAAAATTTAACAATTCATGCCTATATCGAGAGGATACAAAATATTCATAACTAGATTCACACTCTGCCTTGTAATTTGGAATGGCACACAGATGTACATGTATTGTTTTTCTTCAATTTGATGGATGAATTTTCACAATTTCTGGTACAGACAGAACTTTACTGAAGAATATAAACAAGAAAGGCAATTATTTAGATGAAAATGTCAGTTTTTGCCGATTTCTGCTTCAGTATGTCAATTCTGCTTACGAAGCGGAAATTCTGCCGAAGCAGAAAATCATCACCCCTAATAGTGTTCAACAGCAACTGTTTTGGTAGCGAATTGACTGAAAATCATTGTGGTGTCAACTTTCAATCAAATTATTCCCAAAATAAGTAGCAATGTAGTAATATTCACTGTAGATATTTTGAGCAATCTGAGCTGACTAATATAGAACCAATTGCCCCAAGGGCCTGTGATGCTCACCTGGACCATTAACATTTGAACCATTTGCAATTACATAGACATATGGATAATTTGCAGCAAATCCAAGATACATGTAGATGACAGCCAAAGAGATTGACCAATTGAAATACCATTTGATTTCCTGAAGCTTATCGTTGTATGATCATTCCACACAAGGTTGGTTGAAATCTAACTTTGTTGATTAAGTAGTAGTAACGATTTAAACGGTGGTGGGAAATCCGAAATCCCTGCTGAAAGAATTAGCAAACCAAAACTCTCATTAGAACTCTTGAAGTTTATTATGATACATGTACATGTAGGAGAATTCCATTTCCAGATACATTGGAATCGCATAAAGTTGATGAAGTGTGGCGCCTAAAAGAGGTTCTGAAAATTGCAAAATGGCAAAGGTTTTGAAGCCTAGACCCATAGGGCAGGTCTTGAGGTTACGGGCTGCCCACCATCCCAGGGCAAGTTATTTCTCCCACAGGGCAGGTGAAACCTAATACATAGCTGCCCTACTGGATAGGTCAATAATTATCACATTAAAGCATAAATTGCAAAATTAAATCAAAATGTAATGAATAAAATAACAGATCACAAATTTGGACAAGTGCTTCTTATTAAGGGCAGTTGAAATTTACGTTAATTAGTAGATTTTATTTTAAATGTACTGGATATTTGTCAAAATGCTACTAATTAATGACTTTGCAGATTTCAACTAATTGGGCTAGAAGGGTTTTATGGGAAAACTTCCGGACTGAATTTTGATTTGTACATTTTGGGTAGAATCTATTTTAAAGATGGATATTCACACTAAATGCTTGAAAAAAAAAATTAAATTATACGCTTTTAGAGGCTTAAAATGTTGGTCTAGGTCCACTGAAACAAATTAAATCGTAACAAATGATCATTTCATTGCGTATAAATTAATATAATGTTTTTAAATTTTGATTTAATTAGGGGACAGTGCCTCTATTTCAATTACACTACTTAAAAAAATTATATTAATTTATATGGAATTAAATCATCATATGTTAAGATTTATTTCGTTTCATTAAACATAGGACCACAGATTAAGAGTCTAAAAGTATACAATTTAAATAATTTTATTTTGAAGCATTTTGCTGTGAATATGCACCTTTAAATGTACTAGAAATTGTCAAAATGCTCAGATTTCACAAAAAAATTGATGAATCAAAATTTTAGTACAGAAGTTCTAGAGCCCATAACCACATAACCCTTCAGCCAAATTTGGTTAAAATCACTCAGTATGATAAGAAGAAGCAATTTGATAATTTATAGTATATTTTACATAAAATCTCAGATTTTCATCTAAAGAATTGACGAATCACCATAGGATCCTTTCAGCTAAGTTTGTTTGAAATGGATCAAGATCAAGGATAAGCAATTTGAAAATTTCTGGTCAATTTTTCATAAAATCTAAGATTTTCACTCAAAAGATTTAACGAATCAAAAAGCGCAATGGAAGTTCTGGAGCCAATGGCTATATGCCTTGCTATTGACACAGTAAAAGATAGAATGTTGACATCAGAGTGCTAAGTGTTAAAGCAATTTGACAATTTTTGGTCAATTTGTAAATAAAATCTAAGATTTTCACCCAAGAATTTGACAAATTAAAATTCTGAATGGAAGCTCTAGAGCCAATCACCATAGGATAATTCCACAATTTGGTTGAAATCCATCAAGCGGTTAATGAAGAATAGCGTTTTAAAGCAACTTGACAATTTCCGGTCGACTTGTCATAAAATCTAAGATTATAACCAAAAATCTTCTGAATCATAATTCCGACTGTCAAAATATGGTAGAAATCCACCAAACAGTTAATGAGGAGTGGCGTTTCAAAAGTTGATGGGTAGATGGCAGGCGGGCGGACGGACGGTCGCCACAACATACAAAGTAACATGTAGGATAATAATCGTCAGTCAACTTGTGTTAAGGATAATTAGCCTTGCAGATTGCAAACTATCGACTCGATGAGTGCCGCTCAACTAAAATGTATTGTCCAGTATATATATATAGGGAATTTGGACATCACAACTCGACACAAGATTGCAGAGCGGTTCTTGGAAGCAGGACTCTGATCATTTTTATCAGCCTAATCTGGTAGTTTTATCTGCTTACAATAGTGTTAAGATGTGTATTCATTTCTTTCGTCCTGAAAGATCTGTGTGCATTTCCTAAAGATGTGTGTGCATTTCCTTAAGATGCGTGTGTATTTCCTTAAGATGTGTGAGCATTTCCTTAAGATGCGTGTGCATTTCCTTAGGATGCCTGTATTGCCGAGAAGAAAGGTCTATGTGCATTCCCTTTAATAGGTGTGCATTTCCTTAAGAAGTGTGTGCATTTCTTAGTTCAGAAAAATCTGTGTGCATTTCCTTAAGCTGTGTGTGCATTTCCTTAAGCTGTGTGTGCATTTCCTTAAGATGTGTGTGCATTTTCTTAAGATGGGTGAGCATTTCGTTAAGATGCATCTACACCGCTCTAAGATTTCAAGAACACACTTACTTTTATAAATTATTAGTCAACAACCATTTTTCTTAGCCAAATCTAAACTATTTTAGTCAATGTTTTCCCAAAGTCTACAATCTATCATCATCAAGTAGCTCTTTCAGCTAAGCGCTACATGTAAATACCAGATACAAAACTATGCTGAATATTTTGAAAGTAATTGTTCTGGAAGCTGTTGCTGCCTAAGACAGCAACAACTTCCAGTAAACTTAGTTTCAAAAATATAACAGCTGGTAAAACAAAAAACATAATATAAGTACTAATAACATACATATTTATCTTAAGATTTTCTCCAATGTTAATTTTAACGATTCTTTTCTTTGAAATTCTTTAAAATAAAATGATTAAAGCAGTGGCCAGATATTTAGCCAATTCTGATTTCTATTAGCCAGATCTCAGTTTAACTAGCATTTGACTAATTGGTGAATGGGCATGTCGGTCCGTGCATTTCCGTAACAATTTAACCCTTGAATTCGTTTTAAAATTTTTTAATTTTCTCAAAGAAAATGCCAATTTGCAGAGCAAGAGAAAACTATTTTTGACAATCTACCACTGGATGACTGGCTCGGTTAAATCCACATGTAGCCAGTAATTCCACTGATTCTAGTGGCAAATTGTTTAAAAGTCTTCTATTGATCTGCCAATGGACATTTCCCAACACTACTCCCAAGACTTCTGCAGAAGTTGTTTTTGGCTGATATGAGTGTTTAAAAAAGGTTTACAAATTAAATCTAAGTTTAGATTACCAAAGTACATGTGTCCTGTTTATTTAGCTAACCTTAGATTTCTATGTAAATCAATACTCTGTATTATGCCGCCTCCCGCATTCAGCTCATATACTATAACACAGGTGTGATATGTCTCACAGTGGAAGGACAGCAATTAGGTGTCTAATTGGGGATTGACTGATTCTTATGGCGACACGTTTCCTTCTGCTATATATACGTTTATATATACTAACATTGCACTATTCATACTATTACATGTACATGCTATAATATGAATGGTTGAAAATGACTCACTTTAATTTCAACAGTCTGTAAATTTCAAGCGTAAATAGCAATTACAATTAATTTTTACATCTCTACAACTTCAGAATTAAATATATTCAGTCACCATAGCAATAACTTAGATATAGTGACAATTCCCAGCGAATGAATTAGTAATTATTTAACCCTTTAACACTTAAATTTATTCAAACAAATTTCAATTATCTCATAGAAAATATCTATTTGCAGATCAAGAAAAGGCTATTTTGACAACTTACTACTGGAATGACTGGCTTTAAGTTGTTAAGCCAGTCATTCAAGTGGTAAATTTTCAAAAATAGTATTCCCTTTGTCTACAAAAGGACATTTATCAAGACCACTCCAGAAACCATCCTTTACCAAGTTCAGTGTTAAATGGGTAAAGCAGGTACATAGCAATAGGTAAATACCTTAAATGTAAATGTGCATTGCATGTTCTGACAGTAGTCAGTCTTTTATATAGATAATTGAATAGATCAGGTGAACTCCAACCAGAGCTATAAACAGTGATAAAGTTACATGTACAGTGATGTACTGTCACATAAATGCAGCCATGCCGGCTAAAATTGTAATGGTAGTGTTGCTTTAGCAGGTAGGTATGTTTTATGCATATATTTGCAACTTACATGTATGCATATGTCAAGCGATCATAATTACTAATGCCTGTCAGTGCTTTCTTAAGCCTAATAAACAACCAGGATGCTAAATATATAAACTTGGCATCTGATATCTGAGTACTTATTTCCCAATATTTCTCAGTATTTACCAGTATTGCCCACTGCCCTGGCAAATACTAGTATTTCTCGGGAAATTGTCAACCCGGTATACTACTATGCCCCCCCCCCCCCGTGTATAAGAGGGTTATTTTACAACTAAGTCTGTCAGGAAACTTATGAGGTTATAATAAAAGCAGAATATACCTTTATAGGTATCAATAAACAGGCAATTGAATCCCTCTCTATCCCGTCCTTCCTTCATGTACTGTCTCGCCACCTCCAGCGGATCATTTTTCTTTCTTCTTCGTGACACACCTGGAACAATAAATTGAAAAAAAAATTAAAGAATTAACACAAAAGGCGGCAGTGTGATACTGGATAAGATATGTCACCCTGACAGTTTCATATGGTAAATATGGCAAGTCCCTGCACTACACACACAAGGTAAAATTATATGAATGCATTGTACTGTAATATTAACATAAATAGGTAGTAATAAAGCTATATATAAACTTTGGTTATCATAGACCTAATAGGTAAGCAGTAAGAGACGTAAACGTAAACCCTAAGTTCCTAACCCTATCATATTTGAATTAATGCACTTAAAGTCCAGCTAAATGTAAATGTTAACCAGAACTGATGAAGTTCCAAAGGCAATGCTACAAATATAAAGTAAAATTATATGAATGCATTGTACTATCAGATCAGTAATAAAGCTATATATAAAATTTTGTGACCATAGGCCTGATCGTTAAACAGCAAAAGACATAAACGTAAGCTGTAAGCTATCACGCCTGCATACACTAGAGGTCCAGCTAAGCGTACACCTTAAAACATGAAATAACAAAGCCCCTACTCTGGAATTACAGTCCTGTCTGAAGGATATTGATATATATGTAATGATAAAACAGCATGTAAAGTTTGGTGATTATAGGGCTAATAGTTTAGAGCTAAACGCGAAACTTAACCAACATTGTATGCCAACGCCGCACCTGGTATATCCCATTAGCCAAGCTAAACATCAATCTAGAACTGAAAACAATATCAACACTGCATGCCCCTTCGGTGCATCCATAGAAACCATTATTGTTATGGTAGGCTAAGGATGGTTCACTTAAACACAAGGATGATTATGGTATCGTAAATTCTGAATGTACCTCTTCAGGTGGTAGTGCATGGTCACCCTTGCAAAATTTCAAAAGAATCGGGACTAAACTGTAGGAGTTGCATTGACAGGAACTTGCTAACAGATGGACAGACGCCACACGCCATCACATCCCATCTTATGACAGGCGTATAATAATCAATGTAAATTACCTTAAACCAATTTTACTCAATCCAACAGTTTAAACCGTGAAAAACACAAAACTGAAGAACGGAGGCAATTTCGTAAAAAAACAAAACAAAGTAAAGGCAACCATTAAAAAATTTGGAAGCTAACTGGCAATTAATAGAATTGAACCAAATGAAATAAACGGTATCAATAAAAAGTTCTAAAATATATGGTCGGCATTTCTTCAATCTGCCTTAGAGACACTGCAATGAAAGAAGTAAAATGAATTGAGTTGCTAAAATGCATGTAATTGCAAATCCTTTCTAAATTAGAATTCAGTAACTTCATCTTTCCAGAAGGTTGCTATCAGGGCTAATGTTGCCCTGAACTATTTTGAGTTATTACCCTCGCTCCACCGAAGGTAGGGCAAGCGGGTATTGGATTTGGGTCCGTCCGTGTGTCTGCCTGTATTTGTCTGTCCACAGGTGTTTCTCAGAAACTGTTGATTCGATTTGCTTCAGATTTTAGCATAAGAAAGGATGTTACAGTATACTAGGGTTCCCAAAGGTTTGGAGTGAGCCAGATTAAAATCTGGATATGGGTCAAATTATTGTTGTGTGGGTTTCTCGGAAGCAGAAAGGGTGAGGGTTTGTACATGTAATCTCTGATTGCTCCTGTATCGCTCACCTGTCTTACCTGAATTTAAGACTGGGATGACTGGCTCGGTTTTTGCCGGCTTGACCGTTAAAGAGTTAAGGAGAAGCAAAAGGACAATAATCATTGGAAAAATCAAAAAATTAACCAGCGTAACAGCTTATTGTACGTCACAAGTGCATAAGCCATCATAGGGTTCAGTAATTTGAAAATTAAAAATTTATAGCCCGAATATATATTGCCCAAGCGAACATGTCTGCCAAATCTTACTTTAATCCATTGGCAAATCGCGAAACGTCTCAAATCTATTTCTGCAGACGTCAGTACTTACAACATTTAACAAGGGCCATAACGCTGCTATTTGAAGGTGTGGTATTTCATATTCAATTACGATATTACCCAAATGAGCAGTTTCAGGCAAATTTATTCACACATTTTAAGTTTTTTGCCCAAAATATGGACACACTTTGGACACATAAAAATCTGATTAGATGTTCTGAAGCCTTCCACCATAGGGTCCCTCCAGCCAATGGTTAAACTCTGCCAAACGGCTATTAGGAGGAGATCTATACATTTTAAAGCAGAAGTTGATAGACAGACAGACGTCAGATGATCGTCAGACGTCAGATGATCGTCATGCTAAAAATTATATGTGAAATGACTTTTTTCAAAGAAATTCTTTACGACTTCGACTAATCACACGTATATAAACCATTTAGCTAAAATATCCATGAGGCAATAATAAGCTATGAGGTTTTTTCCCACCCCATGAGCCATGCTTGAGAATGAAGACAAAGAAAGGGCGGTTTGGGTGACATATGAAGAGTCATAGATTTTATTAATTTTATGCCCGAGCCTAGTTAGGCCCATATACCAATTCCTGGCTTAGTAATACTATACAATCTATGGTCCTCGATCTAACTAATGAAAGGACAATGATTAATTATATTTACAAAATAATATGAAACAGTGACTATATTATTTGACCAGTATGACTATAGGTTGTATATGTTGTGGTTTTTATAGTCTACTTCCACTTGCGTGCTCAGCCGATTTTACAACTTTACCCCCTTGTCATTGGGCCTTTTTCATTCCTTCACAAGTTCAACTCCCCTGTTTGGGAGCATGCAGCCAGGCTGCCGTTTATAGGCTCTCAGTGGCTTTTTGCCGACATTCCACATTGCCGACACTGCCCTAACAGGTACCTATGGTGCGTTTTAATTTTAATGGGAGTGCTAGCGTACTAGGATGGGGACCTAGCAAACCGTGGCAGATAACACAAATTGGTGATTTATCGGAAATTTTCTGAAGGAAATAATCTACAACACTATATGTAATGGGTAGTGTCAGATAGATTTTAAGTGTTCTTTCGATACATATATGTCATATTTTAAGGTCCTGACGAGTATCCTACAATATCAATTTCAAATTACCATGTCATGATCAAATTTGTCTACATTCAAGTTGAGAAAGTGTTTATAAAACTATGGTAGCAGGTCAGAGTAATAAAAAAATGTATCTAGCGCATTAAAGTTGCCAAACAAAAATGGCAAAATAATTTAGTCTATCAGCGACACAGTTCACTTTTAATTGTTTTCCGCTTAGTTTTCTCTGTTTAAATATAGATTTGAAAATACACCCGCTAAAAATTCAGGGTGGAAACCATTTTGAAGCCAAAATCAGATGATCCGAAGACAAATTTACAAGTTCTGGCATAAATATTCGACATATTTAATAAATATTTTGCATGGACCTAAAGAATGAATATATGTGCATTGTGTGCTGAAAGTTTTTCAATCCAACACATACTTTTGCAATAGTACATGTTTAAACATAGATACCATGGTTTGCAAGATGCCACGGTCTGATAATACCCTACCCTACTAAGTTCACTTAATTTCTTAGAAAATATTCTGAGTCAACGCACAGGTGCTGGACGTTTAGATAAAAAAAACATGAAATCCAAAAACCTTATAAATGACCAGCGCCTGTGGTCAAGGCAGAAATTACTGATTCCTTTAGTCCTCGAGGATGTATGTCATCTGGGAATGGATATTTTGAATAGATGTGTTTAATGTCTACAATTTAACTCTTTTTTTAATAATATGATCATACCTAGTCCGTCTCGCGGAAGTCAGTTAGGACTCGTGGGTGGACCCGTGGCCGTGACGGGTATTCAATATTGGACTCGCGGTAATCCAACTTAGAGTCGTACATTCGAGATTCGGCGTGATAAAGACACGAAATCACGCCTCTATTTTTAGATTGAGTCCTCCTACGATGCTTATTACTATGAATATTTCGGAAACTACAGGTGCACGGCATAGGATTATATGCTGTAAAAGTTAACAATTATATGCTGGATAAAAGGACAAATTTGTCCCCGTGTTGTGTTGTTGATATATTTCTTCCGCCGGGCCGGCGTAAGGTCAACCACGTGTCTATCTTGGAAAATAACGTTGACGAAATCTGTTGCTGTTGCGTTTTCGTTTTTAACCGCAAAATTAACATACGAGTTAGGGCCCCCCACACGCCCCCCCCCCCCAGACAGTCATCAACCAAAGTGCGGAAAATCGCTCCATTAGCGTTATTGAAAACGCTTCAAGGAAGTCTATTTTGAAAACAATGTTGCTGAAAGCCGTTGCTATTTACGCTTATTGGAATCGCTTTTAAACCTAAATTCCCAGAGTCCAATTTTCAAGGTAACTATACAGGTAAGCTGTGAATATTTTGAAACTAATTTGACTTGAGTCTGCCCAGTCAAATTACTTTTACAATATTTAGCAGTCTAGTAGGTCGATCAAACATATATACAATTCGTACACTTGACGAACGATTCGATGTTCATGACGAAGCCAGGTAGCCTACGTGAAATTATGAGAGTGACATCAGCTAACTTGAGATGCGTGTGATTATTATGTCGAATACGTGAGTGTTAGGTCGGATTCCTCCATTATATATGCTAACTCTATGTTATACAGACCCGATATGACAACATTGTATGATGTCGAATATTTTGAAATTAAAATACCTGGAAGCTGTTGCTATCTAAGGCCAGAACGGCCTCAGCTCAAAATCTTCTAGAGCTTTCGTATATGTTGGATTAAAATTGAAGTAAATTGCGTTTCGTCGGGGAAATAACAATTTGCGGGTGGAGACCTTTCTTTGAAAATTCCCGACTTTTACAGACAATAGACAAAGAATATGGCGTCCAATTACTGCAACGATTCATACACGCTGGTTAGTATTGCATGCTAGGTAAATTGAACAAAAATCAACACCCATCTCATATCTCGTGCAAACATGTTTCTATTTAATGGGAGATCTTTGACATTGGCTTTGATCATAGAGTTACATAACACTAGCTGCAAACACGCCTTGGTGGAATTAAACTTAGATGGCAAACAATGTCTTCCGCAGACACGCAAGCTATATTGTGTATCTCTATTATTCGGCGTCTCACCTGGATAGATATCTAGATTACAGGTGTTTATTGCAAGCATGTTTTCGCGGGATTTCTTCATGTCACCTTAACCAGAGACATGTTCAGACGTCTTTGTTGTTATCATGATTGTTACCATTATTACATCAATTTGAACAATCACGGGTAACCCGGATGATAATTCTCTTCGCTTCAATGGCGGTTATATCAAATTACTGCTATTAAGAGTATTATGCAATGTGGTGGTATTTGTTACTGCTGGCAACTCTCGTGTCAATATTTTATCTTTTACCGAGTCAATAGCAAAGAAACTAGTGTACATTTCCCAGCAAAAACGTGTGTGGGCTGGTGTAGATGGCCTGATTACGTGATTGATTGTAGGCCTAGTAATTCACCTTTGGGAATTCGTATTAAATGTATACATTTCCATTCTTTCTTGTATGGCATAATGATATTGGTTTGGATATTTTTATACCTGTTTTAGTCTACATCGTTACAATGTTATATGCCTTATCATTGTGTAGGTATGGATTATAGGAATAAATAATGTTGAATCATGGATCATAAAATAACCGTTTAAACCTCGTAAGACACTTTGGTAAAGCGGAGGTCTTAGTTTCTCAGACCATTGTCCAGTTTCTAACCCGTTCAACAAGATATATGAAGTCAGACCATTGTCCAGTTCATAACCCTTTCAACAAGATATATGAAGTCAGACCATTGTCCAGTTTCTAACCCGTTCAACAAGATATATGAAGTCAGACCATTGTCCAGTTTCTAACCCTTTCAATAAGATATATGAAGTCAGACCATTGTCCAGTTTATAACCCTTTCAACAAGATATATGAAGTCAGACCATTGTCCAGTTCATAACCCTTTCAACAAGATATATGAAGTCAGACCATTGTCCAGTTTCTAACCCTTTCAACAAGATATATGAAGTCAGACCATTGTCCAGTTTCTAACCCTTTCAATAAGATATATGAAGTCAGACCATTGTCCAGTTTCTAACCCTTTCAACAAGCTATATGAAGTCAGACCATTGTCCAGTTTCTAACCATTTCAATAAGATATAAGAAGTAGAAATATATTTATGATGCACGAAAGTTTGAGTTTTGTGGAACTATAATAGGACTGGAAGTTGGTGTGCCATAAGCAGCAAACAGCTTTCAAGGCGAATTCGGTTCAAAATAATGCACATTACAATTCTTAAACTAGATTGCCTGGTCGAAGACGCATACTATCAAATGTTCACTGCTTTGACCTTTTGACACTCCCGAAAACAACCCCTTGGGGTGGAGCCAAATGTAAATGTCCATTTGCAGTCCGCAATTATATGGGTAATTGGATATTATATTATATTATATATTGTATAAATACTCACATATCCAATTTGGTTGAATTTCATCCAACATAGTCAGAGGAGTGTCATTACACTCAATTTTATGACCCTAATTAACTTCTTGGTCTTCAAATGGACATTTGCTATTATAAAATTTTAATTTGAGGCTGAAATGGTTAATAACTGGTTTACCCTACACGCTATATGAACCAACCTCATAGTGTCCTCACCCCTACCCCCAGAATCTCGCTGTGTCAGTCACCTTTACAGTCGTTTTATTTCTTTTATGGTCAGCAAGTTGAATGCACCTCTCACGGATGGTGTGACCTATCCAACCAGAAATAATTGGGACCTTTCAACTTACATATTCCACCTTGATAATGTCGAAATTATTATCGCGTACGTGCTTGGTCTGAATACTATTTTGTCAAGTAGTGTGCGGGTGAACTGAGTTGTCGCGCTGCACGCGCCGCACGCGCACGGTCTGAATGGGCATTAAGGTGTTTTAGAGGATCATGTGATTTTGAGTGTTGGTCTTTTTACACTCTCATTGTGCGCTTTGTCAAGTGTAGGTGGTGTCAGCAAAATGAGCAAATCATGGTTTAAAAAAAAAAGACAGTATTTAGCACTGCATCTGCAAATTTTAACGTCTTAATGGCTTAATTTTATCAAGGAAATTAAAATATTGACTTATTTCCTTAGGAGACTATTTTGGAAATTTAACGCGAGTGGCATACGGAGATACGTCAGACGTAGTCTTACAATCGTTTTATGCACTCGGCCACAGTCATTCAAGTGGTACATGTTCAAAGAATTTGAAAATAGTATTCTCTTGGCCTGCAAATTGGCATTCACTATGAAGGGGTTAAAAAGACACCGCAAGAAGAGTGGTGCCAGGAAAATTGTAGGCCCTACATATTTCAACTATATAGCGGATATGCCGCCATGACGACAACTTGTTTCTCCAGAAGCATTAAAGATCCTTATGTAGTTTTGAGATCCCCATTAATTTTAAGTCAGGCTTTAAAGCTTAATAGTCCGACACGTTGTACGAATTGTCTTTACCATTTAACACACATTCTGAGCAACAGCACACAGTCAAATTAGTTTCATAATATTTAACAGTTTAACTGTATAGTTTTCTGGAAACTGATAGTCATGGAGTTCAGGGATCGGCCGATCCCAACACGAGCGAGGAGTCGGTGAAGCTTAGCTAGAGATGGGCGGGACATATCTAAAACTGGACAGGTCCATTGTATGGACATCATCAATGAGATTTATAGAGGCTTACATGTGTGGATGTAACGAATAACCAATTTGGCCCGTTTGTAAATGTTATCTTAGAGCATTTTGGTGTGAATGTGCACCTTAACATTTGATGATTTCATTCCGTATAAATTAATATAATATATTTATTTGTGGAGCTGAAATATGTACGCGTGTCTCTAATTCAATTTCGCAAATTAAAAAAATTATATGAAATCACCGTATATGTTAAGATTTATCTTGTTTCATTCATATAGGCACACAATTTAATCCTCTAAAAGTCTACAATTTTAATTAATTTATTTTAAAGCAGTTTAGTGTGAATATGCAACTTTAACAGGGGGATTGTTCCAAAATAAATTTTTCCTCACTTGTAAAAGATTTTTCTATTGCCTTAAGATACCTCCGTTGGTCATGTGACATGTGAAGGGTTAATTATCATTCAGCTGTTTCGTTGAGCTTACAATTCAAAAAATATTTATATCAAAATTTATAACTCGGTGCTTTCATGTAATAGTATTATAAACATCCCTCCCCCTAGTGATGATCTGCAACGCTGACCGCTTATGTCTATATCACGCACACACTCTGTACTTGGCTTTGTATAATCTTTAAAGGTGTATATTCACAGCAGAATGCTTGAAAATAAAATTGTGTAGTTTTGGAGGCTTAAACTGTGGGCTTAGACGTAAAGAAACGAAATAAATCTTAACATATGATTTCGTCAAGTATAAATTAATATAATTTTTTTAAGGTGCAAAAATGTAATTAGCGACACGAGTCCCTATTTCAAATTGACAGCTAAAAAGTATCATAATTTACACGGAATAAAACTATCATATGTTAAGATTTGTTTCGTTACTGAAGCTTATAATTCAGTCGAGTGCTAGGCTCGAGTACTCGACAATTACTACCCGTAGAGTCGGATATGAGGGCTACTTTTAGGTTGTCATCAAACGTCGAAAGGCGATAACTTGTCATTTCTGCATTGTTTTGTCAGATAACAGCCTAATATAGGCTCTATTACATGCAAAACAATATCTGTTTAACTTACTCCGTTAGTCCGTAAATCACGAATTCAACCGCAAACCTTACAGATATGAAGGAAATTTTCGTGTGTTCCTTAGGTTAATATGTATGCATTCCAGAATTAATTTTATTTATATATACAAAAGGAAGCAGAAACCCAACAGCTGAACAGGGCTTTAAATGTATCAAACAACAGCGCAAATTCACCTACCAATTAAACAAAATGCCTCCCTGTTAGCGTTGGTATTCTTCTTCTTCTTATGTTGGAAATCTCCTCTTCAGAAGCAGAATAATGATAGTCCAGGTTAATATTATAACGAATATACGCGCGACAACTCCCTCTACAGCTGAATATAGTAGTTTGTGGATTTAACAAAATGTTTTCCACTCATGTTCTTTTCTCTTTTCGGATCTCCACATGACCTAATAGGTTGTAGCACAGGGAGTTATTGAGGTACTGTACACACATCTTAAGGAAATACACACACATCTTAAGGAAATGCACACATTTGTGCATTTGTATATTGTCCTCTAGTCCTCTCCCCTGCCAGTTTATTAACTAGAACTGTAACTAACAATAATATTCACCACTGCTGTGGGTGCTCCAAACTATTGGAGGATTAGCCTGACTCAACAACAACAACAACACACATATACAGCAACAAAATTATATTAGCCAACAAATTTATTAACAGGTATGCACACACCTCTTAAGGATATACACACACCATGGTAAACATGATTGTTCAATCAAAAAAGGGCACAAAATGATTGCCCAATCAAATCACGCGATATATCCAATTCTCATTGTCCAATCAAATTATATTATATAATTATATAATTCCATCTTTTGGTCTCCCTGAACGCATTTAGTGGACTTTCACTACAACGCGTGTGTACACACACACACACACACACACACACACACACACACACACACACACACACACACACACACACACACACACACACACACACATACACACACACACACACACACACACACACACACACACACACACACACACACACACACACACACACACACACACACACACACACACACACACACACACACACACACACACACACACACACACACACACACACACACACACACACACACACACACACACACACACACACACACACACACACACACACACACACACACACACACACACACACACACACACACACACACACACACACACACACACACACACACACACACACACACACACACACACACACACACACACACACACACACACACACACACACACACACACACACACACACACACACACACACACACACACACACACACACACACACACACACACACACACACACACACACACACACACACACACACACACACACACACACACACACACACACACACACACACACACACACACACACACACACACACACACACACACACACACACACACACACACACACACACACACACACACACACACACACACACACACACACACACACACACACACACACACACACACACACACACACACACACACACACACACACACACACACACACACACACACACACACACACACACACACACACACACACACACACACACACACACACACACACACACACACACACACACACACACACACACACACACACACACACACACACACACACACACACACACACACACACACACACACACACACACACACACACACACACACACACACACACACACACACACACACACACACACACACACACACACACACACACACACACACACACACACACACACACACACACACACACACACACACACACACACACACACACACACACACACACACACACACACACACACACACACACACACACACACACACACACACACACACACACACACACACACACACACACACACACACATACACACACACACACACACACACGGGATGTGTGCACTTTCCTTATGATGAACTTTTAGAAACTTTGGGAAACTTCTCCAAATTACACATAGAGTGCTTCTAAAGGCATTTCTTATGATGTCGACATCCTAAGGGAAAAGTACATCTTAAGGAACTCGTGCACGCACATACTATCCAATAAGGCATGAGTTGTGCGCCCACACACACACGCACACACGCACGCACGCACGCACGCACGCACGCACGCACGCACGCACGCACGCACGCACGCACGCACACACACACACACGCTTTAATTTGGTTGGTGATGTAGAGGTTGGCCATCCTTTCATCTCTTTGAGTAGATCAATAATATTTGCATTGAGGTCTGTAGTTGTATCATAAGCGTCTTGACCTGGGATACGTTTCAGGACAGCCACACTGTCAAATGGCACAAAACACGCTCCTTTTGAAAGCTGATTTGGGGCTCGATCAACTTAATGGCGAAGTTACCTCATTGTGGCGAAGTGACACACTTTACGGTAGCCTACGGTCTGGAATACCAGGGAATAACGAACGTGTGAATGGAATAACATGGAATAATGGCCATATGATATGGAATAGCACGGAATGACGAGCCTATGATATGGAATAACATGGAATAACACGCATATGACATGGAATAACATGGAATAGCGACGCTATGATATGGAATAACAAAGAATAACTGCCAATTAGTCCTTGCTATTCGGCTCCAGGGCCGGCTCAATGCATAGGCGAACTAGGCACTGCCTAGGGCGCCAGATTTTAGAGGGGCCCCAAAAAGGGAGTTTGGGTGCCTCTCACCACCCAAGCTACATGTTCTTAAAGCAAATGAGAAAATTCACACTTAGGACAAGAGCCATATTTCGCCCTAGAAATGCAGGAAATGCGCTCTCAGAGCATCTGGATTTCAAAATTCGCCGGGGGAAGGACACCCCAGATCCCCGCTTAAAGGGTGTTCCTTTGCCTTTGTCTAGGGCGCCAGAAACCCTATAGGGTCGCACTTCCCCTCCCCCATTCCATATTTTTGGCTGATTATTTCATGTTATCCGTTTCAAATGGCGGTTAGGTCATATTCCATGGCATTCCATATCATAGGCTCATTATTCCATGTTATTCCATTTCAAATGACAGTTATTCCATATCATAGGCGCGATATTTTCCGTATTTTCCACATCACGTAATTTAATGATTTCCCAGTTCAAGTTGCTGTTATACCCTGTTATTCCATCTCAAAGGCTTGCTAGTCCATGCTATTCATATCAATTGGCCGTTCGTCTGTGTTATTCCATATCATATGACCATTATCCAATGTTATTCCATAACAAAGGCCGTTATTCCTTGTTATTCCATGCTATAGGCTCGTTATTCCATGTTATTCTTATCAAATGACCGTTATTTCATGTTATTCCTTATCATATTGGCGTTATTCTGTGTTATTCCGTGTCACATTGCCGTTATTCTGTTTATTCCATGTCATAGGCTCGTTATTATGCGTCATTCTATATCATATGGCAGATGTTTTGTGTTATTCTTGATCAAATTGCAGTTTTTCCGTGTTATTCTTTACCACACGACGGGTGCCCCATGATATTCCATATCGCATGGCTCATGGTGTATTATTCGTTATGCGTTACTCTTTATTCATTATTATTCTAGGGCCACCGAGCCACGTTGAATAAGTGTTTTTTTAATACATACTCGAAGCACGTGCACAGATAAGATAAGATAAGATAAGATAAGAATCTTTATTTATCGAGGGTAAATCTTCAGAGCAATGCCCTGATCTCCCAGAGGCCCTCGCCAAATAACTATATGAACTAATTAGAATTATATTTACAAAATTTACAAATCATGCACAAAATATATACAAAACTATACATAATTGTTGCAATGAAAACCTATTTTCAACCATTTCAATATCAAATATCAAATGGCGGAAAGACGACAATAATAAGTATGTATTTGTAATTATATGCTAATGTAATAAACATGCTGTTGAGTATTTTGAAACTAATTTGACTGGGTGTCGTTTCTGCCTTAGGCAGATACAGCACTCAGACAAACTAGCTTCAAAATATCCAATAGTTTATTTAGTTTTCTATAAAATGATATCCAAAATCTGCGGAGATCGACCGATTCCAACACGAATGATGAGTAGGCGGAGCTTCGATAGAGATGGGCGGGCCATAGATAAACCCGGAGAAGTCCGTTAGTTTCGGGAGATTAATGAACACTGGGGCCCAGAAAGTTATTAGCCCTGGGCCCCGAGCAGGTTAAATTCGGCTCTTATGGTTAGATACTATTATATTTTGCAATCGATAAATTATTATTATTATTATTATTATTATTATTATTATTATTATTATTATTATTATTATTATTATTATTATTATTAATTATTATTATTATTATTATTATTATTAATGCAGGTACGTTGAAACAAAGCATAAAATCATTGAAAGTGTGTATGTATGTGCATGTTGTGCTTAAAAGATGATAGCGTTTCTGAATTTATAACACACGTAGGAAGGGAATTCCAATTTTGACTAGCTGTGTATGTGAAACTGTATTTTCCATAGTTGGTTCGTATTTTCGGAGGCTTCAAATGGCTATTAGTTTTAGATCGTAGATGTAATGTGTGTGCTGTCTCTATGGGTGTAAGCATGTCGTACAGATACACTGCGTGACAGAGGCAGATGTATGCATGCATATACGCACGCACGCACGTATGCACGCACGCGTGGATGGACGGACGGGCGGGCTGACTGCCGGATTGGCGGGTGGATGGACGGATGGACAGACGGACAGATAGACTGACTCGACCGCAGTATCCTCTTCCCCTTACCGGGCGATGGCAATAAAATTAATAACTAGAATGCACTCGACGGAGATGCTGACTCACGGCTATGCACACTGTCTTATCAATGCAATTAGTGACTCCCGTGATCTAGATAGTGGATCGGTTGCCCTCAAACTGAAAGTAATAATAAACTGTCAAATATGAACATGTGTGCTAAATATGGTGATACTGCCTTCTTGCAATCCTCCAGAGTTATGGCCAAAATGTGTATTCCGATATGCACTTAATGACCCGGTGACCTAGCTATCGAATGTCTTGTCCTGAAACCCATATAACTTCTGGACAGTATAATAAGGATGGATGTGTCAAATTTGGTGATTCTGACTACTTGCGTTCGCAATTTATGGCTAAAATTTCGGGATGTATTTTGTGACCCTGTAGCTTAGATGTTAACCCGTTTGATTGATTGTCTTATTAGGGCCCCGCACGGGAAGTCCCTATAGTAATCGCCGTATCTGTCCGTCTGTCTGTTCGTGCGCCTATTTATTCATCCGTCCGTCTTTCCGTCCACAATATCTCGTAAACAGCATCATACAGAACCGCTTCAGGTAATTTAATGAAACTTTATGCATGCCTGAGTTATGATATGCAGGTGTGCCTTTCGAAGAATTCACTTTTATAGGTTCAATATTTTGGGTGAAAATGGGCTTTTTATTTTTGAAAAAATCTAAATTTTTGTCAATTTCCTCGTAAACACCATATCATACAGAATCGTTTAAAATAATTTAATGAAGCTTAGCACATGGCTTCTTTGTGATGGGCAGATGTGCCTTTTGAAGGATTCACCTTCATAGGTCGAAGATTTGGGGTGAAAATGGGCTTTTTAATGCAGAAACTCACGATTTTCTAAATTTTCTAGTAAGCACACTATCATACACAATCGCTTAAAAATAATTTAATGAAACTTGGTATATGCCTCAGTTATAATACGTAGATGTGCCTTATTCCCTTATAGGGGCCAAGATTTTGGGTGAAAATGTACTTTTCAATGCAAAACCTACAATTTTTATCAATTTCCTTGGACTTTTTTTTAATTCATTTTTGTATTTTTTGTTTTAAATTTTTTATTCTTAATAATATGAAGGCTTTGAATAGAATTGCTACCTACTACATAGCTAAAGGTATTTTCAGTGATTGGCGGCCCTCTGCGTCAAACAACGTTTTCTAGTTTTCTGCCTAGCCGTCTACAATATGAATAGATATTCCAAACTTGGTGATTCTTCCTTCTCAAATTCCGAAGATATCGTGTGGATAAACAGACAGACAAATAAACATCCAGACTGACAGATAAACAGACGGCACCAACCGCACTACTCATACCTACCTTTGGCTGTGTGAGTAATAACAACAACTAGAATGTGAAGTCGATAGCATGCGATCGCAAATGCCCATGCTTCGGCCCTCTACCATTCCTGCCCCTATCCAACACCATCCCCAACTCGTGGGCAGGGCCTAATGTAAACAGCACCTCACAGTCCGCAGCCATATGGGTAACTAACATACCGAATTTGTTTGAATTCCGCCAACTTTAACTTTCCGTCCACAATTTTGCCGACCCCACCCACCCTGCGGGAGGAATCTAACGCAAATGTCGCCCTTTTTGCAGTATCCCTCCGTTTTTAGCTGCGAGTAGCAGCACAATAAACCGCCATGCACCTTGGTTTGTCTGTTAGTAAGTCAGTCAGTCACAAAAGCTTATTTCGGGCTGTATTTCAACAAGGCATATCAGTAGACTAATGGATGCTCCCCTGCAGAGAAACTCTTGAAACTATGGCCAGGACAAAAATTGCCTCTCCCTCGTCAGTGTGTAATTTCCTGGCGAGATGAAAACTACAGAAATGCCCTTTCCATTCTAACCATTCTGACGGCTTGGTGAATGACAGGCATTCAGGGGGTGAAAACTTCGGCATTTCGATAAATTTAATACTAAACCTTTTAATTATTTCTGACACTATGTCAAGGATGGCGAAGTCTTAACACGTCAGTGTGCTACTAATTAGAAACTTGTTTATTACTCATATCTTGATCGGATCCCATCCATTATGGAACAAACCCATGTGCCCGTCCGTCTCAACAGTAACGAATTCGCAATCAGTGAGAGTGGATGCAATTATGCAAATCAACCCAAATCTTGACGGAAATACCCATACAGACTTTTTATCGGTCTAACATGCATGTACACGTAGGCCTACTGCGAAAACTGCTGATTTCAGCATGTTGTTGCGAGCCTTATAAACGAATCCCCACTTCCTAAGTGAATTAGGCAACAGCACAACAAGCAACGTCCTAGATAGATAGATAGATAGATAGATAGATTCAAACTAACCACCGACGAATAATACAAGATGATTATTGAACTGTAAAATGTTTAGACTATTAAATGCCCGCCATCAATCGCATGTCTTAATATTAGCCATCGGTACGTTATCTTTATTGATTAGTTATCAATCAGCTTCAGGTTACTGCTATAATGATTAAACAACTGCGCGTGTTAAATGCAATATATGAGTAATGGCCTATGAACCGTGTAGACAAATAGTGACTATTATAATTAAGCAAACAATTGGATAATTTACCGTTGATTAAAACGCTGTCAGCTCAGACTCATAACAACAAGTACGTATATATAGGCTATGTATGATCCCTTAGTAGCGTGCCATTAGAGTGTACGCAGAATTATAGCAATATTTAAAGTTATATCTAACAGAATATTCTGATCGTCATCACACCCTATCGTTAAGAGTAAGATGTATATGCATGGATGCTGGGAGGGGTGTGTGGGCACTTTTGTAATAGGTTGAGAGACTGCAACGTATCGCTTTGATTTATGAATTTGATTCTAGCTCGTCTACGCGAATGTACCAATTGGATTGGTAAAGAGAATGCTGTAATTTGGTCCTGGAATTCGTACACATGGTCTATTGTTTGAACATCATGTGACGACAACTCCCTTTAAAAGCATCAAAAAGCAAACAGATGGGCTTCAAGCTTGCCGTTTGTTTGCTACTGCTAATATACCTAATTGTTAAATAACAGCCCCCCCCCCACCCCCACCCCTCCGATGTTATTGGTCAACAACAAATGATAATGCAATAAACACAGAATTTAGGAACCCAGTCTCTCAGTCAATCATATGATGTCACAATTCAGATTCAGAGAATGCAGGGATCGATTGATCCCAACACGAGCAAAGCGTGAGTGGAGCTTAGCTAGAGATGGGCGTCGAATAGCTAAAGCTGGCTTCAGCCATTACGAGGTAATAAACGCAAAATACACTTCCATGTCCTAACAAGCCTATTGCGAGGCATAAGCAGCATACAATATACATAATCTAAAAATAGAGGCGGGGCTTCTTCGAGAATATACTTTTCTCGATCTCGTATCGAGGGAGATCTCGCGAGATCCGAATGACAATATACAATCACTATGTTGATGTCCGGCTCAAACCAATATGGGATGTACGCCTTACCTATAACGCGCACGCACGCACGCACGCACGCACGCACGCACGCACGCACGCACGCACGCACGCACGCACGCACGCACGCACGCACGCACGCACGCACGCACGCACGCACGCACGCACGCACGCACGCACGCACGCACGCACGCACGCACGCACGCACGCACGCACGCACGCACGCACGCACGCACGCACGCACGCACGCACGCACGCACGCACGCACGCACGCACGCACGCACGCACGCACGCACGCACGCACGCACGCACGCACGCACGCACGCACGCACGCACGCACGCACGCACGCACGCACGCACGCACGCACGCACGCACGCACGCACGCACGCACGCACGCACGCACGCACGCACGCACGCACGCACATTTCTAGGTAAGCTCCTCGATTTTAAAACTACTTTGACTGCGAGTTTTTTTTAATGCATATGGCAGCAACAGCTCCCAGTCAAATTTGTTTCAAAATATTCACGGTAGATAAAAACCTGCATGATTTTCTGAAAACGGTAGCCTGAGTGTAATAAACGTGAAACTGTCACGCTGAACCTATATACACACCCCATCCATCCCACTCATGGGGTCTATGGGGGTCGCGAAGACGGCTGCTAATTAGGGGGGGGGCGGTGGGGGGGGGGGGTAAAGGTTCGAATGCAACAGCAACAGATTTAGCAACCGTGTTTCCAAAATAGACACTTATCTTCATGGAGGCCGGATTAAACACATCGTACTAGTAGTAAAGCGGGGTTATAATCGCTATTGTTCTTTTATAGTCGATATTGTTCTTTTATAGTCACTATAGTTCTTTTACAGTCGCTATTGTTTGGAGAACAATGGCAACCGTATGCACACACATTCTTGAGAACAATGGCGACTATAACCACACACTTGAGAGATTCTTGAACACTGTCGAAGCGCATGAATCAATATTGCTGTTCCTGTATTCCGTAAATGTTAACCCTTAAAAGTTGAGTATTTTACGTTTTAACATTGCTGCGCGCACCCCCTGTGTGGTAGTGTGGTATATAAGGTAAAAATAATAGATTTTAAGAGGAGGCCTGATAATGTAATAAAATAGAGTTTAAGAGGTGGTCTGATAAGGGAGGTCGTAGGAGGAGGAGGGAGGATACTGAGGAGGAATGCTACGGCGGCCGGCCTCCGCCTGGCACTGTTCTCTGTGCTTAAGCAGAGCGCGCCTGGCTAGTTCGCTATCAATATTCCATCGACCACTTTATGTGTGCTTGCATATGCATGTGTGAAGAGGGTTGTTGTGTGTAAAAACTTTATTACATTATTTTATTTTTTGAACAGATAAAGAGATCTCTTTCGAATGATTTGTGGGCCCTGAAAAGGGCCGTGTTTTGAGATAGGTCTCAGTCTTCGCAGAACCGCACAGGCGTGGTTGTCAGTTTGGTAACAAACTGCGTCATGTTTGCTTTTTGTATATCAGTCGGAGTATCGCCGATAACAGGACACCCATGCGGATACTGTTTGATTGGTAATAGACAATAGCACTCCTTGCAGGTGTACACCGTCTCTTTAGGTTCTGTTTTCTAGATCATATGCCTAAAGACCCTCTCGTGTTTCGGCCGTTGGCATATGGTGTCGCGGATGTCGATGGAACACCAACGACATCGCACATACCCAGTGTCTGATCCGTCAAAGTTTGTACTGCTGGACATTTTAGCCGAATGTACATTAACATTTATATTTATACTACATCGCTCTACTACAAAAAAATATAAGGAATATCACGTGAGATGACTATCAACCTATCAAATATGTAGCGTACTGGCCTCCATATATTGACACATACATGCAGGCATAAATATTGGATGTATTCACGGGCTAGACGCGATGGATCAGTTTGTTAAATGGTTAAAGGGATATTCCACTGGGGGATTTTATGCATCTGACGTAAAGTACCAATTTTCCGCATTAATTTGAGACCAAAAGCACAATTTTATGCCAACAAATAAAAAAGATATCCTCAATTTAAATTGCTAAAGTAACCAGTAGATAGAGGCGCCATTTTGGACAAGCAGCTGACGTCACCTACACGCCAACTCTGTTTGCCCAATCGAGGATAGCCGTAACCAGGGGAGGTAAATCTTGCATCTCGTGGATAATTAGCGTACTGGCTAAACAACTGACACTTTGCCACAGTGTTTGGAGGAAATTAAAGTGCAATTAGTGTCCCGATGATCGCGCCAGTCATTGTAGTGCTAAATTGTCAAAAATTGTTTTCTTATAGGCAATTTCAATTTTTTTAAAACATTGAAGGGTTATGCCAGGAGCGTGTTTGCAATCAACCAGCTACAACAAATTCTTGAAAAATATGTTAGTTGAATAAATGTTGAATGTAATTTCTCTGAAAGCTGTTGCTATTGCAACTTCTGCTTCCAGTCAAATTCCAGTTTCAAAATATTCAACAGGCAGTAAATATGGGTCAACATTTAAAAATTTGGGATCAATTAGTTAACCCTTTCAAGGAACGAAAAGCAGAAAGCTTAAAATTTTACCCTGCATAGGCCTATTGTGTGAAACTAATTAGTTTGGAAACTACTGCAACATAATTCCAGGAAAATTTAATTCAGAATATTCAACACTCAGTATCGTTATTTTAAAATTGGGAGTAAACGTTGTAAATGATTAATACCGCTGGATTTCAATAGTGTGAAATCACTAAACTACTAATTATGTCTAGCGTACACTTGTCATTATTTCCTAGCTGTCACCTACTATCGTCTACGAAGTAAGCCGCTAAGCGCATGCCTATAATTGACCGACCGGGCAATCAGCGACATCGTTTCATTTTGGTTTGCAAATCCCGTTTTACAATTGATGCAAGCAAATACGACGTTAATTGTCGAGTTTGATTCTGTTATATTAAAATTAAGTACCGCGCCTTTTGTTTTGAAATGCATGACACATTATTTTAAAATTATACAGACTATATGTTCTAAACTTGTGTCATCCAAATTTAAATGTGGAAGATATCCATCCAGTGTCGATGTTATTAAGCCATCTTTCAGTTAGCCCCTTTTCATGCGGATGCTCCTGTGGATCCGGTATCTGAAAATGTGAATTTCCGTACCCTTCCATGATCGTTTCTATTACTGCAAGCCCATGCTTGACATGCGGACATGATGCGATTTAACCATTTCACGCCAGCACTGGCCTCTGCAATCGTCAAGTTGAGGACGCAGGTCAAAAGAAGGCTATTTTGAGAATTTACAACTAAAACGACTGTCTCAGTAACCGAACCAGCTATTCCAGTGGTAAATTTTCAAACATTGTCTTCGCTTGGCCTGCAAATGACTATTCAATAAGGAAATATTCTGATTTTCCTGACAGAATTTTGTCATTAAAAGGTTAATTCATATTCGGCCTTCATAACTCGAAGTAAACAGGTAAATCTAAAAGCGCTGGCGATATTTTGCTGGTGTGTCGTTGACGTCATAATCTCGCGGTTTCTTGCTCTCGTTGCGAGAAAATGGATGCGCCCAGGAGCCACGTTTTCGAGCGTTTTGGGCATATTCATTTTATTATTTCTCGGCAATGGAACAGTGTATCTTATATTTTTTTGCGGCAACTATTTCGGATTATAGTATACTTTTAGTTGACTTATTCCCGATTTTCACTGGAATTTCCCTTTAAGGCACATAAAATCTGAGCGTGTTGAAAAAGTATCCAGGGAAATATGTTTTCTCTGATCACCTCGTTATTGTGCATAATGCATCTATGATTCGCTTTTAATCCTTCAATTTGTATGCAAACGTGTTAACCTTCATCTAAAACCCTCAAACGTGAAACTAAGTGGCTTCCTACCAATCATTTAATTTTCAAAAAAACAGAGCAAAGTACATATCTATGTGGGTAAAATATAGGTAAACCAAGCGATGTTGTATGTGTAATATTATATAGATAATAATTATGCATCTCGTATTTAAGGAGTGGTCTTTAAAGCGACAGTCATTTAATTATTAAATTTTTTAAAATTGTTATAAAAATGGTGGGAACAATGTCCACCATCGTCATCGTTGACAAATAATGATGAGCACCCTTATATCGTTTGACGTATTAGTTAGGTGGTTGTAGTAAAAAGTATTTTGAAATTAAGCGGAATTGTGGCTTCCTATGTCAAATTAGTATCATAACTATTCGCTTAAACTACCAATGCGCCATGGTTTAGCTTTGAAAAATCAGAAAATAACATCCCTGGAATGACTGTAGAGGTGGTCGCATAATTGAAGTCGAACGAGTGAGGAGGAGGAGGGATGAGGTACGCTAGTGCGGTGATGCCTGGCACGAGGGATGAGGTATACTAGCATACTTGTTTACACGACCGGCAATGCGCATTGTACACATATTTTGAAAATAATTTGACTGTGGTGTTAGCAACAACTTTCTATCAAATCGTTTCCAAGATATTTAGTGAATATTTTGACAACAATTTGTCTGCATCAACTTTTGCTCAAATCGTTTCCAAAATATTTTACTAGAATGTCTGTAACACCTCACCAGTCTGCCCGTTAAAGGTAATAAAACTAGGAAAAATTAACATGTCTGGGTACACACAGTATGAATGCATTATTACTAGCCAATGAGACCCTGACAACAAAAATAATATAGTTGGCTAACCATTGTCTAGACATTGTGACCACAAACACCTACTACCATCACCACCACCATCACCACCATCACCATCCCTCTATCACCACCAGCACCATCACCGACTAAGCACCAACACCCATCACCAAGCATTAACCCCACCTCATCATCCACCACAGCACCTATTTTCACCAACTGCCAACCCCACCGCCACCACCACCAACATCATCAGCACTCCGATTTGTATATCGAGGGATGTGGGGGGGGGGGACCTGGCTGAGAAGCTACAATCATCAAATCAACACGCACATAAAGAACCAATGTTTTACTTGTATCCATAATTTTTCATTGAAGAAAATATTACATATGATACAACATATAGTTGCTGTAGCATAAACAAATAGTCAATGTTCTGGAGATCCATTTTATCGATGACTGATTCATTATGGATCAGATCTATCACCGACAGAATCATCATCATGATCCTCAGCATCTAGATGGTTCCTTGTGTACTTCTTGATCAGAAACTCTCTTTTTCGAAAAGCTGAGAAGACCGCTTCATCGTATGCGTACCCCTCGTCGATAAAATCATTAGTTTCCTGACGAATTATTTTAATGAGTGTAGAGTTCTGTAATCTTCTCCACTGGAACATTATATCTATACACTTTGTAACTAAAGCATCAGTATATACGGAAATAGACACATTGCCTACACCATTTGTTCTGTGTCCACTTCACTATCCTCATCTTCTAAACCTGATTGTTCAGCGTCTAAGACCTGCTTAATATTTTGGAATATGGTAAATAGTTCCTCATTGCCTATGGCTTATTTTTCATCTTCACCTTCATCTTCACTCTCAGACTCCGCTGATCATCACTGTCTTCACTCTGTGACCCCGCTGGCTCATCATCATTTTCACTCTTCATCTCTGTCATTTCTTCATCTTCACTGTCTAAATTTTCGCTATTTTCATCATTATGGAATCGGATCTTATGCCGCTTCAGATCATTTGACCTATTAAAAGTTGAACCACATTAAAAACATTTATGTCTCGGCATATTGATTATCGGATAAATCTAGCAAGTATTCAAGTTACAAGGCTCTTCAAAGAAATCTGACTGCCTAACTACTCTGCAGTTACACATCCAACCACTTTGCGATGTTTAAACTGGAATGAGAAAAGGGATTGAATTTGTACCATTTATAGGATTATATGTACTGTGGTCGCAAATCTGCAATATGCGCCCACAAATCCGCAACATGCGCCCGCAATCCGCATCATGCGCCTGCAATCCGCAACATACGCACATGTACGTATGCATTTTGGCGTGTATGTGTGTTCAGGCATGTACATGCACTTGTTGCCATTCGCAACATGCGCCCACAAATCCGCAACATGTGCCCGCAATCCGCATCATGTGCCCGCAATCTGCATTATGCGCACTGCATGCGGCCGCACATGTACGCATACATTTTGGCGTGTATGTGTGTTCAGGCATGTACATATACTTGTTACCATCCGCAACAATTCGGTGGGGGAAATTACTACGCCAATGCCCACTTATTACACATCAGATACTATTCTCGATCTTGAATCGAAGATCTCTCGATACAGGAATTGGGTCAATGCGATTATGGATTGTTTTTTCTTCTTGTTCTTGTTCTTGAATAACTCTGGTTCTATTGGTTCTATCTCTAAAGCGGAAGTTTGTCCTATGGCGTCACAAAGAGGTATCCCAATTTTAGCGTCAAAGGCTTTAGCGCAACAGTAACAGCTTTCAGCAATACTGTTTTCAAAGTGGTCCCTTTCAACGCATTTGTCAATAATTCCGGTTCTGCTTGAGTGATCTTCTTCAACCGTTTGCGAATGTTCATCTGTGGGGTCCCGAAGACAGCGGTCAATTTCGCGGTCAAAAACTAAAATGCCACAGCAACAGATTTAACAACATTGTTTCAAAAATAGACACTCTTGACCTCATGGTGGCCCTATTAAACAATATATCAACGATGCGGGTATTGGATGAATTTGTCCTTATTTTAACGTCAGCGAACCGCGATTCTAGCTTTTTCAGACCTGACGTGTTTCATCTGGCTGACCGACTGACCGACCGACCGACCGACCGACCGACCGACTGACCGATCGACCGACTGACTGACTGACTGACTGACTGATTGAATCACTAACTGACCGACCGACTGACCGACGAATCGACCGACCGACCGACCCACTCACTCACTCGCTCACTATAGCCTTCCACACATCGAAGTGTCAAGTCCTCCACTAAACATTTCTCACCGGTGCAGATATCTACGGCAATTGAAATTTGATTGGTTAAAATTGGCAGACTAACTAAATTTGCTCAAATGAGTTTTCCAGCTGAAGAAAATCTATGAAATCTCAGTCAACAAAAGGCTCACTCACGCATGCACACTCGCACGCACGCACACACGCTCGCGCGCGCGCACGCCCTTTACAGGCACATTTGCTGCTCTAGAATTTCATTGCGTCATATTGTTTTCAAGGTACGAGGAGAATATTAGCTCAGTGGACACGCTTCCATCCTCCTGTCAAGAGTTTTGTTCAATAACGATGATTGACGTGCAGCTTCTGGCCCAGGGTGTGCTGTATTATTTGATATCCATTGCAGGATTTGCTACCTCTGTATCATTAGGAGTAACAACGGTAAATACTTAGTATATGTTTTCCTAATGCCGTTGTTCAGTTCGGTTCCCAGCACTAAGAGCTATACGGCCTAAGCTAGTATTCTTAAGGATTAACATACATTTCCACAGATCTACTAATTATTCAGTGGTAAACTTTATGTAGTTCCATTTTCATCCAGCTAATAATGTACCTTTCCAGTTTTAGCTATGCCCCGCCCATCAATAATTAAGCTCCGCCCATGCTGGGATCGAGCGATCCCTGTACTTCTTGACTATCAATTTCCAGAAAATTATAGGCATACAGGGAAACATGTTGAATATGTTGAAACTAATATTACCTAAGGCAGCAACAGAACCCAGTCAAATTAGTTTCAAAATATTCAACGGTCTGTTTATTAAATGTTAAAGACATACAATTCGTACAACATGTCGAACTATTAAGCGTTAAAACGGACTATATCGAGTCATTCATGACGTCACGCTTATGAAGTCCGCCTACACGTCACGTAGTTGATTATGACGTCATATGATTTCGCGAGGAAATGGATTCATGAATTACATACGCAGAAAAACCTTGTAAATTAAATGAGCCTATGTAGTAGTAATACGGGCAGTAAGCTGGTACCAGCCTCCAATTGCTCATAATCACAATAGTGGCATCCTGAGCCAGAGAATCGCCGGAGTCGCCGGGTACCAGCCTATACGGGCAGGATCAAATATGATATCATTATATGGGCATCCATATTATTGTAGGTGATTATTAATGTCCATGCGAACACCTTTTGTTCTATTTTTGCATATAAGTAATACATGAAAGTATCAATATAGTCGGTAAACTAACATCTCACATCATATGGGTTTGCGAACTGACAACGACATTAGAGACAATGTCTAACATTCTTCTTCAAAAGAAAATGTATTCGACATACTCCGTCATCACAATTTCCCGCCAGAAGTTTACAACCCTAACACAGACTGTGCATGGCCTGACCATTGTCATTGTGGGTTCGGCGATTAGGTCACATTAAATATCATAGCAGTTTTCTAATGTATATGGCTACCATGTCAACGGCTTATATGTTATTGGCCAGGGAGTTGGCAAGTCCAACATCACTATTCTTATCTATCATGTTATAAGATAAAAAGCCATACCAGCTTCACTTTGTTCTACCATAGATAAGGGTATCTCAATATTTATAGCCCTTTCCTCAATGGGCATATGCACTGTAGCCATCCATCATATGACGTCATAATCAACTGTATGGCCTATAGCATGACATCACAATCAATGGCGTCATTATGACGCCATGAATGACGTAGATAAGTACGACCGAAAGGAAAGCTGAAAACGGACAATTTTTACCGATGGTAGCTTATTTAATATTGTATGAGATTACCAATAAACATCATTTGTTATTTCCCCTTTCCGTTCTTTTAATGATGGCATCAAATAATATTCCACTAATTTGATAAAAGCTCATTGTCGTCTAGTCTGTGATAACGATTGGATTGACATTGATCAAACTTGGTAGTTTCCAGTTTATTCATCCATCATATGAAATCATAATCAACTATGTGACATGTAGGATGACGTCATAAATGACATACATAAGTACATCACGAACGCTTAATTGAAGACGGACTAAGCATTGCTGTACGAACTGTATGGCTTTACTATTTAATAAATATCTGTTGAATATTTAGAAAGTAATTTGACTGGGTGCTGTTGCTGCCATAGGCAGCAACAGCACCCAGGCAAATTAGTTACAAAATATTCAACAGCTTAATTGTATAGTTTCAGGAAATTAATAGACAGGGGTCAATCAATCCCGACACGGCAAAGTGTGGGTGGAGCTTATCTAGTGATAGGCGGGACAGAGCTAAAACTGGATAGGTCCATTGGCTGCAGGCTGTAAAGCTTTAAGACTTCGAGTGATTCTATGCCGAACTGAGTTCAATCATCATCCTTTCCAGTCAGATGGGAATTATTTGTATGTTGTAGACCTATGTGGAGATTTTAACTCCAAGCTAGATAAACTTGTCAAACCAGACGGCGACGCAGGACTCAGCGTATACATTGGGGTCCAATGCTGTGTCCAAACGCAACAGCAATGGCGATGCACTGACAGCGTTTATCAGCGCTCACAACCTCTTTGGCAGCTATATACGCTTGTTTCAGATAAGGTTTGATTCTCGCTGTAAAAGAGAAATCGGTTCCATAGCCACACCCGCTACCTTTAACCAAATAGATTATATGATATGAAAGGTCAACGCAAAGCCAGCACTTCAGGATTCTCGGTATTATGGCGGCACGTACGTAAACACTGATGACAAGCCACTGGTCACCCGCCTTCACATAAATCACAGTTGTCTGCTTAAAAAGCACAATGTCAACCAAAGTGACAAAGTCAACTATGTCCTGGATAAGCTCGTCAGTAATATATTATAAGACCCAATTGAGGAATCCAGTTTTAGCTATTCCCGTCCATCATTTGCTAAGCTCCACCCACACTTCGCCTGTGTTGTGATCGATCGATCCCTGAACTCCATGAATATCAGTTTCCAGAAAACTATACAGGTAAGTTGTTGACTATTTTGGAACTAATTTAACTGGGCGCAGTTACTGCCTATGGCAGTACCAGCGCCCAGTCAAATTGGTTTCAAAATATTCAACAGCATAATTTTTATTAAATGGTGAAAACATAATTCGTACAACAATGCTCTAAAGGTTTGTCATCAATTAAGCATTCGTGATGAACTTAGCTACGTCATTCATGACGTAATTGATTATGAAGCCATACTCCTCGAGGAGCCGATAGCATCCATTAATATCAACTCAGGTCAAAATCGAAGCTTATCCAGAGTACTGTACACATGCACTGAAACATGAGGCACTAATGCAGAAGGATGCCTCAAGAACAATAATAGATCTCCACTGTAAACATCCGCTTTGTTAAACTGTCCGAGTAGCAGAAGGCACAACGGCTCACCAACCATCAAAGTGGGCAATGCAACAACGGCAAGAAACCACACAAGGAAAGCAACACCATACTTTGGCAGATCAGTGATCGACTGAAATAACTTGTCATACTACAACCAGATTCTTGGCAGTTGACATTACAACAACAGATGATTTTCACAAACTGTTTAGGGTTGGCCAACAGCGCCATCGCTTTCTGTGCATAATACTGAAGGCAGATAAGATCAGAGAATTGATTAATCAATTCACGGATGTAGATGTCTGTAACTGGAAGCTCCGTCATACAATCATTCAGCATCAGTGACCGGATCACCTAATCTCCAATGACGTGTTATGGACTATGAGCAATACAGTCACACTGTTAGTGAAAGTGGTCCAGCGAAGTTCAAAGAGTCTTGGGGTTCACACAATTGACCTTTCCGGTTTTAGCTATGCCCCGCCCATCTCTAGCTAAGCTCCACCCACACCACGCTCGTGTTAAGATCGGTTGATCTCTGAACACCATGACTATCAATTTCCAAAAAAATACACCGGTAAGCTGTTGAATATTTTGAAACTAATTTGATTGGGCAGCAACAGTGCCCAGTCAAATTAGTTTCAAAATATTCAACAGCATGTTTCTTAAGTAGCAAAGAATTCCAAAGACATACAATTCATACAACGTGTCGGAATGATTGAGATTTGATGACAGTCTGGAACCCTTTGTGACGTAATGATTGTGACGTCATCATACACGCTCTGATCTTATTATGACGTCATACGAGATCAGATAATGGATGGATACTCTGGAAAGGTGAATTTTACTTGATGCCAACGCTTATAAACCTCATTATGGCTACCACTGAATAAACCTATTAAATGTGCTACATAGTACCAACAGATTTAAAAGAAGCAGGACAGGCCCGACTAGTTACAACGCACGGACATACACACACGGACGCACGCAAGGATCACTCATTCACACACACGCACGCGCGCACCAACCCACCTACACCAACACACACTCACGCACGTATCGCACAGACAAAAATGAAATGCGTGCATATGCACATTTTATTAGGTTAGTGGTGTAGAGTATATGTGCTTGTTTCAGATACGGTTTAACACCTACTGTATCCTTTACACATACCTTGAGTCGAAGAATGGTAAATGGATCACAACATTTGGATCCTCGGCATCATGTGGATTTCCCACTTACCTTCCCGTGTTCACGTGCATTTTATATGGTGCTGGAATGGGAACTTATCATATATATGCTGTGAGGAAGAGTAGAAGAGATCCAACTATTGGGTAAGTCTTCGTTCAGATTCTTGATATAGGCCAACCAAATTATTTCATCAACAACAAGAGCAATAAGAGATATTAGCCCATCGCTCTCACGTTTTTGTCACGTTTCATTTTTACTCTCAGAATAAGGCAAACAGGGCATTGCCTTATGTGCACGAGTGCGTGAGTGCGTGCGTGCGCGCGCGCGCGCGCGTGTGCGTGTGCGTGTGTGTGTGTGTGTGTGTGTGTGTGTGTGTGTGTGTGTGTGTGTGTGTGTGTGTGTCCGGGCAGCATCTAAAAAACTACCGATCCAATTTGGCTCAGATCTTAATATAACAAAGGTTATTGTCGTAAAATCGGATTTCCAGCCTTTCGTCGTGGTCCATATTAAGAGATTCAGATCCAGTTTGGATGAAATTAATAGCATCTCAAGCCATTCATTTCAAATAAATGCTTAGAGCTTGATTGGCCATAAATCATTCTAGCTCACCTATATCAAGTAATCCTCTGCCTCCAGTGGTGGAAAAGGTGGTATTGTTTCTTGGACGGATTCTGTGGTACACAGGAGAGCGCCAAGTGGCATTGGTTCATCAGCGTCTATTATTGTGGAATTATCCTCCTCATCCAAGTGTTGGCAACTTACTCTGTGTCCGCATTGTCATGCTGTTTGCCGGGTCAACGTGCGATGGTGAATTGAAATTTTTGAAGCGTCTCCTGCTATAGAACTATTTGTTCTTCAGGATTGCATTGGTTGTGCAACCAATGAAGTGATGCATGATATGTTCGCAGTTTAAGTGTGTCCGTAATGAAAGGGCTTGTATTGCCTAGTAAAATACGCAGCAGTTAGAGGTTCCCGGTTTATAACTGTATTTCCGTTCTGCTTTCCTGAGAGTGCACGAACTGTAACTAAGTACTTGCTCATATCCAACCTTATCGATCTTTGATAAAAACCACCCCTATTCCATATGCGGAAGCATCTGTATCCAGAATGAACTGGCTGAGCAAAAGATGAGTGTGGTCAAAAGTTTTCCCTTCTTTGGAAAGTAATCTCGCAGTCAGCGTCCCATTTGAAAGGTTGATCTTTCTCGGTGATGCGGATACGGAGATGTGGATAGTTCTATAACTCATGTACAGAGCATATTGGTTACTTGCCTATGTACTTCCTCTTTCTTATGAATTACCGCAATGTCTTGCTGGTTCGCCGAGAGGTCTGTGAAATTCTGTATCAACATTGCGTTTGCCAATGTGAGTTTCTCCAAGATCCAAGTTGCTACCTGAGAATGTGTGCTGACAATCCCATAATAAGTGGCAATCTTGACACCACTGGTCAGGATTAAGCCCCTCAGTTGAATGTGTATCGTGAATATACTTGGGGAACAGAGGATACATTGTAGTCGATGTACTTTCCTCCTGTATGGGTGTACTTTCATATAGGCAGTGGCTTAGCTTAGCAGCCTCCAGCTTAATCGTCTCAGGTCTAGGCCTGTTCGATTAATCAATGTTTCATCGATAGTCGATTATTTTTCCTGGCGATTATATAATCGAGTGTAAAATGAATTAACCGAAAAATCGAAAAAACCCGATTTAATCGAGCACAAAACGATTATTTATTTTAAATAGGCATAATTTACTGTTAAGATTTGTAATACAGCTAATGCATCGGTGGTTTGATTATTCTAACAAGGTAGTTGTGTAAACACCTATTCCTGACGTTCAAGCATGCACCTCCAGAGGCATAGTCCATGCACACGAATGTTTATATAAGTAAGTACGCTGGTGACCGGAAACATTTTATTGCTACCGTTTATGGAACAATATCCTACTCCGAAGGCAATAGGCTGGTGTTAGTGGCCATTTTGTGAAAAAAATGTAAAACATGAATTACTGTTATCCATAGTAAATTCACAAACATTCGATGCGGATTTTCACAAATTCTGTTGATTGTTTAGGAACTAATTTGACTTAAAGTTGTTTGTTGCTGCCTAAGGATAACTGCTGCCGATTGTAGTCAAATGATTTTCAAAGTATTCGACTTTTCTAATGCTGGAGAATAGGGTACGTCGTAGATAGACACCACGGGTGAAATCTATATCATAATGAAAATAAAAATAATATGGCCATTTCGGCAATGCATAAAATTGACTTACTGGTTTTCGCAATACATTCACAAATCTTCGATACAAATTTTCATAAATCCTGCTGATTGTTTTGGAACTAATTTGACTTAAAGCTGTTGTTGCCTAAGGCAAGCAACAACCCTCAGTCAAATGCGTTCAGCTTTTGCAATACTGGAAAGTAGGGAAACATTGTAGATAGGTGCTACGGGCGAGCTCTATATAATTTAAAGTGAATCTATGTAATGTTAAAGTTAAATTGGCGCCTTTTTACTGGCTTGAAGATCTGGGCAAACTCGCCGGTTTCTTTTAAACCATTATCCAATGGGAAGGAGTTGATAATGGATTCCAAATCGACTTCGTTATACTGGGCGGGGTTGTTCCTCACGTTCAGCCAATCAGAGGACTGGCTGATACAGCTTGTCCTGTTGAGCGTCTTGCTATCTTTTCATAGGCCTACTTAGTCTAGGTAATCTAATCCTAACTAGGAGCCAATTTACGAAATTGCGTATTCTGTTATTTTTCTAGAAAATCGGACATTTTTAGCTATTTATTTATTTATTTATTTTATTAATTTTTTTAATTTATTTATTAATTTATTTATTTTATTTTGTTTTATTTTCTTTTAGTTTATTTTGGCCTATTTTAGCTTATTTATTATTATTATTATTATTATTATTATTATTATTATTATTATTATTATTATTATTATTATTATTATTATTATTATTATTGTTTTCACAATAATGATAATATATTTTTTCTCTCCCTCCCTCCCTCCCTCCCTCCCTATGATTCTATGCCATTTCAAGTATACATGGTCAATTGGCATATATAATAGAGTGACGGACTGAGGGTGCTGTGGATTCTGCCGATTTATTTTTCGGATAAGTCTTTCCTTTTCTGCATAGACAGCATCTCTTGGTTTTGTGAAGAAAGGTATATGGTGTTAGCATTGCTGAGGTATGGTGCACAGTTTAGACAAGCTCATAGCCGTATCTATGGTGACTAGTTCAATCTCAAAGGGAATGGTTTGTTGTGCAGGAAGTGAGTTTACACAGTTTCGCCATTCGTAACCACATTGATGACAGTTTCCACATGGTTTGTGCGATCTAGTTGACCAAGGCAGGTGGGGCGGATCACCGTGCTGGTCATTGCCGGGGGCCTGAATTAGTTTGACTGCTGAGCTGCCTCCATTACTCGATCAGGATTGTCACTAATGCACGCTTCGGTCTCTCACGTGATGGAATACCAATAAGAGTACAACCTAGGCTAGGTACCTTTCCCATTATATATGCAGAGCATACAATACAAGAGATTCCTCGGTGCCAGGGGACCTTACGCCATCTTATCTGCGGAGAAAGAGACAGCAGCACAATATGTGGATATAAGTACCAGGGGGAGGGGGATGTAAGCACAGAGTGGAAGAGTACTCTCGCTCCATGTCGCGTAGGGAAGGGAATAACAGCAAGATTGACAACTCTTTCTCTGTTTAATTTGCAATGACAATGACACACCACAGTAATAATCTACTGTGATACAGTCTGCATCTGTAGTCCTCCTGCTTCCTAAAGTATCACTTTTCATGACGTCAAATCACAGAATATTAATGCACGCAGCGGCCTAACTGTACATTAAGCCATCTTGATTACAAATAACCTGGAACGGGTTGATGTAATAATATAATCAAAACAACCTGCCGGTGACCCAGTTGATTGTGATCACAATCTGAGCTCACTCCCAGCTGCAACCAACAGTCTGATCCAAATCCATTTTTTCTAACACAATGCGATTTTGACCGCGCCTTGTCAGGAGACCCTCTTTCATGGACACAGCGAACTTCTAGTCTTTCAAAGATTCCTTGGTGGACACTGTCATCCCCGCACCATGCACTTTCACTTGTTTAGATGCGATGAACCAATCTTTCAGTAACCAGATGGTACCACAGTAGGATGTGATTAGCTTTCCTTAGATATGGGGGACCCCTGTTTAGGACAATATGCTCGGCCTCAACGTGGCGCAGGGGTGTAACCCGCTGGGTGTCAATCCAGACATTTGGAGGGGCTAACCAGAGCATTATGCACAACGCTAATGAAATGAAGGTGGTGGTGGTGCTGGTGGTGCTGGTGGTGGTAGTGTTGGTGTCTCCCATCGATGACGATGCCGAGGAGCTAGGACACGCGTACTCCAATTTAATGGGTCTGCCCTGGTTGTAGAGCCATAGACCGGCATGGGTCTATGGGCCGGGAGGCGGATTGTTGTGAAGATTACGTGGACGTTCTCCCCGAGGTGAGGACTGATATTCCTCATATGGTGGTGGTGCAGTCGGCTGACAGTCATGCGTGTTGCGTGACTGATATACCAACGAAATTGTGGTGCCGATTCCTCCCGATAAAGCTGCGGTGTTCCCCTTGATTATAGCATTGCACTAGAAGGGGGTGGTGTGGGAGATTGTCTGTATTGTGGATTATCACCCGGCCATATGGTCTCCGTAGATGACACGGGTGAATGATAGTAGTCTGAAGGACTATTGAGATGCCCGTAATCTGGTCTTTGTTGGGGTCATCCACGATTCGGCCCTGTTGGTGGTGGCCTGTCGCGGACGTACGAAATAGTTCTGAACTCTGTTCCCGCCTGTGAGGCATCCTGAAAGGTGCTGTCGCTAACAGGCGAAAACAGATTATAGTGCGGTGTTGTTGATTCTGCTGAATTTCTGGCATAGTCGGTGAGCATGTGAGCTGAAAATCCATCGTATGACGCTACCTCTTGATCGAGGGGGTCGTCGCTAAATGGAGATGGTATTGAGCTAAGCTCACTGTATGGTGTGGGCATGAGTTCGCTGTGTGTGGTTAATGATGTTCTTCGCGCCCCACATTGGGCACCACTTGTAGCTCGTCGTGTAGTGTCGGGCCGCTCCAGTGTATCATGTCGACTCGCCGTGCCACAAGTGCACGACGAATGATGACGCTGGTTAGAATCTGCTCTCTAGGTGACGGACTTTGTACGAGACTGCCCTGCGGGTAACAAAAACGGGCTCCTAAGGCCGGTGGAACTCAATCATTCCGGTGGGGCCATGCGACCATCGTCGCGAACATTAAATACAACAGTCTCATCCCAAGAATTTGTGTCACCAGTATGCCTGTCCATAGCAATTTCGTGATCTATGGACTTACAAGATTTGATTTTGGTGACCTTAAAATATAAGTCTATACAATGATTTTACCTAAACAATTATAAATATGCTAGATAAAACTAAAATAAGAGCATACGAAAATAGGAGACATAGAGACAGGTAGATGAACTTTTAAACATGGGGCCCCCGGAGGTTCCACACAGACTCGTAGGTCCGCAGAGGTATCCCTGCATGGGAGGCTCCTGTACACGAGACGTAACTAATTAACTTATTATAAGTTATTATACCTCTAAGCTGAAAGGAAGAAGATTATCTCGGATGAACAGTTATGTGCCACATGCGGGCACTACTCCTAGTGCTAGTTTGGGTGAGGAGTATTATCCTTGCGTGGGCCATCGTCGCTGAATCCTTGCGAGAGGCAAGTGCCTCGAGCGGGCCTCCATCTCGGGAAGGTGTCGCCACTGCTTAAAGTGGGAGAAGAGTAGTAGGCAAAAATGGGCCTACTCTAATATTTCAAACAAAAATGCTTGAGAAAGAAAAGACCATACTTAGTGAGATTATAACTATAGGGTTGTGTGCAGTTTTACGTGAATACGGGACGAGCGATTCCCGATGGATTCCCTCATCACCGTCTTATGTGATCCTTAGTATGCTGAATTAGTAGTTGCCGCTTTATTTCTGCGGGCCTTCTGCTTTGCTTAATTAGCTTTTAGTTGTTTTTAAAACAAGATCTATTTTTATCCGCAAAATGGCTGGTATCTACCTAGCTATTAGACACGGCTGTCATTGAGAACAGATGCCCTAAGACATCAATACTGAAGACAGCGCTCATACATGTGACTTAGTACGATCTCTGAACTGGATAAGAATCCGGACATCCTGCTTCGTAACCACATAAAACGTTACAAGACATAGGTTACTTTTCACGAAAGCATTATTAGACCATCTTTCTATCGTTATGGTGAGGGTGAGAGAGACGAATACCCACCGTAAATGTCCTTCCTGTAAGGGCATGGCAGATCTAAATATCATGCCCAGACATTCTTATGGAATTCGGTGGGGATACGTATCTCGCCAGTCACCGGGTCCTATAGAACTAACCGTTTAACCTGTCGTTAGGTTTATATACATGTTGCCCTGTTTTGCACTGTGGTGTGGGAGGATTGTTCAGCAAATAAAATAATAATTAAGATATGTTTTCGCAGTGCTTTCTTACATTGGCAAAAGTGCTAACTACTAAGTATCCAAAGATACAAGGGGAATGTATGTGATACCACACCCTGGCCATCACCGCTCTGAAACCCCAACAGTTTCCCAGAGTGGGATCAGCCCATGGTGTGGATGGGGACATCCAAACAATTAAGAAGCCACAAGGCTGAGTGGAGCATAAAGAGAGACAAAATCTTGGAGTTATGAGTCTTACCGGAGTGCGGGGCTAGATTATCGCACTGCCGGAAGAGAAGAGTATATTACTGAGTTGGTAATGAAGAAAGTGTCTCTAATCATTTTGAACCTATCCTATCGAGCTGAATAGAAAAGGTTTAGTCGGTAGCATGCCAGGCTAAACAGAGTTATAGCACGGACAGCGACCTCAGTGAAAAATTGTTGGTGGCAGGAGAAAGTGCTGCGCATATAAGTGTTGCTGTATAGTGTTTCCTACATGCAGTCCTATATTTTCTATAAATAAGGAAAACATATGAACTGATGGCCACTGGCCTTATATATATATATATATATACATAATCTAACCAGAACAATCAATACAGGTATCAAATGATCAGACGTATATATCTTAATACAGGTTAACGAACCTACTACGGTGCAGTTAGTAAAACACCTTACAGGAAATGAGAATAACTATAAACAAATACAGAAATTATAACTAGCGGTCCTAAGACAGTTATGGTACCTTTTAGTCATCGGGACCGTTCTTACGGATACAATATAATTAGAGAAGTACATATAGCGAAATAATTAAAATGTGAAGTATAGCTACTTGAATACTCGGTAGTCATTCTTAAGTTAAGCTACTGTGTTACTAAAATTGATACGTCATTCCATAGTTGACGTGCGTTGATGCATGCTCAGGAAGCTGGAAAGTTCCTGCAGGTTAGTTCCCGCAAGCTAATTTCTGCAAACAAGATTCCCGTAAGAACACTCATGGCGGGAGTACATCGCTCAGCACTGTAAGCCTAATAGGATGTCTAATGAGCAATCAGCAAAAGATACGACAGTACTACTGTGATGAAGAAAGTTCCCATACACCGATGATACGGATGGAAGTTGTAAACAACCCAATCACAAGCGGGGGTTGTCAGATGCGAATGAAGATACAAAACAAAGCTTAATGGTGCTGGGTACATCAGCCAGATCTGAAGATGCACCGGGCAGAGTTTACTTGCTGCGGTCGAAAGTCAGAAGAACTTACATGATATTAGTGCGGTGACAGTTGAAATACCACTTTTAGGCGTGGCCGGCAGATCCGGCGAGTCATCCATCAAAGAACATCCTGCCTCTACATCTATAGACTCACATATTCAGGCCGTAAAGGCCTCACCGCAAATTTGTGTTTCGAAGTAAATATTGATATTCATGAACAGTAATCAAAAAGTTCCAAATTGTTCCCGTAAGTAGGGAGTTTACAAAATTGTTCTTACTGCGGTGGGTTGGCTACTGCTAGCTACCGGAGAAGAACAGAAAACTGAAGTCATATGCGTAATATCTGTTGATCGCAGCTAGTACAGATCCAACCTGTTCGGCCCCTGGCCGAGGATGCTCTCGAACTCTGGATCACGTCTGTTTTTATACTCCTCGTGACGTCACAGGCGCAGACTCCAACCAATCATCGTTCGAGCAACAGCCAATCCGCGCGTAGCTAATAACAGTGCAGTCGAATGTTCTAGAACATTCTGGAAGTTCTGCGTCCACGTGGTTATGACGTCACGGCAATACTTTGAAGATAATCAAGACAGGTTTTCCGTGGATAACTCAGCCATTTCTTAACCGATTTTGAAATGGTTTACAGATTTAAAAAAGCCCGTCGAATTCCGCTCTTTCCGGTGATTAATGCCAGATTCACCGGGAACAGGTATTCAAAAGGGATTACAGGGTACCATCTCGGTACACTAAAAGCGTCATCCTATCTTGGTCGTAAACTATGTGCTCCATCAAAAATAGCATCTAAGTGTGCGCATGCGCATCATGTGCTTTAACGAACTTAGTCGTTTTCGCAACGTGATCTCTCCTATAGGCCCATTTACGCTTATGGCTCTACCCAGGGGGGCGTGTTCAGAGAATGAATCCAGGACTGGCGGCGTGTACGGCCTGTACCCGACCGGTCGATCTGAACTACACCAGCTGATCAACACACTGTTTGTTTATGAAACGAGTCAAAGGAGCCAGATTCACCAAACAAGTTAACTCTATTTTAATATTGCCACTCTACTGTTGAGCTGCTTCTCAGAAGGGTTGTAAAATGATACGGCAACTCTTACTAGAAATTTCGGTCTAATCATCGAACAGGCTATGGACATGAAAGTACAAGGTCGATCTGTATGCAAATCAGCATATTACAATCTACGAAATTTTAACTCCATACGGAATGTTTTAGCACACAAAACCACGGAGACGCTCATACATGCATTTATCACTTCAAGATTAGATACTGGTAATTGTCTTCTGCGTGATATAACAGCAACGTCTCTGGACAAATTGCGGCATGTCCAAAATGCTGCAGTTCGAGTTTAATTGAAGATCAGAAAACGAGACCATGCAACACCTGTCTTGAAGCATCTCCACTGGCCACCAGTCCATCAAAGTATAGAGTTCAAATTTCTCCTGATAAGGAAATGTCTGCATGATTAAGGGCCTGAGTACTGGAAGATCTCCTCATGGCCTGTCATCCGCACCATACACTTTGTTCCACAGACCAACACTTACTTCATATCCCATGATTCAATTTACATTCCTGCGGCGATGGAGTATTTACCGTTGCCGCTTCAAAACTCTGGAACAGACTACTACTGAACATTAAGATCAACAGCTCAAAGAATACATTAAAGGAAAAGTTAAAAAATACACATCTTCGTAAGCGCCTTTGAAAATTAATGTATTGATACAGTTCCTGACATTCAGAGTGAGTTCTTTTACGTCCCCCATGGCACAGGGTGTGTCGGTGTAAGACATATGTCTTCATGCCCTGTCATGTATTTACCATTCTTTAATTACTCCATAAAGCTGACTGTGAAGATGACGAACTACGCAACTACTACTCGCAAAAGACATAATTAAGCATTAACGTTAAATAAGCGCTTTCTGCACAATTTACACAAAAATATCGTCACCATAAGATGATTTATCACCGCGCTGTTTGCCTGTTATCTTGACACAGCTCTAATATCCGACATGCCACTGGAGATGTAGCATGCGCATGCATATATAGCAGGGATGCTATCGATGAAGAAAGGGTCCCTTGATGAACTGCATCCAATAGCGGAAGGCCAGCTCAAACCCAATAACCTTTTCATGAATGAAGTCAAAACTGAGTTCACACATGTATACCTGTCTGACCCAAAGGAAATGATTAATGAAGGTACCATCCTTCATGGTGAGAAGTTCTGGAAGAACAAAATACGGAGCTCTCTCTCTTCTGCAGTACAACCGGAATTGCAAACCACTGTGTAACATTCGCAACTCTAAAATACTCATGAAAGTCAAACTGCAGCTATGCGTTCCTACATGTATCTCAAAAGAGCTATGCAACTGTGATAGCTGGGCAGCTCCAAATTCCCTCTTGAACAGACTGTTTTGAGTGTCAGCACAAATTTCTTGCGAGCCATTGCGAATCACACCTTGGTACACAGCTTAATTCTCATATGGACCATCAATCATCATCTCCATCCACCTCCGACTACCATACGTACACCCTTGTCCTGGCATCCAGTTCCCTCTGTCCCTCTCCACCACCTTTCTCTCTACCTCCCTCCCTCCACCTGTCTCCATCTACCATCTCTATTTCCGCACTGCACCAGTTTTTCATATTGTAACACACTCTTTACTATTATTTATTTATCCACTTAGAGCACAGATGTGGCTGATACCATTCATAATGATAAATGCGGTGATATGGCTGCTCATGTTTGTCTCTTCATGTATCATTAGTGTTGGATTTGCAAAATTCTGTGCGAATGTGATCGCAACTGCAAAAGCCGTTGGCTATCCGATAACTTCGTAAGTGTTAAATATTTAATGTTTTGTTATCTAAATAATATAATATTTACTCATAATTCATCATGTGAGCTTATGCTTTCTATCAATCCCTTTGGGTGTTCTTCGGTTCACATGCCCTCGATAAGATAATGTTCATGCAAGGTCAGTCTAAAGATATGGCCAGACATTTCTCCCAACTACACCATTCATGTATTATTGTCAACTAATCAAATGCGTATATAAAGGTACTTAACACCTGAGATGAATGGTTCATTAAGTACAATTAACATGTTAAATGGACAGAAAGATATTTACAGCCAAAGATATGTTAACAGAGTGATCCCTTTCTAGCAATGCACAACCCATATCTAGTTAAGCCGGGAGTCAACCCATACTCAATTTACTCAATTACTAACACTTTGAACCAAGAATTCACAGAATCCCAATTTCAAGGTAACTATACAGGTAAACTTAGGCCTACTGTATGGCTGTGGTGAAATGTAATTCATGAATACTAGACCTAGGACTCAGTCGACACATGTTTACTGTTAAAAATAAGGCTGGCTGAATGACAGAGCTAACAGGGGACGCCCTTCTTTTATTTAGAGAATAATATGTTCAAATAATATAGGATGACAAACTAAATCTAAACTGGAGTCTACGCTTATAGGTAGTTAACGTGCCCATAGGTTAACAGATATTTCAGTTTATCTATAAACGTAGGCTGCTATTTAGAAGCGGTATAAGCATACTAATGAGAATAAATGGGAAGTGTTATTCAAGCTAGAACACCAAGTATATATATATATATATATATATATATATATATATATATATATATATATATATATATATATATATATAATTATGTATTGTATGATATAATATACTGTTTGACGACACGGCATGCGTTATCTGCCCATAAATGAAGTGTGGTTTGTATATGGGTGTGACCAGTACCTAATGTGCCGCTTCACGAATCAGAATCAGCATCTATCACGCCTACTAAGGATTTATTAAGAAATATTTGCATGTGAGAGTTCCCCACCTTTACAGTTATCATAAGACCATTCACACCACCAAGCAAACTTTAACGCATAAACTGAAGCGAAAAACCCAGGGGTCAAAATTCCTTTTCAGAACTGTTCGGAAAATATCATTGTATGTATTCATTCTGCGAGTTCATTTCTCTAATTACATCTGGAAAAAGAGGCGCTGACTGGTGAAAATAGGTTGCTCAAAGTGCAGCTAATAGTAGTACCACTCAACATTACAGATGATCAAAATGACAATAGCCCTAGAAACAAAACACCTTACTTGCAAACCCCAGGGCCACGGGGGTAGACTGACGCTCATGCTCAAGCGAGTCTGCATGTACCACCCACATAAAATGATGTAAATCTATCTCGGCAAAAACTACAAGGAAACATACCAACCGTAAACTACCAAAGTCAACATTCTGACTTACCTGTATACTCATTGTCCTGCAGGTGAATCTAACAGAACGCTTGAAGACACGGCCAGCTACCCACAAGACTAGATCCCTTTATGGCGTAGATTCAGGATACCACCAAGCTGAGAATCCTAGATGTTGTACTTCATGTCCAGAATATGACGACAGGCAGCATTATCAGGTGTGTTGAACAAAAGACTGTCAATGACGTTTGCGATGTGATCCTCTGTGTACAGAATTAGACAGTTGCACAGTATATGGCTAATGCTTCCACCAATTCAGCCAGACCCAGGCGAGGGATAGAGGTCAGAAGCATAAATACTGCCAATATCCCAGCAGCTGTCATCACTGCGCAATTAGTTGAGGCCTGAACATGACAATTTTTCACGAAATACACGATTTAAATACAACCAACACCCATGCGTAGATAGACACAACCAACATGACTCAAAACAGAGCACATATTTACATGACCAATGCCGTGAACATAGTCAGCATCATAGCAGCCATGATCGCCATAAATACAATGGCTCCAAACAGGATGATCAGTATGGGCCTGATTATGAGCAAATTACGCGCAATACAAGACATCGGCAGATGTCAAATGACACAATACAAGAGCATAGCCAGTATCTCTGCAGAGATGATCGTCATAGTCGGGATAGTCTGAAGATTAATCAGTACACATGTAATATGAACCGGGAAAATTGACGGCAGTATTCCAGTAGCAATGGTCTCCAAAATACTACAATAACTACAGTCCTGAATGTGAACTTCGCCAACATAATACATGCAGTGGCCGCAGCCGGTATTTCTGCAGAGATGATTGCCACTGTCGGCATGAACCAAAACGTTATCAATATACATGTGAGTGAAGTTGGTAACAAATTCAGCATCCTAGCACACATGATTTCCATACGCATCATAACCAATATAGGCCTGCACATGCACAGGTATCACATGGTAGGCTTACAAGATGTAACTGCAGCCACTATCCCTGCAGATATGATCGCCATAGGCTGTATAACGCAGAGCACAATCAATAGCCAAAATAATCAGTATGGTCTAGGAGGAAATCAAAATGCACACACTCGAAACTGGAATCATAGCCAGAATTCTAGTAGCAATGATTTCCATAAATACCATGGCCCCAAACCACTCATTGTATCAGAGTGAACTCAATCAGCAATATGACAACCGAAGTATGACTGAGAACTGCAGAACATATTATAAAAACTTAAGGTGCACATAACTGTGGGCAACAATATTTTGAAAGCCAACACGATGCTAAACAGACAGTGCAACCTGCCAGAATCTACAAAAGATCAAAGACTGGATATAGAGAAAAGACCACGAAACACATAAGGTATAACTCCGTCACGCTATGCCATGCAACGAGCCAAAAAGAGAAATAAAGCTGTAAACTGGTTCATGAATATAATCCCGGTTACAAGATAAGTGTCACCACTCCAGAGAGTGACCTCCATATACAACAACAATTAGTAGAGAAAGTCTGTACTAATGCGCTTGGATGTGGCTAGTACGCTGTTGCAACAAGAAAAGTATGCGGGGAAACTATAGCCAGGGAGCAAAAGAAGTTCAGAATGCTAGTTGTAGTAACAGTGTAGCTGAATCCGAAGCTACGTGTAATAGTGAAATGCCAAATGATGGCAATGTGGGAAGGGCTGCCCATGGTAAAACACTGCATACCAGTAGAGAAAAGGGGAGTATTAATTATGATGGTATTGCTCAACATTTTAGAACAGGCTGTTTTACCACCCAGACCTCCAGAGATGCAACTGCAGTGACTACACGAATAGAACTTGTCGATTATGACTAGCCTGTTAAGAGCGAGAATATAAGTATAATGACAATCACATCGAAGATATTAAGTCAAATCATACATGTCTGAGCAACTTAATGGATAACAACACAATAGTATGTATACCGGGTTTTTTCTTATTCACATATGCACTCTCGTTCATCACATAATCTTTCGATAACCATATGTGTATAGTCAAGTGCTTTAATGACATGTCATGTCACAGAAGTAAGGGGTGTGCTGGAGTTACCATCATGTGGCATCGATCTCTTAGCTGCAGCATAGAGAATATCAAATGGAGGCAATCGCCTCGCAACGATCCTCATCAGTGTCATCCCAAAATCCATTGTCCTTATAAATACATACATGCTAGCCGAAGTTTCCCAGACAAGAGCATCACATAGAGGGGGGGGGGGCTACTTGCCGAAGTGCCAGAGATGAGACGAGTCCAGGTGCGGTAATATCACTAATTTGGACAAGCGATATAAAAGGATATTCGATAGGGAGAGGTACGAATAACGACATAATGTATGGAGTCTGGTTAGAGGGCATCTCTAATGGCAAAAGTGCCTACATACTACCACATTACCGGAAACATGACCTCGCGACTAGATCACTTCCTCGAACTAACCAATCAATCAATCCATATTATAGAGATTGTAGTACATTTCTGAAAGACAGAAAATAAGAGTACCCATAATGATGTCATAGTCACTCTTGTTGGCAACCTGAATGTATGCTAACCCATTGAGGCCAGTTTGTCAGGTGCAGCTAAAGGTCGAATAAACTGCGGAAAGGTAGACATTGATAAATATAGACAGTTGACATCAGCCAGCCTGCAGGTGATGCTATAAAAACGTGGCCCAAATCCTGTCCCAGCTCTACTTTTGAGAAGGAATGAGATACTATGTAAGTCCTCTGATGCATGAAGCAAAGTCGGCATGCAAGGCTTGGAAAGATGAAGATGTACCGAGGACGGTGAAACTGTAAAAAAAGAAAATAACAAAGAAGAATCTAATGATTACTGTTGGTTCTATACTAGGAACGGTTGTTGAGAAGGGCATTGTACAGCACAGCAGGCCTATAATGAATCAGTAAAAAGTAAGCTCCAGTTCGGGTTCAGAGAAAAATGTTCATCAAGAAATGCAGTATTCATATTAACTGAGACCATTGCTGAAGGCTTGGACAACAAGAGCCACGTGGTTATAACATACATGTACATGGATGCGATTAAGGTTTTTGACATCGTTGACCATGCGGGGCTCTTAAATGCTGTGCACTCGCAGGCTATCAATGGCAAACTATGGACTATACAATACGGTATGTGTACTTGTAATGGCGCTGCAAACATCTCGAGACCGTTTATGTAGTGTCAAGGAATTAGACAAGGGATGAGACATCTACAGATCTGTTCAATAGCAGATGCAATAGTTTGTTAAATAACTCAGACCCATCCAGCGACATACAGTATTGGCACAGTTCCTAATGGTGCAGTCACGTGTGCCGATGACTTACCCCGTGAGGGAAATACACCAAGCGCTATGCAGCGGCTAATAAATGAAGTCCAGCAACCAACACCACTACCATACCAGCCAACGCCTCAGCGCCGACAAACGTATACGTTAATGAGCTCAAGGCTAGAAACACAGCTATGTGTTCCAAGAAATTCAACCTGTACAATTCAACAGACAATTTGAGAACAGGGAAACCGCTGCAAGACGGGTTGCCTACTCATTAATGGGTGTTGGACTCCATAGGGATATTACATCCAAACACATTTGGGACGTCTACATTATTCCAGTCCTCATACATGGGTTAGCAAGTTTGATCCCTAACAGAAGTAAATAAGCTCCACAAATTCTACAAATTACACCTCAACTGAATACATCACCTGCGGACTATGTGCGCAAATGCACCGGCTTACACGCTACTTGGAGCTATGCCTATTGAAGGCCAGCTACATAAAAGGACCGTAACCTTTCTTATAAATATGATGCGCAGAGAAGGCTCTATAGAAATGGATATAATTAAGAGACATCTATCGGTTAAATCTCCAGCATTACATAGCTGGATTGTAAAAGGTAAGCAAAATCCTTAAGATGCACAACCTGCCCTCTGCATATAGTTTAGTAAAAGAGCTGCCAAGCAAGTCGAACTGGAAAGAAATGGTGTCGGCCCAGATCTATGCTTACTGAGGCAGAAAGCTGAAAGAAGCCACAGAAAACGAACCATTACAGGAGCTCAATTTAGATGCTTGCTACATCAACAAACCACACATTTTAAGGGAGAGCAGCAAAACGGAAAGATCTCTGTATATAAGTCCACTGTCCAAGCAACTACTAGCTAGTACAAAGGTACCATATGCTTGGTTGCACGACCAGGGTTAGTAGAGGTCCGACAGGCTGACCGCTTTGTAAGCCCGAGAATGAAACATTGATGCACTTCCTCCTCGTTTGTCCTTTACTCCACTGTGTTAGAGGACCAAATCTACACCGGCCGACAACTTGGTTTATCAACAAATGAAGAAAACAACAGATGGGCTATTCTAGATCCCAGTAAGCTGGTTACTCAGAAAGCTTAATCACCGATGACAAAATTTGATAAATAAGTATAAACTCGATCTGCTATAAATGTCATAATTCTAATTGCAATAGCTTCACGTAATCACGTTTCGCAATTAGGAACTGGAGTGGTCAAACTATTACAGCCCACTATGCGACCCATACTTTACTCTACCTTCATCATCTGCTTCTGCCTTTAGTACACTCACAACTAGTAGCCCTGAGATGAAACTACCATCAACAAAAACTTATTAAGTTGTAAAGCATCAGATGTTTCTGCCGTTTTTTAAAGAAAGGAAAATGGGAAATAACAAATGATATTTATTCGTAATTTCATACAATATTTAAAAAGCTACCACCGGTAAAAATGGAAATTAATCAAGATTATTTGAGAAAAAGCATTTACTAAATCTAGGAGCACTTAACTTGGAACCAATTAATGACGTCGCTGGTGCTTCGCACTGCACCGTGTGACAACAGTGTGTGCAGGTATATCGCGTACTCGAATATAACAAAAGCAAACCTGAATAAAGTTTCATAAGCGGTATGAATAGTATTTTCCATAGGCGCCGATGTAGAGCAATTAACTAGCTACTATTAATTCACTAATGGTCCTTTTGAAAACATTATATTTGAAAGTCACTTTCTAGTGGAGGCAATAAGTTTCGGTCCAAATAATTTAAAAAAAACACATTGTTTTAAAATTAGACATTACTTTGCCTGTAGAAAGTAGTGGCTAATCAGCTTCAGGCGAATATAACTGAGATTATATGACCAGCAGAAGGGATATTATTTAGTCGCTCGGCATACACCAGAGCGCATAGGACCAGCTGCGTCACTAATTGTTTCCTGCCAGAGAGATATAAATGGTATTTAGCTGCTTTTTCAAATTATTCTGATTTATTTCTTTTTTCCCTGTTGATTATTATGTAAAGATTTCATTCAAGAGCATATGTTAGTTCCCCGGTCCTTTCCTTTAACCTAGCTAAAACAAGACCGTAGCATACTGCCTATGAACTGTTGCAGTGCTTCTGATAAGAAATCTGAGCTATGTGCTATCCTTGACTACATCAAACCAGACATTGTCTGTGGGACAGAATCATGGCTTCATAATTTTCAATCGGGCAGTAATCCAACCACATTTAATCCTGTGAAACACTCTTGGAAACATATATTGAGCCATCCTATGCTTCACATATGGGTTGACAAAAATGAAGCAGACAGAGTGGGATCACATCAATAACATCATCATAGGACTGAAATCACACAAGTTCAAGGCATTTTGGAGATACGTAAAGAGTACACGTCTGGATATCAGGACACCATCAGTATCATCCCACTGAAAGAAAACGGTTCATTTGTGAATGACAACGAATCAAAAGCCCGAATTCTGCTAGACCAATTTAAATCTGTGTTTAGACCATATGTTGACAGTGTCGCTAAGGAAGCCGTGCCTCTTGTCAAATTTGATATACTGTGCAAGCAACCAATCACAAATATTGTTATAAAGCATGAAGAAGTGATTAAGCTGCTACAATACCTCAGGGCCAGACCACATCCCAAACAAAGTCCAAAATGAATGTGCTGAAAACACCAGTCATCATGGTCTAACCCAGCAAACAATGCTATGTTCGCCCAACGTTGGGCCAGCGTATGTTTATTCGTTGGCCCAACATAGTTTTGCTCGTTGGGATTACGGTGGCCCAAAGTATTACGTAGTTTTCCCACGTAAAACAATGCTGGGCCAACGTAACTAACTCACCATCAACAAGTAAACGTAAATACAACGTTGATCCAACGTAACTAATTTCCTATTAATCATCCACATGTAAGGCCAACGAAACCACATGTTGAGCCAATGGAAGGCCAACGAGCAAAACTACGTTGGGCCAACGAACAAAACTTACGTTGGGCACACGAAACAATGTTTGCTGGGAAGCCTAATATTTAAGAAATCCCTGGAGATTTGAACACAACCAGAGGACTGTTCTGCAGCAGATATATCTAATGTCAACAATAATGGGGACAAGAATCTTGCAGAGAAGTACAGACTAATCAAGTACATAACAAGTAGTCCACGAATGCCAGAGCCTATTGGGCAGTTGAGACCTTCATAGAACATAGAACATATGGCATATACAGTAGAAAATGCGACTACTGGTAATACAGATGCGATATGACATGACTACACAAAGTTAACATGGTATAGTCCTATATAGACAGAGGTGAGACAATTGACAACATATTGACAGGGACAGAGGATTGTGTGCTTATCTTATGTTAATAATTCTTTGTTACATATTTGTACTATCTTTGACAGTTTATTATGTGGCTCTGATGGTAGACGTCCTAATCTGGTGATTATTATTATTATTATTATTATTATTATTATTATTATTATTATTATTATTTCCGAAATCTAGTAATTTTCGATAATCTTCGTTTTGCTACTCTGTTTAAACGATTGTAGGGTTATGTCTGTGCATGTGCTTATTTTAATTTCATAACTGAACTGCTTTACATAAGGCTTTTGTATTCTTTTGTTTGGTAGTGTATTGCGTCATTTGCGTGCGGGTTATTTCTTGTTCTTAATATATTTGTGTATTGAGCGTAATATGTTAGTGACAGAAGAGGGCAAGTTCCTATTATTATAGTCTCTTAAGGTTGTGTAAAATTGGAGCCTTCGAATGTCCTGTTTTAAAACATTTTCTAATTTAAAGATATCCTGGCCACCTGCTGTTCGTGAGAATATAGTTTAATGGACTGTTTTTGTAGAGATGTTAGTATTTTAGTCCAGCTTTAGATGTATTAATTCAGATAGCATTGTGATGTGAACTGCGTACTGCTGAACCCGAACCATGGCCTTTTCTGCCTATTCGTGTGAAATCCAGTTGTTTATCACATCTCACGATGTGCTCAAATCCAATGACACAGGGACACATGTTGGCATAGACATCCTAGACCTTTCGAAGGCCTTCGGCACGGTCCCAGGCAACAAACTCATACACAAACATGAGTGTTATAGCATCAGAGGCACCACTTATCAATGGCTGTCACGCTTTCTCACTAAGCGCATGATGTGTGTTGTCCTTGAAAGGGAATCATCAGAGGAAACACATTGAAGATTTTGGATGCCTTACCTAACTTGAAGACACACACTAAGATTCCTAATCACTCGATTCGTTAGTCTCTTACGTTTTGAGTAAAGCTGATAAGAATAGTTGCTGCGACAACTGCTTTATTCAAAGCGTAAAAGATGGATATTGGCTCGCCTCGTACGTAGATGATTGGTACAATATTTATATTCAATATCCGGGCCTGATCTGACTGAATCTCAGAAGGTGTAGTTTCGTCACGGTGGTCTTCCGTGATGTCCAGAATAAAGATGACAAACTATTGCCTTGAATAAGCAAGGTGATAATTTTAATGTTACACTAACTGTACATGAGAATACATGCCTTTTGCTGGCATAAAATAATAATCTATTAAAGAAATATACTTAATTATTCTATCTTATTTCCGACCAACAATCCTACTCTATACCAATTTTACCGACCTACACTATAAATTCGCACAGAGCTTTTTAGCGACTACTCGTATGATCAGATTGTATCGAACCCCGATTCCCTCTCAAACTCCTCCTTATATACTCTCTCATTTTCTATTATTACTTAATGGTTTCGCATCTCCATCATTCACTCATCTTATCTCCCTCTGATTATGACGTCACCCTACACCAGTAAGAACGGCTATCATTCGGTAATGTCTAATAATAGTCTCTTACACAATGGTTTCGCATCCCATCTTATCTCCCTCTGATTATGACATCATAACTGGTTCTCACCGGTTCTGGCTTTGATGCGATCTGTCTGTATCTATCAACAATTATCCATTTCTGATAAATAGCCTACCATGAATGACTGATACATTGTTGATATACAATTGTGTTCCTAACAGGATGTTATGCTATTGACTCTCATCCGTCCATGTCCTCTTCCTTGCTCTTAGGCCTATGCCTGCCATTTAGGAAGGTTAATAGCACTAGAGCTATATGAGCTCATCACCAGCTGGTGTTGTTGTGCTTCTATCGCGACCTTAAGGTCAGTTAGTCCGTTGTTATCCTCATATTATACTTAACGCTTTTCATCGATTCCCATCGCGTTTTACTTACTTATTATCTTGTAAACTACTGTTCGTATCTGCTGTTGAATAACACCAATTGATTGCTGATCCCACGGCAACCACTTTCAACCTTACTTTATTCATCTACTGACAGATACCATCAAACCAGCACCGTTGACTCTTCTCCTATTCATCATATTTCCAGTCTTAATAGTATACTAGTTTCTCTATCGGTTTCGCATAGGCACACTCATTGCCCTCAGTCACTCCGTACAACCACTACTACAATGATATGATGTTATCCTTTCCTTAGCCCTACTGGTATTTTCAAAAGATACTAATTTCTACTAAGGTCTTACTTATAAATATAAGATGTCCATCGGGTCATGACTCCCACTAGACAATCCCATATCCACAGATGCCCACCAACCGAAGTTAATTAACCACCACTTAAGGCCTTAAGTGTGCGTTAATTAACTCGTTGTACAACATCAACAACAAAACTACACTATACCAGCTGCTCTCCGAACGGATAACATCCCATACTCACAAGTACCACCCACACTTGTAATTATCAATACGATCGCCCACACATAAAGCAATTGTAATTATCAATATGATCGCCTATACATAAAGCAATTAACTATGAAATCGGATTACACCCGGAAAGAGGTATCATGCCAGACCCTCGACTCTAGGCACGATTATACATACATACTTGTCCGGATAACAGTACGTCGTCCCCGGAAACACATTAATATCAATATTAAACCGTGGGCGTAACCCGCCACACGCGTAAACTAATAAAGGAAACGAATAATCAAACAATGTAAAATAAGTGAATATATATTAAGTTCAAAACCTAATCCTACAATGCAAATACCATTACATGTCATACAATAATTCCTACGTAAAGTTCATATAAAGTTCAAATATATAACGAATATACCGTCTTCACCATTCAATGTTCCACACACAGCATATAAAGTTTGTACCACAACGTCACCTGGATATGTCCAATCGAGCTACCTCCTCGTCAGGATCCACCACGTCGTCGTACAGTTCTATGTTCACCCAGTCGACAGCCGTCGGGTCGATCTCAGTCCTCGGAATACCATTAGGCGACGACCCGGCTGCCAACCCCAGCGACTCCGGTATCACTGCAGTTTTCCGGTGTCGCGGGGCCTGAACGGCTGGTGCAGCAATATGAATGGCGGTATGTTTATCACTACTATGGGCCGCATGTGGCTTGCATTTTATCCAATTCCACATGCGCGAAAGTAATCCACACTTGTATAGCACAATTATTATCACTAGCACAGTTACGAAGGAGCCCGCTGAATAGGATACAAAGGATCGTACCCCGATGCTATTGACCATCACTGGGTCAATCGCGGACAATGGTGCTAGCGGCACATACTTTGATCTCTGTAAATGATCCCACGGTTGCATTTTCAAATGCTCTACTATCATGGACTTATCTAGAACGCCGGTCACATCCAAATGGGGCATTTCAATGGCCAGGCTAACTCGAGTGTACGTCCGACTGTAAGACGCTACTGGCTCGAATTGCCAACCCTTCCCGCTATACCCACATTTTCCAGACATCAACGCATACACACCATTACTTACGTCACATCTGTCTGTCAGTTTTCCATCACAATGAATTTCCATAGTCTCACCGAATGTTTGTAAAACTACGCCGATTTTCCTATTGGCAAATAATCTACTTGCAGTTACGTTGGACTCGGACAGTTGAATATTGCAATTTCTATCGGTAGTGTTCGTCAATATGCTCACTATGCAGGGCACGTGGGTCTTGTCGACCCGTGGAACCGAATCCGGCCCCACCCCGCTCGGTAGGATCCAACGTCGCACACTCCCTTATCTTCGGTATAACTATCTTCTCCATGATCATCTGCGCGACCCTATCTCCCCTACCTATGGTAAAGCTACTACTACCAAAGTTAACGAGGACAATTCCTACATTGCCCCGGTAATCCGAGTCAACCACTCCGGGCCCCACATCAATGCAATGATTAATGGCCAACCCCGACCGCGGGGCCACCCGTCCATAGCAACCCCTCGGAACCGCAATCCAAAGGTCCGTTCGCACAACCATCCGACCTCCGGCTGGGATTATATAGTCATAGGCACTGTATAAATCGCACCCAGCGGCAAATCTCGACCCTCGGGTTGGGATTACCGCAAACCGGGTGAGTTTGTGGACACGGAGCACTGTAGATCCCATACTTATTTACTGTAATATATCCGGCAATCGTTATGTATACCTGACGCTATGCTTACCGCGACACTTTTCGAATACTAATATTAAACTTTTGACTAAATATGCGATACTATACTAATTCGATGCTTACTGGTACAGATACAAGTTTAGAATGACAATTATCTGCGGCTATGTCGCAGTATGACTGCATCTATACGATCGATGAAGTCATCGTATAGAGCACGCCCAAAAGCACCGATCCTGAGTCGCTTGGTGTCGTTTTCGACATCAGGTACATGCTTGCGCTTGCGCAGAAAGTATGGATGTGCTGGCAGCGTTTCCATTGGCTCCGGCACACTTTCGGGTACCTCCTCCGATGTGTTCATCATCGCATCAGGAGGAATCACGTGAGTTTCGGTTGGTGACTCACGGTTTCGATTCATACTCGTACCGGGTTGACCGATGTTATTATCAACCCTCTTACCCACCTTGCTCACCCTTGGTCCATCGTTAGAAGCGGCACGCTTCCTACGATTCATCCCACTAGGGGTATCACTCTTGCCAGCTACCGGCAAGGTTTCAGACTCAGGGATCTGCATCACCCTCGGATGATGACTACCCTTAGTACCTTTTGTGGGGTTACGAACAGGGCGTGGCCGTACCTTGTCCCAGCACATCTCTGAGTCGACTACGCGTAACTTGGCTATATTAAGTACACGCATCTTCCCAGATCTCTGATGTCGGACATGAGCCACTGGCCCGTTGATTTTAAAGATCTCATATTCGGGGTCACTGCGAGAGGTCAATTTCATCCTCTCCTCAGCTTTTACCACCACCGAATCCCCCACCTTAAATACACCAGCGTTTGCACGCTTGTCAATTTGTTCTCGGTGAATCTCGCGAGACTTCGCCGTTTCACTACGAGCACGTAGCAAGGCATTATTGAGACAGGTCAGTCTCTCACTAAGATCCTGCGAAGCATCTACAGGGATCGCCAACGGAAGTCTTGCTCGTCGACCATACGTCAGATAGAATGGCGTATATCCAGTCGTGGAATGACGAGTACTGCGGTATGCTGCCAAGGCGGCACCCAACTCGTCTTCCCATGTACGAGACGCATTATTCACCCCTTTCTGGATTAACTCCTTAAGAGTTCGATTGAACCTCTCGGTACGTCCATTTGTCTGCGGATGATATGGACTCGATCGCCTATGATCTATACCGTGTTCCTTAAAATTCCTTTCCCTGATCAGTTATCACTATCTCAGGGACACCATGACGCGCGACGTACTCGTTGAAGAACTTGTCTTCAACGTTCTGAGACGTCTTAGCCGGAATCGGATATGCTTCTGCCCACGCAGAACAGTGATCAACGATCATCATGATATACACATTACCCTTACTCGATTCCAACAGTGGACCGATCAAATCCATGCCTATTATCTGACTCGGATAACTGGCCATGGGCATCTCACTGTACCTTGGTCGAGTAGTGACAGGTCGATTGACCTGGCACGTTGTACACCTCTCAAGCATACGTACCACATCTTTCCTTAAAGATGTCCAAACAAACGAATCTCTTACCATACCGATAGTCTTCTGCAGACCTTGGTGACCAGCTCGTTCATGAGCTATCCGGAGCACTTTCTCACGGAACAGGGTAGGTAAGACAATTCTGGGGTACTCAGCGTCCAATGCTGAGGGCGAAACTAAAGAATACAGAATACCATTCTTAACCATGTATTCCTCCGGAGTGTTCTTAAACAACTCTGTGTATTCCTTGGTTTGCTCGCTACACAACTCGTCGTAGGGAATACCGAATGTCTCTAGAGGAACATGCGGTAACGCACCCTCATCTACATCTGGTATAACAAAATCGCCAGTATCTAAGGTGGCGACCTCTACTGGACGACGTAACCTGGACAACATGTCCGCTCGAATGTTCTTCGAGCCTTGGATGTACTCTATCTTACACCCGTATTCTGCAATCAGTACGGCCCAGCGCTGCACCTTCGTGTTCTTAACTTCTCCCACAAACAAACTCTTTAGGGGTTTGTGGTCAGTATACACGGTAAACTGCGCGCCAAATAGATATGGTCGAAGCTTCTTCAACGCATAGATCACTGCGTACGCTTCCTTTTCTATTACAGGCCAATTCAACTGACTGTCCTTCAACGTAGAGCTTACATACTGGATTACTCGCTCTACACCATTATCATCTACCTGTACCAATATCGCACCTATCGCATAACTAGACGCATCGGTATACAATTTATACGGGGCATTTAAATTTGGATATGTGAGAACCGTCTCACTACACAGCAAGTTCTGCAATTTCTTGAACGCTTGCTGTTCATCCGGCCCCCATTCAAAACGTTTATACTTCTTCGTTAATTCTATTAAAGGCTTAGCAATTTCGGCGTAGCCCTGCACACAGGAGCGGTAATAACCTGTAGCCCCAAGGAAACTTCTTACTTCGCCCACATCGCGTGGGGGTGACATTTCCCTAATGACCTTGACCTTTTTAGCCTGAGGAGCTACTCCTTGTGCCGAAATGCGATATCCTAACAAATCAACTGAGTCTCTAGCAAAATCGCACTTCTTTTTCTTAACCTGAAGATTATACTCTCTTATCCTACGCATGACCTTACGTAAGTGCTGTGCATGTTCCGTCGGATTTCGTGAATATACGACTATATCGTCGACGAAAACATGCAGATATTTTCCCACGAATTCTCGAAAAATATCATTCATTGCCCTCTGAAATACGGCACCTGAGTTCGCAAAACCGAACGGCATACGAAGCCATTCGAAGAGACCTTCACTACAGACGAACGCTGTCTTCTCTATGTCTTGGCTGTCCATCGGTATCTGCCAATAGCCAGACTTCAAGTCCATAGTAGAAAAGATCGTTGCGCCTCCCATAGAATCAAAAATATCTGAGATATTCGGCAAAGGATAACTATCCTTACGACATACGGAATTCAATTTTCTGTAGTCTATACAAAACCTAGTGTCACCGTCCTTCTTAGGAACCAATGTAATGGGTGACGCCCAGGGTGATGACGAAGGTCTTATGACGCCCGCTTCCAGCATCTCAGCCACTTGGTTTTTGACTATATACTGCTTAGCCAGCGGTAAACGGTAGGCTTTCTGCCTTATAGGATACGCGTCTCCTGTTAATACCGTACATTTCACTTTAGGAACCAATCCAAGTGTCTTTGGACGAGCCGTATCAAAGACATCCGCAAAGTCCCCCAAGACTTTGTCGATATCTTTATATCCGGTCGTTTCCTTACAACTCTCATAGACATAATCCGTCTGTTCTCTATAAGGATACCTAAATGGATATACCTGGCCAAACCATACTACTACTTTGGCCTGATAATCTATCTTTGCATTTCCCAAGTGCAAAGCATCCGCTCCAAGCAAACATTCATGCCTCAATCTTGCTACTATTGTACTAGGAATAGGCCGGGCGTTCTTGAATTTTACTTGAGTTTCTCCCAACAATTCTATGGGAGACCCATTAACAGCTAAAAGTGTCTTAGCTCTTTTCAATGGCCTAGCATTCAGCATGCTACGCCATACATCTTTACGAATCAAGGATGTGCTAGCACCAGTATCCACTAAAGCATGCAAGTACTCACCCTGATCCGTTAGACCGTTCGAATCTATCTCAAGACGGATTAAAAACCGCTCGGTCGGTGCGTGCACCAACGGTCTTCTCCGTCTTAGTTTAACGGGCTCCTTCGCCCGCTAACAGCTTCCGCGTATGAGTCTCGTCGCGGTGATGTGTCGCGTCCACCATAGCGACCGTACGCGTCTGTACCAGGACCCGTTAAAACGAAACCATCTCTGTCTTCGTATTCACCGTCCTGCTGTCGTCTATTCTCAAAGTCTCGTCTTACGTTCCGCGAACAGTCTCGCGGAGTGATGTGTCGTTCACGATCTACTTCGTCTATGTCCCAATCTTCCTCAGCGGGACGTTTTTCTGCTCGGCGCATGATTTTTCGCGGTGGTCCGTTAGGTCGTCCGGCTGCTTGTTGTCGTGTCGCCGGTCCTTTTCGGGGACACTCTCGCGCCCAGTGGCCTGCCTGACCACAAATAAAGCATTGTCCGACAGATGGAGTATTTCCGAACATATTATCCCCACAATCCCTGGCCATGTGGCCTTCTTTCCCACATCTAAAGCATGTCATGGGCGGCCTTTGGGGTCGTTGTTGTGTCACCATTGTTCTTGTCGTGTTACGGGGTGGTTGTGCCTGTTGCTTGCAGTCACTTTTGTAATGCCCTGTCCGCCCACAATTGTAGCACGTAATGTGGCTTACGTCTCTTGGTTGCGCGGTTCTCTTCCCTACGGCCTGTCTCCTCTGTGGTTGGGGCGCCTCTTTCTTGACGACCACTCTTCTTGGCTCTACTGGTTTCGGTCTTGCACCCGCGGTCTGCAGGTCCTTTACCAGCCCACACAGCTGTTCTATCATCTTGGATTGCGCAGCTATTTGTTGTTTCAACTTTTTGACCACGCTCCATATTTCGTGTTCTTCGGCTGGTTCTAGCAGGTTTACCTCCATCTCCTCTTCATGTCGCCCGCCGATCTGCATGGCTTTCAGTAGATCATTGCATGTCTCCTCTTCTTCGGAGATCTCGATGGCACGGGCCAAGGTGGTTGCCCGCTTTCTCACGATGCGCTTGCTCATGCCTCGGTCCGTCAACGCTCTTAAATAGATACCGAGAACAGTACGGCGGTTGTCTGCGTTTTCATCCGGGTATGCGCGCATACTCTCCTCCTTGTAGCGTCGATTGAACGTGATGACCGTCTCGTTGCGTCGTTGCTTTGTGTTTTCGAGGTCGAATTTGATCCTCTCGGGCTCGTTTGTGTAGACAAAATTGTTGGTGATGTACGTCGCTAATGCGTCGTACGTTATGTCTTCTCTCCTTTGCCCTACCATAAATCCGTCAACTGCTCGAGACAGCTGCCCTCTAGCTGCCCTCGTCACAACGTATGCTGGTATTCCATCCAACCGTCCTTCATGCGCTACACACGCCCTCCGGGTCTCATCTAGAAAGGTGCTTACCTCCTCCGGTACCACACCATCACAGGGCTGTATACGGAAAATGTTATCCCGTATCTCCTTCCGATACACCCTAGCAGTCTCCCGCCGTTCACTGCTGGTCACTATCTCTCCCGCCATGGCCGTCCCCATCGCCCGCATAGCAGCCACTGTTTCTGGCCTTAGTTCTATCGGGGCTGGTCGCATTGGGGGGTCCATTGGGGGTAACGTCGGGTCTGGTCTTGCCATTTTATCTATTTATAATGGATGCTTATCGTGACCCTGTCTACCCTCGGATGTTCGGGGCAACTGATGGCAGTAGTTATCTTGCACACTGACGCGCTCCCGTACTCACGGTGTTGGGTTACTTGGCAGCCTTCTGATCGCTGCGCTAATGTCAGGAAATCCGCCACCCGGTCTGCTACGTCTTTTACTACTATCGTTACCGGTCGTCTCGTTTGTTCTTTGGCCATATATTCTCTATGTACTCACTGTTTATTCTGGATCCTGGCAGGCTCGCCACTGAAGATTTTGGATGCCTTACCTAACTTGAAGACACACACTAAGATTCCTAATCACTCGATTCGTTAGTCTCTTACGTTTTGAGTAAAGCTGATAAGAATAGTTGCTGCGACAACCGCTTTATTCAAAGCGTAAAAGATGGATATTGGCTCGCCTCGTACGTAGATGATTGGTACAATATTTATATTCAATATCCGGGCCTGATCTGACTGAATCTCAGAAGGTGTAGTTTCGTCACGGTGGTCTTCCGTGATGTCCAGAATAAAGATGACAAACTATTGCCTTGAATAAGCAAGGTGATAATTTTAATGTTACACTAACTGTACATGAGAATACATGCCTTTTGCTGGCATAAAATAATAATCTATTAAAGAAATATACTTAATTATTCTATCTTATTTCCGACCAACAATCCTACTCTATACCAATTTTACCGACCTACACTATAAATTCGCACAGAGCTTTTTAGCGACTACTCGTATGATCAGATTGTATCGAACCCCGATTCCCTCTCAAACTCCTCCTTATATACTCTCTCATTTTCTATTATTACTTAATGGTTTCGCATCTCCATCATTCACTCATCTTATCTCCCTCTGATTATGACGTCACCCTACACCAGTAAGAACGGCTATCATTCGGTAATGTCTAATAATAGTCTCTTACACAATGGTTTCGCATCCCATCTTATCTCCCTCTGATTATGACATCATAACTGGTTCTCACCGGTTCTGGCTTTGATGCGATCTGTCTGTATCTATCAACAATTATCCATTTCTGATAAATAGCCTACCATGAATGACTGATACATTGTTGATATACAATTGTGTTCCTAACAGGATGTTATGCTATTGACTCTCATCCGTCCATGTCCTCTTCCTTGCTCTTAGGCCTATGCCTGCTATTTAGGAAGGTTAATAGCACTAGAGCTATATGAGCTCATCACCAGCTGGTGTTGTTGTGCTTCTATCGCGACCTTAAGGTCAGTTAGTCCGTTGTTATCCTCATATTATACTTAACGCTTTTCATCGATTCCCATCGCGTTTTACTTACTTATTATCTTGTAAACTACTGTTCGTATCTGCTGTTGAATAACACCAATTGATTGCTGATCCCACGGCAACCACTTTCAACCTTACTTTATTCATCTACTGACAGATACCATCAAACCAGCACCGTTGACTCTTCTCCTATTCATCATATTTCCAGTCTTAATAGTATACTAGTTTCTCTATCGGTTTCGCATAGGCACACTCATTGCCCTCAGTCACTCCGTACAACCACTACTACAATGATATGATGTTATCCTTTCCTTAGCCCTACTGGTATTTTCAAAAGATACTAATTTCTACTAAGGTCTTACTTATAAATATAAGATGTCCATCGGGTCATGACTCCCACTAGACAATCCCATATCCACAACATGTGCTATCCAGTGTCCCTCAAGACACTGCTCTGGGGCCCCTCTTGTTTCTATACTATATAAATTAACTGTCGACCACAGCCAAATCTCCGATCCGACTGTTTGCGGACGACTGCTTGATACACCGTCAGATAAAATCCACATGTGACAATTCTATCTTGCAACAGGTCCTTGACGCATTAGAATGCTGGGCATCAGACTGGGACATGCAATTCAACGCAAAGAAATTCTATCTTCTAAGTGTAAAAAATAAAGTCACAGCACTATTAAAGCCTTGACAACACCATCCTACGGCAGGCTACAAATAACACATACACGTCGGTGTCTAATTCACTGAAGATCGTGCGTGCGTGGCGTGCATGCATGAGAGTGTGCGTACGTGCGTGTAACAGTATAGAAAGGTTGGACCCAGTGTGACTCGTGTAAACTGCGGTATCACCAGGCTTGCACTCTAAGACAGTGATGTGTATCTTCCATAATTGTGACTGAAATGACGCTGATAGTGAATAGGAGATCAGTTGGTTTGATATCAGCTGTAATCATATTTGCTTGTATAAGTTATTGCATGTAAATCGTATCCTACTTTATTTTAGATAAGTATAGTTGGCATGACCGAATACAATCATCCAGTTATTATGAAAGAGATGTAAACTATTGCTTTATCTTCTACTATAAAATCATGTGACAACCAACCCCATATGCTGTGACAACCAGCATGTTTTGGGGGTTGCCTGTCTCAGACGAGGGTCGCTTTTGAAGACACCAAACAATATATACATTGAGTAGTTTTAACACTTGTAGCCCATCACGCTAATTATGTGCTTCTAATTTAGTATAAAGTGTGACAACCAACCCCGGTCTCCCCTATTAGCCTTCACAAGAGTCCACAAGCATTTCAGGCTGAAATTATAAGTGCTCATTTGTCAATGTATTTAGACTGACTTTATTGAAGAGAATCACCCAGAGGCCAGAGGTCAAAATTCCTTTTCAGAAATGTGCGGAAAGGAGGATCATATGTGTTCACTCTGCAGGCTCATTTCTCTAATGGACCTTTCCAGTTTATCCATCAAATATATGACGTCACATATAACTGCGATAATGTCATAATCAACAACGCCATGAATGACGTAGATAAGTTAGTAAGGAACGCTTAATTGATGACGGACTAAGCGTTGTTGTACGAATTGTAGGTCTACTATTTAATAAACGTGCTGTTGAACATTTTGAAAATAATTTGACCGCACCCAGTCAAATTAGCTTCAAAATATTCAACAGCTTACCTGTATAATTTTCTGGAAATTAATAGTCAGGAAGTTCAGGGATCGATCAACGAAGTATGGGTGGAACATAGCTAAAGATGGGCGGGACATAGCTAAAGATGGGCGGGGCATAGCTAAAGATGGGCGGGACAAAGTTAAAGATGGGCGGGACATAGCTAAAGATGGGCTGGACATAGCTAAAGATGGGCGAGACATAGCTAAAGATGGGCGGGACATAGCTAAAGATGGGTGGGGCATAGCTAAAGATTGGCCGGACATAGCTAAAACTGGCTTCCTCAATGGACCTTTCCAATTTTAGATATTGGCTATCACGCTTTCTCACTAAGCGCATGATGTGTGTTGTCCTTGAAAGGGAATCATCAGAGGAAACACCTGTGATATCCAGTGTCCCTCAAGACACTGCCCTGGGGCCCCTCTTGTTTCTATGCTATATAAATGAACTGTCGACCAGAGCCAAATCTCCGATCCGACTGTGTGCGGACGACAGCTTGATACACCGTCAGATAAAATCCACTTCGAGCTACGCTCCTCCCACACTTCGCCGTGATGGGATTGATAAATCTCCGAATGCCCTGACAATCAATTTCCTGAAAACTATGCGGGTAAGTTGTTGAATATCTTGTAACTAATTTGACTGGGCGCTGTCGCTGCCTAGGGCAATAACAGTGCCCAGTTAAATTAGTTTCAAATTATTCAACAGGATATTTATTAAATCGTAAAGACATACAATTCGTACAACAACGCATAGCCCGTCTTCAATTATGCGTTCGTGACGTACTTATCTACGCCATTCATAACATCCTAACCTCATTGATTGTGATGTCAATCTACACGTTGAGTAGTTGATTATGACGTCATAGGATGGATGGAAAAAGGAGAAAGGTCTTTTACATCTGGAAATGATCTCCACCTGGATGCAGAGATGAGAGAAAAAACTATATAATATATATGTGGAATATAGGTCAAATTTCAGCATCATATTTGTTAATATTTACAGATGTAAGCAGGGCGAGGAGCTTACGTGGGTAGTTGAAGATGATACAAGCCAAACAATACACAATGATACGTATTATGGATTCATGATGATAGCGCAGGTAACAAAATACTAGCATAATTCACCTTTCCAGTTTATCCATCGATCATCTGACGTCATATGACGTCATAATTAACGAAGTGACGTGTATGCTGACGTCATAATCATGACGCCATGAATGATTCGAAATAGTCCGTCTTTAGCGCTTAGTAGTCCGACACGTTGCACGAATTGTATATATTTAATAAACATTCTGTTGAATATTTTGATATTAGTTTGACTCCAGTCAAATTAGTTTCAAAATATTCAACAGCTTACACGTATAGTTTTCTGTAAATTGATAGGCATGGAGTTCAGAGATCGATCGAGCCCAACACGGACGTGGTGTGGGTGGAGCTTAGATTGAGATTGGCGGGGCATTGCGAAAAGTAGAAAGATCCATTATGTTAGATAACAGAGTTAAAACCAATGTTTTATATACTATGGATACATGCTTTTCGGACCAAAAGATGGTGGTTCCTTAAGACTCTTGACGTAGCAGGGGTGACGAGGGGCCTCTACGTGCGCATCTCTTACCTTTCTGGACAAAATTATTATTCTTTGGTCCAATGGAAATATCTTTCTATTTTATCTATTATTATCTTCTTTCTCGAATCTATAAAATGACCCATACTATAGCAAAATGTGGGTACATTAGACAGAGAACCTAACTACGAATACTTAGGATGAATTGTAAGCAAAATCTTTCAAGGGTAATCTGCACTATTAAGTATAATAAATACAGATTAAGACACAACTATTGTTGACATGTCTAATTATGTATTTTAGAATTACTTTTGAACAAAACAGGAGGTGTATTATTATCACAGTTTCTACTAATTGTGTGCTTACTCTAGTCATATACATGATTTGGCATTCCATCAAATATGCAGTGCAATTAAGGTTATGTCTTATATGGCAAGATTTCTCGCTTAGGCACGGGTTCTATGTTTGACCACATGCTGGTCCTGAATCAACAGACTCTCAGCTTTAATTAATTTCTAACTTATGTTAACACTAATACAGACTGCAAGCATGTCTCCGATCAACAATTTCATAAAGGAGGCCTTAGTTACTTCCAATATACTAATCGAAACCTATATATTGTTATCAGTGGGAGAACACTAGGCACCCATTCCATGTCTGATGTTTCTACTTTTTCAAACGTAAACTTCCCCTTCTAATACCTTGATGCCAATAAGGCACTGTAACTAGGACTCTGGCTATAAGTTCCAAAAACTGGATGATGAAGGCAAGTTCCCGATGTATAAGAGTGAATGAGGTTCGTCAAACTAATTTATTCCGGTTCTCATCTTTAGGTCAGCTTATGCCATGGCGGCCGTTCGTCTTCCATCCGTCAAATCGCTTGTTCTCCCTAACGTTTTGACCGATTTCAACCAAAGTTGGCTTGAAGGATCCTATGGGGCTAGGCTCCAGAACTTCTATTCAAAATTTTGATTGGACAATCTTTCCGAAGGCCATCTTGGATTTTCCAAGATTATCTGTAAATCCTTTAAAACGCGACTTCTCCAATATCAAAGGCCCAATTTCGACGAGACATGGGTGCAATAATCCTGTGGTGGTACGCTTCAACACTTCTAAAGAGAATTTTAACTCAAAATCTTTTGGAAATCAGCTAAAAGCCTACTCCTTCTTAACCCACTGGCTGATTTCAAGCAAACTCATTTAGAAGGATCTTATGAGTGTCATGCTTCAGAACTTGTATACAGAATTTCTCAATTTGTTTTGGCATAGATCTTGAATTCCCCGAAAAATTGCGGGATATCGTTTAACACGCTACTTTTCATTAACTGCTTGGAGAATTTCAACCATGCTTGACTGTAAGGATACTAGAATGGTAGGTTTCAGAACTTGTATACAGAAATCTAATTAGTCATTTTGTTCCGCAGCCATCTTTAATTTTTCAAAAGAATGACTCGAAATCGTTTGAAACGCTACTCGTCATTAACTGATTGGGCGATTTCAAGCAGACTTTGCTGGAAGAAATCTAGGGCGGCAGGCTTCAGAACTTGTATAGAGAAGTTTGATTGGTAAATTTTTCCGGTGGCCTTCTTGGATTTCCCGAAAATGTTTGGAAATCTGTTAATGGACTACTCCTCATTAACCGCTAGGCCGATTTGAACCAAACTCAGCCGGAATGATCCTAGGATGGTACACTTCAGAACTTGTATACACAAATTTAACTGCTTATTTTATTTTGGTGAACATCTTGGATTTTTTGAAAGATGGGAATTCGTTTAAAACGCTACTCCTCATTAACCGCTTAGGCAATTTCAACCAAAGTTTACTGGCAGGATCCTATAGTGATAGCTTCTAGAAAATATATTCAGAATTTTGATAGGCCAATGTTTTGGCAGCCACCTTTGACTTTCTGAAAAATCTCCGGAACCATTTAAAGACAGTACTCCTTAGTCAATGGCCCGCTTTCAACAAAACTTGGGTGGAACGATCCTATGAAGGTAGGCTTCAACATATCAAACAAGAATCTTGGTTGGTCAATTTCTTTGGTGTCCATCATGTCTATTTAAATGAAAATGGTTCAAATGTTAATGGCACAGGTAAGCGTCACGGGCCCTTGAGACTCTTGTTTATTATTGTCATAAGATAACCGATATGGAATGAGGAATCAGAAGCGAAAGTATCTCGTTTAGCGCAAAAATATTATGGATGTTTTCCAGTCTGTAATCCAGAGCTAATCAGAGATAATTTTTGTTCTCTCGATCTAAAGATTCAGTCCCTGGGACAACCGTGAGGCTGGCACAATGTCTTCCATTCTTTCGAGATCTGTGCCTGAGTCTTGTTCTGAAACAACTCTGGTTATCAGTCTGATCGCCTTGCTCGTAGTCATTATAGATATTAGTTCTGGTTCTTCTTTATTCTTTTTTTTTATTTGTCTTCGTGTTTTAACTTTAATTATTTTAAACATAATTGTTAACGTTTAAGATCGCTTGGTGCAGGCATTTAGCATCGGATTGCGAAATGACAATAGAAGTGAGGTGTGTGAATGAACGTTGTATTTTCTTAAACTTATGGCTCATTGTTTGATCATAGTGATTGGACAAGAGTTCTATTTAATTGTAATTATTATCTTAAATATAAGTTCTGTGTTAAACTACTACCATTTTTTTCTGCTCTATAAATTCCTACAGGAATAAATAATTTTGATGAGAATAACTTTATCTACGTTATTATACCTGAATTTCATGTTTAACCCGCCAACTAGCACCGGCCACAACACCAAGCAACCAATGAAGATAGATTCAGCTCTAATAATGCGTGTTACAAGGGCCAAGGGGCCCAAAGGGACGTGTATCGCTCACCTGGAATTATTGATCACTGGCAAAACTGAACAAAGCCAGATGACCACTGGACAAATCTACTAATCTAATTTCTGTGAAGAAGGTTTAGACATATTTTATGAAAGTTGGCCAAGTTGTTAATAAGTAGTCTTTTAAATGGTTTTCGCCGAAATTTTCACAAAACTTAACACACTTTAATGGTCCTTAGTCCCTAATCATGTCTCCCAAAATTTAAACACGATCCATTCAGCGGTTCTGGAGAATTCGTTTTCGCGAAAACTAGGCCATCCAATATGCCTGCTGAAGCATTTGGCCAATCAAGTTCCCTCGAACAAACTTGGTTCATCTCTCGCCATAGATTTCCTTTCATATGTTTTGAATCAATACATCCTCCCATGGCTGGATGGCGGATGGACAGACTGATTGACCACTGAATAATATGCGTTTCCCTAATAACATGGCCAACATTACCATAGTTTTGTCATGATACTCCAATGAAAAAAGCAAATCTGCGTGTGCGTGCGTGCGTGCTTGCCGGGTGCATTCGGGAGTGAGCGAGCGAGCGTGCGTAAGCTCCACCCACACCTCACTCGTGTTGGGATCGATCGATCTCTGAACTCCCTGACTATCAATTTCCAGAAAACTATACAGGTATGCTATTGAAAATTTTGGAAATAATTTGACTGGGCGGGAGCGTCCAGTCAAATTAGTTTTAAAATATTCAGCATCATGTGTATTAAATAGTAGCCATACAATTCATACAACGTGCCGGACTATTAAGAGTTAAAGAAGGGCCATATAGAATCCTTTATGACGTAATGATTATGACGTCATCCTCCACGATTGATAGATGGATACTGTGGAAAGGTGAATTAACTACCAAGCTTGTGTGACTTCATTTTATCAAGTTACAGATCCACCATTTCCACTTATCCGTAGATGGGAGATATGATGTAAATGTGTGTCAGTTCAAAATAAACATCCTGCATTACCAGTAACTAGCAATACCTCATTGAACAACCGAGGTGTTTGAATCTAAGATTAAAACACATATGCTCATGCGAATCATTGACCCATACAGACTTTCATGAAAATATAACAAACAAATCAAATATGTATGTTACAGATTGCCTCATGGGCTGCACTGATTCTCTGGACGTTACAAGTTGCCCTCACTGTGTTTCGGAGGTACAGAAACAAACACTTGAGCGCAAGATCAAGACTGCGTGACCCAACACCAGATCAATCAACACCAGGTCCATTCGACCCAACATCGACCAACGCAAGCACACAAAAAGATGCCATTCCTGAGGCACCAGCTTCACAAAATCAAGCTCCTGTGTAGTACAGCATTCCAATAAGGTTTGATGGCTTATGAAGGCAGAATGATGTGAGCTAAGGATGCAACACGCAGGATATTTTGACAATTTACTCACTGATGCTTTGGGCAATAATGACATCCCATCAACATGTTCACAGGAAAATTGATAGGCCTGGAATTCAATAGGCTTGTTAAATCTTACATCACGCACATGTAATGGACATTGAAGAAAGTGTAGGATTTTTATTTTCTTACGCCATAATTATGTCATCTTCATATTAGCTCACCTGGATGACCGTACACAATTATGAATTGCTTGTCTATCATCTGTCAACAATTGTGGCATGTTTCGCCATCTGACGATGGATTATAACACAATTTGAGAAACATGTTCCTTTCGGCAATATCGATCTGGGCTATTAATATGAAGCGATCACGCCTTCAAATAGCAGAGTTATGCCCTTGCTATATTATCAAAGTTTTGAAGCCCATGGGGAAAATACATTTGTGGCACGTTTCGTCATTTATTTATGGATTAAAACCAAATTTGGCAGACATATTCCGTTGGGCAACATCTATTCGAGCTATGAGATGAATTGGCCACGCCTTAAACAAGGACCCTAACTCTGGTTAATTAAGGCGGGTTTTAGGTATTGAACCTTATGAGGGTAAAGACGTGTTTCGTCAATTGTTAATGGATTAAACCCAAATTTAACACATGCTCCTTGAGTCAAATATCTATTTGAATTATAAATATAAAGAGGCCACACCTTTACACAAGGACCATTCGTTAAGACTTTAAACTATTGAATCCTACAGACAGACAGACAGACGGACGGACGGACGGACGGACGGACGGGCGGACGGACGGACGGACGGACGGACGGACGGACGGACGGACGGACGGACGGACGGACGGACAGACAGACAGACAGACAGACAGACAGACAGACAGACAGACAGACAGACAGACAGACAGACAGACAGACGGACAGGCAGGCAGGCAGGCAGGCAGACGGACAAATCATGATTGCATAAGCTCACTCATGTGAGCTAAAATGCATATTGAATGCGTTATGTTATGTAAATATGGTGCATATTCTATGTTTTGTTATGTAAATGTGATATATCTGTTACAGTATATTATGTAAATGTTTATACGTTAGGTGTCCATCACCTAATAGGCGCTGCCATGGATGGACTACCTGATTGCATGTATGTAAATATCTTTTTTAAGATATGAAACAAAATGTCTTTGAAATTGAGCTTGGTTAATAGAAACTCAGATTGTATTCGATTTATGCTTTCTATTCAAATTACCGCATTGTATACGCATTGTATTATCATGCCAACAAAATAGTCTTTATAAAATAGTAAATTGTTAACTACCAATATCATATAATGAAATACACACAACTTGTTATGACTATACAAACCAGTTAACCCTTAGCACTCTGATGTCAACATTATATCCTTTACTGTGTCGCTAAACACTTACCACTCTGATGCCAAAGTTCTATCTTTTACTGTGCCCATAACCAAAAAACTGGTGTACATTTTTCAACAATTTTGGTGGACGATGTTGCTGTCTATGACAGCAACATCTTCCACCACATTTGTTGAAAAATGAACACCAGTTCATCTTTTAATTTAATTTGAGAATTAGTAAATTTGATATCAGAGTTGTAAAAGTTAAGGCTGAATCATAGGCATGTGATAAGTCACTGAGCATTTTATTGGATTAACTAGTAAACATATTTATACATCCGTGCAAACTGCAAAGCAGGGTAGTATTGTGTGATGGCGCTCACCATCCACCGAGCTAGTCCGTTCGTATGTCTGATTCGTTTACGATCCATATCTCAAAGGGGGTTGAACATACATAATAATTGTGTTTTGAATGACTCTGGGAATGTAAAATTGGTAAAAGTCAATGATCACATGTTAAAACTGTTTAATGGATCTTTCCAGTTTTAGCTATGCCCCTCCTATCTTTATCAAAGCTCCACCGACACCTCTTCGTATTGGGATCGATCAATCTCTAAGCTCACTGACTATCAATTTCCAGAAAACTATACAGGTAAGCTGTTGAATATTTTGAAACTAACTTAACTGGGCGCTGCCTATAGTCAAATTAGTTTCAAAATATTAAATGGTAAAGACATACAATTCGTACAGCGTGTCGGACTATTAAGCGTTAAAGACGGACTATTTCGAATCATTCATGACGTCATGATTATTACGTAATCCTACACGTCACGTAGTCATATGATAGATGGATGAATTTAGAAAGGTCCATTGTATAATTCAATCTAGTGTTATAGTAGAAGTGGATCCAGGAGGGTCTTAGATCATCCAGCACTCGTGCATTTACAAAACAGATACATTCAAACCGGATTCAAGAAACAAAATGCTGGTTGGGGGCGAGAAAATGGAGCGGCACCACATATCCTTATCACTCACTGAATGGATCCACTTTTCGATTTAGCTCCATCCACTTATGACACAATTGTCAAGACTCTGAATGGAGGGGATGGAATTGATTTGAAGCTTTGAGACCTGAATTCCCAGTAGCTAAATTTCAAGTTAACTATACAGTTTACGCTGTATACCGATACGCAGCAACAACCCCCAGTTAAATTAGTTTCAAAATATTTAACAGAACGTTTATTAAAATGTAAATTTATTCAAGCAATCTGCCCTTTGGCGGTGAAAGTCAGTCAGTCAGTGCCTGGTGGAATCACCGCCAAAGGGAAGATATGAAGTTCCTGCATATATATTTAGATTATTCGCATATGAGTGGCTTTGCGGTGAAAGTCAGTCAGTTTGTGGCTGACTGATTGACTGACTGACTGACTGACAGAATCACCGCTAAGGCAGTTACTCAATCTAACCATTGTCGGTGAAAGTCAGTCAGTCAGTGGATCTCCTGAAACACTGACATGTGATTGGCGGTGAAAGTCAGTCGATCAGTGTCTGACAAAATCGACGCTAACGGTAGGGTGGGTAGGAGTTGGTTATAGGGTAATATATTTATCAGTGTTGATTTCCGAAAGCGAAGTCTGCATTGGTGATGCTATGCTTTGTGATAGATTTAGTGTAAATTATCATGAATTATATACCAAAATGTTTCTGTTTTTTGTTTTATCTTACTGATCTGTACTGTAGATACAATACCCACCTCCCGACAGCGTAAAAGTTCGAGAAAACACGACCTGTATTTAACCCATAGACCACTGAAATCTCAGATTCATACATTCTATTATCTTTCATGCAATAACTGGTATTCATTTAGGACGCATTATTGCTTCAAACTGTCGCTGTCTAAGACAACAACAATTTTACGTAACAGTGTTTCCCAAATGTACACCAGCATATCTTCTACTCACAGCAATTACCATTTTGATATTAGTGTTGTAAGTGTTAAATGTCTTACTATTGCAAGCCACCAGATTATAATTTCAATTGGTAATAACTCTGGACCTGCTGACCACCAACAACTTTCAGTAAAATAGTTTTCAAAATATTCAGCAGGTCCAGAGTTAAACCCCATGGAAAATTAAGTCTGCCATAATTCTGCAGGGATACAGTTAATATGTATTTGATACATAATTATCTCCTTTAACAATAATACTAATTTAGGAACAAGTATAATCACTGAGTGTATGTTCTACGCTCTCCCCAAACCAAAACCGGCGATAACACTCATGATATTGACAAATACTAACAGATAACATACAAATGATAACTGACGTTCAAACTGACAATGATTATCTATCATTCTTGTGTCATCATTTCTTTAGAGAGATAAATATGGATAACCAAGACGTCCGGGTCATAAAACTTTCATTTGTGAATAAAGTCTATAAAGACATGAAGATAAATGATATAATAGACCTTTCCACTTTATCCATCCATCATATGACGTCATGAACGATCTACGTGACGTATAGAATGACATCACAAACAATGACGTCATGAATGACGTAGATAAGTACGTCACGAAGGCATAGTTGAAGACTGACTATGCATTGTTGTATGAATTGTATGTCTTTACTATTTAATAAATATCATGTTGAATATTTTGAAACTAATTTGACTGGGCGCTGTTGCTGCCACAGGCACCAACAGCACCCAGTCAAATTAGTTACAAAGTATTCAACAGCTTAGCTGATAGTCAGGGCATTCGGGGATCGATCAATCCCAACACGACGAAGTGTGGGTCGAGCTTAGCCTAGTGGTGGATGGGCCATACAGGTAACTAAAACTGGAAAGGTCCATTGCAAGCCAGATTCTTTAAGCTGAGAGACATCGGAAGCAAACAAGGACAAATTTGGCCAATACCCGCACTGTCGATATATTTTTCAAGTCCGGCCGCCGTATGGTAAAACGTGTCATTTCGGAAATAATGTGGCTGAAAGTTGTTTCTGTTGCGTTTTAGTTTTTTACCACAAAATTGGCACATATCTTAAGGGCCCGACACACATCAACCCAGGTTCGCGAAAAGATGACTCCATTAAAGTTATTGAAAAGTTCTTCAAAAATGTCTAATTTGAAAACAATGTTGCTGAAGGTTATTGCTGTTGGGTTTTAGCTTTTGGTGACACAATTGGCATTCGCGTTCGGGACCACATGAGAAAGTTTCCACCCAAGTTTGGAGAAGATTCCACCAGCAGAACCAGAGCTATTGAAACATGCGTAAAAATGTCTATTTTCATAGCTTTAGCTGAAAGCTGTTGCCATTGGGTTTAAAGGGTCTAAAATATGTGCTCGGGACCCCAGGGGCATTATACCCTCCAAATTAGGAGAAGATCCCTCCTGTAGAACCAGATTTATTAAAAATGTCTTAAGAACAGCAGCAACAACAACAACAGCGATGACGAGAACGATGACGACGACGACGACAACAACAACAACAATCAGCACTTCATGCTCGCATTAACCCTGGCGCCTAGCGATACGGGTAAAAATATGTGCAACCCAATGAATCACTTTTGTTACATAATAAGCCACACTACACGTTAGATCAGGTACATGCATTATTATTTCATCAAACATTGACTCCTCAGATCAAGTTGATTGAACCCTTCAATGGTCAAGTGGGTTAAAAGTGGCTTCTGCCTGGTGTGGTTATGCAAACATAACAGAATAGTGCTTTTGAAAATGTACTACTACAACAACTGGCTTGACTGAGCCTGTCATTCCAGTGGTAACTTGTAAAAATTAATCTTCCCTTGGTCTGCAAATAAGGAATTTTTTCAAATGTGAACATAGCGGATTCCAACTTCTCAGTAAATCATATGGCGTCATAATCAACGACTTAACATGTAGGATGACATCGTAATCAATGACATTATGAATGACGTAGACAAGTGTGTCACAACGCATGATTGGTGACGGACCAAGCATTGTTGTACAAATTGCATGTATTTTCTATTTAATATACATGATGCCATAGGAAGCAACAGCACCCAGTCAAATTAGTTTCCAAATAGTCAACAGCTTATCTGTATAGTTTTCTGGAAATTCATATTCAGGGAGCTCAGGGATCGATCGATCCCAGTACGGGTGAAGCGTGGGCGTATGGCCACCTAACATTACGGGTATATGACTATGTCTCAACAAGGCAAACTGTCCACTTAATAAGCAAAGCTCAGATTAAAAAAAAAAAGCAGACGAATCAAGCAAAATCAGCAATAATTTGATGCAAAGTAGATTTAAGCATCATAGAGAACGAATCATTACAAGTTTTATTTAAAGTGGATATGACTTTGTTGATTAATCTGTCATTTGAAAAAATCTTACCCGCAGAATAACCTTAATCTGGATGCAAATCAACCCTAATAGAACCAAAGTCCAAAACCAGCTAAAAGATTTTCAAAATCATTAACATTATGATGGACATTAGATGGAATCATAATAATAAACAAATTCTCTGAAGTTTTATTGAAATCTGCTTTTCTAAGTAAAGTGTCATTTAACAGTTTTAGTGATGCGGTGCATCCCAAATGATACCCTGACCTTCCTCTGAATCCTGCCTTTTGGTGAACGCATGCAATTTTCTCAGTCGGCCATAATCAACTTACTACGTCTCATGTAAGCTGACATCATAGTCAAATAGATCATGAATGACACGGTATAGTCAGTCATAAACGCTTAATAGTCCGTCAAGTTGTACGAATTGTATGTCTTTACAATTTAATAATAGACAATTTAATAATAGGCAGCAACAGCTGCACATAGTCAAATTAGTTTTAAAATATTCAACAGCTTACCTGCATAGTTTTCTGGAAATTGAGGTTCGTGGAGTGTACTGATCCATCCATCCTGAAAAGGACAAAGCGTGGGTGGAGCTTAGCTAGAGATGGGTGGGGCTTAGCTAAAACTGGATTTCTCCATTAATGTTGAAGTTGAGTGATCATGAACTGATACTACAAGTACAACGCATCCATACACAAAGATTGGTTAATGTATACAAAAAAACCTCAACTTGAAACCTGGACAAGAAATTTCTAGGATGCGCAATAAACTGTGAAAAGTAAGTCACACTGACCTACTTTTGATACAGCCATAGAACAAGTTTCGCTACTGTGGACAACAAGAGTCCCAAGGGCCGTGACCTTCAGCTGCATCATAGGGAGACAGCATACTCTACAGGTTGAAAAACATTTGGAACTACAGCCCAAGTATGAATATGCTATAATATTCATTAAATCATGAAAATGAGGTAAGGATGACCTACTTTGCCAACGATGCATCCATATACCTAGGAGATTTGACATATAATATCCAGAGACGTGTTCAGCCATATTGGTTGTAGCGTATGGCCAAAAGTAGCCACCAAGTAAGAAGTCAATAGCTCTAAATTTGACAAAACGTGACACCTAATTAATATCTTTCCATATTTGACTTGAGAAAATCTTCAAGAGAGATAACACTGATGTTTTTCATCAAATCAACTTCATTTTTGCAGTGCAAATACTAGCTGCTCAAATGAACATCTTACCATGTTTGATCTAAATCTGTCCAGAGTCAGAGATAAGGAAACAAGTGAATACTGTGGACGGCGCGCAGACAGACAAACAGATCGCTGCCAGACCAGGGGTGGGGGTTGGTGTGGGGGCACAAACTCAGGCATGAATATTGCACATGTTATATTACAGGACATTCTTTATAACGCAGGTTACTGGGCAAACACCGAGAATATTGGTCCAGTACTGGACAATTAACCTGCCTTATCAGGGAACTATATACCAGTATCTAGAAACGTTCACATTGTAGTAGCTAAAATCTCAATTTGTGAAATATTAAAAATGATTTTGTGAGACAGAACTGTTCTTACACACACAGAATGTAGAATGCTAATGGAGCGGTTCAGATAGCTGTATTATTCAAAGGTGGTATATTTGTATCATAACTTTAATAATAGAGGAATCCAATCTGTCTGTCAAATATATGACATCATAATGAATAACGTTACATGTAGGTTGACGTCACAATTAATTACGTCATGAATCACTTATCTAAGTCCGTCATAAACGCTTAATAGCACTTCAAGTTGTACGAATTGTATATCTTTACTACTTAATAACCATTCTGCGGAATATTATAAAAACTAATTTTACTGGACGCTATGGTAGCAACATCATCCAGTTAATTTAGTTTCAAAATATTCAACAGCTTACCTGTAGCCGGAGGAACTTCTTCAGAAGCTTGAGGAACTTTGTCAGGGACTTGAGGAACTTCGTCATAAGCCAGAGAAACTTCGTCAAAATCTTGAGGAACTGCTTCATAGGCAATCCACCCACCCTAGGCCATCGTGTGATGAGAGTGGAGCGCTGCTGAAGACCATTCCACCATAATGGTCCCCTCACATGTGTGGTGACTGGATGCTTGAAATCAAACTCTCTCGGGATGGAAGGGAGCGTACTGTGCCCATCACCCATGTGTCTCACCTCACACTACGCACCAGGCCGCACAGCGGCGCCACTGTCTCTCGTGAGATGCGTAGCATGCAACCTGCCTCGTCTGCGCGCCGTGTGAGGTGGCCTGTGTGATGAACACAACACCCTTCCCATTCCAATTAGAGTTCGATCTCAGCAGACGTGACCCCCCGTGAGACAGTGCCACGGCTGTGTAAGATGGTGTCGCCGCTGTGTGGTGAGAGTATCTGCATCCCGGTATGCTGTGTGAGGTGACCTAGTGATGGACCTTAGCACATCCGTCCCATCCTGAGAGATATGCTCACCCTCATAGGCCGCCGAGTGAGACAGCGTGCAGTGCCCGTGTGAGGCCGATCATCGATCTTTTCGGGATGGAGGTGGGCATGATGTGGTCACCCCAGGCTGCCGGATGGAGGCCACACACTTCTCGAGAGGGGGTCGGTCATGTGCTCAGCCTCACCGCCGAGCTGTGCTTCTATCTGGTCTCGCTCCTGGGTGGACTGCTCGACATCTCCAGACACACATGTTGTCCTTGTAGGTATCGAGTGCCACCATTCCCTTTCTCCATTGTAACCAGTCTGGTAGTGGTCCGTTCGTTAGCAGAGGCTGGCGATCAATGACAGCCTTCATCTCAATGTTGATTGACCAGACGAATGCCCACTTGGTGCTAGCTCGATCAATATTGTCTGGGCAGTGGCGTGCTTCCTCTATGTGGGTCACCCAGGTCTGGGCTGCCCCATGTGTGTTCTTACAGGCAATCTCCGGAGCGTTCTTGTGGAATATCATCACCCTGCCACCATCGATACGGTCGAATGTATTCTGGGCAGTCTGTATGATCTTCTCCATGATCTGAGCTGTAATGTCTCCATTTGAAGAATGTCCCGCGTACTGTTCGCCATCCTGTCTCCTCTCTCTCCACGGAGGCACTCATTGGAGATTTACTCACCTTCTCGGCTGATACTCCGGGCTAAGGGTTCAGATATCGCCCCCTTCAACAACCACCTACTGATTCTCTGCAGAGGAGGCAGGCGTTCCAGTGGATGGTCTGCCGTTTGGGTAGCTACAGCTTTGGCTTGCAGGCTAGTAGTCGCCTCGTCGTCTAACTGCCCAAGCTCATGGAGAATCATTAAATATTATCATTGGCATCCACCCAGTCTGTTGTGCTGGGGAGACTCGCTTTATAAACTCCTCCGCACGGGCTGGTCCAATCATCTGGAGCAGGTCGGCTTTGTGGGCCTTAGAGGCTACTCTAAGGTCGAATTACTTTGCCATCGCTCGAAGCTGTACTAGTGTAACCATGATTGCAGGCTTGTAGAATAGGTCTTATGATGTCTCTAAATGGTCGGTTCCAGTGTATAGTTGGCTATCTCTTGACGCTGTACTTATTCACTGACTGTATTATAAGGTCTTAAACTTGTGTCTCTAAATGAGATGTTGTGTGCATCTAAGTTCAGTCATGACGAGCCTGACGTTTCTACTGCTGCATGCCTTCTTGTACGTCATTCGCTGTGTATGCACACGGCCATCACAGGCTTTGCATAATCCATAGTCTCTGTGACTACCTGTATAGCATCCTCGGCATGGTTGTGGCTCCCTTCCGAACCTGAGCATTGTGTATCCCACAGTACACTCCAATACAGTTCCTAGAGTAATTTACAGTCTTGCCCCCCATGAGCTATTTGCGTGTGAGCTATTTACTCGCATACCATTCTGTATGCTTGCCCCTAAATGGGTGATCAGACCATATGATCAGATCACATATCACTACCACATCCTCCTGTTTGCAAGCATTAATATATTACAGGCCTTACAGGGCTCGATTTTAACACTGACCCGTTAACCCGAGAATAGTAGAATTCCATACTGGTTAGTAAAACTACACCGGTGCTAACTCGCCTGGGTTGGTAATGCCATCAAAAGGAGAAATACGAAAACCACTTATAATGCCATTATGTTCAGTACCCACCAAAAATTGACAAAAGAACAGATTTTTTGCTAGCTTCAATGCTTTATTGAATATTTTGAAATTAATTTGTCCAGAAAGTCGTTGCTGCTTTCCGGACAAATTAATTTCAAAATATTCAACAGCTTCTCTGTATGGTTGCCTTGGAAATGAGTTTTATAGGGATTCGTCGGTGAATGGATTAAAGACGTGATCAGCCTTGAGCTTACAATCATTGGGTTATTGAAATTTAATATAGTAAAATCAATGGTGCACTTTTCCGTCTGGGTTAGTAGAAAAAATCCTTAAAATCTACCCCTGCCTTATCTGCCTATGCCTCAGGGATGGAGAGGGCGGTGGGAGCCGCAGCTCGTCCGTCAGCTGCCCCTAGCGGGAGGTGTACTTTATCTAATTCCGACACTACTACTAGACTGATTTATAAACTGTACTTGATGCATGTGATCAAGATCAAACGATACCTCTCGTGGTCATTGCAAAGGACACAAACATACTGGTGATGGTGATGCCCTGGCCAAACAAGCAGAAAATCATTACACGCTGTAATTAATTGGTAAACTGGATTTCTCGTCAATTACGATCCAATTTAATATTGCTCAAAGTTCTTGTTGCAACGGCCTAGAAGCGCCACAGATGCAGGCTGACCACACTGCATAGGCTGAATAATACAATCCCATTAGTGAACTGTACAAGAGCCATCAGAAGACGGCATATCGCCCCCACCCCACCCACCCCACCCCACCCCCACCCTTAGCCCCACCCGAATCCAAACATTTCAGATAAACATACATCAAGAGTGGACATACATGTTACGTTAATTGTAAAGGAGAATATTTTAGAAAAACTAATTAGTGGAAAATGAAATCCTGACATTGCATCTCGCCTTAAAGAAAGATAGATTTGTAAGTGCAGGTTCAATTCCGTTCAACTATTATGCCCGGACAAGAAAATTTTGATTAAATTTAATTATTCAAAGGAGATAACCCAGGAAAATACGGATGAATTTCTTCAGAATCATAGCACTGCTTCTTCAAGTAATATATTCAGTGGCAAAGTAATTGAGAGCATAGGTTCAAAATTCTTCAAGATCTGCCACCACGAAGAAAGTTTTGATGAATTTTCAATATTTCAGCTACATAAACATACTTATCGTTCAATCACTACTTGCTAAATAAATCTACTTACATTTGGCGCCAGAAAAAGATTGCTAATCTTCCATTTAATGCCTTCTAATGCAAGAACCACAACTCTCTACTCTAGTCCAGGTTTCTGAATGGAGTAGACTCCCTTAATGTCAATCGAACAGAGTCTTCTGGAATCGTAGTAGAGATGGATGGACCGACAGACTGACATACATACAGACGCATGGATGCACAGGCATAAGGATAGCACATGCACATCTTCAAGAGGTGATGAGAACCCGTAACAATTTTCAAAATAATCGCAGCTAAATTGTAGTTGTGTTGACAAGAACTGATTGGTACTGCAGTTCATGTATAGGTTTAAAGGTATTTAAAGGGGGATAACTCTGTACTGAATAATTTTCTGGTCGCGAAAAAAGCGCATGCACATCTTCAGATGGTAATGACTAGATTTACCACGCTTCAAAAGAAGTGTAGCTAAACTGTAGGAGGAGTTGCGTTGACAAGGATGGAGCGACAGATAAACATACATTTGGGACAGACGGATGGACGTACAAGTATACGGATAGAGCATGCACATCTTCATGTCGTAATCATAACACTTACCAAGTTTCAGAAGAATCGCAGCTAAACTGTAGGAATTGCGTTGACAAGAAATGATTGTCAGAGATGGATGGACCGACAGACGGACATACATACAGTTTGAACAGACGGATGGACGTACAAGTATACGGATTGCACAAGCACACTTTCTCGTGGTCATGATAACACGTACCAAGTTTCAAAAGAATTGGAGCTAAACTGTAGGATGAGTTGCGTTGACAAGAAATGATTGGCAATGCAGTTTATGCATTGGCTTTAAGATATTTAAAGGGCGATAACTCTGTAATGAAAAAAATTTTGCCCGCGAAAAAGCACATGCACATCTGCATATGATACTGATAACGTGGATGAAATTTAAAGTTAATCCATTGAGACCTCTATGAGAAGTTGCGTTGACAAGACGGGGACAAACGGATGGACGGACGGACCTGCTGATCGCTTAGCGTGCAGTTTGATGATGCATATTCGCAGCAAATTGACTGAAAATGAGATTGTTTGAATTGTATACTTTTAGAGGCTTAAACTATGGGCTTAGATATAATGAAACGAAATAAATGTTAACATATAATCGTTTCAATATAATATACGTATAAATTAACTTTATTCAATTGTTTAAGTTTTGAATTTGAATCAGGGACTCGTGGCCCTATTTCAATTTCACAACTTCCCAAATTATATTAATTTATATGGAATGAAATCATCATATGCTAAGATTAATTTCGCTTCATTATATCTAGTTTCACAATTTAAGCCTCTAATAGTATACAATTTTAACCTTGTTATTTTCAAGCTTTCTGTGGGTGAATATGCACCTTTAAATGTATGTCCTTAGTCAGATGACTAAACTTCAGATATATTATCTTTGTGGACAATGGACCTTTCAAGTTTTAGCTACGCACCGCCCATCTCTATCTAATTACATCCACACCTTATCTGTGTTGGGATCGATCTCTGAACTCCCTGACTATAAATTTCCCGAAAAATATACCGGATAAGGTGTTAAATATATTAGAAACTGATTTGACGGGGCGCCGTTGCTGCCGTATCGCTGTTGCAGTCAAGTAAGTTTCAAAATATTCAACGGAATGTTTATTAAATGGTAAAGACATACAATTCGTACGACGTGTCGGACTATTAAGCGTTAAATACGGACTATGTGAAATCATCCATGGCATCGTGATTATGACGTCATCCTACACGCCACGTAGTTGATTATGACGTCATATGATTGAGCGAGGAAATGGATTCATGAATTTAGCTCCAGGTGACTGCTATAACAATTAAATAACTGATAAGATATAGATCTATGATTTGCGTAGATAAATAGTGAATATCATAGTTATACAAACAGTTGGATAATTTGCCTTTGCCGACAAAGCTTTCTGTTCAGCGTCAATAACGACAAGTATGTGCATAGGCTATGTATGCTTCCTTAGCAGCATATCATTAGAATGCTCACAGAATTATAATAATATTAATTTTATCTATCATAATATTATGATCATCGTTAACATTACGCTGTATAAGCATATATATATATATATATATATATATATATATATATATATATATATATATATATATATATATATATATATATATATATATATATATATATATATATATATATATGCTGAAGGGCTACACTTGCGGGAGAGGTTGAGAGAGTGTAATGCTGATGTATCGATTTGATTTGTAAATTTGAATCTAACTCACGCGAATGTACCGATTGGATTGGTAAAAGGAATGTTGTGATTTGTTCGGATTGTTCATCGAATTTGAACACGTGGTTTCATCATGAGACGACAATTCCCTTTAACTGTCTCGCTGCTGAAAGCCACCGGGCAATAATTTTAATGAGCAACAATTCTTGACTTGGTGAATATTTTGAAAAAAATTTTAGTGAAAATTTAAGTAAAACTATTTTCAAAATATTTAGTAAGTCTAGGGATAAAACCCCTGGAGTATGTCGTCTGCAAAAAACCTCAGCAGTCGGACGGTTAATAGCATAAAACGAGCAAACACGTGCGTTCTAAGCATAGGTCTAGAAAGCGTAGATCGCTCATGACCCTCTCAAAAGCGGCATTTCATGACCTTGTTTATATGAGAATATCATATTACTAGCAAAATCTTAGTTGAAAATTCCGTTTCCAAGTTGAATACAATGTCAGATTAATACAGCCAACCAAATTTTATTTACGATAAGAAAATATAAATTCAGGTCATGAGTGTCTACTTCTGCTTGCCAATTAGTAGCCATTATGCTCATAGATATGGATATATTGTCTAGATGGCTCGGACAGAACGGAGAATGTGCTCAGACTGTCACTATGGAATGCGAACAGTCTGATAACAAAGCGTCATGATAAATAAAAATCCCCAGTCTTTCAAAACTTAGCTGCTAATAGTAATATTATTTTTGTAACTGAACCATGGTGTTCTGATTTATTTAATTATGACCTGGAAGGCTTCAAATATTTTGCTTTAAATAAGCCAATGAATAAAAGGGCGATGTGAGCCTAGGGTGGTTTACTTATTTACGTTCGAAACAATATTTCAAGTGGCATCGCACTGGATAACACGGACTCGGATGATATAATGTGGATTTTTGTAAATAAAAAATATTTTTGTTTAAAAGCGTAAAAGCTTTATATATATATATATATATATATATATATATATATATATATATATATATATATATATATATA